>JAVGWX010000002.1:132374049-133051549 GCA_036924085.1 Ariolimax columbianus
AAATTTCTTGAAAGTATTCCTTCTATAGCTGTTATCCTGCGCGCTAGCTGTATATTCGAGAATAAGTTTCGTCATTAATGTTTGAAGTAGTATTGAAGCTCTTATTTCTTAACTGTGAGTTTGTAAGAAAGCTATAATATAAAATGTAGATGCAAATACACTTTTGTAATTTACAAAACAATTTAAAGAAAAACAAAAATAAACAAACTGTCATACGACAGTATTCCCATTGCCTAGGTAGTCCAGGGGTTTTGAAGGCTGAGGACTACAGACCGCTCGCCAATGCTGTCGCCACGTCGTGTGTTGGCTATGTTTGTTTATTTCACCCCAACAGAAAAACAACAAATGCCATACCGGGGATTCTAACCGCTGGCCTCATTGTCGGCAGCAGGCCTCGAAACCATTCGACCACGTGCGCTTTTTGTAATACAGTATTTAATGTCTACCAATTTGTTCAAGTGGATGTGTGACTGAAATAACAATCTGAACTCTGCCGTGTTGTTCGCATAAGGTAAGAAGTGTCCAATAGTGAACATAACTGATCTACGGCAGAAGCACAAACGGGATGTAATGCATAAGTGGATGGCAGCTGTACATGTCTGAAACCGCCAGGGGGTTAAAGTCGATCAGTTATCCTAGCAATGCAGTGATTAAGAGCACAGAAGAGCTAACATAATGACTTCACAAGCACTCTTTGTTGTGGGTACGCTTGATACCGGAAGAAGTAATATGTTAAACTATATCGCCTGTTGAATGATGGCATCACATTATATGCATCGTCAATTTTCAACGATACGGGCTTTCTCATCAATCAAATGTCGAGTAAAGTTAGCGGCGTGGGAAGGCGGTTCAGGTTTGCGTACAGTCAACGTTCAACATGCACCACCATGCACTGATGTCTGTTCTCATGAATAGTAGAGAAAACAAAACTCCTTTCAATCATACACCCGTTGCTGTACAATGCGTGCTCCAAATACCCACAAATATGGTGCTTTCTAGTCAAAACATGTATGTAACTATAAACTCTACTAAGATCTGAAAGAGATGCACGCGGAATATTGATGGCGGTAAAAGTTAGACCATTCGTGAACGTATCAATTAGACAAACAGCACGTCCGTGTTAAAGACTGCAACTAACAGAATATGTATTGATACAGTTATATCCCAATAATAGTTGCCCATCTCAAGCGTAGAATACATCAACGTCAGTCCCAGTTATATGCAGTCAGATTAGACTGCATACATTTAATGTAGGTGACCATTCGTCTAATAGCCATTACGCTATTACTTGCCTTACATAGATGTAGTCCTATCTGCAGCAGTTTTATGGTCTACGAATAGGAACACGCTCTTGACTTGACGATTAATGTTATAGAGTATATCAACACACCGTTTCCATACTTCTCCAAACAAATATTTTCTTCCGAAGATATTGCGTGAACATGAACCGGGCGATACTCTACACGTATACTCTAGACTAGCTATTCAATATATTGTTCTTTAGGTGAGCTGAGTGCTGTTTTGGACGTAGACAAAAGTCAACTTATGTTGTTGCAAAATGAAGTCAAATTTACAGTACCTGGAATAAAGATAAGACTGTACTGAAAGGTCCAAGCCACCCTAACTCAGGAAGCTATAACCAAGACGTGACAGCTTTGCACGCCTTATGGATTTGCAGAGATGCTAAAGACCGAAAGTCTGGTTGACAAATATGTTGTCTTCGCCAAAAGATGGTTACTAACAGAATCGTAACTTGGTGAAACGATTAGAGCCCCTCTAACCTTCAAGTATACTGTGAAATATGACTAAATACGGTTGTTCGTATGGCTAGCAACGTATTCGTGTACAATCCTTCTCTACAACTGCCCCTGGAAATGTTCATGTGCGTGCTGTTTGTAGTGTGACGAGCTGTAATGATGACCCTTTTATTCACGATGAGCTAAGATGGTAATGCTCATAGTGAGAAGTGGGTTAACATTTGAACAGAGAACCACAACGACACTTCTGTGTAGTTTAATGGATATATATAAATCGAATGTCTGCTGCAGTTGATATTCAGCGTCATTTTACTTGATCTCAACTCAAATCTGACATACTTTTTTTATATCCATCTGTTAATGGTACCCTGCATCCGATGTATAACATGTTTTGCTTCCAGTACATTTATTTTCCACCTTCTTTTTTTCAAATATTGTTTTTGATGCGACCACACTACCTAAACTGTTTGACTCTTACTTCCACAATCAACTATCATCGCATTCCCAAGACTTCGTCGTCTGTTTCCCTTTCTCACTTAAACTGCGTGCTCATCTTTATGTCAATATTTCAAACGTTTCAATGCGGGACTCCATTAACTTGATATGAGTTCAAGTCTTTTCTAGGCTAAGCACTATTCAGAGCTTCTCAAGAGATGTGGGATATATGTCAATTGCTATGCATGGCTTATACGACATGATACTTCCAAAAAGACAGTGTCAGATGTTGCAAATGGGATTACATGTAAAAGAAACCACAGTGACGGAGTTTTAGAGAGGTCAATGTACTATCTCGCAGCTGATTTATTTTTTATGACTAATGCTTGAGTGAACCAGGGCTATTTTCCTCCAGGAGAACCTAGACTCATCTTCTTCAGTAGGTATTAAAATATAAACAGAACTACTGCAAATCCACAAGCAGAGAAAGTAGTCAGAAGTGCAGAGCTCAGTACGTGTAACGCCGAACACAAATCACACGATTTGAAGAAACTGACAATATTAACTACAATAGACCCTTTGCTTTAGATTCAATGGAAGCATTGACTGCAATGACAACTGACGACGAGTTCCTCGTTGTAAACTCTCCGTTTAGATTATTACAGAATACCAGTTTGTCCAGAGTACCACTTGGCCTGTGCCATTTGCACTTTTGTGTCTCAACTCTCCGATATCCACTATGTATGCGACATGGGCTTCATCATTAGGTTAGGTTCTATTCAGGTCAACTGTCTCACTTGAACTTCCAGCTTTAGTGGTTGCTGTCTTACACATTGGCACACATTCTGTGTTATTTGTTTCACTCCAGCGGGAGTATAGGCCCGTCACAACAATTGATCTCCTTCAGAAAGCTTGCGCCAAAGCACTTGGCGTGCTTATGCAGGAGCGGTTTCTACTACAATTTGTTTCAAGCTATGAGAATGTTAGACCCTTGCACAATTCTCACTAATCACTTTTCACGACATGCATAAACGTGCAATGGTCCCTTACTTCCCTGTTCATTAAGTAGCTCCAGAATCCATTCAAGGAAAGTGTATGGCTAGACGTAATCAAGATAAAGGAAGCAGGGTAACAAACACAGCCAGCGGAAACATTATGTTAGAGAATAAAATACACTATGTATAAGTTTATTTGAGGCGGGGTTACCAGTTTCAGTAATGGTAAAAATAACTAATGTTTTCTTTTTCTTCTTCGGTCATTATGAAAATGATGTTTTGGTACGTTCTATTTTAGTGTGCAACGTGAAAACGGTATCTGCGCAGACAAAGACGACCTCTGCACAGCACATTTTAAGAAGAGTTTTTCTTCCATCTTTGATCCCTAATTGATTAGCCAATCTGATCTGATCAACCTGTTTCTAGGGTTTCGACTGATAGATTGAATATGGTCTTGGACAGCTCTGGTCCGTTGGCCCTAACGCAAGCAGTCAGCTATACTGTACTGGGTTCTGTCACCTCCTTCACCGCGTCTTCGACTACATTATAATACTTTTAAAAAATAAACTTAAGTAACGTAGAAATAGGCAGGTTTAGTGTCAGAATTGGGGGTTGAACCCTGCCCCTTTGTTACGAATGACTGTAATTGAGATACTATGCAACAATGACATCTTTCAAATATGCATTACTATTTGTTATATGTAGTTTTATTGTTTTTATTATTGTTATTATTATTAGTCGTAGTTTTATTATTATTTCAGAAGAGGTTGATGCAAGGAGACAATCTATCTACAGGTTGTGATACATGATCCTTCCCAAGATAAAGGCTAAGGAGTTTCGGCGTAGCAGCGATGGTAACTGAAAGAAAGATATGAAAGTTCCTAAACGTGTTAACATTATGTACAGATGGGTTTTCTTTAGTAGGCTAGTAGAGGGATGTAGCTAGAACAGGGAGATGGAAAGTGATTGTTTACTTTTGTGTTTGTCTGTGAAAATATGTGTTTTCATTACACTACAATGTTTTGCAGCACGTCCATCGTGAATGTATGTCCTTGGACAACAACAACTTTGGTTTAGTCACATGAATAGCCATTTGTATTGTTGGTTGTCTTTAATTGATTGTTTTCTATATTTAGTTAAATTCACAGCTTTTGTTTTACAATTGTATCGATTGAAGCAATACATTATAATTATTTAAAAATTTAAAAAAAAATTGAATGTGTTTGCCTCACTAGTTTCTACTAGCGGATGCGCGTCTATTCCACCCTTGACCGTTGTCATTTTGGGCGATATTAAGACGCATAAACCAGTGCTTGGATGCATGTATGCTAGGTTTCTGCGCTCTCAGAAGCCATTCCAACCAAAGTGCAATGAAAGGGTCTCATCCTGAGGGCGCGTGTGAAAGTTGTGCAAGAGTGTGACTGTAGGACAGAGTCAAATGAAACAGAGTGAGGTGAGAAGAGCTCGTAGTTCTGCGATGACTTTTAACTGGTCGACATCCTTCAGCTGCTAGAAATCGAATTACCGCTCGCTGATCAACTCTGGTCGGATTTAGTGACACACTCGCCATGTTTTCAACGGTATGCTGAGGAAACTATGAGTCGGAGGATAATGATATTTTGCAAGCTTGAAGGTTGGTATGTTGTGGTTACACCAGAAGTGGTGTCATCACGCGCATCGTACGTATGTTCATTTGGTGCAGTTAGGTCCTGTTTCATTTGAACATGCCATCTATTTATGAATATGGCTGCAGTTTTTGAAAATCTATTTGGTTGTTTTGCATCCGTTTTGTTGCTTGATAATGTAATACGTTGGCACTAAAATATTTGTGAGTGTATCTTGTTGTAAAGGTTCCAAGTAGAACAGGAAAAATTGGCGAATCGGCAATCAATGTATGACATACGAAATAGCAAAGTCCAGCAGCAAGGTTAACAATTCAGGAGGATGATATACCACAGAATGCGCAAGAGAATAAATAGGCCTGGAATTAGATGTGAAGTGGGCATTAATTATATAAGAAGTGGGGAACATATCTTATAAGTGGCACAAAACAAATATTACAAAACGACATTATGCACAATGTTTTCCACCTGTAGAAAACATCACATTCAAGAATTGACCGAAAATATTCTTGGTATTGTAAATAAGAAAAACGAAGCAGAAACAGAAAGATGATCTATAAAACTATAAAATACATAGAAAAACACAATCCAAGCAACTACCTGGTACATGTATGTACAGATTGATCAGCAGAAAATGGGGCATAGATTGGATGTGTTGGGATCGTTCTGAACATAAACAAACAATACGCAAACAAAAGTGTCAGTAGCGAATCCAATATTTTCAAGTCACTTCAGAGCAGAGACAGAGGTCTTGAATTCTACAGCAGACGTTCTGACGATACCCTGAAAACAGAGAGACAAGTGATACTCTTCAGAGGTTTTGAATACTACAGCAGACGTTCAAACGGTACCATGAGAATAAAGAGACAAGTGATACTTGTAGAGGTCTTGAATACTACAGCAAACGTTCTAACAGTATCCTGAAAACAGAGACAAGTGATACTCTTCATAGACACGCTGACTGTTGTCGCGGCACCAGGAAGCCATCAAAATACAAACATGAAGGAGTTAAGAGTGGCACTATACCAATTGTGTCACTGTTTCAAAGAGGTGTGATACAGTGGGTTATATTTCATTGCAACGTTTTTGGCAATGTGGAGACTGACAGAGTGTCAGGTGAAAGGGAAATACTACCTCAATCTGATTAATGAATAACATGAAGAGACCAATACGTTTACCGGGTGTAGATACAGGAACAAATGTGAAACAGATCACACAGTTCAGCAACAGAATGACATATTCTACTAGCTCAGCAGTGGAGAACAAGTAGTAATCTTTAGACTGCGCAGAGGTCATACAAGACCAACATACCTTTTTATTAAAAACTAATGAGAGGAAATCCTGATGAATATGTATGTGACGCTGGTAAAATGACTGATGAACATGTACTATTAAGGTGTAAAGCATACGAGGACCAGAGGGAGCACGTATGCCCATCACCGATATCATTCATAGACAAGCTGTATGGAGATGCCAATAGTGTCAGGGTTAATTGCTGCTTTCTTCAGATATGTTCAAGTTGACGTCTGAAAGTGAACGAAGAAGACGGTTCTAAATTTCAAATGTTCCTTGTTGTGAAGGTTCCCTGTATTAAAATGAAATACTTTGTGAGTTCTTTGTTTAATTAATTGTCTTTAGAAGATTCACTTTCTTTAAATAATCACTTTAAATGGTTTCTTGATTACCAATTTCTCTGGGTTACGATTCACTTTTAAAGGGCTCACTATTTAAGTTGTCCATGTTTTGGATCGAAGTTACTTTTTACTAATCACTTTGTTTTAGATATTTCAATTCAATATTGTTTTGATCATAATTTCTTTTTTTCAAATGTTCTCTATGTCAATATTTTCATTATTTAAATTTCTCCTGTCTCCAAATGTCTCTTCTTCAAATGGTCCCTGTTTTAAATGATATGTGTTCTATAATGGTTTCAATTTGAATTTGCGTTCATTCAAGTTCAATCTTCTTAGAAGGTTTACTGCTCTAATGTTTCACTATTTTGAAGGCATATGTTTGACTAATACTTCTTTAAACGTTTGTTTGGGTTGTTTTTTTTTTAAATATACATAATCCGTTATTTTTTTTTTTTTCTTTGCGTCGCCTTATTTATCTATTCCCCAAGGCGTGTGTGCGTTACACTGTGGTTTTTATTTTGCGCCTGTCGGCCCAGTGCATCCGACTTCAGCATGCATTTTATGTAAGGATCTGCTTCCTCCTGCATTTTCTAAGGGTTTGCTTCCCCGGGGTATCGGCCGGTGCTGTGATGGGGATCGAACCCAGCACCTTCTGGTTGTGAGCCGTGCCACTTAACCACTAGGCCACGCCGTCCCCTAATCCGTTATTCAAATGGTATTGTTTAAATGTTTTTATATTTTATGCGTTCCTTGTTTCAGAATGTTCAAGTTCGCACCGTTCTAGGACATCCTATTTTTGTGTTTAAAGTTCTCCTATTAAATGTTTTCATGGGCCTTACACCATATTCCAAATATGCCATAGTGCCGTATTAAGTGGATATTTACTCTATTTACTTACATACTGAAGGTTATTTGGTTTAACATTCCGAGCACCGGTACCTAAATATTACTTCTTTAAAGTTTAATGATTTAAAATTCTTTTTTTGAAGGAATATTTTTACATTATCCTCATTTTTGTCAGATTCTTGTTTTTAAATGTGGCTCATCCAAACGTGTCTTATGATTCTCCGTATTTTAGTGTTATCGTATTTTAAAATGTATAATGCTTCAAGATTATCAGTTTTAATTTTTATCCGTTTTGAAAGTTTCACATTTTACACATCACCATTTGCAAAGTTCACAAACGTGTTCCTACTGTGAAGGTTTCTTAAATATCCCCGCTTTAAAATGTAATGTTCTAAAAGATTTCCAGTTCATAATGTGTTAAACTTGAAATTGCTGTTTTCAGAGCTCTCGGTGTTTAAAATCTGGTGTATAGAATGCGCATTTCTTTACGATTTGTTTTAATTCCATGATTCAATGTTTTGGAAACGCTTTCTCGTTAAAAAAATTTCCTCCTTCGATCGTTCTTCTCTATTCACAAAAATATATTGAAATTTTATTACATTAATGCAATCAACTTTGGATGTTCCCTGCTTTGAATGACATTTTTTTAAAAGTTTCAGTTCCTTAAATGTTTCATGAAGTTGTTCCATATCCTGAAGGAATTGTTATCAGGATATTTGAATTTCTCATGCAGTGAATGAACTATATGTTTTTTTTTCAAAATCTCTAGCCAATACCTGGCAAATCGATCAATGACAATGTCGACTAGTGGCATCTTTCAGGCTATCAACATTCAATGCTGGTTTAAGGTCTACTCTTCGACTTCTGTCGTTTTATACGATATCGTGTTAGATTGAGATCTCTTGAACCTCCATTCTAATGGCCATATCATCGCGAATATAGTGATAGACTCATGCTCTTTCCTTAGAACATGGCAGACAATTACAGCGTCGACCTGATACAATGGTGTTCATATCTCCAAGGTTACCTTGAAGTACTGCAGTAATGCCCTTTATCTACTAAAATAATGATATGTATATTTTACTAACATCACTATCGTGATTATAAAGGTTACACTTCTTTCTTCAATGACAATGAATGTTTCATATTTTATATTAGGGGGGGGGGGGGGCGTGGACTAGTAATTCAGTGAGACGACTGACAACCCGAAGTTCACTCCCCAATCACAGCACAGATTGTTACCCCAGGGAGAAAGGAAACCCTTAGCAAATGCAGGAGGAAGCAGAGCCTTACATAACATGTATGCCGAAGTCGGATACACTGGGCCGACAGGCGCACAATAAAAACATCGTGCAACGCCTTGGGGAATAGAGAAATGAGGCGGGGAAAAATATACCTTACATACTAATCATCATCATCATGTAGCATGTCCTTTGTAGAATGTCGCTCCCATCACAGTCTGTCTGAGAGAAACTCGTTCCCTTTCCAAAACACCAGCTTCCGCCACTGTCATACTCAGGCATTCCTGGATATCTTGGTGCGATCGTCTTCTTGGTCTACCCCTTCCTCTTTTGCCTGGCACCATACCTTCAATCACCGTTCTCTCAAGACCGTTGTGTCTCTTGATGTGACCAAAGTATTTGCATTTTTTAGCCAAAATGGAATTGATAAACCAGTTCTCCTCTATGCTCAGCTCTTGCCGAATGTCTACATTTGTTCTTTTCTCTGTCCAGTGTATTCTGATGATCTTTCTGTAACATTTTGACTCGAAGGATTCGATTCTTTGTCTAAATGGAAGAGGCTATGAGTACACTAAAGAAAAGGAAATCTCCCGGAAAAGACGGGATAACAAACGAAATGCTGATGGGGCTGGGCCAAACAGCGAAGAAGAAACTACTATCAGTCCTGAACCAAAGCTGGAAAAGGGGTATTGTACCCCAGGCATGGAAAGATGCAATACTGGTACCAGTACCAAAAACAGGGAAGGACAAAACAGATCCAAATGGATACAGGCCCATAAGCCTACTGAGCTGTGTTGGCAAGCTGATGGAACGGATGATAAACACCAGACTGATGTGGCATCTGGAAGAAAAACGAATACTAATTCCACAGCAAGCCGGCTTTAGACAGCACAGATCCACTGAGGACCAGGTCATCCTCATAGCCCAGGAGATAGAAGATGCCTACCAGGCACAGAAACACACAGTAGCTGTTTGGGTGGATCTGGAAAAGGCATTTGACAAAGTCTGGAAGGATGGACTTAGAGTCAAGCTAAGAAGAAGTGATGTCTGTGGGAAGATGTACAAGTGGATCAACCACTACCTCAAACAAAGAACGGCCAGAGTCCAAGTACAAGGGCAGATGAGCAAAAAGGTGACACTCGTGCAGGGAGTACCCCAAGGGGGAGTATTGTCACCCACACTCTTCCTGGTATATATAAACGATATTACAGAGAATATACCAAGAAGAGTCCATAGCTCAATGTTTGCAGACGATCTGGCTATGTGGACCTCTGAAAAGAATCTCACCATAGCAAGAAATCGGATGCAGACGGCCCTAACATCGCTGGAAGAATGGGCGAACTCATGGCTGGTCAAAATAAACGAGGAGAAAACCACGTGCACAATATTCTCGCTCTCATTAAAACCCCAAAGTACCAAATTAAGGCTAAATGGCAAAATCCTGCAGCCAAACGACAACCCAACCTATCTGGGAGTCACATTTGATCGGCGCATGACATGGAAAAGTCAGATTGAGAGAAACCGAATGAAAGCCAGAGAAAGAATGGCGATCATGAGGAAACTTGCTGGCACAAGCTGGGGAGCAGACGAAGGCATACTAAAGAAACTGTACACTGGAAGAGTGAGACCAGTTCTCGAGTATGGCATTGCGGCATGGACAACCGCAGCGAAGGCGAACTTCGATAAAGTTAACAAACTTCAAAACCAAGCCATGAGAATTATAACAGGTGGCATGAAGTCAACGCCAATTGTAGAACTTGAAAAGATTACAAAACTGCAATCCATGACCGATAGAAGAGACTGCAGAGCCCAGCTGCAGTCAGAGAAACTCAGAAGACTGACGGACCATCCAATGTACCAGAGACTAAACAATTTGGGAAATGGGAAACTAAAGCGGAGAAACTTTGCAGAAATAGCCAAAGCAAAGATGCACGAAGATCCCATAAACGCACTAACAACACCAAAACCCATCACTACTGTACGAAAACCTACTTGGAGGCAGGATATATTTCCAGAGGTGGTAGAAAATATACCAGGTATTGCAAACAAAAACTGCCAGAGTGAAAAAGAAAGGAGAGACACTACCCTAAGCTTCATAACGAAAAGCTACCCAAGCATGGACTGGACCCATGCATACACCGACGGTTCTGTAACAAACACTACACAGAACGGAGGGGCAGGAGCATTCCTGAACCTACCAAATGGCAGAAAAATAACACTGTCATTCGCTACTGGTAAGTACACAAGCAATTTCAGAGCAGAGGCAGAGGCACTGAGGGCGGCAGTGGAAGAAATGGTAACACACAGTGAAAATGAGAGCCATATAGTCCTGCTGACAGATGCTCTCGAAGTAGTCACAGCGCTAAAAAGCCAGAAAAACACTGAGCTTAATGACTTAAGAGCAGCACTCTGCAAACTGTGCCAGCAGTCCGCACCAAAAAGGGTAGTGGTACAGTGGGTTCCGTCACACTGCAACATCCAAGGCAACGAGGAGGCAGACAGACTGGCAAAAGAAGGTGCAAGGCTACCACAAACAGATACCAGTATGACGTACGAAGAGTCAAAACGGCTTATCAAAGCCAGATACATGTCCAAATGGGAAACCGAACATACTGGTTACACCAAAAACGATGCCTATTACCAGTTGAACCGAAGAGAGCAGATCGTTGTCTTCAGACTTCGCACTGGCCACAACAGACTGAGGTACCACCTATTCAACAAATTGAAGATAGGGTGTACCGACGAATGCCCGTGCGGTACTGGTAAAATGACCACTGAACATCTGCTGCAGAACTGCCCGACATACGAGGATCAGAGAGAGCAGATGTGGCCATTGCCAGTGGAACTGCAAGACAAGCTCTATGGTAGTGGCGAGAGTCTCAGGATGACCGCCGCTTTTTTCGAGAAAATAATGGTTACTGTCTGACTGTGTACGCAGAAGAAGAAGAAGAAGAAGATTCTTTGTCTAGAAGTTTTAGTAATCGTCCATGCTTCACAGCCATAAGCTGCCACAAGAAAAACACAGACTCTCAAGACTTTTACTTTTATCGTTTTGTTGGTGCCCTGCCATAATTTCTTCAGACTGTTCAGTCTCTGCATTGCCATAACTAGTCTTCTTCTGATTTCTTTCGTGCAGTCACCATTTTTGTCAATTCTGGAGCCCAGATATTCAAAATGCGTAACCTGATCTATTTCCTCACCACCCACTGTAAATTTATGCTGACATTGTATTTTAACGGTGGTCATTTTCTTTGTTTTGTTTATGTTTATGAACAGATTTTGATCTTTACTATGTCCATTAACGGCTGAAAGTAGCTGATCTAGCCCTTCCGCACTTCTTGATAGTATCACTGTGTCATCTGCGTATCGTAACTCTGGAATCTCGTACCCCCCAATCGTAAATGGGTCGAAACTTCCAATGTTCTCATCTGCTCGTATATTTCGCATTATACATTTCGCATATATGTTGTACAGATAAGGTGAGAGGATGCATCCCTGTCGGAGTCCCTTTTCTACTGCACACCAATCTGCTGTTTGCCCAGATACTCGGACATCGGCTTGTTGAGCTTCGTATAATGTTACAATGAGATGGACTATATGCAAAGGAAACCCCATTTCCTTCATGATTCTCCATAGATTTTGATGTTTTATCGCGTCGAAGGCCTTAGTGTAATCAATGAAACATGTGTACAGGTCTAAACTCTCAACATTTTTCATAGATATTCCTTAAATTGAATATGTGGTCCCGGGTCCCTCTGTCTTTCCTAAAACCTGCCTGGACTACGAGAATTTCAGATTCAAACCTTTTCTCTATCCTTTTTAATAGGATTCGCAAGAGTATCTTGCTAGCATGGCTGATCAGTGCAATAGTTCGGTAGTTCGTGCACAGCTTCAGGTTGCCTTTTTTGGGGAGGGGAATATAAAGTGATTTCTTCTATGCTTCTGGCCACTCTGCACTGTGCCATATCTGTTTACACAGCTTGTGATA
The DNA here is from genome assembly GCA_036924085.1 of Ariolimax columbianus. Classification (NCBI taxonomy): domain Eukaryota; kingdom Metazoa; phylum Mollusca; class Gastropoda; order Stylommatophora; family Arionidae; genus Ariolimax; species Ariolimax columbianus. The sequence goes on from JAVGWX010000002.1 coordinate 132,386,568, forward strand.
GACTCGAGCACATGCCTCTCCTCCTGCGTGTATTAGCTCTGCTGGGATATCATCACATCCTGGGGACTTTCCCTTTTTCAGGCTTTTAATTGCAGAACGTACTTCTTCCAATGTTGGTTCAGGCTATTTCTCATCCTTTGGTAGGATTGTAACTAAGCGCTTTGTGCTATCTCCAAACATAGTTCTGCAGTACTCTCTCGTTCTATTCAGTATGTCTTTGGTTTCTGTTAATGTGTTATCCTCTTTGTCATTTGCGACATGTGGAACCGGACGGAATTCCCTTATCACTTACTTCCCATGTTGTTTTAATTGTTGCCTTTCTGCAATGAGTTTCTGTGTTTCCTCTGTTATATAGCTCTGTGTCTTGTGCAATATCTTTGGAATCATTTCTTTTGCTGTCGATATCAAAATATCCCTTGCGTACGATGTCATCTCCTTAGATGTCATATATTCCTGTATAGCAAACAACGCCTCAAATTTGTTTTCTACTTTGATCTTGTATTCAGTAGTTATTGCTGATACATCGAAGCGTATTGGCTGGCAACCTTTGTTGATCCTGCGTTTTCTTGTTTGGAAAACCGCAAACAGCAATTCGTGGTCCGTATCGCAGTCTGCTCCTGGCAGCGTTTTTGTCGCCAGCACATTTGATCTCCATCTTTGCTGCACTAGAATGTAGTCTATTTGGTTTCTGCTGTTGCCATCAGGGAAGGTCCACGTGTACAGTCTTCGTGAATGTTGTTTGAAGAAGGTGTTGGCAATGGAGAGGTTGTTTTCCGTGCAGAATTCAACCAGTCTTTCTCCTCGCTCATTTCTGTGTCCCAAACCAAAAGGTCCTCGAACACTTCTCTCCTCTTCTGCTCTTTCCTCTCCGACTTTCGCATTGAAATCTCCAATGATGACCAAGATGTCTTTTTTTCAATTTTTCTCCATCGCTTCTTGCAAGGTGTTAAAGAAATCATCCATTTCACAATCGTCTGCTGCTGATGTTGGTGCATACACTTGAATTATTGTTAAATTTCTAGTCTTTTTCTTTATTCTGATTACAATTATACGATCGTTGACTGGATTGTAACCGAGTAGTGAAGGTGCTGTCTTCTTTTACATAATAAAGCCGACCCCGCTTTTTCCACCCTTGTCCGTCCCAGAGTTTATAAATGTTTCTCCTGAGGAGCTGGTACATACTAAATTATTTGGAAATTCACAACTTTACCTGTTGTCTTCTGTGAACGTTTTCTCCCGTACGTGCTGTCTTCTGTGAACGTTCTCTTCCGTACGTGCTGTCTTCTGTTAACGTTCTCTTCCGTACGTGCTGTGTTCTGTGAACGTTATCTTCCGTACGTGCTGTCTTCGGTGAACGTTCTCTTCCGTTATGCTGTCTTCTGTGAACGTTCTCTTCCGTGATGCTGTCTTCTGTGAACGTTCTCTTCCGTACGTGCAGTCTTCTTTGAATGTTCTCTTCCGTTATGCTGTCTTCTGTGAACGTTCTCTTCCGTGATGCTGTCTTCTGTGAACGTTCTCTTCCGTACGTGCTGTCTTCTTTGAATGTTCTCTTCCGTGATGCTGTCTTCTGTGAATGTCCCCCCTATCCCCCGCTTACGTGCTGTCTTCTGTGAACGTTTTCTTCCGTACGTGCTGTCTTCCGTTGACGTTCTCTTCCGTACGTGCTGTCTTCTGTGAACGTTCACTTCCGTACGTGTTCACTTCTATGAACGTCCCATACAGTATGTGGTAACTGCTTTGAATGTTCCTTACTGGATGTGTTGTTTGCCCTGAGCGTTTCTTACCTAGTTTGTTCCATGCAGTTATTTCAAATATTGAAGGATCTCTTTCTTTAATGTTCAATTTAATGAATGATATATTATATTAGTGACTTTAATTTTGATCAATATTCATGTTTCATATATTTGTTACGATTCCCTCGGTTAAAATGCTCCTTTCAATGACGCTCAATTGTCTAGACGATGACTGCTACAATATGTCTTTATTTACCCATCCTTACATTGTAGTTTCGCTCAGTTAGAATGAACTGTTTTGAAACCACCCTTTAATAAGAGCACCTCCTAATGAAGATACACTGACATAAGGTCCACACAATTTAAACGTTTCGCTCCGTAAGGTTTCCACTTGACATAAGGTTCCACATTTTAAAAGTGCTCTGTCATCAATAGGTCCTCATATTAAGATGTGCCCCATTATAACAACTTTGTGTCATTAATACCTTCCCTGTTATAAACGTTTTTTGACATACATAGTTCTTGTTTTACGCAGTTCTCCGCCCCAATTCCCCCTCATAATATTTCTTTAACATAGTTTACATTTTTTAAAAGATTATCAATATACGAACATTCTTCCGTTTATACAAGTTCGTTCACCTATAATTACTCTACTACCAGGTTTTAAAGTTCCCTGACAAAGTAAACATACAAAACTCATTAAAATATTGTGCTGGCAAAGTTACCCTCCCCCCCCCCCCCCCCCCGCCCTTTCTACCTTCTTTCTTGAACAGTTTGTATATACAGTTCCGATAAAATCACCCGTTATAAAGACGTTTACTGATATAACATTTTCAAATTACACTTGTTGCCTTTCATACTTTTATTCCAATGTACAACATTCCTGACATAAATGCCCTCAGTTAAAACTTCTCCAAAATATAAAGTCCTTTATTATGGATGTTATGTGTTATGATAGCTATGTTCAATGACGCCAAAGATAATTCAAAAACTAAACTTTGACATGCAGTTTTACGTAACAACTATAACCATCGACGACCAACATTTTGAATAATATTTCGTTGTCTAGAGCCGAACAAATCCTAAACAAAGTATATATATATAATGCAAATAAACCAAATTAAGTTTTTTAACAAAGTTTGCTATGATGTTTTAGTAGTGTCCGTGATAAAGGAATTAGTTGGTCATAATGTGCGCCTCTGTCTATTATTATTGTTCTTTTGGACCAGCTGATGCTTTTCCATTGACCATTGACCATTTTATGCCAGCTCTTCTTGTTAACAATATTACAATAGATCTGACAGCGTTAATTATAAATTTGTTAGACTTCTTTGAATTTCTATATTTTTTTGTTATATTAATGAAAGTAGCATTTCGCCAATAGAAATATATCAATTTCACTCATTTGTTTAGCTGACTTTGTTAAAAATATCTTTGAAAGATTCTTTAGTGTTGTTTTATATAATGTATGTGTATAAAAGGTTGTTCGTTTGTCATTAATAGATTTTATTTTTTTAAATCCATTTTTGGTCAATTTTTATATTCTGCAAGTGAATGTATATCTGCGTTACGCTTTTCTTCATATGAAACATACTTCTAGCTTCAATACAGCCGGTGGGTAACTGAAGCTCTCGCCCCATAGCAGGTACTTCAGACTGGCATGAATTGTGAGAGATTTCATTGCACACCCTCTTAATATTAATAAGCGAGGTTGGTATCTAGCTCAGTCGCGTGCATGATTGTCAATTGTAATTGTGATGCCCAAATATAGGTACGCAGACTACAGCATGCTACAGTTTGTGCGCGAACCAGGTAGCGGAGCTGTGGAGAAAAACATATGTCCTCAGTCGCCATGTGTATTAGTAACGTCCTTCTCCAAGAGAAGGAAGGCGTGTCCTCTAATACCTCGTTTTGAAATTTCCTATCCACTTCTTCGGGATGACTCCTCCCATTCCTCTCTATCTAACCTCACAGCAGATTATTAACATAATATACTCTCAGACCAATCACACATCACATACCCACTCAGCTTTCTTCTCTCTCCACTTTAATGATTCCAATAGCAACAACATTTATTGGACTGAGTTGTTTTATTGAACAAAGAATCTGATAACATAAGAGAAGAATAGCGCTACAATCAGCGTCTGTTAAAGGACACATCACTCGGAACGCCCAAGTAATGTGCGCTCTTCTATCGGCTATATCTTCTCTACCCTCCTTGGCCGATATCAAGACATAAAATACAAGATTTCCAATCATATTTTATCAAACATCTTTCACATTTATTTCCTCGATCTTATGACAGTAGAAGACATAATCATCGAACATCTCTATTCCGTTCCTATTCCCAATACGACTATTTTTGTTTTCTTCTCACAAAAATCGTCCAATCAGATTCCAAACCAAGAAACTACAAGCCAATCAGGAGTCCTACATTAAATTAAGTGAACCAATCGGCACTTGCCAATAAAACCCGATAGCCAATCCATTAGTTTTTTTTGGTTTCCATTTGCTGCCTTATCAAGAATCCACCGTCAACTTAGATCAGTCGTAATTTGTAACGCCTCTTGCCAATATGATAATGAGTGGTCATAAACTGAAATGCCAAAACTTTAGGGTCATAATTCTTTATTTCTGGATTTTTTGTTAGTTTTGATTCCATGAATTCTTCAAAAAAAGTCATTTTCATAAAGATTTTAGACTTCCTATTATTCTGATAATGCATCTTTTTCCTCATTAAAAAGTGCATCTATTCTCTTCATAAACTTTACGTCTTGTCTCTTGTCTTTCAACGTCACCATACAGTTTTGTCTTAAGCTGGACTGAGTATGCCATGTCACACTTGCCTCTCATAGAGTCAAAAGACTTATGTTTTAATGTTCGTATGTCATCATTGTACAGCCGTATGTATGTGTGTCTGATATGTTTTTTGACGAGCAAACATGATCTAATTCAGCAGTGACCAGATGGTAGTCTGAATATTGTTCTTGGTAAGCAGCACGTTGACTCTCTTTTATCAGACATTGGTGTTCTTTCTGCCATTTATATCAGACAAAGGTGTTCTTTCTGCCATTTCTATCAGCCATGGGTGTTCTGTCTGCTATTTGTATCAGACATTGGTGTTCGTTTTGTCATTTGTATCAAGCATGGCTGATTTGTATGCCATTTCTATCAGAAACTGAGTGTTTTATTTCCCATCGGTATTAGACACTGGGTGTTTTATATATGCCATTTGTATCAGGCATGGGTGATCTTTCTACCATTGTTATCAGGCATGAGTGATCATTCTACCGTTTGTATCAGGCATGTGTGATCTTTCTACCATTTGTTTCATAAATTGAGTGTTCTATGTGCAATTTATATCAGGCATGGGTGATCTTTCTACCATGTGTGCCAGGCAAGGGTGATCTTTCTACCATTTGTATCATAAACTGAGTGTTTTATGTGCCATTTGTATTAGTCATGGGTGATCTTTCTACCATTTTCATTAGGCATGTGAGATTTTTTAACCATTGTTATCATACACTGAGTGTTATATGTGCCATTTGCATCAGACATAGATGTTATATCTGCCATTTGTATCAGATATTGAATGTTCTATCTGCCATGTGTATCAGACACTGGATGTTATGCGTGTCACTTGTATCAGACAGTGGATATTATATCTGCAATTTGTATCAGACATTGAATGCTATGTATGCCTTTATAGTATTAGACACTGGGTGTTCTATCTGTCATCTGTAGCAGACACTGGATGTTATTTGTGCAATGCGTCTACAAATCATTATTTTACTTAATGATCAATCTCGGGGAACTTGGGCTGGTCTCTTGGATGAAGTGTGTTGCTTGTATCTTTGTAAGCCCGTGTTGATGAAAGTTTACTTGTACGTTATATATCCCTCTTCCGCGCCGTCTCTCGTGTGCTTTGTGTAGATAGAACTACTTGTGGCATGCCAGTATAACTGATGCAGAATTTGTAAACAGCACGAAGGGGTGTCTAGTGGTACATATCACTTCATTTCAGTTGAAGCTCCAGTCGGCTTGTTTCTGAAATAACGGAGAAGTAAGACGTCACTATCTAACTTAACTAAATACAAATGTGTACGTTATTCAATGTTGCATTACAATTCCATATTCTTTCCGTACGCGATTCGACTTTAATTAAAATAGTTAATTAGTTAGTTGGCCATCGCAAGCGATATTAGCGACAATGTTAGACGGTTTTGTCTTGATGATGTAATTTGTGCTGTATTTGGATTATATTGCGAAATAAACTGCGATGGGTTTAAACCTCACACTCTAGTCTGTATCTAAATTATATCAGTGGCAAGACTTATAAGTCAAGACGACTTGAGGTAACTCAGGATGCAGGCACTTTGGTCGCACCTAACTTGAGACTAATGGTCGCTTGAAACTTGCGGGATTTGATCGCCCACCGCTTCCGTGCATCGCTTAGAGAAGCGAGTGCCATACCGCTCGACTACAGCGATCCCCAGTTAATTATAATACATCTTAAGTGAGCAATATCCCTGTACTGTCCAGGGATAGTACTCAGTGTCCTAATGTAACTTCCTTAACTAAGAAGCATAGTAATGTAATGGGATTATCCCATCATGAAGTCTATGTTAGAGCACTATGTTTGCTCATGTACTGTTGATCTCGCTAGCAATTTGCTTCACATAATGGGTTGCTTAACTACATACACCCTTTTTTAGTCGCATTTCACAACATGGAATGTAGCTTCCATTTTACTATCTTTTGTGGTCCTCAGAATTTACATGTTTACTTCGTTTCTACTACTCTTATTGTGTGGGACACTTCTGTCATAGAGGGACTGGACAGCTTTGTTAGTCATTTCCACGACATGTTCACAGAACGACAATCGGCATGCAGTGTACAAGTTAAGTTTCTATTTTACTTCCAAAAGAAAACAGATGATAGTCCATATCTGGATGTTAAGCCCGTGTCGCTTAAGCTAGGAGGCTGAGATCATGTCCATTGAGCATTTTTAACATAGGACATCCAATAAGGTTTAAGTCTAATATTCGTAACATCTCTGATGTCACATATAACTAATATGATCAATTGTTCGTTCTAATTCAATTGGAAGTAAATTATATGTGCAATCTTCATTTCTGAAAACGCTACAATATCAATTTTCTAAAGACGAACAACATCACTTTTCTGAAGCAGCTACAATGTCATTTTTTCTGAAGAAGATACACTATCACCTTTCTGAAGGAGCTACACTATCACTTTTCTGAAGAAACTACACTATCACTTTTCTGAAGAAGCTACACTATCACTTTTCTGTAGAAGCTATACTATCACTTTTCTGAAGAAGCTACACTATCACTTTTCTGAAGAAGCTACACTATCACTTTTTTAAAGATACTACACTATCACTTTCCTGAAGAAGATACAAAAGCACTTTTTTAAAGACGCTACAATATCACTTTTCTGAAGAAGCTACAACATCACTTTTCTGAAGGAGCTACAACATTACTTTTCTGAAGGAGCTACACTATCACCTTTCTGAAGAAGCTACACTATCACTTTTTTAAAGACGCTACATCACTTTTCTGAAGGAGCCACAATATCACTTTTCTGAAGGAGCTACACTATCACTTTTCTGAAGAAGCTACACTATCACTTTTTTAACGACGCTACAACATCACTTTTCTCAAGGAGCTACACTATCACTTTTCTGAAGGAGCTACACTATCACTTCTCTGAAGAAGCTATAATATCAGTTAGACATAAAACGTTATGTTTGAACTTTCTAAGAATGTCATCATTTGTCATATAAAAGAAAAAAAGGAAGTAGCATGTCCTTTGCAGAATATCGCGTCTTAAAAGTGCCAACCTATGTGGAGGTTATACATTTCTTGGCAGGTATACAGTACAGTAGTTTGCCAATACCTTACATACGTGAAGAAGCAACTGCACAAAGAAAACAAAACAATCCGCGTCTGTCAAATTGAACAAATTAGTACCCGATATGTTTGGATTGTGAAACAGACATATATATCTATTCTCAAGACCACGATGTCTCCAAAGCACATAACATATGTGTATATATATATATATATATATATATATATATATATATATATATATATATATATATATGTGTATAACCTCAAATAGCAGGTAAGGTGATGTGTGCAGATATAGGTATATATTTTATTGATGAGGAAACAAAAAGATAAACGTAAACGGCTGGGCAGGAAAGGAGTACATCTAAATCAGATAAGACAGTACGCGGTAGCTAGGTATATGTTTCATCACTGGATTAAACATTTAAACTTATGAAGTCTATGAAAAATAAGACAAATAAAAAGGATACAACAGGACGCTATTACGATTTCAGTAAAAGAGGTAAGTTGGGGGTCAGGGAAGTGTGAAATCAGTAGCGTAAAAGCAACAAAAAAAAAATAATAAAGCAAAAGCAGAAATTGGAAAAAACAACAAAATAACAAATTAAAATGTTTGTATGCAAATGTAAAAAGAATATTGAATAAAAGAGATGCATTGGAAGTGTATGTAGAAGAAGAAACAGCATATCTAATATGGTAAACATAATCAAGGACATATAACTGTTGGCTTAAGTTGTCCATAGGATCATCCGTTTGGGATCTTATAGCAAGGAAGAAAAAAAACATAAGTACATGAACACAAGGCCACTCTAAAATATATATTAAAAAGATGAAAGAAGCAACGATCCATATAATCTGAAAGGACATTGTCGGTGGAACCAATGCGGAACAAGAATGGGGAGTTTCAAAACAGTTCTACGAAAGCTAAAAGAAGAATGTGTTCTATATAGGGAGGTAAACTGTCAAGCGCGAAAGTGGATATCAGGATTGATAATTAAATGTAGAAAAACTAAACATAAGCATGAACAAACATACAGAAGCAGATCAATCAAAAGAAACATATTAAACATAACTGGACAAGCAGAACACTGATAGAGTTTCAGGTCAAAAATGCATTTCATCCAAATGTATGTTTGAAATTAGAGATCTCTAAGTAAAACCATTGGCTATATTATGTTTCCTATCAGTTGGGAAAGGGATTTTTCCAAAGGATTTGGAAAGATGCATCAGTGATCCTCTTATTCAAAATGATATCATATCAGATCCAGCAAATTATACACCGGTGAGATTAACGAGCATAGTCTGTAAATTGCTAGAGCCAATAATCAAATGAAATACTGTAATACGTTTAGACCCGTTTAATCTAATCAGAAATGGTCAGCGCTGGTTTACTAAAGGATTGTCGGGACTAACAGATCTATTATAATTCATTGACGAGGTAACTAAAATAATAGAAGGAGGGGAACCAGTGGATGTTATTTATTTAGATTTTGCAAACGTCTATTATAGAGTATCTCACCAAAAGCCTTTCATAGAGTATCTCACCAAAAATAATTTACGATGCAAATCACATGTAATATATAGAAACGTTGCCAAATGGATTGCAAATTGGTTAACGGGATTACTCTGAGTGTTTTGAAGTAAAAGGTCTAGTGCAACAGAGCTCGGTTTGAGAATCAATTTGTTCTTTATATATATATTTATATATATAACCGATTTGGACGTTGAAATCGGGTACATTATAGCATAATTTGCTGGTGAGACAAAACTATGCAGTAGTGTCTCATCTAAAGCAGAAGTCAATATATTGAGGTTGGATTTAGACAAAAAGGGAATGGTCTGAGAACTGACCAATGGGGTTTAATATAGAACATTGTAGTCGCCCACGTGGGCAGATCGAATATGGAACAAAATTTACATAATGGGATTGAACGATATTAGAAAGGTAGAAACTTCTTCTTCTTTTTTGTACGCTGTCAGGCGTCAACTTGAATGTGTTCGACGAAAGCAGCTGTCATCATGAGGCTGTAAACACTGCCATAGAGATTGTCTAGTGTTGCCACTGGTGATGGTCACATGTGCTTTCTCTGGTCCTCGTATGTCGGGCAATTTTGCAGCAGATGCTCAGCGATCATTTTCCCTGTACCACAGGTGCTTTCGTCAGTGTCACATATCTTCAGTTTATTGTATAAATGGTACCTCAGTCTGTTGTTGCCTGTGCGGAGTCTGATGACCACGACCTGCTCTCTTCTGTTCAGCTGGTAGTAGGCATCATTTTTTGTGTAGCCAGTATGTTCTGTTTCCCATTTGGCCATGTATATGGCCCTAATAAACGTTTTGGACTCTTCGTAGGTCAAACTAGAATCTGGTTGTGGTAGTTTTGCACCTTCTTGTGCCAGTCTGTCTGCCTCCTCGTTGCCTTGGATGTTACAGTGGGATGGAACCCACTGTACCACTACTCTTTTTGGTGTGGACTGCTGCCATAGCTGACAGAGTACTCCTCTTAAATCATTAGGTTCAGTATTTTTCTGGCTTTTTAGTGCTGTAACCACGGCCAGGGCATCTGTAAACAGGACTATCTGGCGTTCATTGCTTTCGCCTGTCAGCATTGCTTCTACTGCAGCCTCCAGTACCTCTACTTCCGCTCTGAAATTGCTTGAGAATTTTCCAGTTGCCACTGCCAGTGTTATTTTTCTACCATTTGGTAGGCTCAGGAATACCCGTCCATCTCCATTCTGTGTTATGTTTGTTACAGAACCGTCAGTATATGCATGGGTCCAGTCCATGCTTGGGTATTTTTCCGCTATGTACCTCAGGGTTATGTCTCTTCTTTGTTTTTCAGTCTGGCTGTTCTTTTTTCCAATAACTGGTATATTTTCTACCACCTCTGCCATGATATGCTGCTTCAATGTGGGTTTGCGTACAGTAGGCATGGGCTTTGGTGTTGTTATGGTGTTCATAGGGTCTTCGCTCATCTTTGCTTTGACTATTTCTGCAAAGTTTCTCCGCGTTAGTTTCCCTTTTCCAAATCTATTTAGTCATAATGCACTGGATGGTCTGTCAGTCTTCTGAGTTTCTCTGCTTGCTGCTGGGCTCTGCAGTCTCTTCTGTCGGTCATGGATTCCAGATTTGTAATCTTTTCAAGTTCTACAATTGGCGTTGACTTCATGCCTACTATTATAACTCTCATGGCTTGGTTTTGAAGTTTGCTAATTTTATCAAAGTTCGCCTTTGCTGCTTTTGCCCATTCCGCATTGCCATACTCTAGAACTGGTCTCACTCTTCCAGTGTACATTTTCTTGAGTATTCTTTCGTCTGCTCCCCAGCTTGTGCCAGCAAGTTTCCTCATGATCGCCATTCTTTGTCTGGCTCTCAATCGGTTTCTCTCGATCTGACTTTTCCATGTCATACGCCGATCAAATGTGACGCCAAAGGCTTTTGGCTCAGATATTTGCCGTTAAGACTTATTTTGGTGTTCTGTGGTTTATTTGAAAGCGAGAATACCGTACATGTTGTTTAGAAAGGTAGAACATGAAAAAAACCTATGGGCTTATAATAGATCATAAAGGTAATGTGAGTGAGCAAATTCAGATTGCAGTGATAAAAAGCAAATGCAATGTTAGGTATGGTACAAAGATATATTAACCATAGGAAAAAGGATGTGATAGTCAAACTGTATAAATCATTATTTAAACCTGTATTGATGATATGTAAAGGTGTAGATTCCTTGTCGTAGACGTGATATAAATATGTTGAAGGAATACAAAGAAAAGCGACAAAACGGATAGTGAGATTCCATAATTACTGTTTTGACGAAAGACTCCGAAAAACCGGCCAAGGGTGTCTAGAAAAATAGAAAGAATACAGGCTTATAAGAATAACATAATGAACGTGAAGGATACATTTCACTGTTACAAAGTGTGTGTTTTTTTTTTTAAAACATCGACCTACTCGAATTACACGGTACAGCTACACCTGCCTTAAAGAAAGCTCCGATTAGATGAAATGATATATTTTGTTTGGGTCAGAGAAAGAATGTATTGTCACAGAAAATAGATAGTGGAGGCGGGGTCAATTAATGTATTCAAAAAAGTTTGGACGTGCATAGTTTTTAGATCAAGGCTATGTTAAATACACTGGTTGTATACAGTCTCCTAAACCAGTATAAAGACGTTAAGTTCACTTTTGGTGTTATTTTTGATTGCTAACCCGGAAAAGCATATTTCCTTCAGTGTTAGCTGTCTTCTTTGTTCTGGTATTTGTTTCGCTAAGTTCACTGTTTTACGACTGTTTGGTTTTCATTTTACACGCCCTTCAGAAAAATAATTGTCAGTTGAAACCGTGGTCATCGTATTGTCCTGTTCTCGTACAACTGTTGTGTAATCGTCATTACATCATCTGTATATGGTCTCATGTACAACTGTTGTGTAATCGTCATTGTATGATCTGTGTATGGTCTCATGTACAACTGGTGTGTAGCCGTCATTGTATGATCTGTGTATGGTCTCATCTACAACTGTTGTGTATTCGCCATTGCATAATCTGTGTATGGTCTCATGTACTTCTTCTTCTTCTTCTTCGTACGCAGTCATACAGTAACCATTATTTTTTCGAAAAAAGCGGCGGTCATCCTGAGGCTGTCGCCACTGCCATAGAGCTTGTCTTGCAGTTCCACTGGTGATGGCCACATCTGCTCTCTCTGATCCTCGTATGTCGGGCAGTTCTGCAGCAGATGTTCAGCGGTCATTTTACCAGTACCGCACGGGCATTCGTCGGTACACCCTATCTTTAATTTGTTGAATAGGTGGTACCTCAGTCTATTGTGGCCAGTGCGAAGTCTGAAGACAACGACCTGCTCTCTTCGGTTCAACTGGTAATAGGCATCGTTTTTGGTGTAACCAGTATGTTCGGTTTCCCATTTGGTCATGTATCTGGCTTTGATAAGCCGTTTTGACTCTTCGTACGTCATACTAGTATCTGTTTGTGGTAGTCTTGCACCTTCTTTTGCCAGTCTGTCTGCCTCCTCGTTGCCTTGGATGTTGCAGTGTGATGGGACCCACTGTACCACTACCCTTTTTGGTGCGGACTGCTGGCACAGTTTGCAGAGTGCTGCTCTTAAGTCATTAAGCTCAGTGTTTTTAGCGCTGTGTCTACGGCGAGAGCATCTGTAAGCAGGACTATATGGCTTTCATTTTCACTGTGTGTCACCATTTCTTCCACTGCCGCCCTCAGTGCCTCTGCCTCCGCTCTGAAATGGCGTGTGTACTTACCAGTAGCGAATGACAGTGTTATTTTTCTGCCATTTGGTAGGTTCAGGAATGCTCCTGCCCCTCCGTTCTGTGTCGTGTTTGTTACAGAACCGTCGGTGTATGCATGGGTCCAGTCCCTGCTTGGGTAGCTTTTCGATATGAAGTTTTGGGTAGTATCTCTCCTTTCTTTTTCAGTCTGGCAGTTTTTGTTTCCAATACCTGGTATATTTTCTACCACCTCTGGAAATATATCCTGTCTCCAGGTAGGTTTTCGTACAGTAGTGATGGGTTTTGGTGTTGTTAGTCCGTTTATGGGATCTTCGTGCATCTTTGCTTTGGCTATTTCTGCAAAGTTTCTCCGCTTTAGTTTCCCATTTCCGAAATTGTTTAGTCTCTGGTGCATTGGATGGTCAGTCAGTCTTCGGAGTTTCTCTGACTGCAGCTGGGCTCTGCAGTCTCTTCTATCGGTCATGGATTGTAGTTTTGTAATCTTTTCAAGTTCTACAATTGGCGTTGACTTCATGCCTCCTGTTATAACTCTCATGGCTTGGTTTTGAAGTTTGCTAACTTTATCGAAGTTCGCCTTTGCTTCTGTTGTCTATGCCGCAATGCCATACTCAAGAACTGGTCTCACTCTTCCAGTGTACAGTTTCTTTAGTATGCCTTCGTCTGCTCCCCAGCTTGTGCCAGCAAGTTTCCTCATGATTGCCATTCTTTCCCTGGCTCTCATTCGGTTTCTCTCGATCTGACTTTTCCATGTCATGCGCCGATCAAATGTGACTCCCAGATAGGTTGGGTTGTCGTTTGGCTGCAGGAATTTGCCATTTAGACTTAATTTTGTATTTTGGGGTTTTAATGAAAGCGAGAATATTGTGCATGTGGTTTTCTCCTTGGTCTCATGTACTACTGTTGTGTAATCGTCAACATGTCATCTGGGTATGGTTTCATGTACAACTGATGGGTACCTCTTGATATATGTGAACACTATAAATGATCTGCAAAAATATTGTACTTGACATATTTTCAAATTTGGTGCTGGAGTCAGCGATGCGTAAAATATTATCTTCTTTCCTTATCTTTGATCTCAGCTATACTTGGCATATATGTAGGTGTCTTCTTTTCTTTACACTTGTAGTTTCTACAGGATCGGGTAGCAACCTGAGCACAGCCTCTTTAATCTGTCTCTTACGAATATTATCTCCAGCTACTGCTTGTATAATGAGATTGTGTAGATTGATATGACATGCATTCCTAGATCTCACCATACGGAAAAAAGCAATTTAAAAAAGCTTCCGTTGTGGGCCTTAACTGCAAGAGGAACCAGATGTATTCAGTCTTTTTCTTTGGTGAGTTCCTGGAGCAATAAAAATACCCTGTGAAACGAGAAGTAGAACTTGTAAACTTCTCAGTATTACAGGGTAAGTCTACAGCACAGGTCTATGTGCATGTGTGTGGCTCAGATACCTGTATGAATTCCAAGAAAATTACTCATTTCTAATAATAGATAAAATGACAATATTGAAACTCCGTTTATGCAACAAGACATATATTCCATCAGTTTAACAGATTACATATTGGACACCCATGCAGGCCTGAGTGTGGGGTAAGTAATCAGTAGAGGGATTAGCTGCATCTTAAAAAGAAAAGCATGACACAGACCGATACCTTCATGAACCAAATAAATATGGCTATGTAGAAGCGAACGAAGATCACAAAGAAGAAATAGAGGGAGTAGAAAAAGAAGCAAATAAGTAAAAGAAAAAGATGAAAAAGAAAAATTAAGCATTGAACATTTACACGTAAGAACATCTTGAAAGCATTCATATCATGTCGCTAGTCTCACCTCCGTTAATCTTAAACTCATTAGCTATCTAACGAGATGGAACACATTTCTCTCCCTGCACTAGGCTTTAGCAAGGAATAATTACGTTAAGAATTATGTTTAGACGCCAGGCTGGAACCTGGCTCAAGTATATACTACAATGTTATGCTATTTTAAACTGTATCGATAACGCTGCACTCCAGGCAGACTCTGAGGCTTCATGTGACGTGTCGTAGAGTGTGATGTGTAGATATATTGATGTTTAATGCAGCTCACTGTCTGTAGACTTTCATATTATCTCTTCCAGGGCGCACTGGCTGTTACACTTTAAATACGTGTGTTTGAAAGTTACTTCTGAGAGCGCATATAAATGTATTAGCACAGACTTCCTGCAAATAGGTAAAACTGTTTTAGTGGAACCACGCCTTTAGTGGAGTGGACAATTAAATAAGAAATATTGCTACATTCCTAGAATAACGCATTTTAAAACACAATATCATCAAAATAATGAAAACAACACTGTTTCAATAACAAAAGTGGAGCACGAGACTGTATCACTAGAATAATAACATATGTAACACAATATTCCCAAAATAATGACGTATTTAACATTATATACCTATAATAATGACGTATTCACACTATATCTCTAGAATATTGAAGAATGTAACACTATAACCCAAAAAAGTGACGTATTCAACACTATATCCTTAAAGTAGTGACATATTTATCAATATATTATCGTTAATAATGATGCATTTAACACTGCGTCTCTGGAATAATGAAGAATATAACACGTTATCCTTATCATAAGTAAGCATATAGCACTACATCCTTGTAATAAAGCTTCTAACATTACATAAATAGGAAAATGAAGACTGTAACACTACATCCCTAAAACAGAAGACGTTTCTAACACTACATGTCAAGAACAATTATGTCTCTAATAAAACATCCCCAGAATAATGATGCCTCTAATATTACATCCACATAATAATGACGTTTCTAATATTACATCCACATTATAATGATGCATCTAATATTACATCCACAGAATAATCATGGCTCTAATATTACATCCAAATAATAATGATGTCTCTAATAGTAAAGTAAAGTAAAAATAGTACATCCACAAAATAATGATGTCTCTATAATTACATCCACATAATAATAATGTATCTAATATTACATACATATAATAGTGATGTCCCTTATATTACATCCATATAATAAAGATGCCTTTAACATTACATCCCTAGAGTAATGAATTCTCTAACATTATATTCCTAAAGAAATTGCGTTTATAACGAAATATCTGCAGAATTTATGAACCTCTTGCACTTCTTCCCTTACAAAATGTATGCGAATAAACTGATTATTTACATACAAAACATACACATGACCAATAATAAAATATAAAACAATCAAATTTAAAAGACAAAGAAGGAAATTGAGCGATTTAATAACAATGTAGAGATCAAGGTCTCAGTCACCACAAATGCTGATTCTCTTACAAAGTCATTAAAGTACAGGCATGAACAAACTCTAATTTAGAAAAAATTGCGATTTAAAGATCAGACTAGCCACAAAGCTCGAGGGTACAATAATCATTACGTACACGCGATTTCCAAAGTAAAGATCGTTTCTATGACTCTCTATCAAGCGATGATTACCCCAGTAAACTGAATTTTAGTAGAGGATTGTAGGCGTTTACGGGATAATTAAATATATTTAACAGCCACAGTCTAGTGTGAAGCACTTAATAATGGTTTCAAATGAAGGCCTGCAATTGTATTATTTTAGTGACCAGAAAAGTCTAGAACTATTTAAATCCGCGATTGACAACATAAGGTTAGGGATATGGACCGAGGTGTAGCATAGAACTCTTAGATCGTTTTTATTAGTAATGTTTTTTCTCTCATTTTAAGCGAGGCGCGGTCAATTCAATCACAGACCAAGTCCATATATTTGATATTAGGACGTGTTTACAGTCGTGATCGTGTGGTTCCAGGTCGAGTGTTAGCCCGGGTACCGCCTCAATGGTTATGTATTTTAGTGTACATGTCAAAACATTCATTGGTTTTTTTAATAAGAGAAAGAAAAACTATAGAAATAAAAAAGTGGGCCATACCCAGATATACACGGCTCAATGGGTTGAATGTGACACTGTCCTTTATATTCGCTCCACACAACTAAAACAAAGTCACTTTGACGTAGTAATCGTAACTCGCAGCATACTAACAATAAAGAAATTATGTGTATTGTATAATATTATAACTTTTTTTTTCATGTCATATACATTTAAAACTGTGTATGAGTATATATATATATATATATATATATATATATATATATATATATATATATATATATGTATTTATATATATATACAAATACATATATACATGCATACATATACATACATGCACGCATACACATACGCATACATAAATGAGGCAGCGTGGCCTAGAAGTGAAAGTTTTCACAATCCCAACGAACCGGGCTCGAATTCCGTCGAATCCAGTTTGGCAAGCACGTAGTTTATTTTTGTTCCTCGTTGTGATCGCTCCTTGTCCGGAACGTTATGGCAAACCATCGTGCTGCATAACGCACATGTCAAGAAACGTATAACAGCCAAAAAAGGTTGACGTTTTCAAGAAACAATGTTCTGCAAAGAACATGCTACTGGATTTATATATGCGTGTGTGTGTATGGCAATACTATTTGTGTAAGTATTCTAAAACTGACTACACTCGTGGAATTGATCCAGGCAGCAAGCTGTCTAAATATTCAGCTGCATAGATGTATATCTAATAGTGTCACAAAGAGCAACTATAGCGGCTTGTGCATGGAGCAGCCATTCATTATTGTGAACATTATTGCTATGAAACGTCCACTTCAATAGAATGCTTGCAGGCTTACTCATTACGTCTGGTAAAGATTATAATGAGGCAATGCAGCGTGTCTGCTTCAATAGTTGAAGCGTAAAGACATGAATGCACATATCTGAACAAGATTCATCAAATTATATATTACATCAAAAATCTGTTGAATATATGAATAAGAGGAAGCTAAAGTAACTTCATGCTGATATACCATCAATTTAATGCTGATGTGTCGCTAATTTAATGCTGATGTGTCGACAATTTAATGCTGATATACCGTAAATGTAATGCTGATATACCATCAATTTAATGGTTAAATGTCGACAATTTAATGCTGATGTGTCATCGATGTAATGCTGATGTGTCGACAATTTTAATTTTTTTTTAATGTGTATGCAACACCACTAAAACAATGTTGAATTTACAGAACAATCGCAATTTGCTTCACAATTCTGACCATCACAATACAGAATACAACAATGGCTACATTCGCATCTTGGGTCTACAATATAATAATATATACAAATATAATTGTTTAAAATATTGATGAAACTAATTTGTTACTTTGTTATAATTATTGTGTTATGTTATGTGAAGTTATATAACTATATTATATTAAATAAGATTTTTGCCATCAAATGTAAACATTTTTGAAAAAAAACAAAAACAGATGTTTGAATTGGCTCAAGACTACGTGAGCCTTGTCGTCACTCACATCTACTGATTTCTCGTGCATGTTCTAGATGCCTTTAGATCAGTGATTCCCAATATGGGTTTAACGATAAGGACAGATGTATCCGAGAACCCTCTAGAACTATTTAAATCATTGAATTTCAATCTGTGGTTAGTAATAAGGACAGATGTGTGCAATAAATTTATTAAATTGTTTAGATCAATAAGTTTCAACCTGGGACAGTAACACGGGCAGATGTATGCAAGACATGTTTATAACTGTTTAGATCAATCATTTCCATAGTTGAGTTAAAGAAAAGTAAAAATCAATCGATCACAGCTCTCTGTAGAACATAGGTCTCAACAAGTACACACGAAGTTACATGTACTGGACATTCCGTTAATGTTCCGTCCACGTCATCCTGCGACATTTAAGTTTGTCTCGATTTCTCTATTCCGTGTGTGTTTTGGTCTGTGACTTCTTGTCTTGCTTCGGGGATTCCTGAGTAGATGCTGTCTTGTAATGTAATCATCTGGTATCTTGAATGTATGTCATGTCGAAAGTCAGTGTTATGTATTCACCTTACATCCTGCTCCACTGATATCGTTCTGGTTCCTCCCAACAGCTTCCTATCAGTTTTATTGGCATATTATTTTAATCTATATATTCTAGGCAGGTGCACATTTATGAAAGTAAGTACCCAGTGTGTTATTCTTTCTGTTGTTCTCTGTGTTTCCGAGCAATACAATAGAACGAACTTTTCATTTTAGTTGAAGATATATATTTTTTATGTTGACTTAATTTTGGGTAATTTTTATGTTCCTAATGCACTGCACGCTATTCTCTCTTTTGCTAACCTTAGTTTGATATTGGTGTGTTTAAATTCTAATTTGTCAATATTGTAACCAGATACATGAATGATTCCACGTCATGTAGGAGTATCCTTTCCAAAACGTGATGCACCTTCTACTTTGTCTATACGGTATCGTTTCCAAGATAGATGAATGATACCTCGTCCAGTAGGAGTATATCTTCCAACACAATATGTATCTCTTACTTTGTCTACATCATTATCAAGATATATAAATGATACCTCGTCCAGTAGGAGTATATCTTCCAACACAATATGTATCTCTTACTTTGTCTACATCATTATCAAGATATATAAATGATACCTCGTCCAGTAGGAGTATATCTTCCAACACAATATGTATCTCTTACTTTGTCTACATCGTTATCAAGATATATAAATGATACCTCGTCCAGTAGGAGTATATCTTCCAACACAATATGTATCTCTTACTTTGTCTACATCGTTATCAAGATATATAAATAATACCTCGTCCGGTAGGAGTATATCTTCCAACACAATATGTATCTCTTACTTTGTCTACATCGTTATCAAGATATATAAATGATACCTCGTCCGGTAGGAGTATATCTTCCAACACAATATGTATCTCTTACTTTGTCTACATCGTTATCAAGATATATAAATGATACCTCGTCCAGTAGGAGTATATCTTCCAACACAATATGTATCTCTTACTTTGTCTACATCGTTATCAAGATATATAAATGATACCTCGTCCGGTAGGAGTATATCTTCCAACACAATATGTATCTCTTACTTTGTCTACATCGTTATCAAGATATATAAATGATACATCGTCCGGTAGGAGTATATCTTCCAACACAATATGTATCTCTTACTTTGTCTACATCGTTATCAAGATATATAAATGATACCTCGTCCAGTAGGAGTATATCTTCCAACACAATATGTATCTCTTACTTTGTCTACATCGTTATCAAGATATATAAATGATACCTCGTCCAGTAGGAGTATATCTTCCAACACAATATGTATCTCTTACTTTGTCTACATCGTTATCAAGATATATAAATGATACCTCGTCCAGTAGGAGTATATCTTCCAACACAATATGTATCTCTTACTTTGTCTACATCGTTATCAAGATATATAAATGATACCTCGTCCGGTAGGAGTATATCTTCCAACACAATATGTATCTCTTACTTTGTCTACATCGTTATCAAGATATATAAATGATACCTCGTCCAGTAGGAGCATATCTTCCAACACAATATGTATCTCTTACTTTGTCTACATCGTTATCAAGATATATAAATGATACCTCGTCCGGTAGGAGTATATCTTCCAACACAACCTGTTGACAAATTCCTAGTTTCATTGTCTGTGTATGCTCGGTCAAACTGTATGCTACCTCTAATCAAGTATACTTATATTATTTTGCATTTGATTGCAGTTATGGGGCAGACGATCCAAATCAGCGGCAAATTTCAAATCATCAAGTGTCGTTGTCAAATTAAATTGATACCTGTTTTTGTTGATTGCTGTCTAGTCAAAAGCTAGCTGAACGAGAAATGAAATAAGGGACGTCCTTTTATCACACCAGTTCTCACCAGAAAGGGCTCAGATAGCTGGCCTTCTTGTAGAACTCTACACTTCATATCTGCATATGTTTTATTACTAATGTTAGTGAACTTAACGAGCTCTCCATAGTGCATGACCAACTTCTAAAGTGCTTCTCTGTCAAATGTTTTGTCGTTCACGAATCCGATAGAAAGTATTGAGTTCCCTTCTATACTTTAGTTAGCTACATTTCTCGATATAGCATCTGGATGTTCGATGCCTATGTTCTCGAAAATGTGCTTCTTCTCTCAGTTGTTTGGCTAAGGTCTATTATAATATCTATTCAACGAATATGTTCACAATTTTTTAGAGCACTGATAACATTACTCCAGTACACAGCTGTTGCCACATTCTGTGGCAGCTAGACTACAAATAGCTTTCCTTCCACTCAGTTGGTATGTCTTCTTTATTTCCAAATGTTACCATGTATTTTGTATATTAACCTTGCTAAAATATCAAAGTCAAATTTATTTCTGCCGAAATACTATATTGCTATGTAACTTTGCAATCCACATAGAATCGTCATGACTTTCGTGATTTCTTCTTTCATAATTACTTCTGTGTTTAGTTTATCTCAGTATGCAATTCAGTTTCTGTCGATTGAACATCTGTGACATCGTGTGGAGCTGGTCTATTAAAAACAATCTGGGAAATGCTCTGCCCATCTCTTCCTCTGTTTATTTAATTTGATAATCAAATTTACTTGATCATCTCAAATAAAGCCATCTATTTGCCCATATTTTCATGTCAGTTTCAGTGTGTTGTTCTACAGGTCTTTCATATTCCTTTTGCGGAAGCTTCCTCTGCCACTGCTGCCTTCTCATCAATATATGTTGTTTTGTTTATTATGATCGCATTTCTTACGTCTATTGTTGGTTCGGTGTATATTTGTTGTGTCTTGGCTAAAATGTTTCTAGTATTTATTTTATTCAAATCTCTTCACTTTTCTTTCCTTTCTTTTGGTTATAGTTTATGTTGTTATCCATCTATATGAGTTGACGTAAAAATTTCTTCAGATCTCTCCACAATTCATAGGCCCATCTTTTGGCAGCTTCTTTTATAACCTCTGCTTCTTTTAGCTGCAATGATTGATGCCTATTTGAAATAGTCACTTGAAATGTATCGTGTGTGTTCTTGCTCCTTAGATAACCCTTGGTGAACTGATGTATGTGACTAGTTCCTCTTGTATACTCATAAACATATACTCTTGTCATGCTAATTATAGATAGGGTACCGATGCCAAGTCTGCTCCTCTACACACGTCTGTATCCTATAATGAATCTCCTAACTTCTAATATATATATATATTTACAAATAAGATCAACTTGATTTTCTGACCTGTGGTCTGGTGATACCCAAGTTAGTACGTGTATATTTGTTTATGTGGAATCATGCTAGCACCAACATTCAGTTGATTTTAAGCGGGATCATGAATCATTGATTATTTCATTGCAGGACATCATTAGTCCCTTTCATAGACGACCCACTTCTTTCATAGATAGTTGACTTGTTTATGTATTGCCAGTTGAAGTGTGTATTGGTTTAAAATGTCTACATGATGAGTAAGACGGCCATATTATTTAACCTACTTAGTTGACACTTGGTGCGTGCGTGTCTGGTTTACAGTTTCAATAGTATGTACTTCAATTTTGACCCTGTCCAACAATATGGCGCAAATGGACAGATAAGTGCTGGAAATCGGCAAAACTGTTACAGATAAGTGATTCCAACACATGGAACGACAGGGACTGCTGTGTGCTAGTAGCCCCTAGAACTGGTACAGATAAGTGATTTCTACACATGGAACGACTCGGACAGAAGAGATCCCAACACATGGAACGATATGTACATATGTGTGACAGTACTACCTTAAAACTAATATATCAGTTATTACTAACGTGGAATTAATGACAAAAAATGCATGAAAACAACAATTCTTAAATAAATACATAGATCAGTAATTCTCCAAATAGAGTAATCGATAAGTACATATGTGACGAAAAATCTATAAAGCTGTTTAGATCCGTTATTCACAACCAGGAGTTAACGATATAAACTGATTGCGAGCAATCTCAGAACTCATTAAGTTTTTGGCCCTAAAACTAGAGTTAACAACAAGGAATGTGGGATTACAGAAGCGTCTAGAACAGTGATTCACAACCTGTAATCCGCACAGAGCAAAGGAGAGCTCTGTGAGACACATCTAGATATGTACATGTTTTTATGTTTCTTTCCATGTGCCTTTTCACATACTAACAAATATATTTGCTGTTCACGCTGCTGAAATATATGTTCATGTTTTCTGTCCATGTATGGATTTATTTTATTAATTATTATTAGTCTGAATAAAGTATAGTGCTAGAATGTTGTGATACGGATTTTAGCTTCAAATTTTATTGGAACTCCTACCCGAATGTAGAATGACTAATTACTACAAACACCACTACATCAGTCACGTGATAGACCTTTGATAACTGTGTCTGCGAAATTATTTAAATCAATGCAGAAAATCTGAAACTAAGGTGTCCAACATATGAGTAACAGAGAAAAAAACACACACACACACACGACGGTCTTGAGAGAACAGTGATGGAAGGTATGGTGCCATGCACAAGAGGCAGAGGGTAAACCAAGAAGACGATGGTACCAAAATATCCAGGAATGACTGGGTATGACTGTTGCGGAGGCTGGCGTTTTGGCAAGAGAAAGAGTTTCTTTCAGACAAACTGTGGTAGAAAGAACGTTCTATAAAGGACATGCTATATGATGATTATGATATATGAGAGTCATTTCTTCTGAGCATACTGAAGGGTTAGTGTCATATGCTGTTATAATTGTTTGTAATTTCATTCATTCATTATTAGCAATGCACAATTTGTTTTTAAGTGCATTTTGTCACATCTGTTAGTGAACAGTAATAATTATAAACAATACTTACAATTATTGTAATTACTATTATTTGCATTGTTGCATTAGTTATTTCACATGAACGTGTGATCAATTGTGTAACTATAATGTACAATTCGGCAATGACCATTTGGTAGATAAGAAAACTTAATGACTAAAGTCGTGCAACAGAGCAGAAATACAATATTGAACTTAACGCACTTTTGCAGGAGATGCACTATAAGATGTCTAGGTCGCTTAGCTAGCAGGCATCACAACTGGACGAGACAGGTACAATCTCTTGTAAGTATGCATTTTATATACACCATTGAACTACACAATATGTAAATACGTCCTTATTGGACATTACAATTGGCTGATAGATCCTATTCTAGACAAGAAGTCTGCATAAAATAACTAACCACTACAATGTGAGTTTTCTTCTTGATAGATCTCATTGATTAACTTCAAAGAAAGGATTACATATTTCACAATGCATCAAAATAACATTTCTCAGCTAACATTTAGAAATCAGATAAAATCAGATCGGATGACACATTCACATCGACGTTCTGTTACAAAAGGTGTAATTGTCTCTCATGTCATAAGTTAAGTGTAGTTAAGTTGTGATGGTGCAAATCTGAAGTGAATCTTCATGTGCATCTCTTAGTGTTGTCCCCCCCACTTGTAGTATCGATATCCTTTTGCATTTTTGCTTTCTTCATAGTTTTCAAGCAAAGTGTTCTTCCTTTTTACTAGATGCTCCAAATTCTTCCATAAGGTCGCATCTATTGATCTGGCTTGACTTAGCGTAGTGCTCATCTGTCATACGTTGCATATACTTTATTGTATTTTCCCTGTAGATTATAGTTTATGAACGATTGAGTAGAGATCCACATGTTCAATCATCCATATGTATCTCTCACGACATGTCTGTAAATCTGCAACGTCTTAATTCTCTCTTTTAAGAGCATATTCCTATACCTTTATTAATCTGCGATTATCTCTAATAAAGTTCTTAACTTTTTCTAAGCATGCCATCGTTAGATGTGTTGGTAAATACATACAAACATATATATATATATATATATATATATATATATATATATATATATATATGTATATGTGTGTGTGTGTGTGTGTGTGTATGTAAACGATGCAGGGACTGTACACATATATACAAACCAGCAAAAAAAGAAGTTATACAGTTGGATGTTACGATTCAAAAGATGCAAACAACACACAACATCCACTTCATCTGTGAGTGAATTCCATAAAATATAAACAGATCAAGCAATCAGAAAGCAGACAGACTAACAGTGCTACTTGCAAGGATATTTTAAATAAAATCAACCCATGGATGGAAAGAACTATTAGATGTATACCGTGTATAAAGAAGTTACACAACATCAACTAACTTAATAAAAAAAGGAAAGCATGATTTTCCAACTTATGGCAGAACACATCCATCTTAGGACAGAACACATCCAATGTGGAACAGAACACATTCAACTCAGAACAGAATACATCCAATATGGGACAGAACACATTCAACTTAGAACAGAACAAATCCAATGTGGGACAGAACACACTCAACTTAGAACAGAACACATTCAATTTAGAACAGAATATATCAAATGTGGGACAGAACACACTCAGCTTAGAATAGAACATATCCAACTGGATAGAACAGAACACATTCAACACAGGATAGAACACATCCAACTAAGTGCAGAACAGAACACATCCAACTTAGGACAGAACACATCCAACTTAGGGCATAACAGAACACATCCAACGTAGGACAGAACACATCCAACTTAGGGCTGAACAAAACGCATCCAACTTAGAACAGAACACATCCAACTTAGAACAGAACGCATGCAACTTAGGGCAGAACACATCCAACTTAGGACAGAACACACCAAATTTGAGACTACACATCCAATTTGGAACAAAATAATTCCAACTTAGGACAGAGCATATCCAACTCAGTGCAGAACACATCCAACTTAGGACATAACACATCCAACTTAGAACAGAACACATCCAACTTAGGACAGAACATATCGAACTTAGGACAGAACACATTCAACTTAGGACAGAACACATCAAACTTAAGACAGAACATATGCAACTTAGAACAGAACACATTCAACTTAGAACAGAACACATCAAACTTAAGACAGAACATATCCAACTTAGGACAGAACACATTCAACTTAGGACAGAACACATCAAACTTAAGACAGAACATATCCAACTTAGGACAGAACACATTCAACTTAGGACAGAATATATCCAACTTAGGACAGAACACATTCAACTTAGGACAGAACACATCAAACTTAAGACAGAACATATCCAACTTAGGACAGAACACATTCAACTTAGGACAGAAAACATCCAACTTAGTGCAGAACACATTGAACATAAAGGAATTGATCCTGCGCGCAAACCAAATTACTGCAGTTGCATCCAACTATATGAGACAGTTCAATAGCAATATGTGCTGTTTGCTTACACATTACTCGCCACAGACAGAGACGAATTAATGCTGGGCACCCCGACAATCACTAACACTTTAAACAACTACGAAACACCTGCACATGCTTCAACTTGATGTTGGCTACGATACATCGAACAGTTCGACATATTTAGTTATCAGCAACAAGAATGGATGAGAAAAAGAACAACAGTGATTATTCTCCTAATAATATTTGACTTGTTCTATTAATACGGGTCAAAAATGAACTTTGTTGAGTAAATAATGTATTATAACAAATACAAAAATAAAACACTGGTTTTTATTATTGATATATTGATTGTTTTAACAAAATGTTAGCCCTATAGCAGATGTTGATGCCACGGATTCAGATTTGGAAAAAATACTTCATTATATCACAATTATTTCCTCACCTTATGGTAAGGTTATGTACTCATTTACATATGGGTGAACAGATGCGAAGCCCTGAATTGGGCCTCTTTGCTGCGAGATAAAACATGCAAATCAGTGTTCCTAAACATACCTGATTCGTGTATTATAAGGAGCTAAAGCTGTTCGTCTGCCCCGGACAAATTCCTGACCTGCTCCTGTTATTAGCACCTGAGAGCCAACAAGAAAGTAGTCATTAGTTGCTTGCAAAACCTATTAAAGAGCTAGGCTGAGGAACCATAAAACTGTTATATTTTTATCTAATTCAACTCCATCAGATGAATCTGTCAAGAATGTTGTATGGGGAACTTTGTGTGACTATTTGCAAGTAAAGCATTACCTGTCCTAGACAAGCAAACAGACTAATCATTATTGCGATCATTATTGATTTTGGTGTTATCATTCTTGCAATCGTACATGTTATTACATGTGTTATTACATGTGTTATTACATGTGTTATTACTATTTACCTGTGGTTCTGGCGTGATTTATACATTTAATTCAACACGAGTTGGCGCAATATATATATAATTGCTCTACACATGTGTACATGTAATACTATTATATGCTAATATTGATATTAACGTTCACGGTCACTAGACAACACAGAGTGGAAAAACGAAGCTATCCAAGAGGAAGCCAATGCATTAAACGTTGTAATAGAGAGCGAAATAGTTTGGGCATATGGCAAGAACGACTTCCTACGTAACCGCTGCACGTTATGTCTTCAAACAAAAGGATTTTAGAGAAAGATGAAGACCAAAAGAAGTATTGATTGTTTGCGTTAAAAAAGTATTACAAAGGCACGGGCTTAAAATACCAGGAAAATGCACACTTATTTTGATTTCCCCTATTTATTTTGCGTCATTTGTGTTTACCTAATCTTCGATTTTTGTTTTTAAAGTTTTAAACTAATCTTATGTGAAGAAAAAAGCATTTAAAATGTTATAGCACTATATCTATTGATATACTGACTCAGCGTAAAAGTTTGGTCAAAATAGTTACAGAATGTATTACTCCATTTGTAGCACATTCCCAATTACAGCCACTGTGTGTTCGATGTATTGTAAAAAAAAAACTAGAAAAACAAAACTAGCAATGATAACTTACATCAAAGATGGTCGAAAGATCTGTTTACGTGAGAGCAGTAAAAGAAATATACCAGCGTTTCGACCTACAACAGAGCAAACGTATTACGGTAAAAACGAAAATTAACACAAGGCTCAACAAAAAAGAACATGTCTAAAACACAACTAGGTCAATGTTAAATAAATTTGCAAATAACAAATAGCTACAGTTCTTTTTCTTCTTCTTTGCGTTCGGTTTCGTGTGCTCGTTTTATGCCACCAGATGGGCTGCGTCCATGAAGTGACACGTCAGTCGCAGGTCCTCAACGGCTCCCCACAGTTTATCTTGTATGTTTCTCTCCTCGGGCTAGGTCTTATCAAAGGAGTCTTGGTGCAGTGGACATGTTTGCAGGATGTGCTCTGGAATCTGGGGGTCCTCTCTGACATGTGCATTCTGCAATTTGTGCTGCTTTCATTTTATGCATGTGTGCATTTAGCCTGCAATGACTTGTTCTGGGGCGAAAAAGTGTGGTATACCGTTTCAAGCTACAGTTAAATTTACGCAAATTAAAAGTCATGCGGAATTAAAGTAGAATATAGAAGTTCAAGCAACTACAAGCACGATGACAGAGAACATAAATACCATTTGAGTATCTAGGATGCAACCAGTAACCTATGAAAGACTACAGGTAAACCCAATAACAATTGCAGTTGTATGAATCTTGATGGCAGTCAAAGTCCTTTTCAAAATTGCTTGCAAAAGTTGTTCAATACTTTTCCACGCCCGTAGAATTTGGAGAACCTTATTTTAATTATCCTTCTTGAAGAGCTCTGGAGTCAAGTGGTTGTATGTCATCTTGTAAGAAAGGTTCAAGTAACACATGGACATCAAAGCATAATTACAGGGTCACCTGCAAGGCATGTCGAAAACGACGAAGAAAGAAGGTTGGTTATTGGGCCTGATACTCTGTTCTCTAGAAACTATAAGGCACAAGTAAAATACAATAGAGCCTCTATACCCTAAGATTAGAGAGGAGATCACATTAAGACAACATGACAATCAATAACACTAGAGCAAATGTGTATCATTGTAGAGTTATATGGAATGTTTTTAGTGGTAGAATTAAACATGTTTCGATTTGTTCAGTATATACACCCTTTCACTATTTGCTTTTTCGAAGTTGACTTGTTTCCCCACTACATGCTTCTTGTTTGTTGTTAATTTCGTTCTCAATTGTTATATTCTTATAATGAAATAGACTTCTACATGTTTTGTCTTTCAATGACTGCATAATTGCTTTCATTCAGAAAAATGTCAATACCTTAAGTTATGTTACGTTATTGTACGGGGAACCAACATCCTGACACTACATGGTGAACTACGGGAGCTGAGTCTCTTTCAGCACATGGTGATGAGCTTTGATAGATATGGGTTCTATACCTTCTGTGTTGTATACTCTACTTTAATGAATATTAATGAAATGCATGCTTTTATTTTAAATGTTTTATAATAAAAGCTGTTTCTGTTCATGATTTTATCTCATTTAATGTATGTTTGTTTGTTGTTTTGTTTTCATCACAGACTCAATTTTCATAAATGCATTTGGGTATTTGTATGTTACAATCCTTTAAAAAGCAAATGCAATTATGAATAAGGATGTGCATGGTTCTTATTAACGAAAAACAATGGAATTGATAAATTCGGTGTAATATAAACGATTTTAAGCAATGCAATTACCACAGTGGCAAATGGCTTATATATTAAGAGCATGGTATAATTTTTATTGAACTAATTTGAAGAAAAAAAATGGCTACCAAAAATATATACATGCACAATATGTGTGTTTGTATATGTAAACATACTTTTCGAAGATTCATCTAGAGTTAAAAACCAGTTAGGAGATTCATGTAGAGTTAACAACCAGCTCGGTGGTTCGTTTAGAGATTACAACCATTTCCGTTATCCATGGAGAGTAACAACCAGTTCAGTGATTCATTTTGAATTGACCTTGCATATGATTTAGTTTAACTTAACTTAGATGTTTAGAAATCCACTTTACTACATAGAAAATAAATTGAACTATCGAAAAGCTATGCACTTTCGTCAAAATAAGAAACACATATTCTAAATTATGAACACTTCAAAATCATGAAAGAATAATGACATTTTGACTATAGTTTTCTACATAATAAAGTAAGACAAATATTAGCAACACAACATGTTCCCTTATAAGACAGTAGAAACATCTAAGCATTTTTATACACGAGCAGAAAAAATAGAAATATATGAAGACTACCCACTTTGAAGAAAGAATGAGATAAATGTCTTCCTAACTCTCAGAGAAAGAGATAAATGAAATATTTTAATTAAGTGGCAACAATTGGCACATTAACTAATTACTTAGAGTTAAAGTATGATATAAATAGTTAATTTGTTTCACTGAATACGTTGTTAGATGTGTTATTCCTGACGCCCTACTAAGGAGGACATCATAGATTATCGCATCCTGCCACTCATTTGGTAAATTGCTGTTAGGGAAAGTAGGATATGTAGTTGGCAATCTTTTCACAAGCAGACAACATGCTGCATGCACTGACAGAGCTGACAGATATCCAAGGTCAATGAAAAATGCATCTACTTAAATACCGCATACATTTTAAAGACGCTTAAAGGTCTACAAAGAGAAGGTGAATAAGTCCTACTTGTAATTATAATACATTGATGTAAGGATTTAATGTAATAACATACAAAGATAATGTAACGACTGACATAGTATAATGTAATAAAATGCATAAGCTAATGTAATAACATACACATCCTAATGTGATATCAGGCATGGAATAAAGTAATAGCATGCATAATATAATGTAATGACATATATAACATGATGTAAAACAGATATAACATACTGTGATGCCAGAGACATGATCTAAAGTAATAACATATATCACAAAAATGATCTAATGTAAGGTCATAAATAACATGATGTAATAACATAAACGACCTAATGTATTAACAGACATACTATGACATAATAACACGCACCAGCTAATGTAATTACATACACACATAATATAATAACAGACATGACCGAATGTAATAAGAAACACATATTTACGTCAAATGATTCAAACAGAATAAACACTAGTGATGATTTTGAAGAAAAGATAATCAGATTGATTGAATACTCCGGCGGGAAACCTTCAAAATATAATCACAAACATGTGCTGGATTGATGTTCAAATAGGATTTCAAGAATGGGGATGACAAAGAACGTATTGGCGAGGAAACGTCAAAATAAAGGTAAAGAGTGCCCATGGGGGACACTGCTATCGGAAATGAAGTGTTAGACACTTCACTGTACTAGTTCACATCTTGTCTACGAAATCGTGTGGCCAATTCTTTTTCACAATGTCTTTCCGTCGATTGCGGTATTCATTTACAGTTGGGTCGTCCGGAGTGAGCCGACAATGGTTGTCAAGTTGATGTACCACTACCCTAACCACACACGCTTTAAAACCAAATAGGACTTAGAGGACATCACCAAGTCACAATAGATGTGGACATGCATGCTGTTCCCCTGTCAGTAGTTGGATTTGAAGAAAACTAGTCAATTTTACTAGACTAGCACTGCAAATAGAAATGGCTGTTAGCTCTGGAAACATGCTAACTATGAACATAACTTTCAGTCCAGAAAAATTGTTGAACATATATTACTGTGTATTTATAGTGATCAAATGAATAAACGCATTCATATGTATGACTAAGAGCAACACTACAACCAAAGATGATTAAAGAGAAAAAGACAAAGAATAAACATCAACAGCAGCTGTTAATATGCACTGTAAGGGACATATTAAATAATTTCGAAACTAAAAAATATAGCGTAGACTATACTAGAGCATTTCAAATTTGAAATTACAATATAGAGCACATAATTTTAAGATGAATACTCCCATTCAGAACAATTAATTATAAGAAGAAAATACAAAAATTACATTACATTTTCAGATACACACTCGAATTCGTAACGGAGAATTATAGGTTAATCTTACAATACAGAACCTAGAATTATATGATATAAATGTATAATTATAAGATAGATGTAGAAAACAAAATTATATGATATAAATGTATAATTATAAGATAGATGTAGAGCACAAAATTATATGATACAAATTTATAATTATAAGATAAATGTAGAACACACAAATATATGATATAAATGTATAATTATAAGATAGATGTAGAACACAAAATTATATAATACAAATTTATAATTATAAGATAGATGTAGAAAACACAATTATAAAAATTCACCCATATCAAAACAATTCATACGATTGCAGAATAACAATTAAATTACAATATACAACTGTTTAGATTAAATTACAATATAGAGCCACCAATATAGAAGACAGACAAAATTACAATACAGAACATGGAGTTGTGATGGATTTACAAAATCTACATAATATTATAAGAAAATAATCTCAATGCTATACAATGAATTATATGACAAACTTACAATATAGAACATATGATTACAAGATGAAATGACAAATAAAGAACATATACTAATACGATAAATGGCAATATAATCCACAGTATTTTATATAAAGTGGCTCTATGAAATGAAAATGAATTAAACTACTAGATGTAACAAAAAACATATTTATGATTAGTGATTTGTGATTAGTATATTGTGCGGTTGCAATGGTACTAAAAGTAGAAATAACGAGATACCACGTCGGAACAAAAACATGGTCAAAAAGACCTCTATCCGTGGCAATGAACGAACTCAATTAAAACAAATGAAAACATATAATTATATGAATAATGGTGAACACCTAAAAAAAGGAGTTACTTGCGATTATCATGACAGTATCACTTGAACACTTTCAACATTCACAAAAAATGTACCCGTTTTTCATATCGAAGTACACTAACAAACACAGAGGTGTGTCTAAGAACACAGAATTCCCAAATACAACTGGAGATTTAAAAAGATGGAATAAAACACACTCTCAGGAATAAATTAAAATATAAAACCAGCCGAGCGTTGACTTGTAACACACTGAGGAAGAGAAAATTGAAAGGCCAACAGCAGTATGACGATAAGCAATGAAACTGGAAACCAAAAGAACTGATATGCTCAAGAATAGAGTACACAATCGGAGATAGTTGACAGTGAAAGATTGCAGCCTATGATCACTGGTAATCTGAATGAAAAATGGCGAATGACAATAACATTTAGAATATCAACACTGCAAATATGAAAGCTATGGTATAATAAAAGCAAATAAAATGAATTGAAGAGTGACGGTTTATCTATTACTTCTAGAAGTATAAAAAATATACCAAAAAAAGCGAGCAACTAAACAGTGGTATTACTAAATTCAATGTAGGCTTATTTCTCTTTCTAGTCCATTATGAAATCCAGAACGAGTCCCACGCATGACTAATCTCACACGGGGGATTCCAGAACACGCTCGAGCAATAATGGAGCCTGATATAGATCAATCGATAGCTTAGACCAATCACTCACGTAACACACATAATCAGATTAATTATTGGAATTATCGGTTAACGATGAATCAGCACAAACAAGCTCTAACACTATGATGTACTCCCTGGGGACAGTCTTGGCGCACCAAAACCAATAAAATGATAGTTCATTGATAATGTCAAAATCTGAACAAATATCAGATACTGCGAGTGACGTGGTTACGCGGCATTGCAGTAGGTCCCAGTTTTGTAATCTCCAAGATACGGTTTTACTGTTTAACAACCCATCCTTGACAGATCCTCAACTGTTCGAAATATGCGCGCACTCACACACATCAGTCTACACACCCAGATGGCACAAGTTATCGACACATGCCGTGCGCGCAGAAGTAAGAAGGCCAGGAAAGAGGCAGTTACGCTCGATGAAGGTGGAGATTGCGGCGGTAGGTGGGATATTCCACATCGGGCCACGGGTCTAGTCAAATGTAGGTCACGTCACTCATTTGATAAGTCCTGATCTTTGAAAAGAAGCGAGTGTTAGATACGCATTTTACAGTCATCGGCGAAGCCAAATCCCTCCTTCACGCGGTAAGTAAGATTGCAGAACCCAGAACAAAAACTGTCCGAACTGATAGTTCAAAGTAGTTCATAAATTCCGGCTTTTCCCTCGTTTGCTGTTTACATCTAAAGCTACTGAGTTTTTATTTCGGAAGTGTACGGGGGATACAAATAAAAGGTTAGTTTAGACCCGGATCAGATATGATTGTCATGGAAGGACGTGAATCAAAGTCTGAGGGGAACTTGTCACAGCTTTCAGCAGTATTAGACTTGTCTCGCTGTGTTGTCTTCCTAACGAATATCTCTAAGTCGAATAGAATACACATTTACAACTGAGTAGACTGAATCCAAGCTCCTTTGCAATACGAGACGACAGACTATGTTCTTAAGCTAAGATCGTTTAGATGGAGCAGTGGCGTAACTATGCATGCCTGGACCATGGTACACCATACGGGCGACCAGGAAAGTGGGGGTCCCATTTAATGGGATGTAGTTTTTTTATGGTCCAACAGTTACTTAAACATGTGACTTAAACATCTATTTGAAACAAGACATATTAAGTAGAAAGTTGTGTTGAAAGGTCATATACTGCGAAAGTCACAAGCCAGTATCCCAAACCATTATCTGTCGCTGAACCCTCAACTGGAAAAGAGGCGATGGAAGATCACACAATAACACATGAACGGATAACTAAAGTCATGATTCAAGAAAAACAGAAAGAAGTGCATGCAATAGCACATGGCATGACTACTTGGAGAGTATGGAAGATAGGTGCTACATGCCACGCAAACAGGGCTACTTCGAGAGTATTAATAGGTGCTATATGCCTATCATCTCCCCCGCCCCACCCAAAACAAGACTGCTTAGAGAGTATTGGTATTGATATGTGCTATATGCCACGCATACAGAGGTACTTCAAGAATATTGATAGATGCAATATATTACTCCTCCTCCCCCTCCCCCGCCTAAAACATGACCTTAGTGAGTATTGGTATTGATAGGTGCTATATGCAACCCAAACAAGGGAAAAAAGACTACTTGGAAAGTATTGGCAATGCAATGTGGTATATGCCACTCAAACAGGGCTACTTGGAGAGTATTGGTATTGATAGATTGTAAATGCCCTCACCCAACCTCTTTCTCTCTCAAGGGGTGAGAAAGAATGGCTCTGGACCAGAGATTGGTGCAAACTACGTCACTCTGCCTTATCTGCTTTATCTAGTCTGCATTTCATCTGTCCCTGATATGAGGTGTGGCGTAACTGTATCAAGATCGACACGACAGTGTGACTTGAGCTCTTGCTTCATACCATACAACAAAACACCGTGGTTTCTCTAGTCTTCTAACACTGGGATTTATTAAGTTGACTATAAGAGTTAGCTGAAGTCTGGCACAGGTAAAGCGACCTAGTCACACGAGCCTCCGCCAAGCCGAGAGACCATACAATTAGATCTCCAACACTTCATCCCCAGCGGTAACATATTACTCAATTATATTCATTCTCTTTGTCCAATTGCTCGGGAAAAGTAGTTATTTACTCATTGACTTATATCATCCATAGGGCTATTTTGTGTCTTGAGCTTTCTTTCTTGTATCGTATTTGAGTTTTCTTCTAGAGTTTTTTGGTTGTGTTATTGTATCCCATGTGGACTTTCCCTTCTAGAGCCTTATTTTTATTCATGTATCATCCATGGGTACTGTTTCTAGAGCTTTCTTTTATTTCTGTATCATCCATGGGTACTGTTTCTAGAGCTTTCTTTTATTTCTGTATCATCCATGGGTACTGTTACTAGAGCTTTCTTTTATTTCTGTATCATCCATGGGTACTGTTTCTAGAGCTTTCTTTTATTTCTGTATCATCCATGGGTACTGTTTCTAGAGCTTTCTTTTATTTCTGTATCATCCATGGGTACTGTTACTAGAGCTTTCTTTTATTTCTGTATCATCCATGGGTACTGTTTCTAGAGCTTTCTTTTATTTCTGTATCATCCATGGGTACTGTTTCTAGAGCTGTCTTTTATTTCTGTATCATCCATGGGTACTGTTTCTAGAGCTTTCTTTTATTTCTGTATCATCCATGGGTACTGTTTCTAGAGCTTTCTTTTATTTCTGTATCATCCATGGGTACTGTTTCTAGAGCTTTCTTTTATTTCTGTATCATCCATGGGTACTGTTTCTAAAGCTTTCTTTTATTTCTGTATCATCCATGGGTACTGTTTCTAGAGCTTTCTTTTATTTATGTATCATCCACGGGTACTGTTACTAGAGCTTTCTTTTATTTCTGTATCATCCATGGGTACTGTTTCTAGAGCTTTCTTTTATTTCTGTATCATCCATGGGTACTGTTTCTAGAGCTGTCTTTTATTTCTGTATCATCCATGGGTACTGTTTCTAGAGCTTTCTTTTATTTCTGTATCATCCATGGGTACTGTTTCTAGAGCTTTCTTTTATTTCTGTATCATCCATGGGTACTGTTTCTAGAGCTTTCTTTTATTTCTTTATCACCCATGGGTACTGTTTCTAGAGCTTTCTTTTATTTCTGTATCATCCATGGGTACTATTTCTAAAGCTTTCTTTTATTTCTGTATCATCCATGGGTACTGTTTCTAGAGCTTTCTTTTATTTCTGTATCATCCATGGGTACTGTTTCTAGAGCTTTCTTTTATTTCTGTATCATCCATGGGTACTGTTTCTAGAGCTTTCTTTTATTTCTGTATCATCCATGGGTACTGTTTCTAGAGCTTTCCTTTATTTCTGTATCATCCATGGGTACTGTTTCTAGAGCTTTCTTTTATTTCTGTATCATCCATGGGTACTGTTTCTAAAGCTTTCTTTTATTTCTGTATCATCCATGGGTACTGTTTCTAGAGCTTTCTTTTATTTCTGTATCATCCATGGGTACTGTTTCTAAAGCTTTCTTTTATTTCTGTATCATCCATGGGTACTGTTTCTAGAGCTTTCTTTTATTTCTGTTTCATCCATGGGTACTGTTTCTAGAGCTTTCTTTTATTTTTGTATCATCCATGGGTACTGTTTCTAGAGTTTTCTTATTTTTCTGTATCATATATGGGCTATTGCTTTTATCGTTTTCTTGAGTTCCTGTAACTCTGAAAATATCCCATATACATGCGTGAATGAAAGAATAATAATCGTCTTTTTCTTCTGCTTCCATGAGCGAAAAGCTCTTGTAAAAGAAGAACAAAATGAGAAAGAAGAATATTATTCATTTATTCGTGTATGTATATTAGATATTCTTTATACAGTTTTCTTGTATTCCTGTATCATGTATGATACATGTATAATCATGTCTATAGAGCTTACTTTCAAACTGAGAAGGCTTTCCTACATTCTGCAGGGGTTAAACATGTGTGGAAAGTGTGGTCTTCGTTACTATGAATTGGAGAGTCTTCTACGGTAGGTGTTGAAAAAACAGCGTTATTAGTCACTACGTGTCACTCACTATGTGTACTCCGTGTGGCTACAATCTTATTCTCACTCTACCTCACACACTCTTCTAACCAATTGATGTTAAGACGGCACTGCTAGTCGTTTCTTACATCATGCTACCAGTGTGGCAGAAGTCTCGTCAGCTAGAAACAAAAGTCTCATTTACACCCCTTGGACAGCTAAGTCTTACATCACTAACTAGAACAGACAATACTATTGAGAATTATCAGACAAAGATAACGAAACATTATTTTTTTCGTCCCGTAAAATCAAAGTATATTAGAGCACCAAATGTCCCTATATGTTTTGTTGTTGTCTGTGTTCACATATGTCAGTCTATCGCCAGCAGGTTCCCCTTCATCAAACTGTCCCCCGTCCAATCATTGAAATCGTCCCAGCGTATTTTAGACTTTGCACTCCGTCTATCCCGTTGAGTAGTGAATTGGACAGTGTATACACTCTTTGCAACATTTTCCAGTGCGATGTTGTCTGATTATATATGAAAATTTTTTACGCACATGCTCAGTATCAGTCGTAGTGATTAGAGGTTTTGCTTCGATCGGTAAAAAACAGTGCCGCGTGGGCTTCCCAGTATCAACACGTACCAGTTTACACAGTTGCAAATGCGTACTTGCCTGACTTTTAGAGACGCAAAAACACAGTGAAATGAGACATCCATCACGCTTCTCTTTTAGGGCTTAGACATCGTGCAAAGAAGTCTCTGTCAATCCATCCTCGACGAAAGTGTCTTTATTCAGCTGTCATGTTATTACAATGAAAATTTCAAGTACCAACCAATGCTGTACAGTGACTTCACGTACAAACGAAATATCAACTACCTTTCCAAACCTCATATATCTCCATACATTGGCTTGACTAGGATGACAAGGTAAAATTGACTTATATTCTAAAGTTGTAAATACTACTTCCCTAGGTATGTACCTGTAGATGAAACAATACGCCCACCGTAACTATAAAGCGGTATGTCGTGAAGAGAATGGAGATTTGCAGCATCGATATGTTAAAAGAAGTGGTGTAAACGCAACCCTAGCATAGAGCTCATGCAAGTGCTTTCGATTCAGACTTCCTAGAAGAACTAAGGGATCGCTACTATTTTATCGTTTGGATTTGTTCAATATATACATTTGTGACGACTTTTTCCAGATGAATACCATTTGGTCGGAAGGTTGGTTGCTTCAAGTGATGTGCGCTTTTATAATCTGACTCAAACTTGTATATTTTATAACCAACATTTCCGGTTAGGGAAAACTAGTGAAGACCAGTAACACAAGATGTTAACCTGTTTTTGTGAGATGATTCAATAATAGCTTTCAATAGTAGCACAACTTCTCTATTCCAACAATCGCAACTGACTCTTCTAAATGTAACGAGTTATAGAAGAAAGAAAAGACAACTTCAGCGGAACTGATGGCCAAAAACCGATGAAAAAAATAAATAAAGGTAATGGCTAAGTAACCGTTAACAGAACATACAGCAAGACACCAAGGCAGCCTTTTTTTTGGGACATAGAAGGAACAAAAACAACTAACAGATCACAACCAAAAAAGAAAGACATATTAAAAACGAACAATGAAAAGAAAAAGCAGGTATACGAGAGGAATAAGTAGTGAAATTATAAGGATTGATGCATCTAATAAGGAAAACTCAAACGATTCTCAACCACAAAAGTGTGTCGATCTTAGTTGGAGTAGGCGACGATACCGGATGTTGACCTTGTCTAATGTGAAGGACTATTGAAATTGCTAACTCCAAAAGATATAGAGTGTTCGGTATTGACATTGATGTGTTGGTAGAAGCGGGGTATGGAGTTCAAGGCCAGTCTGCCAGATATATTTCATACTGAATTGACTGCAAATAATATTGTAGATTACGTAAACGGATTTGCAGATGTACTACTGTTTTATCTCAAAAACTGTCTTCTAGAAAGACATAGATCATATCTGGATATCATTGGGAAAAATTACGCAATAATTTATATTTGTAGTGTTTTTGTGGGTCCCCACTCCACCCCATATCGTTGTATTTGTGTGTCTCTCGATGTTCGTTTGTTTTTTATGTGTGTGTGTGTGTGGGGGGGGGGGGGGGGGAGGATTTGTTCATGATTTCACATGTTTGTATCTGTTTGTAATATTTGTTAATATATTGAACAAATCTTGCTTGGTCCTGCGTATTTCATTATTGGCATACCTTAGTATCACACTTCCATGATCACTTTCAGGAATGACCTATTTTGATCTGCTTATTTTACACCACTTTTTATTTTGGCTGTGATCTATAAGTTGTATACGTTTGTTGTTTGTCCTTGACGAAGGTGTGCTGGCCTAACATAGGTGCCGTTTTGTTTATGTCCTGGTGCGGTCACAGAGTCATTGCCTAGTTATACTATCCATTAGCTTCAAATTCTGTGATGGTCGGAAATGGAGCTGAGGATGAGCTGACACATCCATTACTTAATTGCCTCACATGGATGTACATAACTTCCGACCACAGCGTCCAGCATCTGGTACTCTCGTGATGAAACTGTTCTTCTATCAGAAATATAAACAGAAAGACAGATACGATAGGTATGGCCTCATAATATATTCAAAGGCATTAACAGCCACATAAAAGACACAGTTGGATCAGTGATGAGATCTATGACAAACTTAGGAGGAAATTGGGCCAGGTGGTTTCGCAAAAATAAATAATGGAGAGGAAATTCAAATGTCATTGGCTTCAAAAATGTTCCGAGATGAGGATGTTGCACTTATCGTGGAAAAAAGTATCATTTCAGATAAGATGGTTGTATGTACAGATTCAGAATTAGTCATAATTATAAACAAACACCATACAAAAGTATATTTGGAGAGAATGCATGAAGCATGTATTAATGCCTTACACAATTTAAAAAAAAATTAATTTTCGAAAGATTTGTGGATACTGTAAGATACATGGCAATAATGAGACATATAGTATAGTCAAGAAGGCAAAATTCAAACTATAGACAAGAGTTATATATGAAGAATTAAAGACACATTTACCAGTTAACTTGATAGACACATGGCAGAGAGAGCACCCATAGTATGATATAGCGTACTACTGTTTTCCAAGAAGAGATCCTGACAATGGTCAGACTGCGAGCAGGTCACTGCGGACCGACAAACCATCTGTTCAGCAAAAATAAAAACTTGATACACGGACTTGTGCCCATGTGAGGATAACGAACAAACGATGCTACGTGCTCTATATACCTTCCGGCTCCACTAGAAGAGCCCATGCCCCCCCCCCCCCCCCATCCAAGAAACGTGCGGGAAAAATGTTATGACAAGAAGAGATGCTTTAGAAAAACCCCATGTTTATTAGATGATTTAACAGAGAGCAACGACAATAAAACATAACCAGGCCCTACACATCAAACTGGCAGGGTAACCCTTTAAACCATAGGCAAGGCAGTATTTCATCAAAGAAAATAATAATCCAGACTTCATACAGCATGATGTCTTACTTGCAGTATGGTCAGAGCCAAAGCCTTGATTATAATATAAATACTGTCTGAAAGTGGGTATGCCAAGCCGAAGGATGCTTACATCAAAGCGAAACTAGAAGGGAGAAAGCACGAGTGTGAGGGTCAGGTGATACATATCGATCAAGTCTCCACCTCACGTCCCACCAGATCTCAATGGAAAGAGGCTGTGCCACAGCTGTCTGGCCAACGATATGGAAATCGATATTTTATTCCCCATAGTGGTGTGCTTATCCAAAATCCACGCATTGTGCTATAGCCAGGGAGAATGTGGTCCACCCTCTCAAGTACACTTCGCGATATAAGAGAAGCCACTGTAACCAGCTACAAAAGCAACATCATCAGCTACACCAGTAGCAAGTCCAACTAAAAGAAGTCAAATGGTATAAAATATTATGTTAACCTGTGTGGATCTTGTGAAGCAAACGATAGCAGTGATGTTCTCTTTCAAACATATAGCATTCAGATAATGAGGGTTCTACATAGAACACATCACGTAGAACGATTTGCAACGTTTACGTTGTCTTTCTGACTATCGCAAAACATAAATATATATTAAGGATTGCCTATTGCTTAATTTTCTATCATAATGTATGAGTGTAGACTTGTTTTCCTGCAATAGTTGTCGCTACTTAAATATACTTGTCTTCCTGCAATAGTTGTCGCTACTTAAATATACTTGTTTTCCTGCAATAGTTGTCGCTACTTAAATATACTTGTTTTCCTGCAATAGTTGTCGCTACTTAAATATACTTGTCTTCCTGCAATAGTTGTTGGTACTTAAATAGACTTGTCTTCGTGCACTTGTTGTACAAACTTAAATATATTTGTTTTTGAGTTAGTGTTGTCCCTGATTAAATATTTACTTATATTTGTGTGATTGTTGTCGTTACTTTGTTTATTAGCCTCTGAGTTCCAATGATTTTCCTTACTTGTAGCGTTTTTTAAATGTGAAGCT
Organism: Ariolimax columbianus; assembly: GCA_036924085.1. NCBI lineage: Eukaryota > Metazoa > Mollusca > Gastropoda > Stylommatophora > Arionidae > Ariolimax > Ariolimax columbianus. The sequence goes on from JAVGWX010000002.1 coordinate 132,428,150, forward strand.
ACCTCCGACCGTTGTTATTTGGGCGTATCGTGCAAAATCACTGAGGCTTATGTGTGGGCAGGAGGGAGTTGCAGATGCGATATGAAAATTAGGATGTAATCGAGTTTTTTGTTAAATGATCTAGTTCGACGTCGGTCTGTACGGGTTATAATGGGTTCTCCTGATATAGTCTGTGAATGATGATCCCTATATTGATTGTCTATTTGATCCAGCCGTACAGCAAGTAAATATCTCGTTTATACATCGCCTTGCATATTGAGAATATTATGTTAGATCTATATTTTAATTACCAACAGCACATAATGGATGATGTCAACTATTCTCCGGCTGCGCTTACTTCCCATAATTTATATGGTGCATATTCCGTGACGCTGGGTTAACCTAGTCACCCTAAGCGACCGGAACGAATGTCCCGCTTCAACTGATGATCGAAACTAGATCACCTGGCTGGACAGTCAGCGCAAGAATCACTACCCTAACGCGGCTCTAACACTCATGTCATTTTTTGTTCTGTTCATTTAGTTCTTAATTTGTTTTAGCGAAGGTTGGCGCTTTTCAACTACTATCATAGGCTTTTTGGTTATATTAAAGCGCAAGAGCTGCTATACAAGAAAAGAGATCTAGCGCACACTGTTGCTATGAACAGAGATGTTGCCCTAACTGATTGACTGAATGATGGGGAAACCCCAACTGGAATAAGATGGCCATTCATTATATCATGGAAGACACGTAACATACACATGCTATTGCACACTCACACCAACACAGTAACTGAGTGCACACAGCCAACATGTGAGCCTGAATATCAATGTTAAGATAACAGAAGTTATGACAGTAGATGTAATTAATCCGACACCCGCTAAAATAGAGAACAAAGAATTAGCAAAGATGGTAACACATAGTAAGCACAGTTGCAACAGACATAAGAACATCCAGATACATAATAGACGTAGAATCAACAAACCAAGAACAGTTTAAGCCGGCTTAAAAAACATTTCCAAATATTGGGCGCACACATACCCACACACACACACACACATAAACAAACACACATACACAAACATGCATACACAAACACACACACACACACAAACAAACAAATATGCACACAGACGCACACACACACAAATAAACAAACAAACATAACACACACACACACAAACACACAACGGTGAGCTCGCCTTTCGAAAACGTTGGCTGAAGAGCTCTTACCGCAAACAAATGCAATGCGTACCACTTAAAGACCTCCAACATACTGTACTAGTTATAGTCGATCTAACTCCCCAAACTTTCAGATACAAACACGATTTTGTGTACTTGCGCTGTTACTACCAAAAACTTATCTTCACATAAACAGCTCCACATTATCACGTCCAATCCCACTCTCTCCCCTCACCACCACCTACTGTTTAGAATTAAAATCTCAAACTCAATATGCGCTCAGGTACGGGAAAACTACAAATCACATGTCCACACTCGGCACTAATGCACTTGCTTGAATCAGCTTATTAATATGTCTTTTTTGGAACTCACGACTATGATCTATATTCTTTGTCTATATCTTTCTTTGGCTCGTCGTCTTGAATAATACCTATTAGAAAACAGATAACATGTATACTTCTTCCACTTTACTACACCATGTTTTTAGAGACTCGCCCGTACCCCCTCACTTACTCGTATCTGCTCTCGCACACTAATCTCATGTCCGACTTTGCCTTCCCTATTACAAAGTGTCTCTCTAAGGGTATGTCTTATTATTCTTCACTTTCTCCATTTTATCTCGACATCAAAGTGTCGTCGGTGGGTTCGCCGTCACAGATCTGTGTTTGCTATTTCCATTGACTATCTAAAACAAAGTATGCACCTCGCTTTCACACAGAAAATATAACAGTAAAGGTAGAACCATAGCAGGCACTGCTATCCGAGATGAGGTGTTTGAGTAGAAACTTCACAGTACTAGAATTCAGCTTGTAGTGAGTGACAAGGGAGGTGGTGGCGGGGGGTAGTCGTCGGGGGTCGCTTGCCAGCTCTCCTACCCGCTAGCTACTTCTTCCATAGCCGTCAATAAGGTACGAATTTACAGTTGAGTCGAAAAAAGATGTAAATGGAAGCTGAATCCAGTACCTTTTCCATGAAAAGACAGTGCTCTACCAATGTGTTAATCTGCCGCCCAAGAATACCAATCTGTAAATTAATTGTGTTCGCATTCAATCAACGAATATCAATAAGATGGTTTCCAAAGATTCACTAAATGTTTGTATGTATTGTGTCCTTATTGTCAGGTCTGTTGGTTAGCGTAGGTTTTTAGTTTTCTATGTGCCTCCGCGTAAACATGGCTCTTACTTATATCAATCGCTATGTAAATTGGAATGTAGCACCACCTTTACAATCGATATACGAGTATATGTTACAGCTATTCTCTCACTTTAAATTAGCAGGAATTTGGGAACGAGCACACGTATCATTTCGTCAGGCTGTAAAATCGCTAATTGAGTGCTTTGAGTTAGGAAGGCAGAAGAACAAGAGAGAGAAGTCGTCTCACGCGCCATCTCAAACTAAAGACCTTGTAAATGTTCGTTATGCTCACATCGTTATTGACGTCGATTTCTGCCGCTTGATTGACCTTGTTTTTAGTAATAGCCATAACGATATAAGATCATCGAATAGTGACGGTCTTTAGTAGGAAATAAATAAAGAAATCCGACAGATAACAGAAACACCATTTATTTTGACAAATATAAAATTCAGAATTATATTCTATGGACAGTTTTTTTTCTTCTGTTTTGCGTTCGCCTTATTTCTCTAATCCCGAAGGCGGTGTGCGTCGTACTGTGGTTTTTATTTTGCGCCTTTCGGGCCAGTGCATCCGACTTCAGCATGCATTTTATGAATGGGTCTGCTTCCTCCTGCATTTTCTAATTGTTTGCTTCTCCTGGGTAGCGGCCGGTGCTGTGATGGGGATCTAACCCAGCGCCTTCGGTTGTGAGCCGTGTCACTTAACCATTTGCCCATGGACATTTGAGAAAAATGTACACAAACTTGCGTACATGATGAGACTATAGAACCAAATGTCATGACACCCTGAGGCTATAGGACCAGATGTCATGACATCCGACCAAGAGACATATCATGACAAAATTGATTGACTATGTTGAAGACAAACATCATACTCATGAACTGAAAATATCAGAACCTGACACAAATCAGGGGAATGAAAATATTACCACTTTCTTACTACGTATGCGGACAGCTGAGATGATAATACATGTATCACACATCTTTTCTTATCGGATCTTTGGTCGCCGGTTGATAATCAATCAATTACAATCGCGCTAGATCGAGTCTTTCAGGGCAGACACATATTACACCAACGCCCCTAATTCAGAGGAAAACCTGCGAAAGGTGTCCCAACGCTGACACATGATTCTTGCTCCAAACCATTTTTTTGCCTGCCTTTCTTTCGTCTATTTTCTGTAATCAATGGCATGGCAGAAAAGTTGATCATATCGGCCATGCCTTCCTAAATACATGGCTCAATCAATTGAAAAGCTGACAAGATTAGAGAGCGTGCATACACGTTTACCACGTAGCTAGACGGACCGTAAATTTAATTATGTGTGTAAGAACTAACAACATTAACATCAAACAGAAGGAGAGCAAGATCTTGAGCAGTGCATGACCTGTAATGGTGAGCAACACTAAGCTGACTGCAAGCGCCAGGGCCAGCAAAACAAAGCTGACTGCAAGCGCCACGGCCAGCAAGACTAAGCTGACTGCAAGCGCCAGGGCCAGCAAAACAAAGCTGACTGCAAGCGCCACGGCCAGCAAGACTAAGCTGACTGCAAGCGCCAGGGCCAGCAACACAAAGCTGACTGGAAGCGTCAGAACCAGCGACTCACAGCTGACTGCAAGCGCAAGGGCCAGCAAGACTAAGCAGACTGCAAGCGTCAGGGTCAACAACACTAAGCTGACTGCAAGCGTCAGGGCCAGCAAAACAAAGCTGACTGCAAGCGCCACGGCCAGCAAGACTAAGCTGACTGCAAGCGCCAGGGCCAGCAAAACAAAGCTGACTGCAAGCGCCACGGCCAGCAAGACTAAGCTGACTGCAAGCGCCAGGGCCAGCAACACAAAGCTGACTGCAAGCGTCAGAACCAGCGACTCACAGCTGACTGCAAGCGCCAGGGCCAGCAAAACAAAGCTGACTGCAAGCGCAAGGGCCAGCAACACAAAGCTGACTGCAAGCGTCAGGGTCAACAACACTAAGCTGACTGCAAGCGTCAGAACCAGCGACTCACAGCTGACTGCAAGCGCCAGGGTCAGCAGCACAAAGCTGACTGCAAGCGTCAGGGCCAGCAACACAAAGCTGACTGCAAGCGTCAGGGCCAGCAAAACAAAGCTGACTGCAAGCGCAAGGGTCAAGAACACAAAGCTGACTGCAAGCGCCACGGCCAGCAAGACTAAGCTGACTGCAAGCGTCAGGGCCAGCAACACTAAGCTGACTGCAAGCGCTAGGGCCAGCAAGACTAAGCTGACTGCAAGCGTCAGGGTCAACAAAGCTAAGCTGACTGCAAGCGTCAGAACCAGCGACTCACAGCTGACTGCAAGCGCCTGGGTCAGCAGCACAAAGCTGACTGCAAGCGTCATGGCCAGCAACACAAAGCTGACTGCAAGCGTCAGGGCCAGCAAAACAAAGCTGACTGCAAGCGCAAGGGTCAACAACACAAAGCTGACTGCAAGCGCCACGGCCAGCAAGACTAAGCTGACTGCAAGCGCCAGGGCCAGCAACACTAAGCTGACTGCAAGCGCTAGGGCCAGCAACACAAAGCTGACTGCAAGCGCTAGGGCCAGCAACACAAAACTGACTGCAAGCGCCAGGGCCAGCATAACAAAGCTGACTGCAATCGTCAGGGCCAGCAACACAAAGCTGAATGCAAGCGTCAGAACTAGCGACTCACAGCTGACTGCAAGCGTCAGGGTCAGCAGCACAAAGCTGACTGCAAGCGCCACGGCCAGCAAGACTAAGCTGACTGCAAGCGCTAGGGCCAGCAACACAAAGCTAACTGCTAGCTCCAGGGCAAGCAACAAAACGCTGACTGCTAGCGTAAGGGCCAGCCACTCACAGCTGCTGAGACCATTCTCCACATCCGCAGCCAGATCCTGCATAACAGGCTGCAGCAGGGCATATCGACTAAGGAGAAGGGTTCTTCTTCTTCTTCTTCTTCTTCGTACGCAGTCAGACAGTTATCATTATTTTTTAGAAAAAAGCAGCGGTCATCCTGAGGCTGTCGACACTGCCATAGAGCTTGTCTAGTGTTGCCACTGGTGATGGCCATATCTGCTGTCTCTGATCCTCCTATGTCGGGCAGTTTTGCAGCAGATGCTCAGCGGTCATTTTGCCGGTATCACACGGGCATTCGTCGGTGCCACCTATCTTCAATTTGTTGAATAGGTGGTACCTGAGTCTATTGTGGCCAGTGCGAAGTCTGAAGACCACGACCTGCTCTTTTCTGTTCAACTGGTAATAGGCATCGTTTTTGGTGTAGCCAGTATGTTCGGTTTCCCATTTGGTCATGTATATAGCTCTAATAAGCCGTTTTGACTCTTCGTATGTCATACTAGTATCAGGTTGTGGTAGTTTTGCACCTTCTTTTGCCAGTTTGTCTGCCTCCTCATTGCCTTGGATGTTGCAGTGATTTCGAGCCCACTGCACCACTACTCTTTTTGGTGCGGCCTGATGGCATAGTTGACAGAGTACTGCTCTTAATGCATTAAGTTCAGTATTTTTCTGGCTTTTCAGTGCTGTGACTACGGCTAATGCATCTGTAAGCAGGACTATGTGGCTTTCATTCCTTTTACCTGTCACCATTTCTTCCACTGCCGCCCTCAGTGCCTCTGCCTCCGCTCTGAAATTGCTTTTTGTATTTTCCAGTAGCGAATGACAGTGTTATTTTTCTGCCATTTGGTAGGCTCAGGAATGCTCCTGCCCCTCCGTTCTATGTTGTATTTGTTACGGAACCGTCGGTGTATGCATGGGTCCAGTCCATGCTTGAGTAGTTTTCCGTAATGAAACTCAGGGTAGTATCTCTTCTTTCTTTTTCAGACTGGCAGTTTTTGTTTCTAATACCTGGATCATTTTCTACCACCTCTGGAAATATATGCTGCCTCCAGGTAGGTTTTCGTACAGTAGGGATGGGCTTTTGTGTGGTTAGTGCGTTCATAGGTTCTTCGTGCATCTTTGCTTTGGCTATTTCTGCAAAGTTTCTTCGCCTTACCTTCCCATTTTCCAAATTGTTTAGTCTCTGGTGCATTGGGTGGTCAGTCAGTCTTCTGAGTCTCTCTGATTGCAGCTGGGTTCTGCAGTCTCTTCTTTCGGCCATGGATTGCAGTTTTGTAATCTTTTCAAGTTCTACAATTGGCGTTGACTTCATGCCTCCTGTTATAACTCTCATGGCTTGGTTTTTGGAGTTTGCTAACTTTATCGAAGTTCGCCTTTGCTGCTGTTTTCCATGCCGCAATGCCAAATTCGAGAACTGGTCTCACTCTTCCAGTGTACAGTTTCTTTAGTATGCTTTCGTCTGCTCCTCAGCTTGTGCCAGCAAGTTTCCTCATGATTGCCATTCTTTCTCTGGCTCTCATTCGGTTTCTCTCGATCTGACTTTTCCATGTCATGGGCCGATCAAATGTGACTCCCAGATAGTTTGGGTTGTCGTTTGGCTGAAGATATTTGCCGTTTAGACTTAATTTGGTGTTTTGTGGTTTGATTGATAGTGAGAATATTGTACATGTGGTTTTGTCCTCGTTTATTTTGACCAGCCATGAGTTCGCCCACTCTTCCAGCGATGTTAGGGCCTGCTGCATCCGATTTCTTGCTATGGTGAGATTCTTTTCAGAGGTCCACATAGCCAGATCGTCTGCAAACATTGAGCTATGAACTCTTCTTGGTATATTCTCTATAATGTCATTTATATACACCAGGAAAAGTGTGGGTGACAGTACTCCCCCTTGGGGTACTCCCTGCTCAAGTGTCACCTTTTTGCTCATCTGCCCTTGTACTTGGACTCTGGCCATTCTGTTTTTGAGGAAGTGGTTGATCCACTTGTACATTTTCCCACAAACATCACTTCTTCTTAGCTTGACTCTAAGTCCATCTTTCCAGACTTTGTCAAATGCCTTTTCCAGGTCCACCCAGACCGCTACTGTGTGTTTCTGTTCCTGGTAGGCATCTTTTATTTCTTGGCTATGAGGATGACCTGATCCTCAGTGGATCTGTGCTGTCTAAAGCCTGCTTGCTGTGGAATTACTATCCGTTTTTCTTCCAGATGCCACATCAGTCTGGTGTTTATCATACGTTCCATCAGTTTGCCGACACAGCTCAGTAGGCTGATAGGCCTGTATCCATTTGGATCTGTTTTGTCTTTTCCTTTCTGGAGAAGGGTTAGAAATCTGAAGGCTAACCCGGTACATAAAAAAAAGCCATGCTGAAGTCGGATGTATCGGACCGCTTCAAGAAAATCACTGTTTTCTTCGTTTCCGTCCCGTTGCATTTGGTGGCTAGATCTCACGGACCGTCGCAAAGTAGGAGGCCAGAATCCGTTCCAGGTCAAAAGGGCCACTCCATATATTCTGCTTTAACACTCCGTCTCATAACAAAGGCAATATTCATGGGATTGGACGAGTACAAGTCCGTGAGAACGACAACACGTTATCGCGTTCAAATGTCCAACTATTGAACGGAGATCTATTGAAACTCAGTCAATTTGTACAGGCTACTTAAAGTATGGTTGCGATTCTGGTCACTACTTTGCTTACACATTCTTGGAGTGCTACTTATTTCCTTACTGGCTGAGTTATTCAGCTCTTCTTGTGTTCGGCCAGACTAAAAAAAAACCCGGTTGACTGTTAGTTATAGTTTGCCACAGAGATATATATATTACAATCGTTACTATTTCATATGCGCATTGACATAAGAACATCAAAGCAAACATATAATCAAGCATCATTAGCAGACTAATTATGTTTATGACAATACTATTTGGTCCACGGATAACTTATGGCTAGTCGAAGAGGTGTATCTATAGACTATACTGTACACGAACAAATTGAAAGCAAAAATCCCATGCCACCCACAAGATATGCTAATTGCCAGCAAGGCTTTCTGGCTAGCAAGGTGGTAGAGCATTCCATGCTCACTGCCAATGTAGTTAGCTCTATGGATTACTGTTAGGGAGCGAAGAGATCAAGGAAAGTAATTATGTTCATGGATTACTGTAGCGGAACGAAATGTATCCAGGAAAGAAACTATTTTTTATGGATTAATGTTAGGGAACGAAATGTATGCAGGAAAGAAACTATTTTTATGGATTAATGTTAGGGAACGAAATGTATGCAGGAAAGAAACTATTTTTATGGATTAATGTTAGGGAACGAAATGTATGCAGGAAAGTATATATGCTCATTGATTACTGTTATGAAGCGAAAGGTATCCATGAAAGTAACTATTTTAATTAATTACTGTTAGGAAAAGAACGGTATCCATAAAAGCAAATATTTTAATGGATTACTGTTGGGGAACGAAAAGTATCCATGAAAGTAAATATTTCAATGGCTTACTGTTGGGGAATCAAAGGTTTCCAATAAATAAACTAGTCATACAACTTAACGCAAGTATTAGCCCAAGTGCATCACAATCATTATCTTGCTATATGTGACAGCAGTGTCATGTATGGACAACCCTTCCTAATGACCGTTCAATTTAATTTTTCACATTTAAGAAATATGAGAATACTCTTTTAAACAGGTATCAGGGATCAAGATGCTGAGCAGCGTATGAGCTGCAGTGATCAGCGACCCATAGCTGACGGCTAGCGTCAGGGCCAGCGAACTATAGCTGCCAAGACCCTTCTACACCTCTACGTGGTGATCCTGGATAACAGGCTGTAACATAGTAGACTGGCTAAGTAGAAAGGATCGAAGAGGGAATGCTAACCCGGTACTAAAAAAATGATTGCTGAAGTCGGATGTGTTGGACCGAAAGGTGCAAATATCACAGTCAAGTTGTAAACTACGGCACAACGCATTCCGTTCTCTGGACTACATTTTGCTACTTAGACCTGTGTCAGGGTTTGGGAGCGGCACATTGAGAAGGAACGAAGCCCAGCCAAGCCAAACATGTATCATAGGGTAAGATGAAGATGTTCACACAGAAATGATAATATTTATGAATGATGCCTCGTTAATAATACCAACTCTAAAACAACATAAACACGGCGATCTCGAGAAATACATATACTACCGGCCGCAGCTCTAAGCAGATCATCCATGATTAGTCATTCAGAAATCCCCTCTCTCTGTAAAATCCAAGGCAGTAAATATGTAGACAGATTAGCAAAGTGGATATGATTATCCCCACTAACAGACCTGAGCATCACATAAAATGAGGCAACGACTATCAGTAAAACCAAATTATAGGGAAATGGCCTGATCAACACCCACACCTCAACCACTAACCCCTCTGACCCGCCTGAAAGAGAGACACATGTGATAGTGTAATTATAGAATAGCAAGTTGTTATCTTTAGACTCAGAGAGGCATGATGGACTCTATGATCCTTTTTACAACACAATTAGGATTGGGACACATGATTGGTATATTTGTGGGGCGCAGGTATATTTGTGGGGCGCATACTTACCATGACAGAGGAAAACATCCAACAAATCTGGCGACACGAGATAGTGAGAAGCACAAGTTGTGTGGAGATAAAACTGCTTGAAAACTGGTATGGCTGCTGTTAGAGATACCATTAGAAACAACATATATGTACCAGTCCTAATAAACACGCAGATCTACATACTTCTAGAGTAGACCACGCACCCACATGTACAGTAGTAGATTCTCAGATGTCAAGCCTAAAAGACTCGCAAATTTAAAACAAACGACTGGCACTTCTAGAGGGACTGATGTTGCAGCGAACAAAATGGCAGTAGTGAATGGCGCATACCCTGCTGTTTGAAAAAGGGTCGTAAAAAATAAGGTTAACCGAGACCTGTTTCGCTTCTAAGTGGCGGCCATAGAAACAGACTCCACTCAAGCAGCTTTGCTGAGACAATAATGATCAATGGCGGAAAGCAATCCGGTGTAAAAAACATTTGCCGTACTGAAGCTAAATGTGTCGGACAGACAGGGACACGTAGCGATGATTCTCAGTTTAACTATGATACAACATAAAAAGCAACATCTTTACAAGTAAACGACAAAGAAGAACAAAAAGCATTTTCTAAAGTAGAAAAGTCTAGCTCATTTAAAGTAGACGAATCCTCCAACATCTACAGCAGAAAACTCCAAAACATATGCAATAGAAAACGTTCAAACATTTTCAGTAGAAAACTCTCAACCATCTACTCTACAGAAAACAGACTATCAAATATATATAGGAGAAAAATTAAATTTCCACAGTAGAAAATTATTAAACATCATCAGTTTAAGACGTGCAAACATCTACAGTAGATTATTCTCAAGCAACCGATGTAGAAGTCTCTCAAACATGTATAATTCAAACATCAAGCATCTGGAGTAAAAGTCTCTCATGCGTAGAGTGTAGAATACTCATAAACGTATGAAGTAGAAGTATTTCATACTTATCATCATCATGTAGCTTGCCCTTTATAGAATGTTGCTCTCATGACAGTCTGTCTGAAAGAAACTTTCCCTTGCCCGACTCCAACCTCCGCAACAGTCATACCCAAGCATTCCTGGATATCTTGTTGTCATCATCTTCTTGGTCTACCCCTGCCACTTTTGCCTGGCACCTTACATCCTATCACTGTTCTCTAAAGAGCATTGTTGTCTCTTGATATGACAAAAGTATTTATATGTTCTGGCCATAGTGGAATTGATGAACTAGTTCTCATCTATGCTCAATTCTTGCCGAATGTCTACATTTGTTTTTGCTCCGTCCAGTGTATTCTGAGGATCTTTCTGTAACATTTTGACTCGAATGATTTGATTCTTTGTCGGGAAGTTTTGGTAATCGTCCATGGTTCGCAGCCATTAACTGGCACAGGAAAAAAACAGGCTCTCAAAACTTTTACTTTTGTCGTTTTGTTGATGCTCGGCCACAAATTCTTTAGGCTGTTCAGTCTCTGCATTGTCTTGGCTATTCTTCTTCTGATTTCTTTCAAGCAGTCGCCATTCTTTTCAATTATGGAGCCTTTATATTCTAAATGCGTGACCTGGTCTATTTCCTCACCATCTACTGTAAATTTATGTTGACATTGTGTTTTGTCGGTGGTCATTATCTTTGTTTTGTTTATTTTATAAACATGTTTTGATCTTTACTGTGTCAATTTACAGCTAAAATTAGCTGCTCTAGTTCTTCTGCACTTCAAGTGAAAACAATTATTAAACTTCTGGAGTAGAAAACTCCCGAACATCTGAATTAAAATACTCCCACACTTGCACAGTAGAGTTCTTTTAATGGCTTAGAGTAGAAGTTTCTCACCCTTCAACAGCAGAAAACTGTCAAACATCTAGAGTTGAAGACTTTCTCACTTCTAGAGTAAACTATTTTCACAGTTCTAGAGTAGAAGACTTTGCCACCTCTGTTGTTGTTATTGAATGTTTACTTTGAGCAAGTAAACTCTTCTGTGCCTCTTGATAAGGGCGTCAAGTGGAGGGTTGATGTAGCTTTTCTCACATCATGAACGTGCTGATGAAGGTGGACGGGCTTCTCCATGCAGTTCTGCCATGCTTGCTCTCGTCTATACCTTGCCTACTGCTCCGGATGTACACCGATCCACCACCTTATTAGCTATATTGTCATTAAATCACTTCTACAGTAGAATACTCCCAGTCCTAGAGAACGCGTTTCTAATTTTAGAGTAGAAGACTCACACATTATATTATAACAAATCCCAACAATGTGTAAGGTCAATCGCTTGCTGATGATGGATCAGCCTTGATGGTTTGAGATGAAGCTATAGAAACAGTATCCCAATTATGATTTATGGAAAGTACAAGTTAGCAAAGATGTCTTCTCTCAGACAGCACGAAGGATTAGTAGAATATTATTGCAAAAGCATGCTTGAAGATTGTTCCTTAAATGATATTGCCGACAGTGATGAAGAGCAACAATCATCATTGCAATCATGTTTTTTTTGTTGGTCGTCACGAGGTTAGTCAGTCCAGGGGCTGATGTTGGAATTTTCTGATCATGTCATGCCAATGTCCTCTGTTAGTCAGTCCAGGGGCTGATGTTGGAATCTTCAGATCATGTCACACCACTGTCATATGACACCATAGAATGGTGTGGATTATTTTTAACCATGTGACTTTACTGCCCTCTGTTAGTCCATAGATAAGTCGGAATTATTTTTAATCATGTCACTTCACTGTCCTCTGTTATCAAGTCTAGGGACTGGGGTTGAAGGTTTCTGATCACGTCACGCCACTGTCTTCTGTTATCAAGTCTAGGGACTGGGGTTGAAGGTTTCTGATCACGTCACGCCACTGTCTTCTGTTAGCAAGTCTAGGGACTGGGGTTGAAGGTTTCTGATCACGTCACGCCACTGTCCTCTGTTAGCAAGTCTAGGGACTGGGGTTGAAGGTTTCTGATCACGTCACGCCACTGTCCTCTGTTATCAAGTCTAGGGACTGGTGTTAAAGTCTACTGATCACGTCACGCCACTGTCCTCTGTTATCAAGTCTAGGGACTGGGGTTGAAGGTTTCTAATCACGTCACGCCACTGTCCTCTGTTATCAAGTCTAGGGACTGGTGTTAAAGTCTACTGATCACGTCACGCCACTGTCCTCTGTTATCAAGTCTAGGGACTGGTGTTAAAGTCTACTGATCACGTCACGCCACTGTCCTCTGTTGTCAAGTCTAGGGACTGGGGTTGAAGGTTTCTGATCACGTCACGCCACTGTCCTCTGTTATCAAGTCTAGGGACTGGTGTTAAAGTCTACTGATCACGTCACGCCACTGTCCTCTGTTATCAAGTCTAGGGACTGGGGTTGAAGGTTTCTGATCACGTCACGCCACTGTCCTCTGTTATCAAGTCTAGGGACTGGTGTTAAAGTCTACTGATCACGTCACGCCACTGTCCTCTGTTATCAAGTCTAGGGACTGGGGTTGAAGGTTTCTGATCACGTCACGCCACTGTCTTCTGTTATCAAGTCTAGGGACTGGTGTTAAAGTCTACTGATCACGTCACGCCACTGTCCTCTGTTATCAAGTCTAGGGACTGGGGTTGAAGGTTTCTGATCACGTCACGCCACTGTCTTCTGTTATCAAGTCTAGGGACTGGGGTTGAAGGTTTCTGATCACGTCACGCCACTGTCTTCTGTTATCAAGTCTAGGGACTGGGGTTGAAGGTTTCTGATCACGTCACGCCACTGTCTTCTGTTATCAAGTCTAGGGACTGGGGTTGAAGGTTTCTGATCATGTCTCGCCACTCTCTTCTGTTTCTAGTAAATCTCTTCAGCTCATTACAAATCTATTTTTGTGTGTTCAGAATTGTGTCCTCCTTCCACTACGCATATAGTTTCAACCATTTTGCGGCATTTCACTTAATGTGGTTGCCAGTTCCCTTCCTCTGTGCGATTCTTTCCTTAACAGAGGGGTAGGTGTCCGTGTACGACTGATCTGATCTGACTGGAGCCTGTTCAGACTAAGGATGAACCCAGAGCACTTGCCACGAGAATCAAACGTTCTAGCTAATCAGTTCACTACAACCTCCTTAAAAACAAACTTCAAATACAAAGGACAAACCTTTTGTTTTGTTAACGCAAAAACTCTCCTAAACTCCATTTCTCTTTCTACCTCCCCAATCAACCCTCTTCTGCTAACACTGAATTGCACACTTGTTTGGCCTACTCTACCCCTAGTCACGGCCCATTCTCTGTCCACGCCCACGGAAGTCGATCCCAGATCTCATAATTTCCCCATTCCTTTTGATCTTATTCCACCGCCTAGTTTTAATTCGGCATCTCCTTTAGCTCCGCCCAGTTTGAGGCCTGCCTTGGGATATCGACTCTCAAATAATTTTATGACTGATAATTGGACTTTACAGCTCTGTCGTGCATTTTTGTCTTTGGGGCTGTTTTAACTTTGGTGGTCCACGGAGGGTCGTTTACAGTCTTAAACTGGGCCCATAAAGGTGCTGTCAAGTGCAGTCCAAACGGAACGCAATCGTTGGCGCATTTTTGACGAGTGTTTGCAATCGTTTTTAATCTAGCTTTCCCGGGAAGCGCGGTCTAACGTAGGTAAGCTATGACGTGTCCTGCATTGATAAGAGCAGCGCGCCGGGTACTTCATGGGGTTCATTTCGTTTATTTTCTGACAAAACAGTCTTCACAAGTATCTATGAGGGAGATAGACTATAGTCCTCTCTATACGTTTGTTCTTCGTGTGTGGCGCTGAATGCTTTGCGTAGTGCTCTTTGTGAGAGTTTTAACCATGTTTTGATGTGAAAGTACCCTCTTTAGGAGAGAAGCCTGCTATCTGAACTGTGTCAAAATAACTCACAGAATCTAACACGACATATTTAGGTAGCGCTGTTCTATGAGATGAGCCCAACTATTGTGTTCATTATTACATAATTGATACGGGTGCGGTTGAACCTATTGTAAACAAGCTCGGGGTTTGGAAACACAGTCTACCAATGGCATGAATGATGTTTAGGTGTGAATTCATCGCACTATTTTGTGTTCAATGAAAGTCACACAACATCCAGGGACACAAAGTTCAGGATTGTCAAATCTAATGTTAAGACAGAAACTGTATGAATCAGAAGGTTGGATGGGGATCAAGATGCTGAGTCTAGCGTCAGGGCCAGCGAACCATAGCTGCCATGACCCTTCTACACCTCCACGCGGTGATCCTGGATAACAGGCTGCAGCAGGGCATAACTGGCTAAGGAGAAGGGATCGAAGAGAGAATGCTAACCAGGTACTCAAAAAATGCTTGCTGAAGTCGGATGTATTGGACCGAAAGGTGCAAATATCGCAGCCAAGCTGTAAACTATGACACAAACCATTTCGTTCTCTGCACTACATTCTGCTACTTACCCTTTCAGGGTTTGGTAGTGGGAGATTGAGAACGACGGAAAAAGAAGAAGAAGGAAGGTTGGATATAAGCAAAGACAATAACAAAGGATGGGCAGACGTTTATAAACTCAGTCAGAATATTGTGGCTGAAATCGTACAAAATGGTAAAGAACAATGATGCTGGTAGTAGACCAGGAGATACAGAGAAGGCGTTGGCCATCGATATAACATACTTTGCGTAAATGAGAAACGGCATTGAGAGACAGCCAGCGTTCTGGAAAACTACAGGCAAAAGATATAGAGGCCGTCCAAGATACACATAGCTAAGAGTCCTTGAAACGATAACCAGAAACGCAAGACATGTGTGGCAGATGTTAGAGAACAGAGCGATGGACTACCGATGTGTTGTGTGTGAGCTCTAGACTTCTCCTCCGCAGGAAGTGACAGGGTTTTCATTGTATGATTCAATGAAGATATTTTAAAATACAGTCGTGTTGGTTATATTAGGGTACGCAAATAATAGCCGAAATCTATGTTTAAGTCCCAGTTCAGCTTTTAAACAGTACTTCACCATGAATAAAGGTCTGCAGGGTAAACAAACAACTGGACATGTCAACAGAAAGTATGTCAACATCTGATAATATTTGCACAATGCTTGAGAAAAGGTATCAATGACACGCAATGTCTCTCTAGTATTTGAGAATAGATGTGCAATGTTTGAGGCTAGGCATCAGTGACATGTAATCTCTTTCTAGTATCTGAGAATAGTTGTGTAATTTTTGAGACTAGGATTCAGTTGCATGCAATTGTCTCTCTAGTTACTTCCGTAAATGCGATGTTCTTGTCGTTTAGAATGCCCACCAATGAGTAGGATTACTCTTTTGTGGGCCCTGAAAAGGATGTTAGATGGAGAGCTGCAGTAGCTTTCTTCACATGCCGAGCACGCTGATGAAGGTAGACAGGGGTCCTCCAGACGGTTGTGTTATGTTTAGCTTCATCTGCCTGTCGATCAGTACTGCAGAGATCACGTCGATCTCTCATTTCGCTAGCCAGTCCGAGATAAAAACAGTCCGTTTCGGAAACTGCTTCGAGAAAGCCGAGGTGAGGGTATTAGCCAGAATATGTTGTCTCATCCTGAGTTCAAGATTGACACTACAGATCATTGTGCCTGCGGCACAGCCCCCATGAAGGCAGAACATATTTTGCAGTCCTGTCCACCGTATACCGACAAAAGAAGTAGAATTTGGCAACAGCCAGTGTCCTTCCACGAGAAGCTGTACGGAAGCGTACAGAGCCTTGAGTTGACTGCCGCCTTCGTTAGAGCCATTGAAGTTGAGGTCTGAAGATGAGCGAGGAAGAAGAAGGAAGAAGAATGCAGACTAACTTGTCTGATCAGTATGCTGTGCTTGCCGAAACGTTAGGCTTTCTCCCCACCGTAAATGTGATGACCTGATGTGTTTGACCTCTTGCTTCGCACGCCAATTGTATCAATGTAATCCAATCTTGACACGCTTCAGTGTACCCAGCGATGAACGAGCAACAATTAGTGAAGGAGGTAACTAGTGCAATGAAGCCTGAAATCGGTCATCCACAACGGCAGTGCTTGTTATGGTAAGATCTTTCAAAAACCCAAATGAAAGACTATTTTACTTAGCAAATTATGTGCGGTTATCAAAATAAAATAGACGTAAATATATTCAGTAACTTTTTGTTACATGCAGTCGATATTAGCTTTATACCAGTATTAGTAAATTTGTCAGTTACATGTGTCCAATGATTAGTTTTTTGAGAGGGGAGTGTATTCAAGGTCAGCTGAAAGTGAATGATTATGACCTCGTCCTCGTTCGTTATCTTGGAAACAAGCTGATGTCAAAGGAGTGGGGATCGATCAAGTAATCTCCATTATTGAAGATCGTGGTATTACACTACATACAGGAGGACCACGGTTCACGTACAAAACTAAGCCAGGTGATGTAAGAAGAGCCCATGTTGCAAGCTGCCAAAGAAATGTCATCAAGTATTAAACTCAACGGGGCACGAGTAGGTTCAAACAAGAGCAGCCTGTCCAGAAAGGATATATTGAAATAATTCATTAGGCTATTCAATAATAACCAGGTAAGGCACTATAGTCTCGTACAGAGTGTTAAGGACTGCATTGCATTAGGTAGATTTCGAAAGATGCAAGAGCAGTGAGTTGTCTCACCGCTTTTACTTCTCTAAAAAATGTCAGATAAATATTTACAGATAAACTTGAGCAAATTGAAATCGAGAAGCAAATCCAATCCCGATGTCCCGAGAACCAATCGGTCTAACCGTCCTGTAACATCTGGCATGTTTTACCTAACAAGTATTCCTAATCTTAAAACACAAAATGTTCGCAAAGTTTCACTTCGCATGAGAATATCGCACAACAAGAATAACAGCTCCACCAGCTGACGCTTTTATCAGAAAAGACAAAATAAAAACAGCACATATGAAAAACACCATCTAGCAAACATGACTAAATGAATTGAAACATTGGGCCTAAACTGTAATAACGATAATGTAGATGACGGATTAATAATAAAATGCATTAATATTTGCTATATCTTCTGCTGAGAGATGAGGCGCTTGACGCTCAGTAAACGAACGAATGAAATCGTAAAAACAGTATCTGTTAAAATACCGCAAGCTGCAACCTTCCTCTGGTTTCAGTGGAGCTGCAGATTAGTGTCTAGTCATATCGGTACGCACTCAACACGACAATGAAGTCTCGGCAGTTAGTAATCGAAATAAGCAGGCTGTTAGCCAATGCATGGACACACATGATAAAGGCCATGCCATTTATATCCAATAGAGGTCGGCGTAGAGGTCAAAACATGCCAATCACATTTTGCCAACACACTAGATTGCATGTACATGCAAAAGAGAACTCTACATCCCTGGGGTAGAAGATGAGCGACGAAAGAAGAATGAATTAACAACAGAGTTAATATTAACAGTAAAACCGACTGCAGTAAGACTTTCATACATTTTTTGATTCGCCATTTCGCTCTCTCTGAAACACATGTCTATCATTAGATTTTCCATATGTACAGGAAGCCTGTATCCAACCATCTGCAGTGGTTGTTTCAATAGCAATGGTGTTACACGTTAATGTTCTGTTCCTCGAATGTAATCGTCTTTAGTCTGCTTTCAAATGATGCTTGGAAGGTTACTGGGGTCTTATTATTGTCAAACCTGATACTTTCTGGGTTTTTGAGGATATCGATCAGCGAATAATTAGTGGAATGCCCTTTTCATCACTTACTTCATTATCTTTTGGAGTAGAGAATTCATGTCTTTGAACTGTCGATATGTTCACGTAACTGTATTGTGGCACATCTTCTGGAAAAAGAGGAAAACAAACAAGAATGTCTTTGAGAAAAGTAGAGTAAAACAATAATTTATGAACGATATCAAAGTCCCGTGGTTAAGATAGTTTAGTCATTTCAAAAGCTGAAAATAATAGTAGAAGGAAAGTTGGAGAGCAAACATGCCTAAGGTAAAGGCCGCTATAAGTCACATCAACATGAGGTCAAAGAAAACTCTTGTAGATTGTACCACCAAGGCAAGAGACATAGAGCTTTGGAGATACATTGCAATCGACCTTTGCTGTAGGGATGGCACATCAGCTAAACTGATCATTTATTTGTATGTGTCTAACCAAATATTGACTAGTCTTATTTTTTCTCCTCACACCACAGGTGTCTAATTTTAGTTCCCTTATGGTTTATATTTCATTCCGAAGAGTGTAGCCGACCTTTCACAACATGACTGTCAGGCTGCAGTGGACGATTTATTTTCTCCCTCACCATTCAATCAAATCAAAACCTTGTCGCGCCAATTATCTTAACTTAACTTTTTTATACTGGTTTACAAGACTCTGCAGAGTATGTATACAACAAATTTCCTGGAGCGTGGTTGACCAATGTGCGAGTCCATTTTAAAAGACTCAACAACTAAAGTTAAGTAGCCTCGCAGCCTGTTAGGCGCCATCTATGCTGCTCTTAACAGACCACCTAACCATGTCACACAGTCGCCTCTTACGACATGCTCTCTGTGGGGGAGTGGTGCTACTCTTGTCTTTGTCATTCACAAATACACCAGATGACCACTCGGGACTTGCCGCAGTATAAGTCCAACACGTATAGCTTAAACAACATGTAAGACAGCCTGATTAAAGCTATTTGCAGGTGTGGTTTCAAAGTACTGGCGCTACAAGACAAAGTTGTCAGTCCCATCAGCAACACTCTTTAGTCGATCCTTACTGTAAGGATGCAGTGACATTATTAATCTAGCCAAAAAACTACTCATTTTCCTGGTCTCAATATTACACATACGTTACATATAGCATTACTAGTTTAGCTTTCTAAACTTATATATATATAAATGATGTGTTTCGTTGGTCGGTCTGTATTCTGTCTTAATAATAAAACAATGTGGCAACCCGAAACAAATACCTCCCCTGTGATACGGTCGCTAGGGACATACGACTGACTACTGTTTGAACACGAGATTCATAATACATAATGGTTCGATTCTCTTGATAACCATGTGGTCCTGAGAAATATGCATTAGGTACCTTGGTAAGCCATGAGATCATGACAACTAAGGAATTGGCCTACAAAGAGAACTATGTCGCCCTTAGAACTCGAACTCTCTTGAGCTACTGAGAAATAGATAACTTGGTCCACTGGCGAACCTTTTGAACCCTTTTTTGAATCATCTGGATTCTAAGAGATAATATTTGACCACGTGCTGACTGATGAAAGCTGAACGTATATACACATCACGTGATAGCTCTTTGGGAACATCAGGCGAGGGATGCAGGCGATGTCAAGAATCAACAACAGGTTATGATGCACCCTGGGATTCCAATGGAGTCTGGTAAACCATCCCCTTCCGGGTTTGAGAAATAAATACGCCCAAGTATGGAACCCCAACTGTGCCATTTCCGTAAAATGGCATAAAACGTAATTTGTCGTTTATATGAAGCATCGTGTAGCTTTGGCATGTGAAGTCTGAAACAATTAACAGGTTCGAGAATGATACATGATGAGGACGTTGAGTGGGAATGTTAACGACTGTGAGATGCCGGATGGTGAGGAGCAGTGGCATTGTCTTGTTTGAGAATTAGATCACCACTGCATTTGAAGGAAGTCTTCGCCAAAGCAATTTGCGTGCTTTTACCGTGCCGGTTTATCCAGCTATTTATTTTACACACTGGACTGCTATACCAATTAACAGATCTCGTTAGTCACCTCATTACCACATGCACTGGTCCTATTCTTTTCTTCTAAGTAAAGGGTCCCGTGATCAATTCGGGGAGTAAAGACATTCCTGTTTCACTGTTGCATTTTATTTCGCTTTCGTTCGCTTTTTCGGTTCTAAAGCAGAGTGCACTGCACCGTGATTTGCGTCCAACCAGATAGCGCATCAGACTTTAGCATACATTTTGTGAGAAATACATCTTTCATAAGTGTACGACCTAATTGGATGAACAATCCTAAGGCACGTCAAGTTTTGTTTGAGTTTTTTGGTAGCGTGCATATCAGCCCTTCCTAACGCCGTCCATTTGGAGTTGCAACAAATGGGTGCCTTGTTTGTTGAACGGAGAAGATATGTATGCCGTCACATTTGCTTTCTGCTTCTGATCTTGTTTATTCTAGCCCTCGGTCCTTTCTAAATTGTGTTTGGTTGCCATCCCAGCTGACCTTTGGTCGTTCTAAGGGATAGGGATTTACAGCTTCTTGAATTCTCATGATTGTGGTCGTAACCGGTCTTCTTGAAGTGCAAACAGTAATTACACACACACATACACACCAACACACAATCCGGTCTTCTTGAAGTGCAAACAGTAATTACACACACACATACACACCAACACACAATCCGGTCTTCTTGAAGTGCAAACAGTAATTACACACACACATACACACCAACACACAATCCGGTCTTCTTGAAGTGCAAACAGTAATTACACACACACATACACACCAACACACAATCCGGTCTTCTTGAAGTGCAAACAGTAATTACACACACACATACACACCAACACACAATCCGGTCTTCTTGAAGTGCAAACAGTAATTACACACACACATACACACCAACACACAATCCGGTCTTCTTGAAGTGCAAACAATAATTACACACACACATACACACCAACACACAATCCGGTCTTCTTGAAGTGCAAACAGTAATTACACACACACATACACACCAACACACAATCCGGTCTTATTGAAGTGCAAACAGTAATTACACACACACATACACACCAACACACAATCCGGTCTTCTTAAAGTGCAAACAGTAATTACACACACACATACACACTAACACACAATCCGGTCTTCTTGAAGTGCAAACAGTAATTACACACACACATACACACCAACACACAATCCGGTCTTATTGAAGTGCAAACAGTAATTACACACACACATACACACCAACACACAATCCGGTCTTCTTGAAGTGCAAACAGTAATTACACACACACACATACACACCAACACACAATCCGGTCTTCTTGAAGTGCAAACAATAATTACACACACACATACACACCAACACACAATCCGGTCTTCTTGAAGTGCAAACAGTAATTACACACACACATACACACCAACACACAATCCGGTCTTCTTGAAGTGCAAACAGTAATTACACACACACATACACACCAACACACAATCCGGTCTTCTTGAAGTGCAAACAATAATTACACACACACATACACACCAACACACAATCCGGTCTTATTGAAGTGCAAACAGTAATTACACACACACATACACACCAACACACAATCCGGTCTTCTTGAAGTGCAAACAGTAATTACACACACACATACACACCAACACACAATCCGGTCTTATTGAAGTGCAAACAGTAATTACACACACACATACACACCAACACACAATCCGGTCTTCTTAAAGTGCAAACAGTAATTACACACACACATACACACCAACACACAATCCGGTCTTATTGAAGTGCAAACAGTAATTACACACACACATACACACCAACACACAATCCGGTCTTCTTGAAGTGCAAACAATAATTACACACACACATACACACCAACACACAATCCGGTCTTCTTGAAGTGCAAACAGTAATTACACACACACATACACACCAACACACAATCCGGTCTTATTGAAGTGCAAACAGTAATTACACACACACATACACACCAACACACAATCCGGTCTTCTTGAAGTGCAAACAATAATTACGCATGCACGAACACACACACACACTTACACACACACACACATACATACACACACACGCGCAAACATATGCGTGGCGCTGACGTTTGATATGACGTCTGCTAAGTACATCAGATGATAACATTACAACAGTCTCTGTTCAGGGATCCCTAAGTGAAGAAACGTGTAAAAGATACAAACGCTTATGGAGAAGTCAGTTAGAAGAATGCATAACAGAAACAGAAAGGACATGGACACATATGAAATATAGGCTTCATGACAGAATGAGTGGTTTTGTATGTGTTGAAGAAAGGCTATGATGACGATTGATGATGCAGTATTTAAAAAGAAGCTGATACAATTGGCCGACACCAGCATAAGATGTTGTCACCCACCACCTCTGAGACGACTGATCATAGTCCATATAATGTCCGACTATAAGAGTGGATAGCGGACAGTATTTGCCACCTTCACGAGGGAGTGAAGGGTAACATCAGGGTAAGATGAAACAAAGTATTCAAAACCCTACCTTACAGTCCTCGTCGGCCTCCCTGTAACCAAATGGTGTAGCAATAGTCTGAACGGATAGGTAGTCATCGGAACTGCAATGCTCACAGTAGTGAGCTTACAAAGAAGCCTTGCATTACACTACATACTGAAGGTCCTTCGTCCACCTTCTCAAGAACGCCTAGAAATGTAAGAAGAGACACTGTATACCAGCCACCAAAGAAACATCACAAAGATTATATTAAGTCATTACTAATGGCTGCCAAAATAACAACCTCTGATATGTATCCGTGATTGGTCACATTTAAAGGCAAGGGACACAACCTATGAATTAGAAAATTGTCATGTGCTCTTGTGAATACATTTTTTTCTTCAACAACTGGTTTGGTTCACAAATATTAATTTGTAACACGTCTCTTTAACCCTTCAAGTTCTATCCTAAAAAGTAAGATAATGCCATGCTGTAGTAATCATCATTAGCATGTGCCATGTCAACTAGCGTAGGCGATCATTGATATCCGGAACTTCTTGACCGTACCGCTGTAATGTTTCCATGTAATCTGTGTTGAACCATTCATTCTCTCTCGTTGGAACTCTTTCTAGTGTTTCAATTGTTTGGTAAACCATCCAACATATTCTTTGTTTGTCACACTCTGTCTATCTTTTCTGCAGTGTTTGGTAAACCATCCAACATATTCTTTGTTTGTCACACTCTGTCTATCTTTTCTGCAGTGTTTGGTAAACCATCCAATATATTCTTTGTTTGTCACACTCTATCTATCTTTTCTGCAGTGTTTGGTAAACCATCCAATATATTCTTTGTTTGTCACACTCTGGCTATCGAATCAATAAGAAAGATGATCAGGGCATAGAGGATGAATTTAATGAACGCGACAAGAAAAACATATCATAACATGATTGATGGTTAGAAATACTCAGTGACACTCTTTTAGAGTGAAACATCAATTTAAAAGAGTTTATTAATGTATGTACTGAGAATGATCTAATAGTGATACAATATAATCTTCCAACACTGAACAAGTCATATCAAACAAGTGGAACAGCCCATATATTAAGATAATAAACTGAATAGGTATTACTCCAGATTAATCCCTAACATCTGTATATTGATCATCGACCAGGAGTAATGATGCAAACAATATCGCTGAAGAAATGCAAATAAAATATTCTCAAATTAAAAAAAATAAAAATAGAAAAGGGAGATATTAGCAAACAAAATATGCCATGACATGACAATTATTTTTCTTACCATAAATAGTGAAGATGAAGACACATTTTCTGACACTAAATAGTGAAGCTGAAGACACTTTTCTTGCACTAAATAGTGAACTAAATATATTTTTTCGTACATTATAGTGAAACTGAGGACACTTTTTCTTACACTTAATAGTGAAACTGAAGACACTTTTTCTTACACTAAATGGTGAAACTGAAGACACTTTTGTTACACTAAATAGTGAAGCTGAAGACACGAAGCTAAAGAGCCTTTTTTTAAAACGGCCCTAGCGGATACATTCAATAAGAAACGTACAACAGCATACTTAAAACTTGACAAAATGAATACGAACACATGGTGGAAAGCTGGAGTCAAATGAATAAATTCAAATTAAAAAAAAAATTGTTGTTTAAAGTCTCTATACAAGGGAACATCAGGGCGCAAAAAGATGATACTACTTACCAAATAGCACTACCAAATATCAACAGTTCATATTTAAATCGTTAAAGTATTATCTTTTAAAGATTATGGACAACAACGTAAATCAATATGCAACAATCGAGAGTGAAATTTGTATAAAATTATCAACTCAATGATAAAGGATATGAGAGCTTCAAGCATACTGCAATTATTAACGGCAAAGTTTATCCTCAAAATGTAACCAGCATGGAAGACAACAGCAGCGGAAAGAGTACCTCCAAGAGCTGTTCAACCAACATTAATCAAGGACAATTAGCATATATCCAAAAAGGCAATTATAGTTCGGAACCTGATTTATTTATTCAATAAACAAAAATAACTATAAAGAACAGCCTATAGAAAAATCCTTGGATATGAACACTATAAAAATATAAGCAGTTCAAGTCAGAGTGAAGAAACACTACCCAAGTGGCTGGAGAGAATCGTTACAAAACCGTGAAAAGAAAAGAGGCTACCAAACAATGTTAAAATTGTATTCAAATAGCAAAGAAAAGATGATCTATGCAGATGCATATTGATACTAAATCAAGACTCACGGGATATCTGCTACCTATTGATCTTTTCCCCTGCTAACGTTTCTTATAGGTGCTGGCCTGGTGGTTTCCAGTACCGTCCTAGTGCTTTCCAGCACTGTCCTAGTGCTTTCCAGGACTGTCCTAGTGTTTTCCAAGACTGCCCTAGTGCTTTCCAGGACTGTCCTAGGTTTTAAGGACTGTCCGAGTGCTTTCCAGGACTGTCCTAGTGCTTTCCATGACTGTGTTATGTGTGACACTAGAAAAGATCACTGCGACACTGAGACCATGTCGCAAGAGGCGACAAACTGTGCGAACTAAAATCGATGTTCCAACTCATTAAATTGTGGACCCGCCGATTCAGCCAGCTTCACAAGATCTTGAATTTGAATTAACCTTAAGGGTTTGAAAGAAACCTCTAAAAACTATACCATACATTATATACGAATAAAAAAAAGCGACTTAACTATACACTATCTGATTCGATTATACCAGAACATATAATTCTTTATTCTGGGATCAGTTTAATAAAAAAAAGACTGATATGCATTTCCCAATTGAGTAACACCATCTGTCTTCTCATGTTAGAGAATATCAGGATGACAAATTCGATATAAAGAGGGCACTTACACATTAACAAATCGGCAAAGTTTCCATGCATGTATTTTAAACAGAATGAACCACACATGTTGAAAATAAAAGAGCACGGAAGGAACAATTAAATAGAGAACGGCAAAAAAGCATGATACTTGATAAATGAATATGACGACATTAAATAAAGTGAACACCAAATTTGATAGAAATCATTTTGAACCCAAAGAACCAAAAAGTGTATCAGGGGCAGCTAATGACACAGCTGTGAAGCGATACTTCCTTGTCACACCAAAATAAACAAGCAGATTACGATCTCAACAGAAGCAAACGAGTAATAAACTTCAGACTTTGAGATGCCACAGCAAATGAAGACAGCATCTGTTCAACAAACTAAATGTATGACTTATCAATGAATTTACTTGTGGCACTGATGGAATGGTTGCTGAACATATGTTGCCGAATCGACAAACGTACGAGAAACAGGAAAAGTACATCACCAGTACCATTATTAGATAAGGTTACTTATAAACTGCCCATTATCTGATTTTGGTACATACAAAGAGCACACTGAAGAACTAATAGTAGACACGAGTTCTGAAAGATTGTTGTTAACTTTAACACGTACAGGCCTGACACAGTTCATTTGACACATGCTACAACCAAAGTGCCTTTAAAATATCATGAAGAAGAAGTGAAGAAGATCTAAACATATAATTAACGAACAAAACACATGTGGCAGTTTGTCACTATTATCCAGGGATGTGCGCAATGGTGATTTAACATAACCTACACCTGACAACTGCTAAAGATTAATTCAAGTTGACGCCTGAAAGCGCGTCAACAAATTAATTGGGGGCCTATGTTTGTGGTAAAAAAATCATTCTTTGCCAGGTGGCTAGGCACTTGAATAATCAAATGGAACATGCTAGTGAAAATCATTCTTTATTTGAAAATAGACTAGGAATAATACCCCATACAGGAAACACTAATAAATAAACGGGAAATTCAGCTTCCAAGTGATCTGGAGAAAACGAAAAAGAGGAAGAACATAAAGAAGACGACGAAGAAGAAGAAGAAAAAGAAGAAAAAGAAAAAGACGTGTGAAAACAAAAATGATAGATTCGGTAGTCTATTGGCGGTAAATACGCAAACAGTTTTGCTATCCATGACCTAACTTTGATACACCCAACAGAAATGCACCTTGAAAACTGAATAATCCTAAGGAAACAATGTAATTTATTTATATTTCTCTTCATATAATTATATGTGTAGCTGTATGTATGTTAGTTCATATATTCGTTAGTTCCTGTTTGATCTACACTTTCCAAACTGGCTTGCCGTATTTCATTCATTCCTGGCCAGTCTCTTGTAGAAATGGCAACCTTCTCACCTCAGTATCGGTACATTGTCTTCGTTTATTCAGTTTGTACGTTGTCCCCGACGACGACCTAGTGACTGTAAGTTCAGTTTTGCCTCTGTCCTGGTGCGGTCTCTCTTTACCTACATGTTGTTATCGTTTATGGGACTAGCTATTACAAGCACATGTCATTCATGTTCTAGTCGTTTAAAAAAAATACTTATGTTATGACAACTACACTGAAAGGCATATCTCAGTCCCTGCCAGGGTTAATAGCAGACCGCCTGCCACACTGTTTAGAATGTGTACACGCCCAGATGTAACCGACGTCTGTGGTTTTAAGTATGGCAAGAGTCGTGAAAATGAGGCAAAACAATCAAATAAAAAGCAACATCATCATGCCAAACACACTACTACATTCATAGTAAGAGTAAGATCACATACAGTTATATGGAGTAGCCTTTCGTTTAAAGCAAGTGAAGCTGTGACCGTATGCTTTGTTAGAAGCCTAATGGAGACAAGAGAAGCATACATACTCACCACTGATACTCACACACAACGCACGCACAGACACTCACACACACACAGTGGTCTCACATGGTGCCTGACACAAGAGTACGCTACATTGATGGAGCACAACGCCCCCTTTTCTCGGTGGCTGCAAGAACATAAATGACAGAACTATGTAAACACACGAACATCACAACTCGCACTCACTAGAAATATATTCTCAACCCGACTACAGACAAACACCGACCTTAAGGCTACTTGCTAACTATTATAATGCATTTACTTCTTTCTTTATTTATGTTTATTCATCTTCGCAATGTTTTTATTTAATTATTCTTTAAGGCATTCTATTAATTTAATGAATATAAATACTGAGCAAGTAAGGGTCAGCTAAAGCAAAATAAATTACAAAGGAAACAGGTGGGAAATGTAAAATAGAACAAAAGAAAATGGTGGAAGAATAGCGTTAGATAAATTAAAGAAAAATAATGGGGGTTCAGCCAAGAATAATTCGGGGAAACAAAAATAGGCATTGCGTAACAGACACATCGAAGAAAATGGAGAGGTTAAGAAAATAGGTAACATAATTGTGTAGCGATGAAAATTACAATATTCAAGTTGACACAATTTTCAAGGAGACTGGTTTAGAAGAACACTATCTGCAAATAACTTTATAATAATATGACCCAGCTCTTCACTTCCTCCTGCTATACAAAGCACCAGCGATGTTAACATACCCATTGTACTCATCAAAGCACCAGCGATGAAGACATACCCATTGTTCTCATCAAAGCACCAGCGATGAAGACATACCCATTGTACTCATCAAAGCACCAGCGATGTTAACATACCCATTGTACTCATCAAAGCACCAGCGATGTTAACATACCCATTGTACTCATCAAAGCACCAGCGATGTTAACATACCCATTGTACTCATCAAAGCACCAGCGATGTTAACATACCCATTGTACTCATCAAAGCACCAGCGATGTTAACATACCCATTGTACTCATCAAAGCACCAGGGATGATGACATAACTATTATACTCATCAAAGCAGCATATTAAAGCCTACAAGAATACTTTTCCAACATATAAACAATATTTACACACCTGGAATATAGCTAACAATTCACACAACATAGTAACACAATAAGCCACATCTGATTGATTGTGACCAATTTCGTACGATCAGCCTAATATCACATGCATCGAAAGCTCTGCGGAAGATAATTAAGAGAAGAATTACTAACAAGAAAGAATCTGTGATATATGAAAACCAATTTGGGTTCCGAAATGATATATGCACCAGAGATGCAGTGGAAACATTGAGGTTTCTTGCGGCTCCGAAATGCTGTCTGTCCGGGCTGTCTGTTTGGATGTATGTCGGTCTACCCCTAACCCTCACCCCCTGCCAACGTTCCTACTGTCCACCAGTGTCTACTAATTAGTAGACACTCACGTTACATGAGCTTGACTAATCACACACGTATAACATTGTATAATCTACGTATATTTAAGACAGTTTTGCTTCTGTACAAAACGTCATTTGTGTATGATAAACAAGATTTACTAATAATTAACATTAAAGACATTATCTCTGTGATGAGTAAAATTGAAAGAGTTTGAACTGAATATCTTACAGTATGTGAATATTAAAGCTCTGTCAAAATGTCATTATGTATGTAATAAAACAGTTCGTTAATATTTAGACGTAATCTGAACTAGCACAACATGCATTTTAAATATTAAAACAGTTAATCAAAAAGAGGATTTGGAGAATTAACGAGAAAAAACATTTTATAAATACGTTTTGAACTGTGATCACGAAAGCAAACTTTTATCAGTAATAATCTTTAATTCATTATTTATTAAAACTAATGTCAAATCGAACCCTTTCTTGACGTGTTAAACATAATGTACAGCAGCAATAATCAGATTGTCGACCAAAGCAAAGATGCACGAAGATCCCATAAACGCACTAACAACACCAAAACCCATCACTACTGTACGAAAACCTACCTGGAGGCAGGATATATTTCCAGAGGTGGTAGAAAATATACCAGGTATTGCAAACAAGAACTGCCAGACTGAAAAAGAAAGGAGAGATACTACCCTAAGCTTCATAACGAAAAGCTACCCAAGCATGGACTGGACCCATGCATACACCGACGGTTCTGTAACAAATACTACACAGAACGGAGGGGCAGGAGCATTCCTGAACCTACCAAATGGCAGAAAAATAACACTGTCATTCGCTACTGGTAAGTACACAAGCAATTTCAGAGCGGAGGCAGAGGCACTGAGGGCGGCAGTGGAAGAAATGGTGACACACAGTGAAAATGAAAGCCATATAGTCCTGCTTACAGATGCTCTCGCCGTAGTCACAGCGCTAAAAAGCCAGAAAAATACTGAGCTTAATGACTTAAGAGCAGACTCTGCAAACTGTGCCAACAGTCCGCACCAAAAAGGGTAGTGGTACAGTGGGTCCCATCACACTGCAACATCCAAGGCAACGAGGAGGCAGACAGACTGGCAAAAGAAGGTGCAAGACTACCACAAACAGATACTAGTATGACGTACGAAGAGTCAAAACGGCTTATCAAAGCCAGATACATGACCAAATGGGAAACCGAACATACTGGTTACACCAAAAACGATGCCTATTACCAGTTGAACCGAAGAGAGCAGGTCGTTGTCTTCAGACTTCGCACTGGCCACAATAGACTGAGGTACCACCTATTCAACAAATTGAAGATATGGTTGTTCCGACGAATGCCCGTGCGGTACTGGTAAAAGGACCGCTGAACATCTGCTGCAGAACTGCCCGACATACGAGGATCAGAGAGAGCAGATGTGGCCATCACCAGTGGAACTGCAAGACAAGCTCTATGGCAGTGGCGACAGCCTCAGGATGACCGCCGCTTTTTTCGAAAAAAATAATGGTTTCTGTCTGACTGCGTACGAAGAAGAAGAAGAAGAAGATTGTCGACCTGCTGAGGCAAAATGTGCATTCAGGATCCATCAAGATTGCAAATATAGAACGACTGGCAGGACAGACACACTTTTTATGTTTATTTCAGTGTAGATGGACAACAGGAAGCTTGAAAACAAAAATAGTGCTAAACCTTGATTGCAATTGAGTGAGAGATGTTATGTGGACGTCAAATTTCAACTTAAATACTCCCCTCCCCCAATATCCCATTTCTACAATTGATCACTCTATACGTATTTATATCCACCTCCCTCAAATGTACGTTTTAGGTGGATATCCCATTCGTTAGTTTTTATTTTCTTCCTTCTCTTTCACAATTCTTTATAATTTTGCGGTAGTAATCTACTTTTCATAATCTTACTATCATTTCACTTTTAAGACTCTTGCATCCAGAGTTAATAAAAACGGAGACTATTCGAAATAAATCAGAAGAAGACTAGCCATGGCAATGCAGAGGCTGAACATCCTGAAGAAATTATGGCAAACCACTAACAAAGTGACAAAAAGTGCAAGTCTTGAAAGCCTGTGTTTTCTTGTAGCAGAATATGGCTGCGAATCATGTACGATTACCAAAACATCTAGACAAAGAATCGAATCCTTCGAGTCAAAATGATACAGAAAAATCATCAGATTACCATAGATCTAGAAAAAGACAAATATAGACATTCGGTAGAGTTGAATATAGAGGAGAACTGGCTTAGCAATTCCATTTTGGCCTAAAAACTGAAATACTTTGGTCACATCAAGAGACACACCGGTCTTGAGAAAACAGTGATGGAAGGAATGGTGTCAGGCAGAAGAGGCAGGAGTAGACCAAGAAGACGATGGCACCAAGATTTTCAGGAATGCCTGAGTATGACTTTGGCGGAGGCTAGAGTTTTGGCAAGAGAATACGTTTCTTTCAGATAGACTGTACTGGGAGCGACATTCTATAAATGACAAGCTACATGATGATGATGATGATACACATATATTAAAATATGTGATTTAATTATCAGGATTAATTTTTATTTTAGTTTCTTTATAAAAATCGAAAAATCTAGAAAAGCCGATTCTCCGGTATCGCTAATGTCTAGCAGTTTAGCTCTATTTCAACTGGTTCACATCTTTGTATCGTGTTTCACTATCCAATATTTATTTAATGTCATGTTTTGTCTTGTCTTGTTTTGCCTTATCCCATTGATTGTGAGGCGGCGTGGGGAGCAGAAATTTTTTGTCCAGGGCTAGACGTGTCGCTGAAGTTGTTGTCATCCCATGACGATCTAGAATATCGGCAACATTTTCTATCCATCTAGTTCTCGGTCTGCCACGGTTTCGAAAACCCGAACGACGTGCGTTTTAGGCGCACAGTGGTAGTTGATCAGGATGCATTCTCATTAGGTGGCTGAACCAATTGATTATCATGTCATCAATATATTCCGAGCAGGGTCTTGCTTCAACTATTCAACATTGCGCATTCTATCTACCCTAGTTACGTTGATTGTTTTCAGGAGGCCTCTCATCTCACATGTCGTGATCTTTCTCTCTAGAGTTTGTATTAAAGTCCATGTTTGGCGCTGGTTACAGAGAGTTGGCATGAGTATACTGTTGATTAGCATTCTTTTTGTGGACATTTTAATGTTTCAATAATAGTGACAGCTATATTTTTAATAGTGTAGCTAAATGAACAAACCCATCCACAACAATGCAGTTTCCATGATCGGACAACAAAATTTGTTTTTGGAGATCTTCATCTTTTCTTGTTGCTAGCTACAACAAATGCTGACATTTTCCTGAATAATGTTGGTGTCTCTTGTGCTTTATTCTCAAGTCAGATTCATATCGTCTTTTTTATGTTTTCCTTTATCGCTACATATGAAGCATTGTGCTACCACTTCAATTCGTCTCCATTGTTTCGACACGACATACATACGTGCTCTCCTATAATGGCAGGTTCTTAAAAATCTCGTTTTCATGATGAAGTTGTTAGCTTCGTGCACATACCATACCTGATAGGGGTTGGTGATCTTCTGGTTTCCATGTTTGTGGTATTCACCTAGGATCAGATAGTTGCAGGTGGCCGAGTTGTTACAGTTCCGGGATTCCCACAGTTACACGTTCACAACATTTGATATTCACCTTCCTTTTTTAAAGTTTTATAGGAAAGATAAATCTAGCCTGCAAACTATTGTTTGACTGCCGAAACAAGAGACACATATTCCTCAGTATTATTAATCCCCCCGGCGTACCCTAGAACTGAGACTAGCTCTGTAATAACAATTATCGTACAGTAACAAAGTGTTTGGATTAGTGCATTTCTCAGCCAATGGCAATTTTAATCCTTTTTCATTGTATTTGTATCTTTTATATCAAGATACATTTCGGTGAAACCGTCTTCCATATGATATGACGCTAATCCATCCTATGCACTACAAACACAAGAAGTATTACATTACTTACAAGTTATTTAGTTACCCGACAGACAATTAAACGTACTTCAAGAATAATTTGAACATTGTCCCAAATAGGATGCAGTAAAACTCATATTACATGATTATGACTTCGAGAATGTAAAAACAAAAACAATAGCAGCACAAAGGACATAATGGATTGTCGTCTACGTTATGTCGGTTTGAAGAACACAAGAACAAAAGGATTTCATATCTCAAGGGCAGAATTTGGAGCAAACAGTAAGACTGCTGGTTTCCTTCAAGGCAGGTGTTAGTGTGTCCTTTAGGACGGACATTTTCAGAATCTGGTCCAACGACCTTGAAAATGGTTTAGGGCATTACTCTTTATAATAGTTGTCTATGGGCTGGTGTTAGTCCGTTATCCCTTATTCGACGGTCAACAAAGGGCATCTCGAAACTGGACAACAAATGTAGACGTTCTCACGCTAGGGTCTTGGTTTCCGAAGATCTAGAACAAATGTCTCTTGATCAAAACATGA
This sequence comes from Ariolimax columbianus, assembly GCA_036924085.1. Lineage (NCBI taxonomy): Eukaryota > Metazoa > Mollusca > Gastropoda > Stylommatophora > Arionidae > Ariolimax > Ariolimax columbianus. The sequence goes on from JAVGWX010000002.1 coordinate 132,461,571, forward strand.
TATCCAACACAATTTTCATATCACAACGGATGGAATTCTTTCGATACATAAACTATACAATATTTCATAGAAGTGTGCAGTCTAGTAGTTGTAAACTATGCTTATAATCTCAATGTACCAAGTTCAAATTATGTTATGCTTAGGTGAGACATGCAGTGAACTGTTCCATAGTATTACCGCTTCTTCCTGTCTAGCCAGCTGTAAATAGGGACCTAGTACAGCCAGGGCAGTATTTAGGAACAACTACGGAGCTAAGGAATCCGTCTCTCTGTCTTCGGGCACTTTCAGCAATGAAAGAGACACACCCCGGATGTGGAGATGTTCTGGTGCAATGAGATCAGTTCTATGAAACACTCATTTCCCATTGAACTTCAAATCGTCAGTCCCGTGAGATTATCATACATTATTATATGTTGCATTCGCTTATAGCTGTTTTTCTTAAATGGTAAAAGAGTCATGGTTAAGCAATTTTTGATACAAAATATGATCAAAAGGGAACAATCATCAATAAATTAGACGCCAGTTCCTTGTTGCAATTGAGTTAATCTATACCAGACAATCACAATGAACACTTTAGTACGCACTGGTTTTAGGGCACATGCGAATTAATGTTCAAATCAATGGTTTAGATTACCTAAGGGTTAAAGTTGAAAGCACTGGTTTTAGGGCACATGCGAGTTAATGTTCAAATCAATGGTTTAGGGCACTTGAGTGTTAATGTTGAAAGCACTGGTTTTAGGGCACATGCGAGTTAATGTTAAAATCAATGGTTTAGATTACCTAAGCGTTAATGTTGAAAGCACTGGTTTTAGGGCACATGCGAGTTAATGTTCAAATCAATGGTTTAGGGCACTTGAGTGTTAATGTTGAAAGCACTGGTTTTAGGGCACATGCGAGTTAATGTTAAAATCAATGGTTTAGATTACCTAAGCGTTAATGTTGAAAGCACTGGTTTTAGGGCACATGCGAGTTAATGTTAAAATCAATGGTTTAGATTACCTAAGCGTTAATGTTGAAAGCACTGGTTTTAGGGCACATGCGAGTTAATGTTCAAATCAATGGTTTAGATTACATAAGCGTTAATGTTGAAAGCACTGGTTTAGGGCACTTGAGTGTTAATGTTGAAAGCACTGGTTTAGGGCACTTGAATGTTAATGTTGAAAGCACTGGTCTTAGGGCACATGCGAGTTAATGTTCAAATCAATGGTTTAGATTACCTAAGCGTTAATGTTGGAAGCAATGGTTTTATGGCACATGCGAGGTAATGTTCAAATCAATGGTTTAGGTTACCTAAGCGTTAATGTTGAATGCACTGATTTAGAGCACCTAAATGTTACTATTACATTCACGGACTTAGGGCAGTTGAGTGTTAATGTTGAAAGCACTGGTTTATGGCACTTCAGAGTTAATGTTGTAAATACAGATTTAGGTCACTTGAGAATTAATGGAAGCACTGTAACGTTAATGTTGTAAGTTGCAACATGCACATTCAAAATCAGCTACCTCAACAAACACACCAATCCTGTATTAAAGCTGTTGTATACGAATTTTTAATGATTGTCTTAGCAGCATTTTCTTTTCCATAACGATTTTAGGAGTAGCATGCATGATCTCCGTTATCACAAGTGACGACCCACTGGGCCGGTTACAGTGGTTCTTGTCTTTATTACACGGTACCACTCATGTGAAGTACATATTTCCAGTTGGGTAAACTCACTCAACACATGAGTGTGACTGGGCTTGGCGTGGTTACACCCGCAGTAACGTTCCAACTATGTTTGTAAAATGCGACCGAAGAGAGATTTTATTGTTCTACTAGTCACATCGTGTAAAACCCGTGTTGGTTTAATCGCTACTGCGAATGCTTGGATACAGGCTCTGTGTAAAAGGGCCAGTTGCAATCGTGACCTATGCTTGACTTGGAGGGAAAACGCAAATCCATCTAACAAAAGGGGGTCCAAGGAAGAAGAGGGGACAACGTCAGTAATTAGATAATGAATGGTGATCTCAAAACTCAACCTCTGAAACATCGAGGGGAGACATCAAAACCGCGGTTGTTTGGCCATGTTTGTAGACTGAACAAAGAGCGGCTGCCACGACAGTCGAACAATGCCAGAGTTATTGGTCCAGCCCACAGGACGTTCAAATGTACGCTGGGGTGACATCATAAGACATTCTCTGACTGAAATAAATTGGGACCGAACAAAGAGAACAACAAAGCAGTTAGAACTGTCTGCCGTTCAGTCTGTTTGATTCAGAGCCGACGTCACTGCACTCCTGACAATTTTAGAGGTAAGTGTAGACTAACCACGAACACTAAGGCCTGCGATTAAAGAATGGGCGTTATTGCACTAGGTTCCAACTCAAGTAAGGTGACCAATTCTCTTCCTCGCCGTCTTGTGTATAAATCAGGTAACCGTTTTCAGTTGGGTAGTCTATAACTTTACACAACCTTCATATGTGAAGCCGACATTGGGAATGGATCTTGCGGTAATAGTTAGATAGCTAGACTCAAGCGTGTCTGTCAAGACCTAAGATTGAGCTGGGTTCCTTCTCTTCGATAGACAGCTGCTCTAACTGTTCTGCCAGTCACACGCTCAAAGCCAACTAAACACCAAACTTGTGAGAACTGAATCACATATAAGTTAGCCAAATAAGCAAGATATATTTCATTCAAGAGAAAAAAAAACACCCTACAAAGAATGAAAAAAAGATAGAAACTTGCTAAGGCAAGGATCAATGTCAAGGGCAAGTAAACCCGGCTTCTCAAATTTTAATTCCAGCCTGGCAGTCTTTATTGCCCTCTTTGGCTGGCTGCTATCTTTGATGTCAGCCTGGGCCCACAGACCGCTGCCGTAAAATTTTTATGTTTCTGGACTGGCTACCCTTTTGGGGAGGACTCCACGTGCACTCTTCCATCGCATAGACGAGACTCCTTCAGCGGACCCGAGAATTATGCAAATGAAATTTGTTTTATTTTAACACATTTAGTATCACAGTGGGAGGAACCGGTGGCCAAGTAGTTAGGACACTTCTAGAAATAACGAGACGCTGGTTTGAGCCTTAGTAAGTCGTAGCGTTTTTGTATATTTCTATAGGTGTTTTGAAAATACCAAAAAACAAAGTGCTAGCCTAGTGACTACTGAGATAAATGACCTCAATGCATCTATCCTATACACCCTCCACGTGTCCCCAGTAAAGAGACAACACTCCGTACGTATATCATTTGTTAGCGTCTCTGGTTATTGTCTCCACATTAAAAAAAGTAGACCTTTGTTATATTTTCACAACAAATATGTCTATTGTAATTGAAATGATATTGTATGTAGTTGCACGTTTCGTGTCATACTAAAATAAATCTTCACTGTAGAGAGCTGCACGTTTATGCTAACGAATGCACATTGTCGATAATCAAACCAATACGCAAGAGTAGCATATACGCCTGGGGAAGAGGTTATCATCATACTAGGCATGTCAGCTGGGTGACGGATAGATGAATGGCCTTTATATGTGGCTGTTAGATGTCAATATCCAATTAGCAGCAGTGAACCTGAAATAGTGGCCTGCATGAAGGCAGCAAGGAGTCAGTCGGCCTCCCCTTCCACACCCCAAATACACAACATGCCAGTAATCAGTTTGTCTACAAACTAGATTACACGACAATACAAAAAAGACATCCATCCCAACGGACTTGAAGACGACGAACTGGTGCGAATTACGGATCATCATTTTTGAAATATGGAACGTTAGAAGTATCAAATGCAGTTGTGAAGGGGTGGGTTAAGGAAGAAATGAAAAACAAAAACATTTACAATTATGGCTTTCATAGAAACTAAGAAAACAAAACCAGGCTATCATTGATTGTGGGGGTAACATGATTCTCTAGAGTGGAGTTGTACTTCTGACAGAGTCAAAAAGTGAATGGGATATACTGTGGACAGGAATCAAATCGACAACAGCAGTCGTTGGACATTTATCACTAAACACGTTCTTGCGCTGGCCTTCAAACCAGACGGCAAGACCGTTCACATAATCACTGTAAATGCACATTGATTATGTCATTGTTAGGAAAGATAAATTTAAGAAAGATGCCAGAGCCTTACAGAGCCAGGAATTAAAACTGACAACTACTTCGTCACAACAAAAAGGGCCACTGAAAGATTAGATCAACCAAAGCAGCATCGATAATCAAGTAAGAAACGATAAAAAGATGAAACAATAATTGTATGCAAGCTAAGTGAGCCGAAGTAAAGACCAAACATCAGGGACCTTTATTGAGTGGAGCAGGAAGTGTAGATGAACCATTCTGTGATTAAAATGTAAGACTTTTTTTAAGACATCTGCAACAGCAGAGGTGTGCCATGAAGTAAAAGCCACGAAGGATATAAAGAAACCACAAGCGCGTTACTTTTAGAAGCTAGAACTACAATAAGTGACCAGAACAAATCACGGAAACAAAACCAGGACGCCAGTAATGCAGCAAGATAACTGGCTACATGCAAAGAATAAGTAACACTCGGAACAGATAATTAAAAAAAAAAATATGCTAATAGCAAATATGAAGCATGGAATGACTTTGGAGAAAGAATGAAAAAGTGTTGAAGAGAAATCCTAAAGCTATTCTGCATTACACTAAAGAGCACGAGAAAGGAGAAAGTGTGTTCTCTGAAATGTGTAAAAGATAAAGAGGAAACTGCGTGTTTCTACAAGTGATATAATGGAAGGAATCACTACTTCTCAGAGCTCTTCTGACAAGGGGACGCCTCCATTTCCAATACGACAGTCTCTAATACAGCAAACCGAGGTCCTTAAGATATAATCTTCACAATCAGGCACCGGCATTTTTACAAAAGTCTGGGGAGGACGATGATAAAATGCGTCTCCGTTTCTTGAATCTTTAAACTGCATTTTATAAGTTTCCCTAGGGCATGCTTGTGAATGTTTATAAAGAAAGAACATCTTAGCACCCTTGATATTCGTCATTTGCAGCTTCTAAAAGATTTTCCGAAACGACATTAGGACAGAAAACAAAGTCAGAATAGTTCAGGATCAACGATGAAGTAAAACAAGGCCACTAAACATCTCCATATCTTTTCTAAAGACTCATGAATGATTTCATCAAAGGTTGTAACCGGTGATCCCCATTCGATGAGCAAATGGTTCTTGTTGTTGTTCGAAGGCACTCGTTAATTTTGTAGCAGACTACAGCGGCTTTCCTTACATCCCGACACATACGTTAGAGAAGAGGTCTGGACTTTAGTGCATGCGATGCTCCTCAGTAAGCTCAACACTGGATTACTGTTTGGATTTCTATCTCGCTGGTAAGTTTTCTAGGATAGCGTGTTTACTGCAGCCCATTCGGTTTGTGATCACGCTATTTATCACCACACAAAGTTTCTTTCACTTGCCTAGATTTTGCAACACTAACGTTCAATGTTTGTTGCTACACGTCTCAGAAACATAGCAGGTAACAACGAGACTCGACCGCAGACCTCTAACAACGAGTGCCAGTATTACTAACCTCGTGGTGATATGAAACGAAAAACATTTGTAGCGAAGAACAATAGAATTGTCTGTACGACGGATGGAAAGCTACGTCGGAAGACAGGTGAATGGAGACGAACATAAGGAAATGGAGGCCAACATAAGGAAATGGAGGCCAACATAAGGAAATGGAGGCCAACATAAGGACATGGAGGCCAACACAAGGAAAGAGTTTCACATAGCGGTGTGGGAGAGTTTCATAGGCTAAATTCAAAAACACGGCCAAAATCAGACAGCGGGAGAGAGCAGAAGTTGCAGTCCAATATATATATTTTTTTTTGTAAACTTCAAAAGGATTTGACACATCAAAAACGAAAATATTGCCTAAAGAAAATAACGAATTTTCTGTAAGCTATATTTTGGCTTTTGATGTATCTTCTCGTGTTTCGTCTAATCTTACTTTCTCTTGTGTTTGTATTTGTTCATCCTTTTTAAGAAAAATGCATTAAACACAGTAGAGTTTTCAATCAATGAAAGTATGTGCGTAGACCAAAGCTACAAAGCAGCTAGTTCTGTTCGGTACTACACTCCGAAGAAATGAATGCAATACTTAGGTAAATGATTAGAAAACAAATCACATCCAGCATATGATGTAAATGTATTGTTTTCATTTCAGAAAATGTTTTGAAAAGATTGGTGTTGGTCACACGCTGTCAACCGACAATAGCTCGGGGAAAAAAACAACAAGGTTGAGTGGTAAGCAGTTTAATACATGAGGATGGAACAATAACAGAAGGAATACATATTACCCAGGACAGGAAGTTCTTCAGAAACATCATTCCTACTTTGTACAGGACGCCACATGACGCTGATCACCGCTTTACTTTTCTTGTTGCCATAAAATACATTATTTTAAATGCTTAGAGTTCTATGCAACATGTCTTTGTAACGGAAGCGTTTTGTTTGTAAGGGAGCAACATAATCATTGTATTTATTTTTATTCTACATGTTCCTCTCGTCTGTATACATATATATTCTTCATTTTCACTTCTTTTATAATGTGTTTTATTGTGTTATATTCGTTGTGGCCTCACTTGCATATAACTGTCTAAAATATATTTGAATTTTTATTACTTTTTTCATCTACTCCCTGAAAATTAAATTTCCATCTGACTATTCTACATTTGTCACTCAATCGTTACAATTATAATGTTGTGTTTATGTACTTCAAATGCCGTTTTTCTTCATAATCAAATGATTTACATTACATTCCTGAAGGGCTTTTCCTGTTAATAATTATATTATTTATATTATTTTTATTAGATCCTTGAGCTCCTTGATCTTTTGACCATTTAAATAAGGTAATAAATTGTCTATATACATATATATATATATCATCACCATCATCATCATCATCATCATCATCATATATATATATATATGTATATTAATATAAACTCCAATTTTGTGAATATCATTAATTAGGTGAATCAATAACTTTCATTTCTCTATTTTTATTGGCATTAACTTATGTTAACATTGTTCATTTTTCTCTAATCATTTTATGTTAACGTGTTATATTATTTTGCAATTGTGCAAATAAATTCTGCAAATATTTTTCAATTTCAATCTTGTTATTTGCAATGTAGTTCTCCTAGTGTATCTCATTTGCCGGATGGCGCAACCATGATATTATTATCTGTTACTTTATGTTCTTCATTTTTTTAACTTTGTGAATGATTATTTAGCTTTCATATACTATTTTTCATTTTCTATCTGTATAGTTATTATATTATGCTTATATTCAGCATGCTATTACGATATGCTGTTTTTTTTCTTCATAATCATAATTTTAGTTTCTTATATGTATCATATTCCTCTGCTTCCCTGAACTCCTCTGTCTGGATAATTATTTATATTCTGTTCATAATCTTCATATTTTTTTTCTTGACTGTAATTAATATATTATTTTCATTTTGTATTATTTGTTCTCTTTATAAACGTCACTTTCTATATTTTTTAAACACTTTTTTTTTATACATCCGTTCTTCATGTAAATTGGTTTACTATGTTCATAATTTACATTTTCTCGTTATTAGTAACTTTTTGATAATGTTTACGTTTCGTAACTTTTCATAATACAAGATTACTTTCCTTTATCAAATTTCTAAAATAGAAGTAAATTTAAAGAGCAATTACATTTCGACCATAACGGTCTAGACATGGTGTATGTGTGATTAGAAACAATGAGTCTAGATGGGTTGGAGTATATCATAGATATTACACAATGTTAACATAATCATTGTAATACACTACGGGGAAGGAAACCCTTAGAAAATGCAAGAGAAAGCAGACCCTTACATAAAATGCATGCTGAAGTCGGATGCACTGTGCCGACAGGCGCAACATAAAAACCACAGTGCAACGCGCACCGCTTTGGGATTTAAAGAAAAACTGCGAACGCAAAACAAAACCCCCAACAATTTCAATTGTAATACAAATTGATCAAGCATATGAATTAGAAACCACAAGTCTATGTTCTTTCTAGGGTAACTACGGCTCATAAGACATACATATGTGGTCTCCGTTTAGATTGGTCCAATGCCGTTCGTTGCAGTTTCTGTATGTTTTTGAGATCCTTGATATAGCTCTCCCAAGTGATTATCCTGCAAAGCGTGTTCTCGTAGTCTGCTGTTTTGTTGGTGTAATTTCCTCGCCACGTAATTGCTTGGAATGGAAGACTGTTACTGTTCATGCCAAGGATATGGCTGATGTCCGTCTAGCGTTTTTTGCCTTATACATTATTTCTGTTTTTTCTGTATTCTTATTTGATTGTTTGTCTAAAATTCATTCCAGCCAATGTTATAACGTTGTCAAATATATTTTCTTTCAAAGCATTCAGTCTATTTTTCAAAAGATTTAGTAATTTTCCAGCTTTCATATCTAAATGTTTTTATTGATCTTGTTCTGGAATTGAACAGCCTGCATTTGATTATTTGCTTAATGTTTTCAATCTCCAGGTATTTACTATTTGTTTAAAAACCCACAGAGTAATGTCATTCGCCTGGATATTTTATTTGCTTTCTCCATTTTGTGCCATTTTACGCTAACATAGGGGAAACATTCGACACTGTCTTGTTTTTCAACCCAGTTGGATATCAGTGAGATTGTTTGTGAAGTTCGTGATTGATGTTAATGACGCATCAACTGCAGCTCTATCTGTTTGGAAAGATGGCAGAGTATGTCAATCCTTCGCTGCGTCCCCTCAACAGACTTCTAAGAAGAGCCAAATAATCTGGCAAGACAAGATCTTCTAATGAAAATATTCTTTCTTTAATTTGTGTCTATTATTTGTCAATATTTGGTGTCCGCATAGATATATACTCATTACCCAGTCTATGGCTTTCTCAAATAAAAGTGGCAACATAATCCAGTCTTGCGTGCCTGTTTGTTTATGGGACTATAGATATTTATCATTCAAGATTCGCGTACAGTAGTATGTATCAGTAAAGAGTGTTTTTATGACATTACTATATTTAGATAAACGCCACAGTTGTAAAGGATTGTCTAACATTATGGACGATGACGAGTGTCAAGCCTCTTTTTGAAATAAATCAAGTTGATGGCAGTTGTAATTTGCATATATATATATCAGCCACATGCGCACCCACACCCAAAGAGAGAGAGAGAGGGTGGGGTGAGAGTGAGAGAGATAGAAACAGAGAGATACAAAGAGACAACGAGAGTCAGACATACGAATGGACAAACACGTTATCAAATAGTTAAGTAGCCCAACACAACACCTAGACATATATTTACCTCGAATAGATTCCGCTTGCTGCCAATATGTAAACTTTGATTTGACAGTTAAAACGTAAAACAAGTTTGTAGATTTTATTATAGTTAAAAACAAATAGCAGCCGATAAGTTTTATGGGTACTTAAATCTCATGACTGCTCAGATTCATGGTAAACGTTCACACCATAACGATGAGAAAACAAAACCATTAAACCACCGCGGACGCAATGAAACTTTGAATCTGTGATATACCTGCCATTATATTTTTACTTCACCATATTCTCCAACCCTGAAAGTGCAAACGTATAGATAACGAATAGTTTTCTTTTCAGTAGAAAACACACGTATCCCATTGGTGGTCACTTTAACGAGAAATTTGATTGGACGAACATAAAGAAACACTACCCAATGAAAGTCTTTTGAAACCCAAATATCACCTTAAGGGTGCATCATTGCAACTGAAGCCAATTAGCGACACCGGTTTGATATGTGCCTCTTTATTGTTACGTGCAGCGGCTTTCATTTTTCTTAGTCTTTTATGACCAGGCTGGGATGCCGGACAAAAGGACGGCACGGAAAATGATGAGGGTGACAGACAAAGGAGGAGACCAAGGAATGTCATAAACTGCCAGATCTGGCATCCTATTTTATAGTCGTTTAACGTTTGTGTTATGGCCATATTTTATTGCAAATGCCCAAGGTGGTTTTGGAGAAAAATGCAGAAGGACTTACCCTTCAAGTTCATTTTACCATAAACACAGGGTCGGAAATACAATATCAGTGGCATATCTAAATGGGGAGGGCGGAAAGGCGGAAAAGGGGGGGGGTAGTTGTGCATAAGTATAAAAACTACATTTAATTAATAACAACAATTGATATTAAGGTGGCTAGCGTACTATTCCGCCTGTAAACTATCTAGGTCCAATTCCCAATTGATGCAGGATATTTGTTTCGGAAGTGGAAAGTCAACCCAGCTTCAAAAAATGGCATTGAAAGAGAGTATATATATATATATATATATATATATATATATATATATATATATATATATATAAATATATATATATATATATATACTTTCTTTCAATGACATTTATATATACATACAAATATATATATATAGCGAGAGAGAGAGACAGACAGAGAGAGAGACAGACAGACAGAAAGAAGAGGTATATATATACCTGTGGATGGATATAGATAAGAGTTCCCATCGGACAACTACACCTTCAGGACGGACTCTACACTGGTACCACAATGGCATGCCCGGTGTCTACTAAATGATTTGGCTACGCCACTGTATCACACTTGGGAGATAGACAAATGAAGGCCATAACTCTGCTTGAAGCGTCCTGGTCTTGACATGTCGCGTATTCTATATTAGATCTGGGACAAAATGTGCTCTTTTAAAACTAAGCGAGATCAAACGATATGTCCACCGAGTAATAACTTCATTGTATGATGTCTTGTCATATTTTCCCGACATTTGTCATCCTAGAGGTGCACTTACTGCAACTCATATTATCTTCTGTGTGCGCTCGTGCGCGGGCGCACTCACTTACTCGCTCCCTCTCTCACCATCTCTCTCTCGCTCTCGCTCACACACACACTCACACACACACACACACACACACACATATATATATATATATATATATAGAGAGAGAGAGAGAGAGAGCGATAGAGAGAGAGAGAGAGAGAGAGTGAGCTGGAGACCGCTAGAGTGTTAAAAAAGGGATCGAACCAGGAGCAAATAATTGTAAGACTGTAATCTGCCAGAAAATTCATAAGGACGACTAAGAAAATCTGGCAAGGGACTGGCTGCTCCATCACATATCACTTTAAAAACTGTACGACTCTCGAACTTTAACAAGTCTTTTCATATTAAGAAAATCATGCATGCCTTGGTCTGCCTCATTCTCTTTTATTAGGTGTCATACCTTCCAGAATCGTTTTATTCAGATATACGTGATATTTGATATGGCCAAAGTATTGTAGTGTTCTAGATGCCTAGGGCGCACCAGGGACCGAGACTGTCGTTCGTGAACATCGTTCAGAAGCAATGGTAAACCACTGAACGAAAACATGCCAAGAAATTTATGACAGTCGATACAAACAAAACTCAAAAATCTGATAGTGAGATCCTCAGGCCAGTCAGATCATTGACACAAGAAGGAAGAAGGCACTTTCGGAGCGAGTACAAGTAACAGAGATGCGACCAAGAGCCCGACTGCATCACAACAGAAAACTCAGAAGGCGGCTTAAAACCAGGGTAAGAATATGCACCTGCAACGGCAGGCGCCTATAACAGGGGAAGCTATACAAGGTCGGACAGGAAATAGAAAGAACCGGGTTTAACATCATGGGAATATCAGAGCATAGATGTGCAGGTCAAGGACACTGTGTGTGCGCATCCAGAGAAACCTTTATTTTCCCATGGAGGGACAAAAGTAGTCAGAGCGTTGTCAGTTTCCTCCTGTTCAGGAGGACAGCACCTTCGCTGCTAGGGTATAACCCGGTAAACGACCGGGTATTTGCGATTATACTAAAAAGAAAGAAGAGAAACCTCACAGTAATACAGGTTTACGCACCAACACCAACATCAACACCAACATCAACACCAACATCAACACCAACATTAACACCAACATCTGATGAATGTGACATTGAGGATTTATATAACACCCTGCAAGCCACATTGGACAAAACAGAGAGACTAGACACCATGATCATTATGAGGGATTTTAGCGCGAAAGTTGGCGCAGAAAGAATAGTAGAAGAAAGATGAGTAGAAGGATCCTTTGGTCTTGGATACAAAAACAAAAGAGGAGAAAAACTAGTTGAGTTCTGTATGGAGAATAGCCTCACCATTGCCAACACCCTATTTAAGCATCATCCGAGGTGAGTATGCGCATGGACCTCCCATGATGGTAAACACAGAAATCAGTTCAGTGTGTTATCAACAAAGACGCATACAGGAGCGGACTGCGACACGGATCATGAACTGCTGGTTTCTCTACTTACGATAAGGCTACGAAAGGTGAACAAAGATGCACGACCAATACGTTTCGATGTGCAAGCAATACCACATGAATATAACGTCGAAATACAAATCAAGTTTGAGGCGCTAATGGCAATGCAAGAAAACATGTCTACTGAAGAATGTGTGTCACATGTGAGAGAAGCGCTCGTCTCAACAGCACAGAAAATTATTCCTAAGAAAGTGTGAAAGGAACAGCACTATATTAGGAATGAGGCAATCCGGCTCGTAGAGGAAAGAAACTGAGACAGGCAGGAACAGAACGAAACACCAACAAATACAGAAATTGCACAAGAGAAATCAGGAGAAAGATTAGGAAAGATAGGAAACAGCACATACTGGACACATGCAACAAAATAGAGGAGCTACACGGGTAGGTGAAGGAAGGCGAAGAATTCAATGAGATTAGATGTCTGACTGGAGAATTCCGGACATCTCTATGGGCAATAAATGACAGCAATGGAGAAACTATGACAGAAAGCAAAGACATTCTAGAAAAATGAGTGGAATACTGCAGCGAGATGTACAGGGACAACTCAAAAACACATGCCAACAACCAATCAAGAGACAGAACCAAAACCCACATTGGGCGACGTTCAAGCAGCGATTAAGGAGCTGAGAAAAGGGAAAACCCCAGGCTGCGATGATATACCCGCTCAACTGATACAAGCCGGATGGAGAGGCAAGCATCCGAATATACCATGCAGTCTTTAATCTGGCGCAACACAGATGGCCCAAAGCACGGACACGATTTGTGTACATCCCATTACAAAAGAACAGGAATCTAAAGCTATGTACAAACTATCGCACTATCGTCTTGATAAGTCACGCCAGCAGGTTCGTATTCCTTATTAAAATGAAAAGAATAGAAATAAAGGTGGTATATGAAATAAATGAAACGCAAGCAGCGTTCAGGTCAAGAGGAGGGACGAGAAACCATATCTTCAACATAAGAAATATCATCGAGAGAAGCAGAGAATTCAATATGGACATGTGTGCCTGTTTTATAGACTATACCAAAGCCTTCGACTGCGTAAAACATCAACACGTGTATAACATTATAAATGATATTAGCTTTCCAACACAACTAATAGAATCCATGAACGGGGGGCAGCAAGCACATGCGTCAGAATACATGATGAAACCTCCGAATGAATGGTTCGAGATACCCAAGAGGGTCGGACAGTGCTGCATTTTTCCACTATACTTGTTCAACAAAGATGCGGAAAAATCATCAGGAATGTAACGGAAGATCCAATTTCCACAGAGTTCGATACTTTCACAATAGGAGATACCGGAAATTCGATATGCCGACGACACAGTTTTGCTCTCAAACAGCGCCGTGGGCCTAGAACAAATAATTACATCAGTCCAGAAACATAGTGAAGCCCAGAATCTCTTCCAGAATACAAAGAAACTAAAAATAAAGACAACTGATAAGACAAAACTCCAACCTAAAATCGAGAAAGATGGCGAAGAAATTGAAAACGTAAAAAATTATGAACATCTGGGATCAATACTAAACAACAGTGGAGACTGTACAACAGAAGTAAGAAGACAACGGACAATATCAATGCAGAGGCTAAGGAGTATGCAGTACGTATGGTATGATACAAACACGGCACTAAAAATCCTAAAAACATACATTTTTCCTGCGGCAACCTATAGTTGTGAAACAGGTACGTTAAGAAAAGCAATAAGAGCGAAGATCGGCGTTTTTGAGACATAGTGCTACAGAAGAGTCCTGAAAATACCGTGGGCAAAGAAAGAAATAATCAAATTCATCAGGCAAGACCTGCATGTGGAGGAGAATTGGCTCTTCAATGAGGTAATGACCCGAAAACTGAGGGTTTTTTTAACACGTTAAATGACACATTGGATTGGACAGAGTGGTTATAGAGGGCATGGTGACTGGAAATCGAGGCAGGAGCCGAGCGAGAAAACGATATACTCACGACATCAAGGAGACGCTGGGTTTGATCCTGGAGCAAGCCGGAAGACTGGCAGAAGATAGTTTCCTATTATTTTTGTTTGATAATTATCATCCAGCAGCATTAGAAAGTCCATCAAAAATAGTTTTAACCATTCAAAAACATCAACAACAGTAACATATACTCGCAATCTATGAGGACGCAGCACTCATGAATCGTAGGACCCACTTTTGCTGGAGACATCGATCACCTTGAGACTACTGCGCTTGACACACGCACAATGAAGACATGCTAACCTCATAGTTCCTCTTTGACCAGTTACCTTAGGGCACACAATGCTAGACGGCAGCTACGACAGAGCACATCATTTATTGTTATCGTAATTGCCTGACAATTGTTTTCAGTGGATCATTGGCAACACATCCTTACCAATAATGGATACTAATGTGCAATAATGAATATTTGGAAGCACTGTAGTCAGCAAAACAAATATAAATGTCATATCTAAGTAAAAAACCCAGCACTTCATCTAGCTTGTGCATTGCGATATAAAAAGCATATTTCTAGGCAAGGAAAGATTAATAAGGCCACAGAACCAACATTTCGAGAAACAAATTTGTTGACACACTTACTATCATCATTAGAAACCAACCAAGTACTCTAATGGACAATTGAATGGTGTTAGAATATTCAACATTCAACACAAACATTTGAATGCTGCTAGAATATTCAACACAAACATTTGAATGGTGTTAGAAAATTCAACATTCAACACAAACCAGATATTATAGCTTAAAAAGAGTAACAACTTAATTTGAGGCCAAGTGCAATAAAAGGTTCAACACGGTGGTACTTATGGCAGATGGAAGCAAGACAGTCTAATCTATCAAAAACATAATAAGGAATTCCGGTAATAGCCATTTGAGCAGAAGATAAGGTGTTAGAGACCCCACTGCAATCTCTCAGCTTTGTCCGAGCTTTTTGTGAGATGCACCTTTCCTAGCCACCTTGTCTTTTCTAACTGTAAATATAACACATTTACACAACTGAGTAAACTGCACTTGTCTCTTTACCTCGAGCAATGTGTGCCCTAACTTATATGCACTCAAGCCTTTCAAGCATTCGGTGAAATATGAATAAAGGGATGTTAGTGACCTTATCTTATCAATCAATAGCTACAGAAACCGCAGACTCTAGTGAGCGTACTTCCTAATAGAGCGTTATATGCTGGCGTCTCCTTACGTTCCACACGGAGCTAATAGCAACAATGCAATCAGAGGATCAATATAGGCTCACAACAACTGCTGCTGTTGGGAATTAGGCGCAGCAAAGGGACAGTTTATGGTGATGTGCCTATATTTTATAGATGGACCGCACACTTTGCGTGATGTGGTCAGCATCGCACTGGTCACATTTAGTTCTCAAAATTGCTCTGGCACAGTTGTTGAGGCTTGGTCGACCCCGGAGTAATGTGCCATTCAAAAAATATTCGCCCATATTCGAAATGAACCTAGATCGCCCAGTTAGACAGGCATCCACTGCACTAGTCACTGAGTTTATCTGCTAGAATTCAATTTTCTGAGATATCAGCTTATGTTATGCGTGGTGACTAATTTCCTCTCCTTATATGCCTTCCCTATCTTTAAAAACAATCAGGTACCCATTTGCATCTGGGTTTTCTAGGAGGAATCGGATAGGAGTTATAAAATGATGGAATGCACAGATGTATAAGCTATTGAACAATGCTGAAAATCGTGCAGCTACAAAAATGTTTGAACTGAAAGTAAGTTATACAAAATGAATGTCTTTTTTATTCGAACAACACATAAATGCGCGATTCAAAGCATGCAAATCGTACATCATTTGAGCGTTAAGGTGGTCGAGTGATTAGTATACACACCTTTTTTGTTCGGAGACGTAAATTCAAGGCTAATTTCTCTTCAGGTTGTTGTTATATTCGAGGTTACGTAAAAACCTTGATCACACACTGTACGGTAACTATCTAGGCAATCGTTCTTTGTTCCTAAGTTTTAAATACCAAACGAATACAGTAAGCGCTAGAAGACTGACTGTTCAGTAGATCGCATGCCCTGATGTACAGTGATATCGATGTTGGTAATCTCAGTCAAACGTGATGAAGTCAATTATTTAGATTGAAAACATCGAACCAAGAGTAATGTAGCCAAACTGATGTTCCATCTTACCTAACGGACCACCAAGCGATCAATGTCGATGTTTTATTTATTAGTTATGGTTGTTGTTGTTGTTACGTATCAAGCAGTAACCGGGCTCTTGCCCTTCGGCCTAATGCAATGTAATGGTATATGTAAGTGTTCAGCAGCTGTTGTCTAGTGCCTTACATAGTGTTCCATGTAGCAGGTCGCGGAGGAAGAAGCATGTTCCTAAACTCGTTAAGCGCTGAGCACACAAAGAGATGATGATTAACGGTTTCATATGGGTGTGTACACAGCTGGCACTCAGGAGTGGGTTGTGGTCGAATTCTGTTCAGGTGCTTCTTAAGTGGGATGTGTTGGGTTTTCAGTCGGGAAATGGTGCTTTGATCCTTCCTTGGGAGTTGATTTACACTATCATTTAGACTGGTGCTTGCCATATGTCGGTATATCTAACTCCCCGTGTTTTCAATTAACCATCTGTTCAGCAAAGTTTCTTTGTTTGCTGTTCTTATGAGCTGTTTGGCTGTTTGTAATGATGCTGCTGTGTGTGGATGTTTTTGTCTTGATCCCTTCTTTGCTAGTCGGTATGCCTTGTCATTGCCAGGGGAGTGAGTTTTAGTGTCCAGGGATCCACTGCAAAAACTATTTTGACAGCACCGAGAGTGATAATGTGATCAATGTCTAGAGATGGCTTACGATGACCAGCAACTTCTAATGCTCGGAGGACTGATATTGAATTTGTGAAAATAACACTGTTTTTGGCTTTTGAAGGAAAGTCATCAACAACTGTCCTCAGCTTGTGCAAAGCGACTTCAAGTGCAGTGATTGCAGTTTTATAAATGGATCAAATCTCCTCAGAAGCATCTTACAGTTCATCAGAGGATCCGTTCTGGTATTTAAATAAAGGCCATAACCTTCTTTGAGGGTGGCTTTAAATACAGATCTATTATTAAATATATGTACTCATTCATCTGCATATGCATCAATAGTTCGTTGAGCTGCTAGAATGAGAGTACTTGGATCTGAACTTTTGGTTGTATCATCTATTAATTGTACCTGCGTATCTGGCTTTTTAAGGTATACCTGTGAAGGTATCTCTTTTACTATTCTCTGTAACTCGTGTCTCCTTTCTGTGAGATGGTATATGTCTTTGACTTCACTAACATGGTGAGGTACAGACTTTTGTTTAATTCTCCTTTTGGCTGTCAGTTTTTCACAAGGAGTTTGTTGGAATGATCCTGTTTCATTCTGCTACTTTGCTCATAAACTTCCATAACTGTTTTATCCATCCGAATCTCAAGGAGTTCCACCTGTATGTGGATTTCGCAAGCTGCAGTTGGTGTTGTCATCAATGCTCCACTAATGAAGCGTGGAGCACTATTTTGCACCATGTGCAGGGATTCTAGGTTCGATTTTGAACAAGTTGTAAGGAGCGATTATTATATTCTATTGCTGAGCGCACATAACTAATGTACACGCCTCTCAAAGTTTCATTGTCTGATCTTCATGATGTACCAGAAAGCCTCTTAAATAGGTGTAGACGTCTCACCAATGTTGTGGTTAGAATGTATTAATTAAGTTTGTAAAAGTGTTGCCACTCTGTATTCTACTGACGGAGACACGCTACTTTCCACCTAGATCGTTGTCTTTTAGGCGATATCAGGACATAGTAACCAGTACTTGGATGCATGTGTGCGTCTGTATATACCTATGATAGTTTGGGCGATTTCAGTGGTCACTCCCAAACAAAGTGAAATTTAAGGGCCTCATGCTGAGATCGTTGTTGTTGTTGCTTATATGTTTACCTCACTAGTTTCTACCCATTCCACCCCAGACCCTAGTCCATTGTTCGAAATTAAGACGCATAAACCAGTGCTTGGATGCATGTGTGTCTGTATGTACCTATGCTAGGCTTATGCTCCCTCAGAAGCTAGCCCAACCAAAGTGCAATGGAAGGGCCTCACTATGAGGGCGCCTGTGAAAGTTGTGCAAGAAGGTGGCTGTAAGACAGAGTCAAATGAAACAGAGTCTTCATCCTGAGGTCGGGTGTTAAAGATTGTGTAAGAGTGCACTCGCGTGTGTGTGTGTGTGTATGTGTGAGCATGATAAAGAAGAATATATATATATAAAGAGAGAGAGAGAGAGAGAGAGAGAGAGAGAGGGAGGGAGAAAGAGAGTTGTCCCGTTAACAAACTAGACTAATATTTATCGGTTACTCCCCTTGGAATGTCTATGACCTGAGGCTCGACTCTAACGGCGGTTACAATACTATCTTTGCTTCAATAGAACACCAGTTCAAAGCTTGATTAAGTGAAGGTTCTTATTTATTGTTATTATTATCAAAGTCTATCCAGCACATTAGGCGGTCATTGAAGCACAAGTAATCTTTACACCTAGCAACATACATTCACATCGAGTACACCCACAATTAGAGAAACACTGTAATATTTTATCTTTCTATTATTTGCATCTATTTAGATGAGAAGTGTAGGAATAGTATTGTCACATCAGAGAATGCTAAATCAGTAATATATCGCAATACATAAAAAAGGGTCACGCATTTAAATGGTACGTATATAAGAGGGATTTAAATGAAAACTTTAAAAGTGACTAGAAATTATATCAAAAACATGCCTTTGTATTGTAACTTGTTAATATAGTTGCTAATGATGCCAAGAGTGTTCTGTACATGCGAGCACAGTGCGGGAAACAGCATGACGTCATAATTGCTGTTGAAAGATGGACATCCCATTATTGGCATGTATCAAAGAGAAGCAGCTTTCTGTTATCCGTTTTAGGGCAGCGAAGGGGTGAAAGCTACAGAAGTTCATCGGCGAATGAAGGCCAGGTACGGCAATGTGTCATCATATTATATTGAAGGACCAACCATTCTCACATCAGAAGTGGACAATGTGACCACAGTTATCAGACAAAGGAAAGCAACAGGCCTAGACTCTATAAACATAGCACTGATACATGCGCTGGAGGATGTAACAGACCCACTGTTTGCCCTGGCCGTTATTCTAACTTAGAACATTCTCACACTCATCCACATCATCATGGCCATACTCAGTAAATGACATATCACACAGCAGGTGGCATATTTATTATATCATACTCATATCATAGAATGAGTAGAGAAATTACAAACACAATATAATACATATCTTAACTAAACATTCTACTAAAACGGGAATTGTAAGCATTAGCTATTGATGGAATTCCCAACTATCTAACACCCAGTTATATTGCCTTGCAATTACATCACACACACCTCGCCTTAACTGCGTCCTCAACACACCTTATCAAATACTCTTCCTCACTGAAATCCCCTCAGGCGGGCGATCTCGACATAACTCGTTCACAATGTGTCCTTGCTTACAAACACTTTCAGATTATCTATTAATGCAAGAATCATTCACCTATTTGAGCGATCCTGTTCTATCACTAAATATTCGTCCAACTGTCTATCAATCGCTCCTCTATCTAAGTCGGTGAGTTAAACATACTATCTACATTCAGTCTCTCTCTCTCTCACTCTCCTCCATACAGCCTCTCTCTCTCCAGCCTCTCTCCATCCCTCTATCCAGTCACTCGAGCTAAACTTTGTCTCGAGTTATATATCCTAAAGCAAGGCCAGAGCTTGACCAATCGATCTCAGGTGATGGCCATCTTCAGTCCCATTGGAACGAAACACTTTGCACACCTGTCACTCATTCTCTCGCAGCAAGACCCGCTGCCAATTTCGTCTGTCAATCAAACTCCCCCTACCAAAATCCGACAGGCCAGCGATCAGTTTCCACCTGTCCATATTCCTTACCAACTCTGTTCACCTTTGTTGAGACGGTGAGTGACCTTGACACGTATTCAGATAGCTTCAAGCTTTAACATGTTCAGGTATCCTAAACTCCCCTTGCTCCGGCGGGAACTGTTACAAGGACTTTGGTATATATATATATATATATTAATACTCACTGATCGTTGTAATGACATATACAATACTGGATGCATACCAACTGACATTCAGAACACCAATGAATACCTATCTATCTTCAATCTATCTTCAGTTCACTTATGTCGTTAGACGTGGTGGGGAGGAGTGACCTGCTTTGTTTCATATTTTGTGGCAGGCGAATATCCGCTGGTGACCTGCCAGGTCAATCCCATCATATGTTAGCCGCTGGAATATACGATAACCTATTTTTGGGATTGGTGGTGGTGGAAGCGTAAATTAGAGCAAGGTAGACCCGTAGCCTGTGAGGTGCCATTTTACCGCTCTGCCAACCACATAGCCAAGACCTGATGTTATAGCCTTACAGTCCTCTTTTAGTGACATACAAGCGAATTCTTTGTGAGTCGAGAGTCTCTAGAAAAAAAATGAGTAGATTTTTAACTTTGAATTTTGCTCGAGCAGCGGCCGTTAAGCCTACTCTTTTTTTATTTTTTAAAGTGCTAAGTATTTTAAATGTGCGCGCCACTGTATACGGGTGTCTGACCTCACTGCTCATAGATCAGAACAAATATTTATCGGATGACCCACGTGACAAAATATCGGTCTCCACCGGGATTTGAAACCGCGACATCCAGCCCCCTAGGCGAACACCTTACCTTGGGGTGCTGGGTCCTCCTTGTGTATAATACTCTCGAAAAAAATCTTGCAACATAATGTTCAGACTTTAGTCTAATAAATCACACAAATACTGATCAAGACAATACAAGAGAGAGTAAGAGGTAAAATGGAGAGGGTTGTTTCGGAAAAAAGAATTCGGTTTTTGAAAGAATACTGGGTTTGCGGACGGTGTGGGCTAGTGGTTGAGTGACACGGCTCACAATCAGAAGGTGCTGGGTTCGATCCCCATCACTGCACCGGCTGTTACCCCGTGGAAGCAAAACCTTAGAAAATGCAGGAGACAGTAGGCCCTTACATAAAATACATGCTGAAGTCGGATGCACTGGGCCGACAGGCGCAAAATAAAAACCACAGTGCAACGCACACCACTTTGGAGAATAGAGAAATAAGGCGAACGCGAAAAAGAAAACGGATACTTGGACATTTGAAGCAATTTTATGTTTAAGAACTCTGACAGAGAAATATATAAAAATACTTAATGACATTTATATTTGTTTCATAGACTACCAGAAGGCTTTTGATGGAGTCCAACGTGGGAAATGAAGTAAGTGTCTCCAACAAATAAGTCTAGATGGTAAAGACACAAGACTCGTCAGTAAACTGTAAAGGGAACAAATTATTACAGTAAAATAAGGAACGTTATGCTCTCCAAGTTTAGATGTGAAAAGTTAAGTGAGACAGGAATGTGTATTATCCCTTGTCTTTATAATATCTTCACAGAACAAACATTCAAACAGATAGAGGGGTGCAAGGGATTGTGGTTGAAGAAGTGGAAAAGAATAATCTAAGAAAGACGGATGATAAAGTTTAGATGGAAACACGTGAGCAACAATCACATGAGCTAGTGACAACGTTATTGGTCATATAAGTCTGAGCTTGTGTTATTGAAGGTGGCATGTTCACTTCGTCGATGTGAAGTGATAAGTTCACTTCCTCGATATGTTACGACATGTTAGATTTTCACATGTGAAGCAGCAAGTTCCGTTCATTGATGTGAAGTAACAAGTTCCCTTCGTCGATGTGTAACGAAAAGTACCATTTCTCTGTGATGGTCAACAACTTCGCTTCCTCGATTTAAAATAACAAGTTCACTTCCTCAATTTGTATGTGGAGATCAACAAGTTCACCGCATTGATGTGAAGTGACAAGTTCACTTTCTCCATATGTAACAGAAAGTCCAATTGTTCTGTGGGGATCAACACGTTCCCTTTCCTCGATGTGAAGTAACACGTTCCCTTTCCTCGATATGAAGTAACACGTGCCTTTCCTCGATATGAAGTAACACGTGCCTTTCCTCGATATGAAGTAACACGTTACCTGTCTCGATATGAAGTAACACGTTCCCTTTCTCGATATGAAGTAACACGTTCCCTTTCTCGATGTGAAGCAACTAGTTAACTTCCTCGATGTGAAGTAACAAGTTCACTTCATCGATGTGAAGTAACAAGTTCACTTCATCGATGTGAAGTAACAAGTTTACTTCCTCGATGTGAAGTAACAAGTTCACTACCTCGATGTGAAGTAGCAAGTTCACTTCCTCGATGTGAAGTAACAAATTCACTTCCTCTTTGTTAAGTAACAAGTTCACTTCCTCGATTTGAAGTGGCAAATTGTCTACCTCGATGTGTAACGAAAAGTTCTAATTTTTGTGTCTGGATCAATAAGTTTCCTTCTTGCATGTGGCGCTACAATTATCTTTTTATGACCTACATACCGAGGAGCGCACTAGACAGATCGAGGTCTACCTTTGGCATCAATATCCTCGCTGGTCTGTGGTACACATGCATTCTGTTCTAATATCACTGTCACTTGTACACGTTGTTGTCGATGCTCTGGTTATATCAGTTTAGATAATTGGAGGAAACGTATTGATTACTATTCGATTAGGAAACATTAGTAGATAATTGCATTTACACCGACGAAGAAGTGTGGTCATTTGGAAGCGCTGCAATGCCTGTTTTAGACAAATGTAAATAATAGTTTTGTTGTTAGGCAGTCAATGGTGATGGAAGAACACTTCCTGTTCACCAATTTGGAACATACCAAGGTAATCCACTTAACGGTATTCAACAAGATCAAGAGAAACTAATAAGTTACTGGTAATTGGTAATATTTATGAGTGCAGGTAAAATTTAAAATCATAAGAAACTGAAAGCAGGCAATGTTTTCAAAGTCCAGATAATAATATAGCAGCAACTAATAAGTAACGTGTTAAATAAAACATATAAAACAATATTTTCATGCTCTGACAACATGACACGAAAATGATAAGATAAAGAAACAGTTTCACGTACTAGAACCAGCATTATGTTCAAAAGTTCACACATACATAACTAGTCTATTAGGATAACATAAGTATTCAAACAAAGAACATTAGAAAAAGACAACGAATTAATCGGTTAAATAATAACGGCAACAACAATGCACGAAGAAGTGAGACAAAAGAAACGGGACGTGGCGAATTACAGACAGGCATTGACAAAACTGGCACACATTTAAAGTCAAAATAGGCAAAACAAACTCAGAGCAACACTATAAATATCAATTAACGAGTTTCACAAAAAACGAAATTGGCGGAACTTGCAAATATCGTAAACTACGAAATACAATAAAGAAAATTGGATCGTAACTGCATCACAATCAAGATATGTATATCGCAAGATTCTCAGAATAGTTTTGAAAACAACAATTAACAAGCGCTTACGTGTTTAACCGTTTCGTCGTAGGCATCCGCAGCAAATTCTTTAATTCAGCAGTGATGTACCATATTAGATGGTCATAAGAGACCGGAGACGGAGTTGATGACGTGATAACAACTTATAGGGGACAGCTTGTCTCAGTGTTAGCGCATCAGAACTGTCCAAAATCATAGTGTGCCTCCCAGTGACCGGTCTGAAACGAGAGAAAATACGATCTTAGATTGAAAGCAACCCAGGTCCCTATAGATGTGTGGTGTAAGAACCGGATATTTCCGACCGATAGGCACATATCTTAGATAAAACGTAGAAAAACGTACTTTTAAAACGAACGGCGAAGAAAGAAAATATTGTAATGTGCAAAAAGAAACAGCGGCATTGTAATGAAAACTATACAAATCTAAAAAGATGCAATTGATCATGGAATAGAACGTTATCACACACCACTAGTAAGAAGACCAAAAGCATAGCCATGTATGCGCTAGAATGAAGCCCACAAGAGATTACAAAATTATGACGGCCAAAAATATATAATGAACAATTGTGAGTGATATATCCCAGCCACGAGACTCTTCTGTTCTGCAAGCCAATATGATCAAAGTGCGACACAACATTCTCTTAACAGCTTGCTACATTGCTTCACTACTTCCACGAGATTCTCGTATATATATCTTTATATATCTTATATCTGTATATCTTTAGTGATTCAAACATGCACTTTTAAATTAAATGTGGATGAATAAAAATCTGAATTCATTCAAAAGTGCATGTTTGAATCACTAAAGATATGTACAGCTCCACAGCGGACAACATGGTTAGATAATGGTGAGGTAGGCCGTTCACTGCACGATGGTTGAGCATCACTGTAACAGCTTTCTTGAATAAGCCAATTACTTCAGAAATACCAACTGCAAGAGAGTACTCATTTTTGTCAAGAGATGTCTGCAAGCTGGCCGATTGTTGTGGCTATCATATTGTCCAACAGGTGCGAAAGAGAACGTATACAAAGCGGGTGGGAAAAAAACAAGATACGCAAAAAAATCAATTACTCTGAACATAGACAATGTGGAATACAGTTTATGTTGAGGTGTCATTTAATTATATAGGCTAAAAATACATTAAAAGCATGTGAAAAATTGTTGTTCTCTATAAGCAATAGTTTGAATTATGATACACAACTTAATAATGACGGAAGATTTCAGGTGTCAATCAAAGGAAAAGAAACCAATTGAAGAGTATTTGATCACATAAGTTTGAAAAAAGAATATTATCGAGTTGCCGATTCGAACTAACGCCGTCAGGATTTGAAAATGCTCCACTACCAACTCAGAGATTGGGCGTCATGAAATGGTTTTCTATTTGCTGTACTTATATCGTATTTATGAATGAATTTTATTCCACCGCTCCTGTCACGTCAATTGACAAGATCCAAGGTCGCAAATACGACCTACATATGGTTCTGTTTTGTTACTAAACCGACTTTTGGTTTTGGTGTGTTACTAAGCCCTCTAAGCTGGAAATCTTTCTCCTGGCTTCTCCAGCTCATACCAGAGTTGGGACCTACATAGGGTCATCTTCCCTTGTAGAAGTACAAGTCGACTAAGACTAAGACTACTACTACATGCGTTTGGTTTGGGTTTGTTACTAAGACATACTTTTTGGTTTTGGTTTGTTCGTAAATCGACTCTTGGTTTGTGTTGTGTTACTAAACATACTTTTAGTTTTGGTTGATTATTAAGAAAACTGTTCTCTTCTGTTTTTCAATTACCCATCTTTTGGTTTGTCTGTGTAACTAAGACAAACTGTTCTCTTCTGTTTTGTTACTAAATCAACTTTTGGTTTGCCTTTGTTACTAAGGCAAGCTGTTCTCTTCTGTTTTGTTACTAAACCAACTTTTGGTTTGTATTTGTTACTAAGGCAAGCTGTTCTCTTCTGTTTTGTTACTAAACCAACTTTGTGTTTGTGTTCGTTATTAGGACATACATTTGGTTTCTGTTTTGTTAATAAACCGACTTTTGGTTTCTGTTTGTTACTAAGACATACTTTTGGTTTCTGTTTTCTTCTTAAGACAAACTGTTCTCTTCTGTTCTGTTACTAAACCAACATTTGGTTTCTGTTTATTACTAAGATATACTTTTGTTTTCTGCTTTGTTACTAATACATACTTTTGATTTCTGTTTTGTTTCATATACATACATTTGTTGTCTGTTTTGGTAAATTGACTGTAAACAGACTAACAACGAGAATTATGAGCATTGATTTCTAATGCAGAATGGACACACGCCTATCAGTGCACACTCAGAGGCGACTCGTCATTTATTAGCAGATGGCTAGGTGTATGTATTTTGACAATTCCTACAGCTGAATGCATGTAGCCACATATGGACCGTCCATACAGAGGCCACTGACATCTTGACTCACGTGTGATAGTCAACATTTGTGACGCGTGTAATGTTGTTTCACTGATTATTGGTTCATCATTCTGATATATGTTGATATATTTTACGATGTCCTGTTATCCATATATAATGTGCTGTGAATGTCAGTACATCAAATATTTCCGGTCTGTAAGTCCCAGCATTACACGAACACAGTATGTACCCACTTTTCCTTGCGTCATGATGACTACGTGTTTGCTAACTAAAGGAAGTTCGCATGCGAACCGTAAGCATCGGCATTTGCGTTTCTTATGTATAAGTATAATTAGTCATTACAGTTCAAAAGACTATCTTCTGTTTACAAGTTTATCGGCAGACATTCACTTCAATTGCCCTAACAAAGTCATGTTTATGTCTGTGTATATGAAGTGGTTTGTGTGGTTACCATCAGACATTCACATCTCAATGGCCCTAACAAAGTCATGTGTGTGACTGTATATATGAGACTGGTTTAAGTGGTTACCATCAACCATTCACAGCAATGGCCCTAACAAAGTCATGTGTGTGACTGTATATATGAGACTGGTTTAAGTGGTTACCATTCACATCTCAATGGCCCTAACAAAGTCATGTGTGTGACTGTATATATGAGACTGGTTTAAGTGGTTACCATCAGACATTCACATCTCAATGGCCCTAACAAAGTCATGTGTGTGACTGTATATATGAGACTGGTTTAAGTGGTTACCATCAGACATTCACATCTCAATGGCCCTAACAAAGTCATGTGTGTGACTGTATATATGAGACTGGTTGCATTTCACTGTGTTCTGCATAGTATGCGGGGAAAAAATGCAACATATATTTGTTTGGGGCTGCTTACATAGGCTGTTCACAGCCTACCTGCAAGACTAAGATTGTCTGTTGTCATTGTTCCCTCTGCTGGGGTAGCTGTCTTACTTGACAAATCAGCCATTCCCAGCTGACGTTACTGACTGCACGATGTGAAACTTCATACTTCTTTTCCACCCCAAGCCATCACCATTGTAGCCATTCACGGGGACCAAAATAAAGACAAGTATAAAATATCTTTTTGGACCTTGACAAACAAATCCTTACCAAAAACTCCATATATGAGATAGAACAATGACAGATTGAATTAATCGTATAGGAATGTAAGTTTGAATGAGTATCAACGGAACGGAACAACAACATTTGGGGAATCAGAAGAACATAAAGCTAATGGGAAAAGTTAGGCGCGTACACAATGTGTGTTTTTTTGTTTGTTCAAAGAGCGTTATGTGCATTCTGTTGAGAGTTCTGGCTATACTTGCGTGTACATAAGGATGAGAACAATATTTATTTTGTAATGTTAGTTATACTTATATTAGAAAGTGGTTTAGACACAATTCGCTGTGGCGATAAATCGAATATTTAAAAAAAGTTTGGATATAATTCGGTGAGGATGCTAATTTTGAATATAATTCTATGACCATACTAATTTTGGATATAATTTGATGTGTATACACACTGTATTTGTGTATGAAAAAGGCTTGGAAACAATTTGAAGTAGACACTTATTCTACTTATGTGTGAAATGAACTTGTACAGAATTTGATGTGGGCGCTTATAATGTAAGTATTATTCAACATATTTTATAATGTAATTTGCTGAACGCCGGGAGAATGACTTTTTCATTCCTTCATGTGTGAATCATACATGTAATATTATCGCTAGAACAATCCTTCAATCACTTGAGGCTACTCCAAACCCGACAACCTGTTAGCCTCTTTTAATTTGTTGATAGACAATATGCGTGTCACCACAGACACGCGGCACCCTCTGCACGGTCGTATCCCAGACATCAAGGGATCAAGAATCAAGAGAGGGTCGACATGGATGGCACAGGCTGAGATAACAATCGGACACGTCACTCCAGCTGAGACGATAGCAAAAGGGGGAGAATGGGTCCACACCGGTGATAGAATGATAGAGTATCAGAGAGTCATCATAACCTTAGGCAAGGAATGCAGAGAACAGAGCAACTAGAGAGCAGAGCACGAGGTAAATCAGCTGATACCTGAGAACACACAGGGGAGTGACGCTGTCATATACACCGACGAACTTCCATAAGAGAGACAACTCTGATCATAAACAACTGCTGCCTTGCAGATAGGCTGGGGACAGCCAAAGGCTAAGGAGGGCATCCCTACAGAAACGCCTGTTGAAATCGGATGCACGGGGCCGCAAGCCTAACAAAACAGTGCAACGTAAATCGCAGCATGATGACAGTACAACCGATTAGAAAAACGCATGGCGCTCATCCTGCGGAGTCCCGCCAGGCAGCGATAGTGCCGGGCCTCACGCCTCGAAGGGGCCCACCCTTGACTACTGGTGGTCACCCACCCATGTGTCGTGGAGTCAAGGCACATGGCTATGGGGCAACTTCTATTGACCAAAACCTCAAGACCCTCAAAATACTACAGTGGAATGCGGAGGGAGTCATAAAGAAAAAACTTTCCCTAACACATCACCTGCATGAAGGTAAGATTGACGTGGCATGTATCCAGGAAACGCACCTCAACAATAATCATAAATTCTCAATCAGAGGATACCAGACCTTCCGTCTAGATGGAGAAGGCCACAAAGGAGGGGTCCTGATACTGACCAGAAACTGCATACCGAGTAGCGCGGTATCTGTCAATCACATCGGACAAGCAGAAATTGTAGGAGTTGACATAATGGCTCAAGAGACGAAGCTCCGCATTTTCAATCTGTACGGACCACCAAATAGAGACCTATCGCTCTCGAGTATGGAGGTCAGAGACTCCAACTGCACAGTAGTTGGAGATTTCAACAGCCACTCGGAGAGATGGGGATACTCTGACACAGACAGCAGAGGTGACGAAGTGGAAGATTGGGAGATATATGCAAATCTCTCCCTAATCAATAGGCCGGAGGATAGCCCTAGCTTCTATTCAAGAACATGGCATACCACCTCGACTCCAGATTTGGCCTTCTCCACACAGGACATACACCATAAAATAGACCGCCAGGTGCTAAACCAACTGGCAGGTAGCGACCACAGGCCGATCAGGCTAACCATTGACATGGAAATAGGCCCACAGGAAACAAAACCGCTCCCACGTTGGAATTACAAAAGAGCCGACTGGGACAGATTTGCAATCCTGACAGATGGGCTGTGTGAAACCATCAACACACGAAACACCAAAATGAAGCACATGTTAGAGAGCCTAAGCAAGGCAATAATGCAAGCCGCCACTGAAACCATCCCAAGAGGAGCTAGGAAAAACTATAAGCCCTACTGGAATGATGAGTTGCAGAAAGTGGAAGATGCAGTAACAAATGCTAGGAACATGGCAGAGCGAGAAAAATCCATGGAGGCAAACATCGCCCTCAAAGCCGCCACGGCGAAGTACAAACACACTCTCAAGCAAACAGCAAGAGAAAGCTGGAAAAATAAAACGGAAAGTTTAAACCTGGACAAAGACGGGAACAAGCTATGGAAGCTAGTCAGAGCCATGAACGACGAAACCCCGTCAAATAAACAAATAACTATCAAGCAGGGCGAGAACTTGATCACAGGTAAGAAAGCCGCAAACACGTTTGTCGATCACTATGCCAGAGCAAACCACATCAAGGTCCCTGCAGATAAGCATACAGACATTAGCGAAGAGCTAAAGGGACACGAAAACATGAATAAGGCACCTGAAGAGCACATGATGGCCAAATTAACAATGCGCGAAATGGAAGAGGCTATGAGAACATTAAAGAAAAGGAAATCTCACGGAAAAGACGGGATAACAAACGAAATGCTGATGGGGCTGGGCCAAACAGCGAAGAGAAAACTGCTATCGATCCTGAACCAAAGCTGGAAAAGGGGAATTGTACCACAGGCATGGAAAGACGCAGTATTGGTACCAGTACCAACAACAGGAAAGTACAAAACAGATCCAAATGGATACAGGCCCATAAGCCTACTGAGCTGTGTCGGCAAGTTGATGGAAAGGATGATAAACACCAGACTGATGTGGCATCTGGAAGAAAAACGAATACTAATTCCATAGCAAGCCGGCTTTAGACAGCACAGATCCACTGAGGACCAGGTCATCCTCATAGCCCAGGAGATAGAAGATGCCTACCAGGCACAGAAACACACAGTAGCTGTTTGGGTGGATCTGGAAAAGGCATTTGACAAAGTCTGGAAAGATGGACCTAGAGTCAAGCTAAGAAGAAGTGATGTTTGTGGGAAAATGTACAAGTGGATCAACCACTACCTCAAACAAAGAACGGCCAGAGTCCAAGTTCAAGGGCAGATGAGCAAAAAGGTGACACTCGAGCAGAGAGTACCCCAAGGGGGAGTACTGTCACCCACACTCTTCCTGGTATATATATAAACGATTTAACAGAGAATATACCAAGAAGAGTCCATAGCTCAATGTTTGCAGACGATCTGGCTATGTGGACCTCTGAAAAGAATCTCACCATAGCAAGAAATCGGATGCAGACGGCCCTAACATCGCTGGAAGAGTGGGCGAACTCATGGCTGGTCAAAATAAACGAGGAGAAAACCACATGCACAATATTCTCGCTTTCATTAAAACCCCAAAGTACCAAATTAAGTCTAAATGGCAAATTCCTGCAGCCAAACGACAACCCAACCTATCTGGGAGTCACATTTGATCGGCGAATGACTTGGAAAAGTCAGATTGAGAGAAACCGAATGAGAACCAGAGAAAGAATGGCAATCATGAGGAAACTTGCTGGCACAAGCTGGTTAGCATACGAAGGCATACTAAAGAAACTGTACACTGGAAGAGTGAGACATGTTCTCGAGTATGGCATTGCTGCATGGACAACAGCAGCGAAGGCGAACTTCGATAAAGTTAGCAAACTTCAAAACCAAGCCATGAGAATTATAACAGGTGGCATGAAGTCAACGCCAATTGTAGAACTTGAAAAGATTACAAAACTGCAATCCATGACCGATAGAAGAGACTGCAGAGCCCAGCTGCAGTCAGAGAAGCTCCGAAGACTGACCGACCATCCAATGCATCAGAGACTAAACAATTTGGGAAATGGGAAACTAAAGCAGAGAAACTATGCAGAAATAGCCAAAGCAAAGATGCACGAAGATCCCATAAACGCACTAACAACACCAAAACCCATCACTACTGTACGAAAACCTACCTGGAGGCAGGATATATTTCCATAGGTGGTAGAAAATATACCAGGTATTGCAAACAAAAACTGCCAGACTGAAAAAGAAAGGAGAGATACTACCCTAAGCTTCATAACGAAAAGCTACCCAAGCATGGACTGGACCCATGCATACACCGACAGTTCTGTAACAAACACAACACAGAACGGAGGGGCAGGAGCATTCCTGAACCTACCAAATGGCAGAAAAATAACACTGTCATTCGCTACTGGTAAGTTCACAAGCAATTTCATAGCGGAGGCAGAGTCACTGAGGGCGGCAGTGGAAGAAATGGTGACACACAGTGAAAATGTAAGCCATATAGTCCTGCTTACAGATGCTCTCGCCGTAGTCACAGCGCTAAAAAGCCAGAAAAACACTGAGCTTAATGACTTAAGAGCAGCACTCTGCAAACTGTGCCAGCAGTCGGCACCAAAAAGGGTAGTGGTACAGTGGGTCCCATCACACTGTAACATCCAAGGCAACGAGGAGGCAGACAGACTGGCAAAAGAAGGTGCAAGACTACCACAAACAGATACCAGTATGACGTACGAAGAGTCAAAACGGCTTATCAAAGCCAGATACATGACCAAATGGGAAACCGAACATACTGGTTACACCAAAAACGATGCCTATTACCAGTTGAACAGAAGAGAGCAGGTCGTTGTCTTCAGACTTCGCACTGGCCACAATAGACTGAGGTACCACCTATTCAACAAATTGAAGATAGGGTGTACCGACGAATGCCCGTTCGGTACTGGTAAAATGACCGCTAAACATCTGCTGCAGAACTGCCCGACATACGAGGATCAGAGAGAGCAGATGTGGCCATCACCAGTGGAACTGCAAGACAAGCTCTATGGCAGTGGCGACAGCCTCAGGATGACCGCCGCTTTTTTCGAAAAAATAATGGTTACTGTCTGACTGCGTACGCAGAAGAAGAAGAAGATATACACCGACGGATCAGTAGTGTGCAGTGGGACTTCAGGCTGGAGTTTCTCGGCTAGAGTGAGAGGAGACGTCGTTGCTGAGCGCAGTAGGGCATACATGTCCACAACCTCCAGTATGAGAATGGAGACGGAAGCAGTGACCTCAACCCGGAAGTGGATATCTGAGACCTCGATAACAAAGGCAGTCATCGTGACAGACGTGCAAGCCGTACTTCAGAAGTTTCAGAACAAATGGCTTAGGTACGAGTGGTTAGCTGTTGTTGAGGCCTCAA
Organism: Ariolimax columbianus; assembly: GCA_036924085.1. Taxonomy (NCBI): domain Eukaryota; kingdom Metazoa; phylum Mollusca; class Gastropoda; order Stylommatophora; family Arionidae; genus Ariolimax; species Ariolimax columbianus. The sequence continues at coordinate 132,494,145 of JAVGWX010000002.1, forward strand.
ACCTCCAGGCATTGACCTGGATCTACTGTCCTGCTCATGCCGGGGTTCAGAGCAATAAAAGAGCTGACATTTGGCTTCACTAGCTCACATCATGGGCACATTAGTGATGAATATAGTGACATTTTGAAATCAATCAAATACCGCCTGCTGGATGAGGACACCGCAATAGATGAAGCAGCAATACACGGGCTGCAAAGTTTCGACATTAAACGAGGTTCGAGCGGAGTGGAGCGCACGAGAGGACGGCGCAGCAGAGTGTACAGCCAGCGAGCTACAGGGACCATCAGTATCCATACCTTACGCCATTTGATGACAGAGACTGAGTACCAATGGGTATTCCAGGAGTGCAGTGACGTCGATTCTTAGAAATAGAAACATAAATTGTTGAAAGACAATGGTTTATGTTGAATGGTATTCTCTCTTGATGAGTTACTCTGCAATGTTATTCAGCTCTTACGATGTGCTTTCATTATGGCAGTAGACATATTAGTGCCTCTGTTACACATGATAAACTCACGGAAACTTAGCGAGCTAATTGGGTGAAAAAGTATAAGTTTTATAAATGTAATTATAGCTGTAGGAGTAAAGCATAACAAAGATTCAGTTTACTCTGGGCTAATCAATCAATCAATCAAAGCATTTTCAGTTCCGCTGTAGAACATAGGTATTTAATAAATATTTACCAAGTTATCAAAAACCGAAGTCGCGTAGCGCAGTGGTTAACGCGTTAGCTTCACATCTGAGTGGTCCTGGGTTCATTCCCCAGTTGAGGAGGTAATGTTTTTTTTCAGACCGCTATGGCTCCCGGATCGACCCAGCCTTAAATGGGTACCGGCGAGGGAGAGGAGATGGTTACCGCCCACATATAGCCGAGCCTTTGAAATGTGAGATCGCTAACACCTCACACCCCTACGGCAGTAATGCTATGGGATACTTTACTTTACTTACAAGAACTTAATTTATTTTTCCTGCTTATAATTGTCGTGTATTATTATTATTGACATTCAAATGTCAGTCGCACTTCAGACTATCTATTTTCTAAGCATTTAAATTGTGTAGAGGCTGGAACGTAAAGTTGTGTGCAACATCAGCAACAGTGTATGTATTTATGTGAGTGTATATATGGCCCGGATGTCAGTTTAACTACCTATTTAAGGCGCTGCTCTCTTCTCCATTCTCATTGACCAACAGACATCTACACGAATAGCCCCCAAAAAAGTCAAGTTTATGACTGTCAATATATGCCATGTTATGTGGTTCACCACCAGACATCTAAACGAATAGAGCAAACAAAATCAAGTCTATGACTGTCAATATAAGACATATTTTGTGGTTTCCAACCAGATATCTACACGAAGAGCCCTAACAAAGTCAAATCTATGACTGTCAAAATAAGACATTATGTGGTTCAACAACAGAGATCTACATAAATAGCTCTAAACAAAGTCCAGTCTATAACTCTCAAAATGAGATGTTCCACTATATTCCACTTCATCCTACATTCGTCTGGGGCGGATTCCATAGCTTTTGGAAGTTCCCAGCCTACCACCAGAACCGCAGCAAGTTTTTGTTGCCAGAGTTGGCCATGCTATGATAGATGTGTAAATGTACATATGGTATGCATACGTAAGTAGATACATGTTTGCAGATTAATGTAAATGTGGAATTGTGTAGAACGTTTCCACATTTTTCGTAATTTAGTGCACTTGTGCAGTTGTGTGTGAAATAGTAAGCATAAACATGTATGTAAATTACTGCAAACATGCAATGTGATCAGATGTAATTGTAATTAATTATGTAAATAGTTGTAATTGCCCATTTTGGTGCGAGCAACATTAGTATAAGTGGGGGTTTATAAAGTTGTGGGAGAAACATTAAAAGAAGACAGATGTACAAAGCCCTTAAGTATGATAGGAAACATGGCGTCTGATCTTGACGTATGTTTGTTAAGGGGAGACCAGGCTTTGCAAAACGCCCTGCTTACATATTATTCGGGGTGGTCTGCCTTCTTTGGGTTAATGGCTCCCGAAAAACATTTAATCATTCTTTTATGGCCTCCTCTCACGGTGGGGTAAATCTAACGCAGGGTTGCGAGACATATAATGGGAGAGGAAGGCTCAATGTGAAAATTGTTAGAAAGAAAACAAAATGCAGGTAGAAAAGGTGGGGTTTAGGAAAGGAAGGATGAAAAAGAAGCAGAAGTACAAGGAGGTATACGAGCGAACACTATATTTAGTTAACGATAACGTGGAAGAATGACGGTGGCAATATACGAGAAAGCAACACAAAATGATAGTATACAAATTGAGATATATAACAATTGCATATAGCATACGATAAATACGAAGAAGAGAGACATAATTTATTGAGAACCTGAAGCTTGGTGGTAAATAGTTTAAAAAATACATTTGATGTTATAAACAAGAAAGAAAAATAGAGGGCAGAGAAATACAATAAAATGTAGCGGTACAAGAAAAGTAAGTTTAGAAGATGAAAAAGGGGAATAATATGAAGAGACACATTGAGAGAGTTAAGGTCCCTTCAAATTCATAGGAAGGATAGAAAATGCATGTAGAAGTTGATGGTATGTGAGAGAAGAAATGGGGAAGAAAAATTGATTCGAGATGAAAAACATGCATGTTACAGTGAAGAGACACATGATTGATAGGTTCAGTAGCCAGTGAAGAAGAAGGTATGGGAATGTATATTCAAGACATATAACAACATGCATGTATTATAATGTACATGAGGGATAGACGGGAGAAAAGATATAATTTATTCAAAAATAAAGTAGAACAATAAAGGAGGTGGGTTGACGTGAAATTGACGAGAAATCTAAAGGTAAGTATTGTGCGTACAAGAAAGGATTTCCAAGAAGTATATAATATCAACCTAATTAATGTAATTGGACGGCACAGTAAACTATTAGATGAGGAAGACATAGGAAGAGTGACGTTAATTCATACATTGGAAGGAAGAAAACACATTAGAGTTATTTCAGCTTTCAGTGCAACACGGCTCTTCCAGAAACAGTCATGTTGGGTATATAATGACTTGTGTGTACCGGGTTTTGATTTGCGAGAATGGGAACATTTTGTATGACTGTGTAACTGTAACAACAGAAGCATCAACAAATAAACTTGCCATTTAACCTCATACAGAAGACAGCTAATTTGACGAAATATTACTAATGTAAACATGTTTACGTTTAGATAAGCCTATGATGTTTTGGTTAAAACATTTCACTAGTCACAAAACATCCCGCTATACCTTTCTATTCCAATCCCTCAATTTGGAGATTATCGTGCACTTGAAAAATATCATAGCCGTCGTGAGTGTGGTGGATAAAAAACGTATAGAGGGGAAGGATAATACACTACAGATGCAGAGTAAGGCGGAACAAACCGAACAAGTTTAGTAGACGAAAAGGTAGAAGGTTGTAAAACGTCAGCTATTGAAGACAAGCCGGGCCAGCGATAGAACCATGAAAAATGAAATGTAAAGTGGATAGCAGATAGAAGCCAAAAATAAAATGCGAGATAATGTAGAGGAAAAACGGGAACAGATTTGAAAAGCGTCTATATATGAATCATTCGTAAGATGAAAGAAGCTGTGGAAAGAGAAAGATAATCAGGAAGGATCAATAATAGTTTGGAAAGGAATACATTAAAGTTCAAAAACGATCATCACAAACAAATGAGGAAAAGATTTGATTAGCATCTTAGGAAGACTCGTACAGAGCCGTTAACCCAAGTGACCGTTTGCAGCATTACACATATTGTAAGATTGTAGGAACGGCCACACAGAGACTGCCCAGTCGTTTCCACATAACATTTCACTATTCAACATACAGACAACAACAGCGACTGATCGCCAATGGTTTAAACAGGTCACAACACTAGTCAACGCAATGACAAAAAAAGTCTCCAGCAATCAATGGTGAGTCTTTTTTCTGACTTGAACCCATCTCTTCAGTAATCCAATAGCTTCATCAGCTTTACGTATTTCCTTTCTATGCAAGGTTCTAGCCAGCATCATCTAAACATTATCAGTTCCTTATTACTTTACTTTACTTTTACCTTTTACTTTACTTTTATGTAGCAAATGTCGAAGTAAAAAACAAACAGATCCCACTCTTCGAGCCTGTAATTTTGTTGAAACCCATTTCCTCAAAAAATTCCGATTTATCTTAATCCCACTGTTTCCATGTCTCTTTGGAAAAAATATATATTTTATACAAATGATTGAGGAAAAAGTCTTATACATCAACTACATGAAACGAATCTAATGAAAATACGGTTAAGAATAAAAGAATGCCCACAATGATATCAATGATAATTGGATATTTCAATTTGAACAGAACTTTCAATTCTTTTCGTTCTCTAAATTAGTCTGCAGAGACTGAACAGCCTGAAGAAATTATGGCAGGGCACCAACAAAATGATAAAAGTAAAAGTCTTGAGAGCCTGTGTTTTTCCTGTGGCAGCTTATGGCTGTGAATCGTGGACGCCTTGCAGTTAGGCTGGGAACAGCCAAAGGCTAAGGAGGGCATCCCTACAGAAACGCCTGTTGAAATCGGATCCACTGAGCCACAGGCTTAGCAAAATAAAACAGTACAACGTATATCGCTGTAAACAGCGTACGGAGAAGAAGAAGAAGACGAATCGTGGACGATTATTAAAACTTCTAGACAAAGAATAGAATCCTTCGAGTCAAAATGTTACAGAAAGATCCTCAGAATACCATGGACAGAGAAAAAAAACAAATGCAGACATTCGGCAGGAGTTGAGCATAGAAAAGAACTGGTTTATCAATTCCATTTTTGCTAGAAAATGCAAGTACTTTGGTTACATCAAGAGACACAATGGTCATGAGAGAACGGTGATGGAAGGTATGGTGCCAGGCAAAAGAGGAAGGGGGTAGACCAAGAAGACGATTGCGCCAAGATTTCCAGGAATGCCTGAGTATGACTGTGGCGGAGGCTGGTGTTTTGGCAAGGAAACGAGTTTCTTTCAAACAGACTGTGATGGGAGCAACTTTATAAAAAGGACATGCTACATGATGAATGAATGAAATTAGAGTCTCTAAATGCATTGATTGACTCTGCCTCTACTATTTCCCGTAGCTTGTATTACAAGCATTCTTCACTCTCTGACTAAAAAAAATTTACAGCCGTGGGACAAATTCAGAATTTGATCTAAATCCAACCTCGATGTACCAAATTTTGCTTTTAGATGAGACGCTATTGAAAAGTTTTGTATCGTCTGAATTTTAGCAATCTTTAATTCGATATCATTGTCCAATATATATATATATATATTCTAACTTATTATGTTTCCTGTGCTGTCATTGAGAAAACCTACTTTGTCTTTCGTTTTCAGTTTATTTTGAAAATAAGAAAATATGCTTTTGCTGTTAATCTTGATCTTATGAGGAAGTTTTTTTGCGAAGTATATTTGTTCTCCTTTAATCACTTTCTGGTCTCTTTTTTGCTTGTCCAGGTATTTTTATTTTTTTTCTCTTGATTTAGACGATTTTATATATTTGTTTAACGATTTATGTTTAGCTATTCTACATTTGACTACACTTCTAGTTGTCCAATTTTTACGGGTGCAGTTTTTCTCCCAACATGGAATACATCCTCTTTTAGATGTTCTGGAAATCTTCTTGAAGTCTCCCACTCTTGCTCAACATTTGTTACACCGACACTATCTTTCCAGAATATGCGGCTTGCTGTTTCTTTCATCTTCTTAACTAATGTTTTAAAGTACTCGTATGTACGGGAAATTATGTTTCTTCCTTCCATGCTATTAGATCCTAACGGATGATCTGATGGTCACTTGAGCCAAACAGTTCTACACCGGTAAAGTTTTCAACCTTCTTTTTCTTCTGTAATAAATACTCAGTCGAGTGTGGTTTTGCCTATGTTATCTTCTCTATGTTGATTAAAAGAATTGTCATTTATGGACTTAACAAACGGTTTTGCGTTGATAAGTGTTTCTGTCATATTTCATTTTATTTCTGGAAAGTTGAAATGGCCCATTAATATTAATTTCCCTACACCTGCCCTTTCTATGTTACTAATCAACACCTCATCTTCATCTTTTTCACTCGGCGGACATGTGTAGCATAATCCAACCACTGTTTTTTTCACCCCTACTTTATATTTCTCCCCATACGATTTTATTTTTTGCTCCAATATGGTATTTTATTTTTGATAGTTATATTAACTTTCTGTAATTGTCCTCATGTGTACATGAATCTCCTTTGGAAACTGTTACAGTCAATCTCCAAATTTGTGTTACTTTAATCAATATGGTTGTGGTTGTGTTCTTACTGGTAAAGTCTCCATATTTGTGTCACTTGCATCAATATGGTTGTAGTTGTATTCTTACTGGTAAAGTCTCCATATTTGTGTCACTTGCATCAATATGGTTGTAGTTGTATTCTTACTGGTAAAGTCTCCATATTTGTGTCACTTGCATCAATATGGTTGTAGTTGTATTCTTACTGGTAAAGTCTCCATATTTGTGTCACTTGCATCAATATGGTTGTAGTTGTGTTCTTACTGGTAAAGTCTCCATATTTGTGTCACTTGCATCAATATGGTTGTGGTTGTGTTCTTACTGGTAAAGTCTCCATATTTGTGTCACTTGCATCAATATGGTTGTGGTTGTGTTCTTACTGGTAAAGTCTCCATATTTGTGTCACTTGCATCAATATGGTTGTAGTTGTGTTCTTACTGGTAAAGTCTCCATATTTGTGTCACTTGCATCAATATGGTTGTAGTTGTATTCTTACTGGTAAAGTCTCCATATTTGTGTCACTTGCATCAATATGGTTGTGGTTGTGTTCTTACTGGTAAAGTCTCCATATTTGTGTCACTTGTATCAATATGGTTGTAGTTGTATTCTTACTGGTAAAGTCTCCATATTTGTGTCACTTGCATCAATATGGTTGTAGTTGTGTTCTTACTGGTAAAGTCTCCATATTTGTGTCACTTGCATCAATATGGTTGTGGTTGTATTCTTACTGGTAAAGTCTCCATATTTGTGTCACTTGCATCAATATGGTTGTAGTTGTATTCTTACTGGTAAAGTCTCCATATTTGTGTCACTTGCATCAATATGGTTGTAGTTGTATTCTTACTGGTAAAGTCTCCATATTTGTGTCACTTGCATCAATATGGTTGTAGTTGTATTCTTACTGGTAAAGTTTCCATATCTGTGTCACTTGCATCAATATGGTTGTGGTTGTATTCTTACTGGTAAAGTCTCCATATTTGTGTCACTTGCATCAATATGGTTGTAGTTGTATTCTTACTATATTTGTAGTAAATTATTTTAGTGTATCCGATGACTAGGAGTGTTTGTGACTTTCGGAAGAAATCGAGTGTCATTCCACTATTCTACAGGAATGCAACAAATGGAGAAAACGATATAGGTTTTACTGGATACTAACACATAGTCTCAGTATTATTCTAAGAGATCTTCTGTGCGCTTGATGTTTTAGCTTGTTGTACAGAAGCAGAACATTATTGCCTGTATCACTGTGATCTTTCTTTCATTTTTCACTACATTTTAAATAGCCGAATTTAAATGCAATAGACAAACAGGACTTATTTAAGTTTTTTGTCCAGTACATTAGTTCGAAGTGAAAATGTAACATTTCCATAACCTCAATACATATATATAGATTTATTTGTATCAGTTCAATTCATCCCGCAACCAATCAGGTCGTTAGGGCACACTTGAAGACACTCCTACAAGCCCACGCAATCTCTCTCTGTCCACTGCTGCCAGTCGTGCCAAACTGGGTCGAAGGTTTGCCCACTCAGTGATGATGGCTGCCCATCTCTTCCTTGAATGTCCTCGCCCTATTTGTCCCGGTACGTAACCATGGAGTAACTAATTTGAAATTCCGCTGGACATCGTGGCGTGCCCATACCAAGACATCTTTCGCCTTTTGGTAACTGTGAACAGATCATCAAAAGGCCCAATTACGTGTTACATTATTCGTTGTATTTCTACGTTCGTGACACGATCCTACATTTCAGAGTCTTCTGACGCACCTGATTTCCATTGCATGCATTCTGATCGTTATATCCGCAGTAATGGTACGTCTCACAGGCAAACACACATATTGAGAGAACAAATGAACGCATTACTTATATGCTAAGGGCAGCCGCCTATCTTGCCATTTTGCGTTCAAACGCATAAGCGCCGCAGTTGTCTGTGCTATTCTCACAATTATCCCTGGCTACGAGCCCTCGTCACTGATCAATGATCCCAGATACTTGAACCGGTGTACAACTTTGAGCTCCTGACCATTTGCTTTTATCACAGATGTAAACCCTTCCATGTTATTAGTCATCATCTTTGTTTTCTCTGCATTTATCCCCATACCATCTGCGCCGCTCTGTCCCATCTACTAATCAGCTCTTGGAGTGACGTTTCCGTGCCTGCCAGACCATCTATATTTTATGCAAATCGCAGGTTTATTATTGTCTTGCCCCCTATTATGACCGTACTAACATGTCCCTCCAGGGCCGCCTCCATTATTATTTCCAAGAATGCACAGAAGAGTGTTCGAGAAAGTGTAAAACTCTGTCTCACCCAAACAGATGTGCGGAACCATTTGTCTAGTAATCGGTCTAAAATAACTGCATTTGACGCCTTCTCATAAAGGTTCTCAAATATATTCACAATACTACTATTGATCTTGTAATGCTTCATTGTTGTGCATAGAACCCCATACCATACTCTGTCGAACGCCTTTTTGAAATCGATGAAGACATCATATATGTGTTGTTGATACTCTAAGTATTTCTGATTCACTATCCGCAGATTAAATATATGTCCAGTGGTACTTCTTTCCAGCTCGGAACCCTTTGTGCTCTTCGGCAATGCTATTCTCTGCCCGTGGTTTTAATCTATTGAGGATTATTCTTAAGAGAACTTTGCTAGGATGACTAATGAGGCTAAACTTGCTATAGTTCTGACACATCTTTAGGTTCCCTGATTTCGTCCAGATGGTAGGCCACTCTCCTGTCCGCCAAATTATGTTGGACATGTATGTCAGAGCCTCGATTATTACCTCACCTCCCATTTGCAGGAGCTTTGCTGGGATATTATCTACACCCACAGCTTTTCTATTTTTTAGCATAGTCACCGCTTCAAGTTACTTCCTCTCTTGCTATCAATTTATTCTCCTGTAACATTCTTATTTTGGGGGTCATCATTTCCTGGGCAAATAGACCCTCATGCTTATATAATTCAGATTAGTACTATGTGCAAAGGGCCCGAATGTGTTGTGCCTCTGTGAGACCTTCCCATCTCTTATCCTGAATTGTTGTTTTGCGACCTTGTATAGGTCGTACTACGTCCTTGACTATTTTATATGTCCCCTTGGCATCGTCGTTTCGCAGATTTTGTTCATTTTCTGAGCACTGAGCAGTAATGCATTCTGTCTTGGCCTTTTTCATCTAAGACTTTATGTTTCCGTTTATCTCTCTGTATTTCGAAATCCCATCTAGGGTATTCTTCGACCTCTTCAGTGATCATCCTTTGTACATAACTTGAGTATTACATTTAGAATCCATGCCTTCTTCTTTACCTTTCGTTTCCGTAGACCTCAGTCCAATTATGCATTTTCCATGTATCTCTCTGTATTTCGTAATCCTATCTAGGGTATTCTTCGATCTCTTCAGTATTCATCTGTTGTCACATAATTCGATTATTTCATTTGTAATCTATGCCTGCTTCTTCACACTTCGCTTCCCTATGACCTCCGTTGCCGAAATCAAGGCCTTAGTTATCTTCTCAATATCTGCCTCTTCGTTAAGAACCAAGAGGGGTGCGACTCTTCCTCTTATCATCGCTCCGAAAGCCTCCGCTATCTCCGGGCGCTTCGGCTACATAATATAAATATATAAAACAAATAAAGGGAAGCAGCGAGGAATAGTAGTTATCGTTTGAGAAATTGGTACTATGGTGTAACTCAAGAATCTGTATTAAACGTAACAGTGTGGATTGAATTCATGAAACAGAATATTGAGCTGTGCAGAGTTTTCGATTACAACTAGAACATATTAGCTATACATATAATGAAATAAATATTTGCTGGCATGAAAACCAATATTTTACATGCGCCACATACGACATTGACGTTGTTTGCCACTAACAACAGCCCCATTGGCTCGCCACTACATCAAGAGGGGTTTAGACGTTTTGAAATCATGTGACATGCTTCTTTTGTTGCGTGACAACATGTCCCAATAGCCAAAACGATGTAGTTTCCAACTTTCCGGTAACAAAGACAAGAATCTCAAAGTTCAATCAACAACCTTCAACGACCCACATAAAGTTTATCACGCCATCACGCTAAATAAGAACAAAATACGGAACATAAAACGTGTAAAAATGAAAGCTAAAAACAACCTGACTTTTCACAAATAAAACATAAAACACTTGCACGCGAACGCCTGCACACATACACTCACACCCACAGGCACACATACACTCACATACACTCACACCCACAGGCACATGTCTAGTGAAGATACGGTCATTTATGCTGGTAAATATCGTGCCATATTTTCCATGCTAGGCCACACTAAATAACCCCAGTCATTAAATTAGTGGCTTAAGCTGTTATGGTGTTACGACTGCCACACGACGGACTCTCGATTTTATTGGTTGTAAAATGTGGTCGCCAAACATAGACGCACCCATATGGTAGCATGGGATTAAAGATAGAACCACTGTTAAACTCTAAGTAAAAAGTAAACTCCAAAATGTAATAGGTGGATTTTCAATCAATCAATAAAACATGTTTAGCGCCCTGTGGAGCATTGAACTACAACACAGATACCGAAGCTTCACAAGTTGACCTGCACTTACTAATGACGTTTTTGGGCTTAATGTTTCTGCAATCACCAGCCGCCAATAACAACTTGTCTGACCTGGTACAGTCTTTCTTTGCTTTGCTTCCATTTCGTGCCCCGTAACACTGGTACAAGGTGCACATTCAGGGAGTAAAGCTAAATCATAGATTCTTAGACAATAGAAGTACGGTACACGATGGTGTACAATATGAGATGGAAGGATCAAGAGAGAAATATGTAGGGCATAGAAGTACAATAAGAATCAGGAAAGATATATGTAGGGCATTGAAGTACAATAAACATCAGGAGAGATATATGTAGGGCATTGAAGTGCAATAGGAATCAGGATATATATATATATATATATATATATATATATATATATATATATATATATATATGTGCAGGGCATTGAAGTACAATAAAAATCAGGAGAGATATAGGTAGAGCATTGAAGTACAATTAGAATCAGGAGAGATATATGTAGGACATTGAAGTACAACAATAATCAGGAGACATATATGTAGGGCATTGAGGCACAATACGAATCAGAAGAAATATATGTAGGGCATTGAAGTACAATAGGAATCAGGAGAGATATATGTAGGGCATTGAAGTTCAATTAGAATCAGGAGAGATATAGGTAGGGCATTAAAGAACAATAAAAATCAGGAGAAATATATGTAGGGCATAGAAGTGCAATACAATTCAGGAGAGATTTATGTAGGGTATTGAAGTGCAATAAGAATCAGGAGAGATATAGGTAGGGCAATGACGTACAATAAGAACCAGGAGAGATATATGTAGGGCATTGAAGTTCAATAAGAATCAGGATAGATATGCGTAGCGTAGAAGTACAATAAGAATCAGAGAAATATATGTAGAGCATAGAAGTACAATACGAATCAGGAGACATATGTGTATGGCATTTAAGTGCAATAATAATCGGGAGACATATATGAAGGGCATTGAAGCACAATATGAATCAGGAGAGACATATGAATGGCATGGAAGTACAATAAGAAACAGGAGAGACATATGTATGGCATGGAAGTACATGAAGAGATTGAAGCATCAGGAGAGATATATGTTGGGCATGGAAGTACAAGAAGAAACAAGAGAGACATATGTTATGCATGGAAGTACAAGAAGAAACAGGAGCAACATGTGCAAGGCATGAAAGTACAAGAAGAAATAGGAGGGAAAAATGTAAGGCATGGACATACAGGAGAAAATTGAATAATCAGGAGAGATATATGTAGGGTATAAAAGTGCAAGAGGAAATGGAAGAATCATGAGAGATAAATGTAGAGCATGGAAATACAGGAAGAAGCAGGAGCGACATATGTAGAGCATGGAAGTACAAGAAGTAACAGGAGAGGCATATGTAGGGTATAGAAGTACAATAAGAATCATGAGAGATATATTTAGGACATTGAAGTAAAACAAGAATCAGAACAGCAAATAATAAAGTATAATAATGCAGTGGGCGAATTATACTTGAAAACAACTAATGTGAGTTGTGTATGTGCAGTGCAATCGCATCTTGCAAAACCAAAAGCTGCAAAAACCACTGGTACCAAAACAGTCCTTAATGCTGTTATAGAGGCTTTATGTAAAACAATTAGCTGCATTGCCTACTAAAGAATTTGCATAGTGGTATCAGCTTTATTGTGTAGAGTAAAGTACAGCAGAATCAACTAATTTGTTTAATATTACAGATTACCTGATTTTGTTCACTATTGCACATTGCCTTTTTTTGTTTACTTTTACATATTTCATGATTGTGTTTACTATTGCAGCTTACCAGACTTTGTTTACTATTGCAGAGTACCTGACTTTTTTTATTATTACAGCTTACTAAGCGTTTTCTACTATTACAGATTACCTGCCTTTTTCATTATCACATATTACCTGATTTTGTTTACTATTACAGATTACCTGATTTGTGTTAAGAGTTAAACGATTACGTGATTTTATTTACTATTACAGATTACCTTATGTTGTTTACAATTACATATTACCTGATTGTGTTTTTTATTACAGATTACATGCTTTTGTTTACTATTACAGCTTACCTGAATTTGTTCACTCTTTCAGATTTCCTGACTTTTTTTACTGTTAAAGATTACATAACTTTCTTTTCTACAATAGATTACTTACGTTCATATACTATTACAGATTACCTAACTGTGTTTACTATTATAGATTACCTGACGTTGTTTACTATTAATGATTACCTGATTTCATTTTCTATCATAGATAACCTGCCTTTGTTTATTTGCACATATTACTTGACTTTTATTACCCATTATAGATTACCTGTTTAATGTCGCATATAAGCAAGACTCTTGTCTAAACTCATATACTTGATACATCATGTAATATTTTCTAAACTCATATACTTGATACATCATGTAATATTTTCTAAACTCATATACTTGATACATCATGTAATATTTTCTAAACTCATATACTTGATACATCATGTAATATTGATCCGAGCTTTCTCTTGAGGTTGTTGCTACTGCATTGTTATTAATTTGAAGTCCTGAAAGATGACTAAATAATAGTCTCAAAGAGGGCATCACCAAACCAAGAGAGAACGGTCATATTGGAGGTAAGCAAGTGTTAAAGAGGATACACAATACACTATTATAGTGTACCACAAAAACAAGAGTATCTTTGCTTTCATTTATTTGGTTTCTTTTGTCCGAAAGAATTAGCTCATGTGTTTCAAATGGTCCTTTCATAATCGTTCTGAAATCCACTTCCAGTTCGTCAATTAGGCTGTCGTCGGTTGTTAATAAGCGTACATTTGTCAATGTTGAACAACATTGTGGAAGGCACACATCTCTGTGATTGTGTTTCGAAAAGAAATGTTTGTCCATCAACTGTTCTTATAACATGTTTATTCATGTTAAACTTATTCGTCAAATTGTAAGCTAGACTTAATTATATGACAGATCGTATTTGTTTAAACACAACATTAAGAAAGAATGTATTCATTGAAAGTCTATTACATATTTAAATTCCCGGGGGGGGGGGGGATTGAAGGTGCAGAGATGGGTGGAGGAGGAGGCCTTACGATTGGCTGGATGTGATGGGGTAGGAGAATGTTTGTGAACGAGAAGGGGGTGGGCGGGGCGGGGGGGGGGGCTACATGATATAAGTGGTGGAGACAGTGAGATGACGAAAGCGTTATTTTGATGATTTTCTCAAATTGCACAACTTGTGGTAAAGACACAGTGGGGCAGTGACGTATATTTGGAGGATGAGAGGGGGGGGGGGGGAAGAAAAAGAGAGAGAGATGTGCATTGAAAATGAGAAAACTTACAACTAAATTAGTTGCTTAATTATTCCGAGCAACGCGATAGCCATATGTACTGTTATAAGAACTCCATTTGTAGATATAATTAATTGGACTAAATTCTGCAAAGCCCATATAAATGTTTTCATTATGTTGAATAATAACGATTCCAACAATTTTAAGTAAAAAAAGTTTCAATGTAAAGTATACACACAACCAATAGCGCAGTGGCAAGCTTACATGCCTGCAGTGTCTATATCCGTAACTACCAGTTGTGTTGTTGTTTATATTAAACCAATTTGTCATTAGACAATCACAATCTATCACGTTATTCTGTGAGATAAATGTTTTAGTAGCACCAGTTGAGATACTCTGATGAGGTTGTCTGTTTTGGTGGCTACTGGTACTGAATCATTTACTTTTCGGGGACGGCGTGGCCTAGTGGTTAAGTGGCAAAGCTAACAACCAGAAGGTGCTGGGTTCGATCCCCAACACAACACCGGCCGTTACCCCGCGGAAGCAAACCCTTAGAAAATGCAGGAGGAAGCAGCCCCTTGCATAAAATGCATGCTGAAGTCAGATGCAGTGAGCCGACATGCGCAAAATAAAAACCACAGTACAACACATACAGCCTTGAGGATTAGAGAAATGAGGCGAATAAAGAAAAAAAAAATACTTTTCTTTACTTTTCTCTTGCAGCTGGTAGCTGTGACATGTACTAAATGCAGGGAATTATTCTAGAAGAATCTGGGTATGACATAGAGATTAAATGGAGCATTGTCGTGTTTCACATTACATTATACTGCTGTTGCTTGATGCATTTCATATTTATTTTTTTACATATTTACTGCTTTTCTTATAGTGGTTAAGTAGGAAGAGTGGTTATCTACGGTGACAAAGAGGCAGGTCAATAACCAGTCTCGACTCTCTCTCTCTTATTGATTATTTCTTCTTCTTCTTCTTCTTCGTACGCAGTCAGACAGTAACCATTATTTTTTCGAAAAAAGCGGTGATCATCCTGAGGCTGTCGACACTGCCATAGAGCTTGTCTTGCAGGATTATTTGAATCATTTGCATTTTTTATCCAATGTGTACATTTGGATCAGCTGCATCTGGTCTATCTACAGGGAGGATATATTCCGGATTTATCTGTGATAATGTGTGTTTTTTTTTAACATTATACGGTTGCTTTAAGCATAACTATCTTTATCGGCTATGTACGAAATGATAGGAAAGAAACAGTGGACTTATTCGTTGGAACCTAAATACAAAATCTACAGTTAGAGTACCCGAAGATCTTCGGCGTCAGACTTACAGTTAGAGTACGCGAAGCTCATGGGAGTCAGACTTACAGTTAGAATACGCGAAGATCATGGGCGTCAGACTTACAATTGGGGTAGTCGACGATCTTGGTCGTCAGACTTACAGTTGGGGTAGTCGACGATCTTGGTCGCCAGACTTACAGTTGGGGTAGTCGACGATCTTGGTCGCCAGACTTACAGTTTTGCGGTAGTCGACAATCTTGGTCGCCAGACTTACAGTTGGGGTAGTCGACGATCTTGGTCGCCAGACTTACAGTTGGGGTAGTCGACAATCTCGGTCGCCAGACTTACAGTTGGGGTAGTCGACAATCTTGGTCGCCAGATTTACAGTTGGGGTGGGGTAGTCGACAATCTTGGTCGTCAGACTTACAGTTTGGGTAGTCGACAATCTTGGTCGCCAGACTTACAGTTGGGGTAGCCGACAATCTTGGTCGCCAGACTTACTGTTGGGGTAGTCGACGATCTTGGTCGCCAGACTTACAGTTGGGGTAGTCGACAATCTTGGTCGCCAGATTTACAGTTTTGGTAGTCGACAATATTGGTCGCCAGACTTACAGTTGGGTTAGTCGACACTCTTGGTCGCCAGACTTACAGTTGGGGTAGTCGACGATCTTGGTCGGCAGACATACAGTTGGGGTAGTCGACGATCTTGGTCGCCAGACTTACAGTTGGGGTAGTCGACGATCTTGGTCGCCAGACTTACAGCTGGGGTAGTCGACAATCTCGGTCGCCAGACTTACAGTTGGGGTAGTCGACAATCTTGGTCGCCAGACTTACAGTTGGGGTGGGGTAGTCGACGATCTTGGTCGCCAGACTTACAGTTGGGGTAGTCGACGATCTTGGTCGCCAGACTTATAGTTGGGATATGCAACGATCTTGGGTACCAGAACTACAGATACGATAGACAAGGTTACCGAGTGCCAGACATACACTTTACAGGGGCAATAATTCCGAGATTCATACTTACACGTGAAATAGGAAACAACTTCTGGTACCAGACACAGTTGAGGTAGACAAAGACCACTGGTACCAGACACAGTTGAGGTAAGCAAAAACTCCTGATACCAGACACAGGAAGTAGACAAAGACCTCTGGTACCAGACACAGTTGAGGTGGGCAAAGAACACTGGTACTTCTTCTTCTTCTTCTTCTGCGTACACAGTCAGTCAGTAACCATTATTTTTTCGAAAAAAGCGGCGGTCATCCTGAGGCTCTCGCCACTGCCATAGAGCTTGTCTTGCAGTTCCACTGGTAATGGCCACATCTGCTCTCTCTGATCCTCGTATGTCGGGCAGTTCTGCAGCAGATGTTCAGTGGTCATTTTACCAGTACCGCACGGGCATTCGTCGGTACACCCTATCTTCAATTTGTTGAATAGGTGGTACCTCAGTCTGTTGTGGCCAGTGCGAAGTCTGAAGACAACGACCTGCTCTCTTCGGTTCAACTGGTAATAGGCATCGTTTTTGGTGTAACCAGTATGTTCGGTTTCCCATTTGGTCATGTATCTGGCTTTGATAAGCCGTTTTGACTCTTCGTACGTCATACTGGTATCTGTTTGTGGTAGTCTTGCACCTTCTTTTGCCAGTCTGTCTGCCTCCTCGTTGCCTTGGATGAACACTGGTACGATCACAGTTGAGGTAGACAAAGACCACTGGAACCAGACGAATTTGAGGTGCAAAAAAACACCTGGTGTCAGACATAGTTGAAGTGGACAAAGACCACTGGTACTAGAAACATTTGAGGTAGACAAAGACCACTATTACCAGACACAGTTAGAGAAGACAACGGCCACTGGTACCTGACACAGTTGGGGTAGACAAAGACCACTGGTACCAGAAACAGTTGATGTGGAAATAATCCACTATTACAAGACGCAGTTAGAGTAGACAAAGACCACTGGTACCAGACACAGTTACGGTAGACAAAGACCACTGGTACCAGACGTATTTGACGTACACATAACAACCCTGGTATCAGACACAGTTAAGGTAGACAAAGACCACTGGTACTAGACACAGTTGAGGTAGACAAAGACCACTATTACAAGGCACAGTTGGAGTAGACAACGGCCACTGGTAGTAGACACATTTGGGGTAGACAAAGTCCACTGGTACCAGACACATAATAGGTGGAAAAAGACCACTATTACCAGACGCAGTTCGAGTAGACAAAGGCCACTGTTCCAGACACAATTGGAGTAGAAAAAGGCCAATGGTACCAGACACAGTTGAGGTAGACAAAGACTCCTGGTACCAGACACAATTGAGGTAGGCAAAGACTCCTGGTACCAGACACAGTTGAGGTAGACAAAGACCACTGGTACCAGACACAGTTGAGGTAGACAAAGACTCCAGGTTCCAGACACAGTTGAGGTAGGCAAAGATTCCTGGTACCAGACACAGTTGAGATAGGCAAAGACTCCTTGTACCAGACACAGTTGAGGTAGGCAAAGACCACTGGTGCGAGACACAGTTGATGTAAGCAAAGACTACTGGTACGAGACACAGTTGAGGTAGACAAAGACTACTGGTACCAGACACAGTTGGGGTAGACAAAGACCACTGGTACCAGACACAGGTAGTAGGCAAAGACCACTGGTACCAGACACAGGCAGTAGGCAACAACCACTGGTATAAAACACAGTTGGGGTATCAGGGATCCCGAGCACGAGACTTGCAGTTGAGGTATGCAAGGATACCGGTTCCGGTCTGGCAATTGGTGTGGATATAACGGCTTTGAACGGAACTAGCCCTCCTAGAGCTACAAATAAAGATGAAACATAGTTTAACAACACTTTGTAACACTTCATACTTGATGACATTGTATGATATTGCGTGACCTTCACCTCTATTCCTGTTTCCATTTTGTATAGTCTGAAATACTCGTTCATCACCGCGGCCTTCATCCTTTTGCAATGGTGATTTCTTCAGCAACTTCTACGAGATGATGTAGTTGATGGCCCAATGCAATTTTTGTTTTCTTAAATATGGTGTGGCATAATTGAATGGTTCATTCATGCACTTTACAGCTCCATTGTGAAGCATAGATCAACACCGCATTCGGTTCCGTTAAAAGGAATCATGTTTCCAAGAATTTGCAGTCATTAAACGATTTCCTCTAATGTGAATCATGTTTTTTAACTACAGCTGACTTGTTAACATAAAACCTGTATCCGAGCATCTGCAGTTATTACAATCATCATCATGTCCTTTCCATAACGTCGCTTTCACGACAGTCGATCTGAAAGACATTCGACACCGGGTCAAATCTCCCGTCTATCTCTGTCACCTCCAGAACCTCTATAATTTCTCTTGTCCATCATCTCCTCGGTCGGCCTCTTTTCATGGGTACACCACATTCTAATACCAATTGTTACAGGCCGTTGTGGCGTTAACACAAGCAAGATAAATTCCTAGATGTAATGATTATCCAATTTTGTTTCCATATCAAGCTCCAGTTGGGTTTCTGCGATTTTCTTTTTCTCTATCCACTGTATTTTGGACAACCTCAGGTAGCATTTTAGTTCAACTAATTAAATATTCTATCATACGATTTGTGGGGTTGACTGTATCGCATCCATGCGTGTGACCAAGAACATACCCGTCCTTGGGATCTGTATTTGAACTATTTCGAGAGTGTTCTTCCATATGTTTGTCAGTGTAATTAACCTCTAAATTGTCATGGCCATTCTTCTAGTAATTTATTTTTGCAGTGGCAGATTATAACGGCGATGTTGTTTCTTTTTACATGATGATGCTGTCAGCCAATAGCACAACCCTTTTAGTCGCCATTATGATATTCTTGGAATGTTACAGTTGCTCTAATTTGTTTTCTAAGTTTTCTTATTTGTAGATTGCTTGACTAAGTTCTACTATAATGTATAAGTTTATTCCTTCTGTTGTGTGTGTCGTATAGTTTTGTTTATGGGAAGCTTAGTCGACTCAATACCCACCATTTCCTACGGTACGCCTGACAGGTTACAGTGTCACTACCCTATATGGTTCCGTTAACACATGGACGTAACAGTACATTTTTTGTACAAACAGGAAATCGTAATCTATCCTAATCTGTTATCATTTAAATGCAATTGATAAAGCCAACCATTCAATACTCCATCTCACGATGTAATTAGATCACAATCAAACAAAATTGTTGGACCATTTCATCAGTAAAGTTTCCTGAAATCAGTTTACTACAAATACATGCTAAAACACATGGTACAAATAAAACATGATATAAACACGTGCTATAAACACATGCTACAAACACATGCTGCATATTCTACTTACACATGCTACAAAACCATTTTTTAAAAGATATTCGATTAGTTTCGTTTATTGTTTCCGTTATGGCCGTTTTTATTTGTCTACTAATTGGTATAGACGTTTATGTAAAAAAACGTTGGAACTTCTTTCGTACCGTACGTATCTAAAAAAAAAAATGCATTTAACCTCTAAATATATCACTATTATCATACAAAGATACACCATAATGATATCGGTATCATAAAGTTAAATTACCATTTTTAAAATAACATAAACAAATCAAACCCGCCATCCTAGAGACCACACACACAAATCCTATTCCCAGGCTCAACCAATGAAAACATAGAGCACATCCAGATCTTCATTGCCAAACGCTGAAACATACAATGGATTTTATTGGTCTGAGCTGGGTAAGCAAATCAGTTTCTGGTTTTAATCGCGAGGAGGCGTGTTTCCTCGTGCTGGATAATGCAGTACCGTAGACAGTCTGCTCAAATGTGTGGAAGTTTCCTAAGAGGATTTCTGCTCCTATAAATACTTATATTTAACAGACGTTAAACTGCCTTGAAACTATAATTTACAACTTATCTTACAAGAGGCAATTTAGGGTAGTGGTAGAGCATTCGTTCTTTATCCAAAAGTGCGGGGTTCAACTTCCGCTCCCGGCAGGTTCAGTCGACCGAACTATAAATGTCTGACTAACGAAGGTAAAAGACAGCGAAGAAGGGAACTGGTAACCCCACCTCACAAGGCTGTGCATTAGTGCAATGATGTATTTAACACTTCAACCTAAACGGCCGTGATCGCTATGAGGCTACCTTTACCTTTACGTATCTTACAATATTTGTTGTTGCATATTATCGAACTGTATTTTTGCTACCTTATGACCGTGCCCTACTGCCATCACTGAAACAGACATGTAGCCACGTGTAGACACGTTCTCTACAGACTGAGTCATGTTCGGTTTTACCATTAATACACAAACGAAACCGAAGTCATGTTTCCGCCTGCCACGAATGGCGTATATTGAGAGGCGGATATCAGAGTCTAGAATGATCGCCTCCAATCATTAGACAGCTTGATCTACCGTTACAGCACTCTCTCCATGAGAACTTCCATTGGCTGAGGTCAGTAAAACAATCCCCACAGCCAGCATTGCCTTTGAGGGGCCACAGAAGAGTGTGTGTGATCGGAGGTTCTTCTTTTCTTTTATACGAAACTTAATGTCAACCGAGCCGTAGTGCTCATAACTTTTATGTATGTCAGGGACACGTGGACTGTGTACAGCAGGTATGCTAGAAAAATATACCAATTCCTTACAAGCAGTCTCGGCAGATTGTTGAGACTACAATGCAGGATAGGGTACCAGACACCACGATCCTCACGAAGGCCAAAATGCCGAGCATCCACACACTGTTTGAGAAAACTAAAATCAGGGGTTAGCCACGCCGTGCTCCTGCCAGGCAATCGCATCCTCAAACAACTAAAGTGTGGTGAGCCGAAAGAGCGCCTGCGTCTGGTCGGTGAACAAAAGGAGCTCTTCAAAACATCTCTGACACGTTTCAACAATCTATGCAAACTCATGGGAGTGCCAGAACTGCCAGCTATGGAGTTAAATCCCCATCAGAGACGCCTCCATTTACGAGGAGCCCAGGATCTCCGAGGCAAGGAGAGAACGTAATGTGCAGAAAGACAAAAAGACAATTTTGACCTTGAAACTGCATATTTGGATGGGGTTTCTGTGCCATTATAAGACTATAAAGCCACTTCTGGAACTACAGGCGAGGTGTAAGACGATACGTCTACCGTTGTTCTCTTCATCGCTTGCGATGCTCTGCTAATGTTATTATCGGACATGTTTTACTCCAACCGAGTTTCTTACTTTGCTTAGTATAGCATACTATGATAATGCCTCGTTTATTATTTATAATCCAATCTAATGTGCAACAGAATTGAAATGAAACAGTTCAAAACAAAACAAATGTATTATCTACTGGATTGAGTATGTTCAGATCTCTTAAATGTATGTCTGTTGATACGAAATAGTTCAGAACTCTAAAATGTACTGGTCGTACGTAATAAAGTGGTCCATACTCTATCATGTGTTGCTTTAATGGAATAAGATACATCAGAAGACTACTATGTGTACGTGTATGAAGATTTGTTAAAGCCCACGAAAATGTGTGGATACAGTGACATGAGATAACTCAGAACACCAAAATATATAGGTGTATTGACGTGAAATAGATCAGAATTCCAACACATATAGATGTATTGATATGAGATAGATCAGAACACGAAGTGTAGAGATATATTGATAGATCAGAACTTAAACAAAAATCAATTCTATTGCCATGAAACGTATACTAACTCTAAAAAAAGAAATGCACCCATTGAGATGTGTTAGGTTAGAAATCTAAACTATTTCTCTATTCACATTACTTAGATTGCAGAACAATTGATCAAGTCATGAAATGGCTAAAACACTACACTTTAACACATTGCTGTCATACATCTATATCATAGTACTAAACTAGACCGAATCAATGAGATGAGCTAATGAGATGACACACTATATATGCGTCCTTTGAGATGAACTAATTTATAACCCATCAATATATATGTGCACTGAGATGAACTAATGTATAACCCCCTAGATACATGTACACTGAAATGAACTAATATATAACCCCAAAATATACGTCCGCTCAAATGAACTAATATATAACCCCCAAATATACGTCCGCTCAAATGAACTAATATATAACCCCCAAATATACGTCCGCTCAAATGAACTCATCTAAAGGTAAAGGTGGGTCTCAAGGCAATAATTGCCATCGAGGATGAAGATAACTCTTCATGAACTAAGCCAGAGCCTTTGTGAGGTGGGCTTGCCAGTTCCCTTGCTGTTTATACCTTTCCCAACCCATTCGTCAGGTACCAATGTACAGCTTTGTCGAAGGGAGGTGCCGTCGTACCAGAAACGAACCTAAGCACGGATGTTTTCTGTCCGCCGTGATTTCGAACCCTGGAGCGGTTGTCTAGAGATGCTTTTAAGGCGATTAGAACACTGACAAGGGAATTCCGTCCGCTTCTACATGTCATTAAAGACAAAGAGGATAACACATTAACAGAAACCAAAGACATACTGAATAGATGGAGAGAGTACTGCAGAACCATGTATGGAGATAGCACAAGGCGCTCAGTTACAATCTAACCAAAAATATGAGAAAGAACCTGAACCAACATTGGAGGAAGTACGCTCGGCAATCAGAAGCTTGATAAAGGGAAAGTCCCCAGGATGTGATGATATCCCAGCAGAGCTAATACAAGCAGAAGTGGAGGCAAGTGCTCGAGTCTATCACAAGCTGTGTAAACAGATATGGCACAGCGCAGAGTGGCCAGAAGCATGGAAAAAAACAATTTATATGCCTTTCCCCAAAAACCTTCAGCAACCTAAAGTTGTGCACGAACCACCGAAGTATCACGCTGTTCAGCCACGCTAGCAAGATACTCTTGCGAAACCTATTAAGAAGGATAGAGAAAAGGTTTCAATCTGAAATTCACGTACTCCAGGCAGGTTTTAGGAAAGACACAGGGACCAGGGGCCCCATATTCAATATGATGAATATCTGCGGGAAAATGTAGAGAGTTTAATGCAGATCTACGCATGTTTAATTGATTATACCAAAGCCTTCCATAGGGCAACACATTAAAATCGGTGGAAAATAAAGAAGGAAATTGGGTTTACTGTGCATATTATTCATCTCATTGAAACATGATACCGAGATCAACAAGCCGCTGCCCCAGTATCTGGGCAAACATCAAATTGGTTTTCAGTACAAAAGGGAGTCCGACAGGGAAGTTTACTCTCACCTTATCTGTACAACATATATGCGGAATGTATAATGAGAAATGTGCGAGAAGATGAGAACATTGAAAGTTTCGACCCATTTACGATTGGGGGTACGAGATTCCAGAGTTACGATACGCAGATGACAAAGTGATTCTATAAAGAAGTGCAGAAGGGCTAGAGCTAGCTGCTTTCAGCCGTTAATGGACATAGTAAAGATCAAAACCTGTTCATAAACATATATAAAACAAAGGTAATGACCACCGACAAAACACAATGTCAGCATAAATTTACAGTGGGTGGTGAGGAAATAGATCAGGTCACACATTTTGAATATCTGGGCTCCAGAATTGATAAAAACGGCGACTGCACGAAAGAAATCAGAAGAAGACTAGCCATGGCAATGCAGAGACTGAACAGCCTGAAGAAATTATGGCAGAACACCAACAAAATAATAAAACTAAAAGCCCGAGAGCCTGTGTTTTTCTCTGTGGCAGCTTATGACTGCGAATCATGGACGATTACCAAAACTTCCAGACAAAGAATCGAATCCTTCGAGTCAAAATGTTACAGAAAGATCCTCAGAATACCCTGGGCAGAGAAAAAGACAAATGTAGACATTTAGCAAGAGTTGTGAATTGAGGAGAACTGGTTTATAAATTCTTTTTTGGCTATACATTGCAAATATTTTGGTCACATCAAAAGACACAACAGTCTCGAGAGAACAGTGATGAAATTATGGTGCCAGACTAAAGATGAAGGGGTAGACCAAGAAGACGATGGCACCAAGATATCCAGGAATGCCTGGGTATGACTGTAGCAGAGGTTGGAGTTTTGGAAAGGGAACGAGTTTCTTTCAGACAGCCTGTGATGGGAGCGACGTCCTATAAAAGACATCTACATGATGATGGAGCAGTTGTAATTCTTGTCTTAACCTCACAAAATATATGTCCGCTCAAATGAGCTCATTTATAACACCACAAGATATATACACGCACGCACATACGCACGCACATACACACACATACTCATATATATATATATCCGCAGAGATAAGAAAGTTGAGAACGAAGATAATTGTAGCATAATAGCACACATTCCTCTCAGGAGAAATCGTCAGATGTTAGATGTGTTGTAGCCACAGCTTTTTTTATATTATGGAGTAGTTAGTATCCTTCTACACTGTTTTCTTCATTTACACGAATTCAGTATTAACTCTAGGTCGACTGTAACGTATTGGCGATGGACATCGGTACGTTGTACTGAGAGCGCTCAAATTATCAGTTTAGAACACGAACCTCTAACACGAAGTTATAGATTACAATTCATGAGAAAGATCAGAAGCCTAAGCTCTAAAACATGTATCATTTGTGAAAATTATAGATTTTAGCTTAATATATTATTGTTTCACAGCAATGAGAGATCATAATTCTAAACTCAAACAATGCAAGCTGATATTTGTGATGACATAATTGTGAACTTTCGCTTGTAAAATAGACCACGCTCGTGCGATGTGTTACTTTAGTACTGTTAGTGCTAACATTTATCTAGCCATTCATAATTTACAGAATCACACTTTGTTGCGGTTTAAGAACGTGTGTCTCCATGTGATTCGAAGAGTTTAGCTCGCATCGCAGTATTCTAGCCACTATCAGAGTCAATACAGCCAGACTGATGTGTTATGGATTCTGTCTAGGTAGGTTATTCTGAATTCATAGCCGACACAAACATGCTGCTGAGATAGTGTCTATACTGTAATTAGGGTTGAGGTTGGACATTTGGCTGTAAACCCTATCTTCCGGCCATTCCCTTGATATGTTGTGCTTAGCTTTATGGGAAAGAATGTGCATGACATTTATACAATGAAATGCCAATCGTTTTAATTTTAATGGTCATTTACGTTAAGGTAAAATCATTTCATAACAGACAAAACCTGGCAATATGTATGTTCCTATGTAAACATTACAATCGAATTTGTTTACTAATTTATTTTATTTCTCATTAAAATTATATGTGTTTCTTTTTAACGTTTTCACAATTGTTTCTCTCAAATGTTGTCACATCGGAAGTCCTATAAAGTTGCCACATCGTTTCCCATTAACATTACCACATTTGTATCCCTCTAACTTTGTCACATCTGTTTTCCTCTAACATTGTCACACCTGTTTTCCTCTAACATTGTCCCATCTGTTTCCCTCTAACATTGTCACACATGTTTCCCTCTGACATTGTCACACCTGTTTTCCTCTAACATTGTCACACCTGTTTTCCTCTAACATTGTCACACCTGTTTTCCTCTAACATTGTCACACCTGTTTTCCTCTAACATTGTCACACCTGTTTTCCTCTAACATTGTCACATCTGTTTTCCGTGATCACTGTAATTGTATTTGGACACCTGCATCAGCTGGTATTTCACCAGTACACATGACAACTTGTCTCAGGTGACCCTCATACTACTACTATTTATCCCTCAAATAGGTTGGTTGCGTCATGATGTCATTGTAACAGTACCACTTTGGAACTGAACGTTGTACTTATGTTGTTACAATTAACTACTCTAACTACCTTTCTATTTAGAAGGTTTTAAGAACGAGCAATATGTTACAAACAATATAACAACAAAATACAGTATACATGCGTTTCTAACAGCACACCTACCTATATACCTTTTCACCCACACATCTCTAACAACACAGCATACCTACCTATAGACCAAATAACCAAAACATCTCTAACAACACAGCACAGCTACCAACCCAATACATCACCCAGACATATCTAACAACACAGCACACCTATCAATAGAACACAACACCCAGACATATCTAACAACGCAGCACACCTATCAATAGAACACATCACCCAGACATATCTAACAACGCAGCACAATTGCCAATAGAGCACATCACCTAGACATATCTAAAAATACAGCACACCTATCAATAGAACACAACACCCAGACATATCTAACAACACAGAACAGCTACCCACCCAGCACAACACCCAGACATATCTAACAACACAGAACAGCTACCCACCCAACACAACACCCAGACATATCTAACAACACAGAATAGCTACTCACCCAACACAACACCAATACATATCTAACAACACAGAACAGCTACCCACCATACACAACACTCAGACATATCTAACAACATAGCACAGCTACCCACCATACACATCACCCATACACATCTAACAACACAGCACACCTACCCATAGAACACAACACCCAGACATATCTAACAACACAGAATAGCTACTCACCAAACACAACACCCAGATATATCTAACAACACAGAACAGCTACCAACCCTACACAACACCCAGACATATCTAACAATACAGAACAGTTACTCACCAAACACAACACTCAGACATATCTAACAACACAGAATAGCTACCCACCCAACACAACACTCAGACATATCTAACAACATAGCACAGCTACCCACTCAACAGATCACCCAAACATATCTAACAACACAGCACACCTACCAATAGAACACAAAACCCAGACATATCCAACAACAAGCACAGCTACCCAACCAACACATTACCAAAACATCTCAATAACACAGCACAGATACCCATCCAGAATATAAACCCAAAAGTAACAAACAACACAGCACAGCTACCCACCAAACACATCACCAAAACATAACTAACAACACAGCACAGCTATCCATCCATAATGCCACCAAAACATATCAATAACACAGCACAGCTACTCACCCAACACATCACCAAAACATATCAACAACACAGCACAGCTACTCACCCAACACATCACCAAAAAATATCAATAACACAGCACAGCTACCCACCCAACACATCACCAAAATATATCAATAACACAGCACAGCTACTCACCAAACACATCACCAAAACATATCAACAACACAGCACAGCTACTCACCCAAGACATCATCAAAATATATCAATAACACAGCACAGCTACCCATCCATAATGTCACCAAAACATATCAATAACACAGCACAGCTACCCACCCAACACATCACCAAAACATATCAACAACACATCACAGCTACTCACCCAACACATCACCAAAACATATCAATAACACAGCACAGCTACCCACCCAACACATCACCAAAACATATCAACAACACAGCACAGCTACTCACCCAACACATCACCAAAACATATCAATAACACAGCACAGCTACCCATCCATAATGTCACCAAAACATATCAATAACACAGCACAGCTACCCAGCCATAATGTCAACAAAACATAACTAACAACACAGCACAGCTACCTACCCAATACATAACTTATACTTCTCAAAACGTAGCATATAATCAGTACCTGACTTGTAGAAAACGACCACTTTCTAGAGAAGAACTAGCAACCAATATGAACAGAGACGTTACACGAAGGATGCTCATATCAATTCACCCACTACGAAATGATTTTCTATATGAGTAACGTCACCTCATCTGATAAAACCTCTTATATCATGAGTTCTAGAACATTTCATGTTTTTGCCTAGGTTTGCTCGTGCTGCAGTGTGACTAACTGTAAACGGATACCTGATTTAAAGTGAGATTTAGCAAACCAGCGAGGAAGGAAACTTGCAAACCACACACGGTGAGTGTTTCTTCCTGCTACGAAGTCTCTATTAATGTATCTCAAACAATAATATATGTTTCGAGATCATAATACATTTTGTCAACCCATCTACAAAAATGGGATACTTCTACTATCAAATCTTCAACATTTTTACACCCATAACAGTATATGATGTGTGCACCCAACAAGCACCAATACTTCCTGTAATTATTTCTCTTACCATTCATCTGTGACAGAACTACACCATGTGTGACAACGTTAACCTATAGTCACCGCACTTCACAGCACCATGAACCCCTTTAATGAGATATACAACACCTCATCCATGACAGCAGTATCTACAATTCAATGAGCTTCTTCTTAACAACCACTCTATAATATTATTAGACGCTAGCCTTGTTTGCTGGCTTCCTTCGCTCCTTCAAGACACTGCATCATAATTTCTTTTTTATTTGGCCCCAGCAGGTAGGCCATGAGAACTTTGATCGTGGCTTGCCTCCAGTTTATTGCTCTACATAAAACAACGAATTGCAGACTGTACTCAATGACGCCAGATTACTCTGGTCGAACAATTACTAAACAGTTATTTCCTGAGTTGTTTCCCTTACTTCAAGGTAACTTTGCACTTACAGTGTTACAGTCAAAGTATATAACAGCGTTCACGATTGTAATGATTAAAAGCAGATAGCAGAATTACATTTGCAACAAGGGGCAAGATGGGCACATATATAACGGACAATGTACAACAATTTGTGAAGATGTTTTTTAAAAGGGCGCATTTTTCTGAAAGTGGGAAACGCTTTACAACAGTTGAAATACACCCACACAAATTCAAATCAGCTTGACACGAGAAAATAAACAGACGTTGACAGACGTTTCAACCTAAACAGACGTTTATCAAGGTCTGCACAAACATATACAACACAGACGAAGACAATGACATAAGTTAAAGAAATGTCGGCATGCAGAATAATGAAACACGGGAGCATGTGGCTGTGAGCTTATTTTGTTATCTGCGACTGGGAAAGTAATAACCATTTGTTCCAGTCCACCCATCTGTGAACAATTTTATAATGAAGTCAGAAGACGATTTGGAGAAGCTGCAGAGACTGCAGAATGGGTGCTCTGTCTCCGGCACACTTTTGAAATGAAAGTGACTAGCACATATGAGAGTGTCCAGATACAATGACGTCATTTTTTCAGTTTCACGGCACACACTGTATACGAGAAATGTTCAATAAATTGAAATAATTAGAGAAGACGTACTGACAGTAAAGTTGAATGTCGTGAAATGCTAATTATAGAGATATTTTGTTTTCCTGTCAAGGGTGAGCCGTATTTTATTGTAACCGGGAAATAGGTCAACAGTTCTGAACTATGTATGTTATATAATGAGGGATGTGCATGGGATTCGCAAAATCATCATTATAGAGAATATATCTATACTTTGTATTCCAAAAATTATTTGTCAGAGTTCCAGAAAACAAGTTATTAACTTTTATATCCATGTGATCTTGTTTGCGATACTGTTTCTAGAACTTTCTTCTAAATTCAGTAAAACTGTTCCACATTCCACAATCACTCGGTTTGTGTGAATAGTAAAGTGTGCTTGACATGAGTTGGTGAGCCATCTACTGCATATATTAAATAATTTGTTATTTAAAATACCATCCCTAGCCCGTGCGTCCTACACGAATGTCGAGAACAGCTGGGCTCAAACAGTTGATCAGATAAAAGAAACAGAGAACACATCGACCCTGAAGTAACAGAGACGTCCAACCTGAGATAGAAATAATCAAGGGACAAAACACATATTGCAAACTGGACACTGCGGACTCGAATACCATCTTTTTCAACAAATTAATACTCGGTTATGCTAAGATAAATCCAGATTGAAGAGACTTACAAATAGTAGAACCATTTCTCAAAGTTTGACGAATGAATGAACGGCGCAGTGACAGCACGGTTTAATAAAAAAAAACCTAGATAATCAATATAGCATACGGACATGAAAAAAGGCATGAGACAAACAGAAAGAGAGACTGTCATGGTCATGAAGAAAATATACATAATTACTTGAGAGCAAACGTTGAAGAAGAAGATGTGGTATATATTCTATGTTGGAAGCACTTTAGTCAATAGCCTAATATACTTACGATTTTTTTGATGCAGGTGTCTCATGATCTCCGCCGATAATACAGGCATGTATCATGGTTCACTTCCGTCAGGCCGATGTGGTTCTAGGCATGCATAGAAACAATAATTACTTAGGTTATTTTCCTTCTTAATTGTTTTTCTTTTTCTTCTTCTTCTTCTTCTTTTTCTTTTTCTTTTTCTTCTTATTCTTCTTCTTTTTCTTCTTCTTCTTCTTCTTCTTTTTCTTCTTCTTCTTCTTCTTCTTTTT
The DNA here is from genome assembly GCA_036924085.1 of Ariolimax columbianus. NCBI lineage: Eukaryota > Metazoa > Mollusca > Gastropoda > Stylommatophora > Arionidae > Ariolimax > Ariolimax columbianus. The sequence continues at coordinate 132,524,791 of JAVGWX010000002.1, forward strand.
CTTCTTCTTCTTGTTCTTTTTCTTTTTCTTCTTCTTCTTCTTCTTCTTTTTCTTCTTCTTCTTGTTCTTCTTTTTCTTCTTCTTCTTCTTCTTCTTCTTCTTCTTCTTCTTTTTCTTCTTCTTCTTCTTCTTCTTCTTTTTCTTCTTTTTCTTTTTCTTTTTCTTCTTCTTCTTCTTCTTCTTTTTCTTCTTCTTCTTCTTCTTCTTCTTCTTCTTTTTCTTCTTCTTCTTCTTCTTCTTCTTCTTTTTCTTCTTCTTCTTGTTCTTTTTCTTTTTCTTCTTCTTCTTCTTCTTTTTCTTCTTCTTCTTCTTCTTCTTCTTCTTCTTCTTTTTCTTCTTCTTCTTCTTCTTCTTCTTCTTCTTTTTCCTCTTCTTCTTGTCCTTTTTCTTCTTCTTCTTCCACCTCGATTACACGTGTGAATTAGTTGTTTCCCTTTTCATTACTATACCATGTGTATGTAGACTTACTTAAGATACATTAAAAAAACCAGATATTTTTTCGGCGGGTGTCGATGGTGAGTTGTGAAATGTTATGTGTGGTGAGTCTTCTACCTTATACATGTGTTAGGTGACACGGTGTTGCCTTATTACGGTATGCTAACATTGTGACAGTGGGCTCATTCCCCTCTTTGTTCTTCACAGCTCTAAAAGTTATCGGGAATGTATTTGTTGCAACCGTCAATTAGCAAACATGTACATGCATAATAATAATTGCTGCACACAACAATCAGATTTATGAGTTCATCTAAAACAATCAGATTTATGAGTTTATCTAAAACAATCAGATTTATGAGTTCATCTAAAACAATCAGATTTATGAGTTCATTTAAAACAATCATATTTATGAGTTCATTTAAAACAATCATATTTATGAGTTCATTTAAAACAATCATATTTATGAGTTCATCTAAAACAATCAGATTTATGAGTTCATTTAAAACAATCATATTTATGAGTTCATCTAAAACAATCATATTTATGAGTTCATCTTAAACAATCAGATTTATGAGTTCATTTAAAACAATCATATTTATGAGTTCATCTAAAACAATCATATTTATGAGTTCATCTAAAACAATCATATTTATGAGTTCATCTAAAACAATCATATTTATATAGTTCTGAAAAATCTTCAAGAAACGACTAGGAATTTTGATGTTATCACAAGAAAAGACTAGGAATATTGATGGTGTCACAAGGAAAGACAGATCCAAAGAAATGAATCATCCATATACTTACTAATTAATGACAAATGCAAGTCTAAAAGGCAAAACAAGTAACACGAGGAAAAACACCAACTTCAGGGTAGGTCAGATGGATTTGCATAATAAATAGATTGTTGCCGGCGCCTAGAATCAGTCAGTGAACTTCAGGACTAGATAGCAGTGTTCTATTACACACGTATTCCAAGAAGACGTACACGATATTGTTATTGTTGTGTTCTAGAGGCATCAATAGCTATTCATCTGCTGACTTCGATGTTTGCTTCGTTGAGCTCTTTTCTCCTCTTGTATACCATTCGTGTCAACTGTTATTTTTACCCCATGCTTCTATAGTATTTCTTTAGCAGTTTTATCCCTCATTTTTGTGTTACTTCGTTCAAGTAAACTTTTCTGTCTGGCATTATAGACTCGTGCAAGATGTGAGGCTAGAAGCGTAAATTCGAAAAACAAATATTTGTAATGAACATTGACTACTTGTTGTTAACGCTTGTCAATATAATAACATTCTGTTAATGTTTCTTTATTACCTTGTATTTGTTTTTAAATCTTCAGCAAATTAAACAAAATATATATTTCTAACTCAGAGTTAGCGACCGAAAGCCTTACTAGTATATTCATGTTTTCAACAATGCAATCATCACTAGTGGAGATAGCATCTTCTGTGTAAGATGTTAGATAGTCAGTTATAACCGCAGCAGTACGCCACGTAGGGGTAGTGGGGTGGTGGGTTGTGGGTCGCCACCTATTGTGGAATTGAAATGGGTTACCAAGTTGCCAAAAATATTTTACGAGTATGAATATTGGAGAAGATATAAATTAATCTGATTAATCGTGTTGCCTTATTTATATCCATATAAGCATTCCCAATGTGAAATAAAATGACGTAATCTCTTTAGATTTCCAGTTTCAAAATAATAATGTTAGAATTAAGATGTTAATTCTCTTTTTATTAAAATTTTATTTCAGTAATAAGACCGTCAAACAGTTTGTGTAAATCTATATTTTTCATTAATCTTGATTGTCATCATAATTGTAATGTATCACATATACTTTTTATGTTAAGGTTATTATTGTCATTTTTGTCAAGATAACCGGCTAATTAACGTGTGGTCAAGTGATCACGAGAATGACACGAATTTGACAAGGACCTGGGTTTTCTTGTTTGCGGCTCTAAGATAAACACCTATCCTGCACACTGCGTGGAGACGACAGAGAGAAGAGATGTATTCATCAACCAAATAAATACACGTGAGGACCAAACAAGGACAAATGATCGCATTAACGCTAATTATTGCTTAGCTGTTCCTGTGGAATATCATAGATCAGATTCTTACCCATAGTTCCAGCTCGATAGTTCAGAAAGGAACGTAACCCAGGACTCTGACAACAAATTCAATGTACTTGCAGGCAAGATGAGGGCAGTAACTGGCAGGCTAAGCGGTCGTAAACAAATACATGTTAGAGACAGATTCTCCGGTGCATGGAGCGCCGAATACAAGCAACGCAACACGTATCGTATAGACAGTCACATCAACTACTTTGTTGATATCCTTGACGTGGGTGTCAGATTACCACGTTCTTGAAGCAATTGATTTCGGTGTCATATAGCCAATGAGTATGTGAAATACAAAGAAACTCTATGTGGATTATATTTCCTTCAAAATGGTATGCATGTATGAGGAGGCCATTTTGTGAATGAAGTTGCTAATTTTCTCAATGTGTTGAGACGTTTGAACAGTAAAACTCATAGAAGAATAATATATCAAGCTGGATAAACAGTAGTTGTTCTTGGCATCAGTGATTTTGATAACTGACATCCTAGCGCTCTAAATACTCTGTCAATCGTACCCTCAACTATTACATACGAGGTTGTATTCTCTTAAACTATAACGAAATAATAGATATGTAGCAGGTAAGTGGGTCTAACAAAGCTGTTAGGAGATTAAGGGCATTCTATCGCAGATATTAAGGCTTATAATTAGTGTTAGTGGAACAGTATTCCGTTTTCTCGTCGAGCTACTGAATTCAATTCATGCGTCCGTAGTAGATCCAGAAGAAAATGCGCACCTAGTTCCTATATTGATTTCTCATCATTACCCATTCATTGGATCCGACTTTTTCAGGTAATAATTTGCACGTCAATAAACATAATCGTGCGTGTTAAATGGTTGTTGCAAGCTACGCAATACCTTGCTAACACACTTAATACGATAGATAACTCTCAAACTTGTGTATATATTTTTATTGACACGGGCCCATAGCTTACTGACTGTAGCAGACAAGTGAATTTGAGAGAAAGTCCAAGTAACAATTCGCAAAACATTGCTAAAAGAATATCTCGTATGATCAGAAGCTAAATAGTAGAAACAGATGTAGAAGTTGATGATAATGAGGATTATAATGAAGGATACGAATAAGAATAATAAGAAAAACTAACAAGAAAATAAGACAAAACTAACAAGAAAAGAAAAACGACAACACAAGCAACAAGATCATGAACTCGGGCAAGAAGAAGAAGAATAGCAAAGTAAATCAGAACTCTACAGAAACAAGGAAATGTAGAAGCACAAGTAGAAAACCAATACGAAAACTGAAGAGTTAACAAAAACGTACCCACTCTGAGAAACAAACATAAGGCTTACCTAAGATGTGTGCGCATTGCTCTTGTACCGTACATCTGGTCGGACTAAGGAAGACACGAAGCTTACCACAGACAATATGTGAACCTCGGTTTGTGTCAAGATCTGGTTTGTCAAGTGTAAGGAGAAATCTATTGATTTCATGAACAGCGTGATAGACAACTCACCTGCGTTTGTCACTCCCCTCCCAACTTTAATCAACGTTAATGTTCACACCTTGCAAGATCCTAAGATAGTTTCAAAATTATTGCATTTGCTTAGGTACGAGCGTCAGTATGGCAGAGTGATTAGAGCAGTTGTTTAATCCCAGAGGTACCAGGTTCGATCCTGAAGTCTATTCAATTGTAAACTTAATAATGTACGTATTGTTGCGAACACAATGCAGGCAAGAATTTAACTAGTTACACCTATTTGTTTTCATTGACAATACACTACTGTCTAGAGCACATAACATACTTCATCACCATGGTAATGTCTACCCTAAGACTACCTTTCTTAGATTTGTCTTTGATCGTGTTTGAGTCCCATAATCTGTATATCTAGGCTTTCAATAAACATTTATTTAAAAACAATGCGACATAAATACGGATATATTAAGTATATGCACGCAAATGAGCATAGACAAGGACCATCGAGTTCCATCCAAAAGTCTCTTTCAAGGGCTAACGACTACATGCATGATAATTTCGAGTACAGGTGACAGAGATTTTCAAACAATGCCTGCATTTATATGATGTGATCTATGAACTGCATATTTAACTTAAGCACGGGGATACCATCTTAGTCACATGATATTTTCCAAAAGCATTAAAACGGGATATTACAAGATGTTTAATGAAATTTCAGAGACAAGTCTGAATATTACCAATACAGTTAGAACTAGGCAAGATGACATTACAAATATTGTTTGATCTACTTCTCGTTCTGACACGACAAGAGATACTACGATCTGGGGATCTCATGATAACACAACTTAATCAGCTACCCAAAGCACATAGCACAAGAAGAAGTGGATACAATCAAGAAGTAGACCACTAAGCAGATGGATAGATGAAATAACACACCTTTCGACAAGACTGGCTTACAGCGACCAATGCAACAAACGAGAAAAACGAATGGCCACCTTAGTTCTCATAGCCGCCTACCGGTTACAAATGGCCGGACAGGTAAAGCATACCAAGTAAGAACATCCACATCTATGAATAGAGCCACACATCAGCATAGGGAGACATGGTAGTCATAAAACAGGTCTTAGTATACAATAAGATCAAGAATAACCCATTGTCATCAACACATCTATTAGAAGTATGCAGACAAACAGACAAGTGAACATTCTTTATTAAAACATGATCAAAGCAGGTGTGGAGTTTTGACAAGTATGCCTATTCGCTGCAATAAATCAGATTGACAGATAGCACGTAGTTTTCGATATCTCATATACTTCTGAAGATACGGGCTGTGCTGCGCGCAGTAAAAAATACATCGCGTGTTTAATAACAAATCTGAAGCCATAGTTTCGTAAATAACATTTGTCATATACACCCTTATACTTGCTTTTATAGTACACTATCAACCATTAGTTCATTTCATTTCTTGATAGTTTGGATGAATGTCTACTTGAAAAAATAACAACCTTCTCGAGGTCTTCAGGCTGACTTAATTAAATAGATACGCTTCAGATGCACTGCAGATGTTCATATTGAAATGTATAAATAAGCTGGGGAGATGGGGGTGGTAGGGAGAATAAATGTGAAAAAGTAGAGACAGAAATAAAGCAGAGGAGAGTAGATAGATTGAGCGAGAGAGGGAGGGAGTGAGAAATAAGGAGACATATGATGAGAAATATTGAATAAAGTTATTTTTACAATTATGGACAAAAGACATACGTGAAGGGTGAAAGAAATAGGATGCGCAGAGGAAAAAGATAGAGAGAAATATATACATATACAAGATGTATAATTAAATGACAGAATGTGAAACAACATGAACAAATGCGTGAGAGAAAGTTGTTTTGTTTGTTGCATAATGCCCACAATAACTTTGCTGAATCTTTTGAACGCGCTGAAAAAATGCTTTAAGTAACGGGTTGTAGTAGCTTTCTTCACATCCGGAGCGTGCTGATAAAGATGGACCGTGTTCCTCCAGACAGTTGGGAGATGATTAGCTTCAGCTGCGTGACGCTCCTATTACGGGCATCACGTTGAACCATATCTCGTTAACCAGATTACCAAGAAAACAGCCTGTTGTTAGGTAACGCTACATGCAAGAGATGCAGTAGACTTGGTCAGTATATTGTGCCTGAAATGACGCGATGTCCTAGTCCGTTTAGTGTGCCTGAAGTGACGCGATGTCCTAGTCCGTTTAGTGTGCCTGAAGTGACGCGATGTCCTAGTCCGTTTAGTGTGCCTGAAGTGACGCGATGTACTAGTCCGTTTAGTGTGCCTGAAGTGACGCGATGTCCTAGTCCGTTTAGTGTGCCTGAAGTGACGCGATGTCCTAGTCCGTTTAGTGTGCCTGAAGTGACGCGATGTCCTAGTCCGTTTAGTGTGCCTGACCCCGGGCTAGCGAATCAGTTCACCCATAAGAGAAAGAAAGATATAAATAATAGCATATCATATAAAACAGTCAGTTCGACTGCGTGTTTATAAATGAATGTGTGGGAGAGATCTGAGAAGTCAAAGAATGAATGCAATAACAGCAAATCTTTTCGCTTTAGTGAACGTGCACACAAGAATTCCTTCTCATCAGTTTATGTTATAGAATTTTCTGAATCTTGTGATGAACTGTATGTGAGGTTTTGGACAAAGGCGGTAGTCTGGTATTGTGTCAATTCTGGACAAACTCTGTAGTGGGAAACATGTGGACATAAGCTTGTATCTGGGATCTTCTGTGAAAAAGACCATTTATAGGATCTCGGGTATTGTGGATAACTGCCTTTGTCTTGGATCTTGTTTGCTGTGCTACAAGCAAATATCATGTGATCTTGTGTTATGTGACAAAGGCCATATGCTGAGATCATCTATATTATATAAAAAGCTTGTTGTTTTATATAGTGTGTGAAAATAAAATAATATTAGATCTTTTGTATTTTGGATAAAGAACAATGTATGGAATATTGTTGGAAGCGCCATATTTCTAAGATCGTGTGGCCATAGCCCACTGAATGTGATTCGGTGTTTTATGAATAATATCCATTGACACATATTTTTTGAGCATTCCAGATGTCTGGAATATTGTCCCCAACGCCGATTACCTACGATTGTGTATATTGTGGTTAATGCATATTGCTTTGGATCTTGTGCGTTATGGACAAACACCACACTTATTTGGTCACGTAGACAAAGAATATAACCTTCGATTGTGTCTATTCTAGACTAAATCCATTGTCTTAGAGCTTGAGAACAAAGATCATTGTATGGAATCGTGTGTAGTGTGGACAAAGCCCATTATATGGAATCGTGTGTAGTGTGGACAAAGCCCATTATATGGAATCGTGTGTAGTGTGGACAAAGCCCATTGTATGGAATCGTGTGTAGTGTGGACACAGCCCATTATATGGAATCATGTGTAGTGTGGACAAAGCCCATTGTATGGAATCGTGTGTATTGTGGACAAAGCCCATTGTATGGAATCGTGTGTAGTGTGGACAAAGCCCATTGTATGGAATTGTGTGTAGTGTGGACAAAGCCCATAGTATGGAATAATCGTGTGTAGTGTGGACAAAGCCCATTTTATGGAATCGTGTGTAGTGTGAACAAAGCCCATTGTATGTGATCTTGTGTATTGTTTACAAAACCCATTGTATGTGATCTTGTGTATTCTGGACAAAGCCCATTGTATGTGATCTTGTGTATTCTGGACAAAGCCCATTGTATGTGATCGTGTGTATTCTGGACAAAGCCCAGTGTAAGTGATCGTGTGTATTGTGGGCAACGCCCATGTCTTTGAGCCTGTAAACAAATGCCACTGTCTATGATCTCGTGGGCAACACTAAACCTCCAAGTGAACCTATGTTGTCCGTTCCTTGGACAGAGGGAAACCCACCTGTGATAACAAACTGATTGAAATGTAAGACAGAATACTTCCTGCTCTCGTTTGCTTTTATGCCTGTTCACCAAAGACTTTAATAAAGACAATAAGCTCATGACATCACCATTCACACTAACATAAAGGGACACAAGCAAGCCTTTCTGTCCTTTAATAACTGTTTAGTAGATCTGCATTAAAGTGTTCGTTGGATCTGATCCATGTGTCACAAATCCGTTGTGAAATTTTAAATGTTAGACAAAATAAAGATGGTACTTCAATATGGTCTGCCCAGTGAGTAATACATTCTGTCCCGTGAGTAATATGCTGCCGCGTAAGTCATCAGTAAGAGGGCCCAAATCTCCGGTGAAAGTGGCTCACTGACATCGCCTTTTGGATGCTTTAAATGGAGTTTCTTCTGGGTTGATCATAAAGCAGATAGTATACATGCTTTAACTTGAGAATTGATATGGAAAAAGTGAGCTCAGCGCTGAGAGGGTTATCTGAGACCCCTGACCACAACAAGTCAAGGCGACAGACACACACATAATACTTGAGAAGGTACAGTGGGAATGGCTGAGGTACAAGTGGACAGCAGCTGTTGATGCTTTAAACTCCAAGGGGTTGGCATCGATCTACTACCCTGTTCAGCTGAGGGTCAGAGTAACGAAAGAGCTGTCATCGTGGCTTCCCATGCTCGTTACGTGGGCACATTAATGAGGGATAGAGGTAGCATTAATCAATAGCTATCTGTTGGATCAGGACATTACAATAAATAAATTAGCGATCTTCAAACAAAGTTCGAGCAGAGTGAGTCGCAACAGATGTCTTAGTAGAAGTGTGTACAACAAGCAAGCTATTGGCGCCAAAATCATTCATTTGCAGTGAAAGAAAGAACACTTATAAAACAGTGAAGTCGATTATTTGAAACAGCAGAAACAGATCAATGTTAACATCTAATATGCTATCATTCCTCGACTATAGACTGTCATCTTTATCCATATACATGTGTGTGTATATACGATTACATAACTAATTTTTGCATATGACCGGCATTGTGTCTGACTCTGAATTCCTGCTTAAGGAGACATCCAAAACGTTGTGGTCTGAGCTGAAAAGAGCTCTCAGTTCAACGGGAACTGGTTTTGATATGTTATTCCATTAATGGTGCTCTTGTCATCAGCGACATATTTGTCATACTCTTTTAACAGCAATGGATGTGAGCACGTTTGATGCAGATACAGGGACATCCTGAAATCATGACATGACATCCTGAAATCATGAAATGACATCCTGAAATCATGAAATGATATCATGTTGGAGGATGATACAGTAATCGTTGACCTGGCAAACCTCGGATTGTAAAAGTTTAAAAGCAGACGTTAATCGATCCAGGAAGGTAGAAGCAGAAGATGCAGTAAGAGTGTGTATAATTGGCGAGCTAAGCGAAACTATTTATCAATTCTGTTGGACATCTAATCAGAAAGATACTTGGATATGTTAAACTGTTCTAAGTGCAGTGATGCCGACTATGTATACCACACATTTCATATCATTACATTATAACATAACATTACATAAGACTACATAACATTACATAAAATTACATAACACTGTGCAGTTTTCCCTAGCGTGGGCTTCATGACTCGTTAGAAGATTTATCGGATCGCAAGAGACTAGTTAAGCATCAACTAATTCATCAAGTGCTACACCAACGATATTCAAGGTCATCCACTTTATTACATGGCTTTTTTCTTTTACTGCTTCTTGTTTATCGTCTTCTTTCATATTAATGTTTTTCACATTGTACTTTTTCTTCATGTTCTTCGTCTTAGTGTGGAGAAGACGGGATCGCCAGAATGTACGTGTGACACAGTCGATGTGTGATGCAGACGGGATCGCCAGGATGTACGTGTGACACAGTCTATGTGTGATGCAGACGGTGTCACCAGGATGTACGTGTGACACAGTCTATGTGTGATGCAGACGGGATCGCCAGGATGTACGTGTGACACAGTCTATGCGTGATGCAGACGGTGTCGCCAGGATGTACGCGTGACACAGTCTATGTGTGATGCAGACGGGATCGCCAGGATGTACGTGTGACACAGTCTATGTGTGGAGCAGAATGCTGGTGATTTCTAAAATTAAATGTTGGTAATCAAGCTCATAGGCGCCCACAAAAGAGTATAACCTCACAACGTCTCAACATCTCCGGTCTCATAAACAACTGCTGCGCATGACAATCATTTGCTCAAACTTTGGCAGATCAGCTAAATAAAATAGATAATGCTATGACTGACATACAATCCAGTTGGGCCACCTTAAACAAAACGGTCCACTCTACTGCCGTTGGTGTTCGAGGTAACTCTACACGCAATCTCTAATCGGGATTGGTTTGATGAGAACTATGAATTGATCAATCCCGTATTAGACGAGAAACAACGCGCACACTGTGCATACACTAACGATCATCAATCTGGGCGAAAAATAATGACTTGACAAGAGCTCGAGCGACTGTACAGCGAATGCTCCGAGATATGCAGGGTGTGTGGCTCAGTCGGAAGACTGATGAGATTCATCAGACTTTTGCTGACAGGCTTGATATGTACTCTGCAGTGTTTCTACGGTTCGTGCAGATTGGATCTGGCACCACTCTTAAGTGAAGATGGCAATTCCGTAATCAGCGAAAAAGATAAGCTACTGGTTAGATTGGCCGAACGTTTTTCTAAGATCCGTAACAGACCATCTACTGTTAATAAAGAGGCAATTGATCATCTAATATACATAAATGAGAACATGGATGATTATCCGTCCCAGCAGGAAACTAGAATCTCGATTGACCTCCTCTCAAACGACAAAGCTCAAGGAGCTGACGATATCCCAGCAGAGATCTATAAAGCTGACGGTTAAAAAAAAATATATTTTTGAGAAGCTTTTTTCAGTAGTTTTGTAAAATGTGGAAGAAAAAGAGCATATGAAAATAATAAGTATGTAAATGTAGTAAACAAATATGTGATAACCACAGAGTGATATCTCTACTGTGTGTAAGAGGAAAGGTGCTTGCGAAAATCCCTCTCCGCAGGCTAAATCTTCACCTGGAGCTAAGATTACTGCCCGAGACTCAATTTGGCTTTAGGAAGATATGATCTTTGCTGCAAAGCAGATCTAAGAGAAGTGCCGAGAACAGCATGTTTCTCTCTATACGACATTTGTGGACCTCACTAAGGCCGTTGATACTGTAAATCGTATCGGTCTGTGGAGAGTTAATGATCAAGTTTCGAAGCCCAACAACATTCGTTGCAATGGTGCGACAATTCCATGATGGCTTACGTGCCCAAGTCAGTGATCAGAGAATCTACTTTGCCGCCTATAGTGCTACTAACGGTGTGAAACAGAGATGTGTGCTGGCCCCGACTATTTTCAGTATGATGTTTTCTGTCATGATCTTAAATGCATACAGCAACTCGGACGTCATAATTGAACTTCATTACTGCACAGACGGCGGGCTATTCAACCTGAGGAGGTTCAAGGCCAAAATCAAAATACACAAGGTAACCATACAGGAATTTATTTTTTTTAAACAGATGAATGTGCCTTAAATTCCAATACGGAGGTTGACACGCAGGAATGTACGGATCGGTTCGCCACAGTTTATGAAAACTTTGGGCTCACCATTTCTATCACAAAAACATAGATCCTACATCAATATCAGAAATTGCCTATTCAGAGCATTCGATCAATGTACACGACCACTGTTTAAATAATGTTAACAGATTCACCTACCTTCACAGTAATATATCTCAAGTTCTCCACATAGATGATGAGGTGAATACAAGAAAAGCTAAGGCAAGTACGGCATTTGGTAGACTTCATACTTAGGTGTGGGATAGGCCAGGGATCAGCACTCAAACAAAAATTAAGGTAAACTCTGCAATTGTTCTACCGACCGTCCTATATGCATGAGAAACCTGGACAGTCTATAGTCGCCATGCCAGGAAATTAAACCACTTCCACCTGCACTGCCTATAGAAACTGATGAGGATTAGATGACAGGATATGTTGCCGCATACAGCAGGTGTTAGTGCGATCGGGTATGTCCAGTATACACACTATGATATGTGTAGCACAACTGAGATGGATTGGATAGGTTGGATCAACGTCTACCAAAGAGCTGTTCTTTGTCTCTCTCCCCTCTATCTCTCCGTCTCTCCTCCTCCCACACTCTCTCTATGTATGTCTCTCTGTTTCTCTCTCTGTCTGTCACTCATCCCACTCTCTCTAACCATCTCTCTATCTCTCCCCCCCCGTCTCTCTCTCTCTCTCTCCTAGACGCTAGTATTCTACCCATTGGCTATGATGAGATGTTCTTTTAGTTAGATTTTGCAATCGAGTGTTCAGACATGGGGGTGGGGGTGAGGGTGGTGCAGAGAATTGATCTGTTGTGTCTGTACATGATTGAGGAGGCCGCCTCCTTCTGGTTGTCTATCAAACCACTATTGGGTAGAAATATGATTACCCTTAGAATGTTGGCTCGAACAACGGCTAAACTGCCTAGGGTTATGTGACGTGTACAAAGACCTCTGAGCTTATATCGTTCAACGTGGACGTGGCGCCTTATCTCAGTTTTATTGTAACCAAGATACTTTTGAAACTTGTTCATATCGAACTACAGCTTCGCGCTTTCGTTTGTTCGTTTATTGAGGAGCCATCGATTTACATTGTATCTAAAGCTATTTACTTTACTGTCAGAAATTATTCTTACAAATATTTTCATCTGCATTGTCATTTCCGTTATAACGAACTTCTGACACGGTTCTTAACAACTTTAACAAAATAATACTGAACAAAACCTCTCACGTGTACTGTCATGCATGTATACAGTGTCTAGTCTCGTATATGTCTGTAATGAATGATTTTGACTAACTTTTCATGACAAATGTATCACATTATGTTTATATCAATTTATTTTCCCTCTTTAATAGTCTTACGTGATGCTACAACGCGGTCATACAATCGTTTTAGTGCTGTCTGTTTTCTCGCTCTCTCGCACTCTCTATCTCTTTTCTCGCTCTATCATTCTCTTTCTATCACTGTATTCTCTCTTTTTCATTCTCTCACTCTCCATAGAGAAAACATAGATTAAGAGCATCATATTCATAATGCTAGTCGATCCTGTCAACACGAGACTGTGTTTTCATGTAACACCAGTAGTTGTGTGCTTCAACAACGATTCGGTGAAGACTTGGAAAAACTATTTCGAATAAATAATTCTTTTATCACAAACACCCGACAGTAACATGTGAATATCAAATAAAATGCTGCAAAAATGAGTTTTAAATGCGTATATTAAAACCCTTTAAACGTGACATAGATACAGGGTTACAAACAACGGCATTACCAGAGGCGAAACACCTACCGGTGATGGGAGATGGTACATCCCAATGATCTCAACAGCGGCTATCTTCTAAAATGTTTTGTCGGTACTGATCATTGTTGGTATTTATCTCACAAATACACATACACACACACACATGACATACACACACATGGCATACACACACACACATGACATACACACACTAATACACACATACGCACATGGCATACACAAACTAACACACACATACATGACATACACACACTGACACACACACACATGACATACACACAAACACGACATACACACACTAACACACACACATATATGACACCACACATACCCATGACATACACACACTAACACACACACACACATGACATACACCCATACACATGACATGCACACACTAACACACACACACACATGACATACCCACTAACACACACATGACAAACACACACTAACACACACACACATGACATACACACACTAACACACACATGACATACACACACTAACACACATATGAATTACACACACCATAACACTCACATGACATACACACACTAACACATACACATGACATACACACACTAACACACACATGACATACACACGCTAACACACATGGCATACACACACTAACACACACATGACATACATACACTAACACACACATGACATACACACACTAACACACACACACATGACATACACACACTGACACACACATGCCATACACGCACTAGCACACACACACACACACATGACAAACACACACCAACAGATCCAGCAAATTATAGACCGGTGAGTTTAACGAGCACATTCTGTAAATTGTTAGAGTCAATAATAAAAAAAAACATTGTAATGCATTTAGACAAATTTAATCTAATTAGAAATAGTCTGCTTGGGTTTACTAGAGGGGGATCATGCGTAACAAATCTATTAGAATTAATGGAGGAGGTTACTAAAATCATAGATAAAGGGGAGCCAGTGGATGTTATTTATCTAGACTTTGCAAAGGCCTTTGATAGAGTACCTCATCAAAGATTATTTCGAGAAAAAAAAATCACATGGAATAGGTCGGGAAGTTGCCAAAAGGATTGAAAATTGGTTTACGGGAAGAAGGCAGAGAGTGGGCATAAATAAGGAGTACTCTGAGTGGTGTGAAGTGAAAAGTGGTGTGCCACAGGGCTCGGTTTTGAGACCAATTTTGTTCTTGATATATAAAAATGATTTGGACATTGATATGAGATCCATGATTGCAAAATTTGCTGATGACACAAAACTATGCAGTAGTGTCTCATCTAAAGCGGAAGTGGATATATTGATGTCGGATTTAGATAAAATTCGAGAATGGTCTGTAAGCTGGCAAATGGAGTTTAATGTAGATAAATGTACAGTCATCCACATGTGTAGATTCAATATGGAACATAATTACAGAATTGTAGAAAACAATATTAGAAAGATAGATAATGAAAGGGACCTAGGGGCTATAATAGATCATACAGGAAAGGTGAGTGAGCAATTTAAGGTAGCAGTGAAAAAGGCTAATGCAATGTTATGTATGATAAAAAGAAATATTAAACATAGGAGCAAGGAAGTGATCGTCAAACTGTATAAAACTTTAGTTAGACCTAGATTGGAGTACTGTGCACAGGTGTGGAGTCCTTATCATAGGGGGACATAAACATGCTAGAAAGAATACAAAAAAGAGCGACAAAGATGATAGTGGGATTCCAGAATTACAGTTATGAGGAACGACTCAGAAAAACCGGCCTACAGTGTCTCGAAGAGAGAAGAATTAGTGGTGACTTAATACAGGTTTATAAGATGATCAGAGGAATAGATAAATTAGACTATAACAATTTTTTTTTTTAAAACAGCCACCTTCAATAACACGACAGCATAGCTACAAGCTGACTAAAGAGAGGTCCAGGTTGGATACTAGGAAATATTTTTTTAGTCAGAGAGTGGTGTCTGCTTGGAATGCATTGCCAGGGGAGGTAGTGGAAGTAGGGACAGTTAATGCATTTAAGAATAAACTGGATGCGCTTAGCTTTTAGAGCAATGTGATGTAAATGTAACTGGTTGTATACAGACTCTGCAGGGTCTTCTAAACCAGTATAAAGACGTTAAGTTAAGTTAACACACACACACACATAACATACACACACTAACACACACACACATGACATACACACACTAACACATGACAAACACACACTAACACACACACTAACACACATGACATACACACACTAACACACACACACATGACATACACACACACACACATGACATACATACACTAACACACACATGCACGTACACAAACAGCACTATCCCAGACATAATCACGGTCAGCAACACTTCTGTGTCAAGCACCTAACACGCCGAATCTCCACACGCACCAAGCGCCTACTCAATCAGCGCCGAAAGATGAATCGAACGGCAATAAAAAGCAGATCACTCAACACTCTGAGTACACTGTGCTGTCAGCATGTCGAAGATAACGATGACGTGTTCTCATGAAGATAATTCCTCGAAGATGCGGATTCTTGCAGAATCATCACGTTGGATACTCAAGATACTAAAGAGCACGATCACTGAATCTCATGCCTGAAGACTGCAGATCAAATACGGGGAACATGCAGACAAATAGCGCAAATCAGTGACTGCTGCACTGATATGTTCACATCATCACTCCTTCCAGAAATCAAAACGCGTACACCCACCACATCAACTCAATTTTTTCTTACATCCGAGATTTGAAATGCTGAAAACAGCAGGACCTCCAGAAAGTCTCCAGGTGGAAAAGCAATTGCGACCGAGATGATAAAAGAATATGGTCATTCACGCTATACGGTCACTCTCCCTATACGGTCAACCACACTTTTTTATGACGACCCAGTCTATATTACTACCAACTCTATATGACCAGCCACTCTATATGAACCCTTACTCTATATGTCAATCCACTCTATATTCTCACCCCATCTATATGACCACCTACTCTATATGCTAATCCACTCTATATTCCCACCCCGTCTATATGACTACCTACTCTATATGCCACACACTGTGTGTTACTACCCACTGCATATGCCCACGCACATTATATGCCCAGCCACTTTAAATGCCCTTCCACTATATATGACCTCCTACTCTATATGACCACCCACTCTATATTACTACCCACTCTATATTACTACCCACTCTATATGCCCAAACACCATATGCCCACCCATTCTATACGATCAGTCACACTACCTACTCTATATGTCCAACCATTATATATGACCACCTACTTTATACGGCCACCAATTATATATGAATACCCATTCTATATGACCATCCATTTTATACGGCCACCAATTATATATGAATACCCACTGTATACGGCTCTTGCCAACATGTTTTCGTGATATTCAGAAACACAATAAATCTCTTATGCCTTCGCAAGTATAAGAACTACACATTTTTGAAAACGTGATGCAGAAAACTTGGCTGTCTTCTGCCTAATCACCAATACAAGTTAAGACCAGGTTTATATTTCATCTCTGAGGAAAATAAACATGAGAATTACTGAGTAGATGTTTTAAAAGTACGCTCTCGTGGTCGCCAGAACAGTTGGGTCATTCGCTAGATAACTATCTTCGATATTTACATGTGCGGCAATACGTTTGTGTTTGATATATATATACACACAACTATGTGTTGTTGTTGTTATTATTCCATAGTTGCTGAGCAAACCTGATCTTAGCAACTCAATACATATAACATTTGAAATGATTTTGAGCCAAATAAACGAGGATTTTGCAAAGCAGCACGTTACTTCAGAGATATTGTATTTGATTAGTTTATTCTTAAACATTTGCTTTATTATAATGTTTTTGTACACACACATAGACTCACAAACCCACATGTAAACATGCAAATTGGTAAACATAAACACATACACACCCATATGTATACGCACACGCATACACACATGCATACACATATACACGCACATATACACAGCACACACATACAAACACATATACACACATTCACACAAACATACACATTAGAAAAGAAATTGCTTTTGCACGTGCACTCCTGCTGAGTATCAATTCATCAATCGTAGTAACAATAGACACCGTTGGAGACATGGATCAACATATCAATTCAACAATTCAATATACAGGTGGAGCTCGCAGTGCACGTGCGGATCTTATAGAAATCATAAGAATTTAAAACCAACACAAAAGTAAAAATCTTGAACTCAAACGTGAAGTCATTGCTATGGTGTGGTTACAGTATGTATCACTTTGCCCTTGGCAGAACGTTGCTCTAATCACAGACATTCGAAATGAATTTCAATCAGCAGTCAGTCTACCCGCCTGCTCCGTGTTCATTGTTAAGGTGTGATTAATGTCTCGTGTCTATCTACTCCTTAGTTGGCCTCTGCCACGTCTTCCTGAAACAATGCCCTCCAGAATTACTTTTTTTCCAGTCCACCACGGTGCTTGATTTCGTCGAAAAACCTCCGTTTCTGAGATATAACGTGATATATATATTTATATATATATATATATATATATATATATATATATATATATATATATATATATACATATATATATATATTACTCAAGGTATATTGTGGATTCTACTATAGCATTTAATCTCGAAAGCTCCGATCCTCTTTCTTAAAATGTGTGTGATGGTCTATGTCTTGCATGCGTACATTGACACTGTGAATACGCATGTTCTGAGGATCTTAAATTTTAATTATTTGCTAGTATTGTGCAACACAGTGTACATACTATTCAGTTTCTACATCGCTATAGACAGTTCAGTTGAAGTGCCATCTTGGCATCGAGTGTCGGCTGCAGTAGATCTCTTGCCGTACTGGTGCAATCTGAGAGGCTTTTTTCCAGTTCTTCTCCTGATGTTATCCACGCATGTAAAACTTTGATTTGCTGCTGGTTCCGTTACAATAAAAACAACAACAGCACTTTGATTAGTTCAAATCCCGGCAAATAAGGCAGGTCAATTAGAGCAGAGCCGATATGTTGTTCGAATCTTTGTCTGAGGTCCCGACCTTTGAGACACGAAAACTATGACAGATCTGATGTATGCATTGATTCTACGTTTGACGATCATTCCATCTAAAATATGCCTACCAGGGCAAATGGGGCATACTTTTTATTCTCTTATTGATATTATTTGATTATCTGACGAGTATCATGTCTTCAGTTACAAACGTCATTCCAGTCTACGAAAACAGTGGTCATACCGATGTTATATGCATCACTATATATCTTGTTTAGGCATTTCCATGAGCAATGCAAACAATCTGATTTATAAGTTCCTCTTTTGTTATGAATTTTTTTCTGGACGTTTTGATCAGTTTTTTTTCCTAAAATCGCTGTGAAACCCACTATCAAGAACCATTACACATAATATGAGGCCTAAGAGTTGTCAGGGACGGATAGAAAAGTCAAGAATAGGAACAATGTAGCTTATATTCCTGATCATTTAGTAACTACAACTTCATATATATATATATATATATTTGCAGGTACAGATTTGATGACTATCGCCGATTTAGTGAGTTGCAAAGGTTTTCATTGGTGATTATTATTTAATGTTTATCAGGTCTCCTGAGATAGGAGCTACGCCACTGATGGTTATCACCTGTTAGTCAAATAAAACGTCTCAGCCACCCACTGCCAGTTTGACAGGCACGTGCTTGCGTCGGTATTCGATTTCAGCTTCATCCTAAGGTCTTATCAGGGATGGCCAGGTGACAATATTCGAAACTGACATTACAAAAAACAAATGTTAATTTTTATTTCGTCTTCTCAATTTTGTTTTCAATTGTTCTTATTTCGTTTTATTAATTTTATATCTCTTTTTTTTTTTTTTTTTTCGGTCTGCATATTCGTCTTCTTGTAAATATTATCATGTTTAATCTTCTTCACTGCATAATGATCATATGTACTTCCTCTTCTATTTCTTCTTCTGCTTATTCTTCTTCTTATTGTTCTATTTCTTGTTCTGCTTTTCTTCTTCTTCTTCTTCTTCTTATTATTATTATTATTATTATTAATATTATTATTATCATTATTATTATTATTATTATTCGTCTTCTTCTTATTCTGTAGATCCAAAAACAGTTATTTTTGTCATCATATTCGATAGATCTGCACTTCAGACCACTTCATTGTATCTCTGAACAAATGAAGAAGGCAAATGTACTTATTGCTCACGTAACTCGCTGATTTTTAACACGCATGTCCGTTCTTTCAGCACTTACTCGTGCTCAACTTACACATGATATGAAGTTCCAGAAATCGGTGGATTACAAAATGATTGATTGATTGTTATCATTCAACATTACTTTTCAGATTGTCCTCCTTATTCACAGATTGCTAGTTTCGGACTTGCCTTTTATCCAAGGCACACGATGTCGACATTATTGTACTTGAAATGAAATGTTTGATAATATTGATAGCATAAACAATTACACTAAAGTTGCTGTGTGAGCTTTGCGCTGCTTCGTGATTATTAGTATACACTAAACTTAGTTCATGAGATTGAGACTTGATACAACGACACTGCGTGGGGACGTTAGTTGAAGATGTCGTTAATATAAGTGTGGTCATGAGGTTAAATTATAATTGGTCCAACATAGATATTAAATTAGTACAGATATATGACAGGCGAAACTTACATCTTACAACACTACTGACTTTAAGTAATGAGTGTACAGTATTCAACACAGAAACTAGAATAAGAGTTAATTGAAGTTAACACATAAATTGTATTGCCTTGCCTGCCAGTAGCATGTATAGAAATCCTTAACAGAACACGGCCTCAGAATAGAAGAACAATAAACCTCCTACAAGAATACAGGGTTACAATATTAACGATAGCAATCCTACAATGGCGCTGTCTTACACATGAAAAAAAAAAGTTCTACAATGGCGCTGTCTTTCACCCTCAAACATAAATTCAACAATGGTTTTATATTTCTCTTCCAATATTTCCCATCGCCCGTCTATTCAGCCAGACCTCTTTGTTCGTAGTCTTTAGAAGTTGGTTGACTGTATGTACGGGTTTTGGTGTGTATTGTTGGTCTTGACTTTATACCTTCTTTGCCAATATGTCTGCCTTATCATTGCCATGTGTATTTGAGTGACCAGAGACCATTGTGTAACTATTTTGACTTCGTTAAATATGAGAAGTTGATTGCCATGTACGGATATTTGAGTAAGTCCAGGCTTACAATGACCACGAACTTCCATAGCTTAATGAGTCTGTAAAGATTTGTTATGGGAAAGCAACAAATGCAGTCCTTATGTGGTACAGAGCTACATACAGTGCTGCTAATTCTACCTCCCAGTTTCAACATATCAAACAGCTCATCAGATGTTATGTCTAAAAACTGTATGTAGATTATATATCCGCTTTAATCGTGGCGTTAAAAGCAGACCCATGAGAATAGACATTTATCCAGTCTTTTAAGTAAGTGTTAACCGTTTTCTGTGATGCTCTCACAAGACTTACTGGATCTACAATTTTGGTTGCATTATCTGTTAGTTTTGTCAGAATTTCTGGAATTTTAAAACATGTATGTGGTGGTAACGCTCTTGATGCTCTCTGTGATTCTTGTCTTTTTATTGGGACGTGTTATCTTTAAGACGTGATGGAAGGCTGACTGTTTTATTATCTGCTTTTGTTGTCATTTTTCTGTAATACTTCTATTGGGATGGTCTGTGGTCATCATTTTATTCCTCTCATAAACTTCCTAAGCGGCCATATCTTACGGCTTGACAGTAGCATATACAGAATCCTTTAACACAAGATGACCTTAGAATATAAGAAACATAAACATCCTACAAGAACACGGGGTGATAACATTAACCCCAGCAATCCTACAACGGCACGGTCTTCCACTAGGAAACATAAATTCTACAACCAGTCAGTCTTACACCTTCAAACATATACATTATAAAACAGCACGATATAGCTTTATAAACATTCTAATTCTAAAACAGAACGGTCTTACACCTTTAAACATGTACATTATAAAACAGCACGATATAGCTTTATAAACATTCTAATTCTAAAACAGAACGGTCTTACACCTTTAAACATATACATTATAAAACAGCACGATATAGCATTATAAACATTCTAATTCTAAAACAGAACAGTCTTACACCTTCAAATATATACATTATGAAACAGCACGATATAGCATTATAAACATTCTAATTCTAAAACAGAACGGTCTTACACCTTCAAACATATACATTATAAAACAGCACGATATTGCATTATAAACATTCTAATTCTAAAACAGAACAGTCTTACACCTTCAAACATATACATTATAAAACAGCACGATATAGCTTTATAAACATTCTAATTCTAAAACAGAACGGTCTTACACCTTTAAACATATACATTATAAAACAGCACGATATAGCTTTATAAACATTCTAATTCTAAAACAGAACGGTCTTACACCTTTAAACATATACATTATAAAACAGCACGATATAGCATTATAAACATTCTAATTCTAAAACAGAACGGTCTTACACCTTCAAATATATACATTATGAAACAGCACGATATAGCATTATAAACATTCTAATTCTAAAACA
The DNA here is from genome assembly GCA_036924085.1 of Ariolimax columbianus. Taxonomy (NCBI): domain Eukaryota; kingdom Metazoa; phylum Mollusca; class Gastropoda; order Stylommatophora; family Arionidae; genus Ariolimax; species Ariolimax columbianus. Next base: position 132,546,731 of record JAVGWX010000002.1, read on the forward strand.
GAACAGTCTTACACCTTTAAACATATACATTATAAAACAGCACGATATAGCATTATAAACATTCTAATTCTAAAACAGAACAGTCTTACACCTTTAAACATATACATTATAAAACAGCACGATATAGCATTATAAACATTCTAATTCTAAAACAGAACGGTCTTACACCTTCAAATATATACATTATAAAACAGCACGATATAGCATTATAAACATTCTAATTCTAAAACAGAACGGTCTTACACCTTCAAACATATACATTATAAAACAGCACGATATTGCATTATAAACATTCTAATTCTAAAACAGAACAGTCTTACACCTTCAAACATATACATTATAAAACAGCACGATATAGCTTTATAAACATTCTAATTCTAAAACAGAACGGTCTTACACCTTTAAACATATACATTATAAAACAGCACGATATAGCTTTATAAACATTCTAATTCTAAAACAGAACGGTCTTACACCTTTAAACATATACATTATAAAACAGCACGATATAGCTTTAAAAACATTATAATTCTAAAACAGAACGGTCTTACACCTTTAAACATATACATTATAAAACAGCACGATATAGCATTATAAACATTCTAATTCTAAAACAGAACGGTCTTACACCTTCAAATATATACATTATAAAACAGCACGATATAGCATTATAAACATTCTAATTCTAAAACAGAACAGTCTTACACCTTTAAACATATACATTATAAAACAGCACGATATAGCATTATAAACATTCTAATTCTAAAACAGAACAGTCTTACACCTTTAAACATATACATTATAAAACAGCACGATATAGCATTATAAACATTCTAATTCTAAAACAGAACGGTCTTACACCTTCAAATATATACATTATAAAACAGCACGATATAGCATTATAAACATTCTAATTCTAAAACAGAACGGTCTTACACCTTCAAACATATACATTATAAAACAGCACGATATTGCATTATAAACATTCTAATTCTAAAACAGAACAGTCTTACACCTTTAAACATATACATTATAAAACAGCACGATATAGCATTATAAACATTCTAATTCTAAAACAGAACAGTCTTACACCTTTAAACATATACATTATAAAACAGCACGATATAGCATTATAAACATTCTAATTCTAAAACAGAACGGTCTTACACCTTCAAATATATACATTATAAAACAGCACGATATAGCATTATAAACATTCTAATTCTAAAACAGAACGGTCTTACACCTTCAAACATATACATTATAAAACAGCACGATATTGCATTATAAACATTCTAATTCTAAAACAGAACAGTCTTACACCTTCAAACATATACATTATAAAACAGCACGATATTGCATTATAAACATTCTAATTCTAAAACAGAACGGTCTTACACCTTCAAACATATACATTATACAACAGCACGATATTGCATTATAAACATTCTAATTCTAAAACAGAACAGTCTTACACCTTCAAACATATACACTATACAACGGCACGATATAGCATTATAAACATTCTAATTCTAAAACAGAACGGTCTTACACCATCGCATATATAAATTCTACAACAGCACAGTTTTACAACATTAAATATCCCAATCCTATCAAAATGACTTGCAATATGCAATGTAGAAAAGATAACACCGCGCTACGCTTCAAAAGAAATATAATTATAGGAAATTGAAGCGGTAATGAAGGTGAAAAAACAAGAACTGAAACAGAAGCAAATGAAACTCACGTTACGATAACAAGGTCTTAGTCATAGGCACAGAGCTAACAAAAACATGTAACAAATCACAACTATGGAAATGGGTAGCTGGACTGATACAATTAGGTCTTTAGACGGCAGCCTTCGGCGTTGAGTGGCCAGGGATGTACGAACCTTGGAATTCAGGCAAAAACAGAGTAAGCCAAAGAAGAACTTGTCAATACTATTACACAACATAAATATAACATTACATGTGCACAATGAAAAGGTACATACGTTCATACCTGCGGATAAATTCAAATATATGTACTTACTGCATGGACTAACGAGTACACACTAACACATACCTATGCAAATAACCTAACTTCTCCGTTATAATGCCAGTTTTCTGACTTACCTAGTTGTTGCTAAATTTCGTTGATTCATTCTCCACTCTCTCTCTCTCTATATATATATATATATATATATATATCTGTGTTTGTATGTAAGTGTGTCTCGCAATACATTTTGCGTGTTTGGGTATGTGTTAGTACGTATACTCATTGTTTCATGTGTTATACATATTTGTATGTGGTTGTATGTGTATACTTATTCATTTTCACTTATTTTATAAAGTAGTGATTGTGCGTAATCATTCTGATCAGTTCTTATTTTGCATACTTTTTGTCATATTGTACAATCATGTTGTACATAATATTTAATTGCAATCTTGATAATTGTTGCAACTTTAAGCGGTATTGTATTAGTTGTCAAGTTTATTGTCATAGTTGTGTCTGTGATTTTAAAGAAGCTTGTATTTGATCTTTCACTTAGATGAAGACCTTGTATCTATAACTTAGGTTGCATTGTGTTCTTTCCCAGTGCGACAACCGTGGTATTGCTATGTTGGTTTATATCGCCTTCTTGTTCTCCTTAACTTTGTGGCAACGAGCTATTTAAAATGTGTTTTCCAGGATTAAGCTTGTGTTATTGATTCTGCATGTTCCGTTAATATCAGACAACTAAGTACTCTAAGACCAATACCAGATTGTCTTTGCTAACATATAAATCCTCCAACAAGACAAGCCTGTCTTTAGTTAACACCAGACAAACATATACATCCTCCAAAAAAAAATGCTTGTCTTTAGTTTACACCAGATAAAAATATACATCCTCCAACAAAATAATCATGTCTTTATTTAACACCAGACAAACATATACATCCGCCAACAAAATAAGCTTGTGTTCAGTTAACACCAGACAAACATATAAATCCTCCAACAAGACAAGCATGTCATTAGTTAACATCAGACACACATATCAATCCTCAAACAAAATAAGCCTGTCCTTAGTTAACCCCAGACAAACACATAAATCCTCTAACAAATCAAGATTGTCTTTAATTTACCCCAGACTACATATGAATCCTCAAACAAAACACAATTCTTTGTAGTTAACCACAGACAAACATATAAGTCCTCTAACAAGATAAGATGTCCTTAGTTAACACCAGACAAACATATACATCCTCAACAAGACAAAATTGTATTTAGTTCACCCCATACAAACCTATACATCCTTCAACAAAACAAGATTGTATTTGTTGAAAACAGACAACGTAGAAATCCTACAAAGAGCCCGGATTTTGATAGCTCGCACATAAATTCGTAATAAAACATGGCAACACCAGCTATCTCCGGTATTTGTCGACACAGAAAAACAAAACAAAAACAAACGAAAAGGGCAATGATACTCTAGTCGATAAGCTGAACAGTTGTGTTGTTCTGTCACCTTGATGGTGTCATTTATTATGATATGTTTTATTTATGCATGCTCAACTACAGAAGTTAGTATAAATGAACGTAGTCAAAACTGCACACATTGTGGAAGCTTCGTGCTGACAATCCCTATTTGACTTCAGACACTTGTACAAACATGTATTAAAGTTCACATTGATTTAATGTCAAGTTCAGCTGCCAAACTTCTTTACATGGAAAATATTAGTCATACATCGAGGAGCGGGTGACAGAGCGGTTAGTATACTTGTCTTCGTGCGAGGATACGAGCTCGATCCTCTTTATGTCTTTTGTTAAATATTAGTGGTGACATATAACTCAATAGTACATATCTGGTTACGTACAACTTCGACAACGGTTCTAGCCGTATGCAGTCCGTCTTTACTATTCGGTCCGGTAGAGCTAACTCAAGTGACGAGCGTAAACAGCACAAAGAATACAAGCCAGAAAATGACAGCACACATGGCAGAGATGGGCAAACAAAGATCTTCAGATTCAGAACGGGACATTGCAGACTCAAGACCTACCTCTACAGAATGGGTCTCATAGACACTGCAACGTGTTATTGTGGATCATCCAATCAAACACCAGGACATATTCTGCAAGAATGTCCCGCCAAAGCAGAACAAAGAGAGGCAGGATAGCCTGGAGGAGCGGCCATGCTCGAAACGGTGGGGGCCGGCGAAGACCTGGAACGCAGTCTCCTTCGTGAACCTCACCGGACTAGAAGCATAGCATCAGTTGATCGAAGAAGAAGAAGAATAAGATGCAAGTAAACTTTGTCTCCCTACTCTCAGGACTAAAGTCCATCTCCAGACCCGAACTTGCGACACCCACCTAACAGTGTGACAAAGCCGATTAAGAACATGCCGATTTCAATGCCAACCTCCTTGATGTCCTCCATTATTTTTGGCGACTTTGCTACCAGAACAGAACTTAGCCAGGAAGATAAAACATATGTAGGGCCACACTCTAGAGAAGCAAGGCACGACAAAAGTTACAGACTGGTCACTTCTTGTGAATCAATTCGATTGTTCCACTGTAACAGCTTTTTCATGCAGCCCATCCCCAACAGGTACATACATATAGGACCCAGTGGAATTCATCGTCATGAAATTAACCATGTCTTGTAAAATCGTCGATTGACAGGTGATGTCTAAGTCATTGGTTCCTTCTACTCTGGAAGCGACCATCGCTTCTTTCGTGCCCGTTTTCACTTCGATCTAAAACGTGTAAGGTTTCAGCAGCGGCGATCATATCGAGGTACAGATACGCTCATCAGCCCCTTGATTGCTACCACCCTCGTAGCTAACAAGCCACTCGGAGCTTCTATTGACACCGACATTGATGCTTACTATGCAACTCTGATTGCATCAATCACATCGATTTCAAAGGCAGCCAGTCTTCAAGTACCTACTCACACCACAAATCGCATTTCACCTGCCAGTCGAGCTTTGCTAGAGGAGCGGCGAAAGATGACTCGTTCTCCAGATAACCACACAGCCTTAACCACTTTAGGCAAGGTCTGCCACCTGCATCTCGTAGTCGCCTCCTAGTCGTTTTGTCCTTGACTTGCCACTGGGGTCGGGCGGCTCCAGACGAGATAGTGAGCATAAAAACGAGCGAAGTTAATCATTACTAAAAATAGCGCTAGCGAAATTAATTATGCCATCATCGTCTACGATGTACGGCGGCCTTTGCTTTGCTTTGCTTGCTACAAAAAACTCAAAGAAAATCATGAACACTTTGCCCGCGAACGTCAATTGAAAGCTGCTGAATATCGAAGAAGCATCAAATTAACTTCTTGTAGCCTTGCAGAATATCTACAAATCTTTCCTTGTTTGAAAACTTCCGATGGATCTCGCACAACATCAACGCTGGGTATGGAGTCAATAATGAAAGCATACTATACCAGCCTGTTCAGATCATCATAACCACCTCGAATTACCCTTCCATCTAGGTTACCCCCGCTTCCAGACTTGCTGCCTTCAGAAATTACCATGCTGTCGAGTCTATACCATCTGGAACATCACTAGTTGATGATGGCATCACTGCGGAGGTCATCCGGGCTTGCAGTCTACTCTTTTACCAAGCCATAGTTCAATATTGCACACGCAATCTTTAATCGGGAGGAACACCTGCTGCCTGGCAAACTCGAGGACATTATTCTTGCACAAGAAGAGAGACACAGAGGATCTAGGACATTCTCGCTCAATTGCTCTCCTCCCGGTTACAAAGGCATTCATTACTCATCATGTAAGTCCTCCTAGCGTGCACTATAATCAGTATTTCGATAATTTTTACAGTCAAATATTATATACTGTTGAAGATGGTTGTTAGTCGTTGCTCTTATTGGTGTAATACTAGTCTAGGCCATCGTGTGTCAATACGCACATTGTTCAACACAATTATGTTAATTATATTAGGGCCTCCTAGAATATAATTTTTCTCTTCACATGCTGGTCAGACTATCACTTTAGTTACTCCCATGGAGGAAACCTCCAAAATGTTTACATTTGTTGTTGTTGACGCATTTCTGTTGAAAGTTCTTGTAATCGCATCTCTTCTCTTTGTCCCTCATCTTCTGCACATTTGGAGTGTAAAGTGACGTTGTGTTTATAAGTGAAATCAATTGTGCAGAAAAACCGTGAGTTTACCCTGTCGTGTATTTGCGTGACTAAGTGGAAGTCTCCTGCTGGTCTTCGTGCATACCCACATTGCGTATGAATGTTTTTACCTTTTGAATGTTTCATTTGACAGCAGCTAGATTCCTACTAGATTGTCATGGCGTGTAAACAGGAGCACCGCTTTTATTGTCAGTATTCGATTGGACTAAACGACAATCGCAGATTATTAAAAACAATTGGATTCTTGAAACTAACCGAATTTGAACATTAACCTTCTAGTGATTCAGACCGTGTCTCTTTTGAGAAGCGAGGATCTCCCGTTTCAGCTTTAGTGGCATCTTGTTGCAGTGGTCTGTATGTTAGGGGATGGTTAAATAGCACATTAAACAATTTTTTTTAAGGCTAATGTACCTGATTTAATTCCTGATCACAGCAAATGTATGTCTATGAACCTGTAAATGTATCCATCGCTACCATTAAAGAAGGAAAAGCATAGATACAAAATAATCTGGTAACCACAACTGAAAAGACAATGTGAGATCCAGTGTAATAAAGTTGATTTGATCTCATCAGGTGTTTCTCATCCATGTTGGACAACAGCACGTAAAAGAAAGCAACGATGTCTTTACATTCTTTACCCAATATGTATGTTTACTTTCTCAACAAGTTTTCTACCGGCAAGTTGCACACTGCTGGAAACACAATTACGTAGATATAACTAAGTAAACATTATTGAAAGTGACGGGAATCTCCATATATCTCCATATATCTATCTTCAGTACACTTATGTCATTAGACGTAGTGGGGAGCTGTGACCTCCTTTGTTTCATATTTTTTATTGGCAGGCTAATATCCGTTGGTCACTTAAAGATCAATCCCAGCATATGTTAGGCCCAGGAATATATGATAGCCTATTTTTTTAATTGGTGGTGGTGGAATCATGAATTAGAGCACGGTAGATCCGCAGTCTGTCAGGCGTCATTTATGCCGCTCCGCTAACCACATAACAAAGACCTGATGTTATAGCCACTATGTAAGTGATAGGAATTAAACGTTAATTCAATTTTGCAGCTGGGTGAATTCGTGTTGGCCTCTTAGTGTTGATACCTTTTTAGCAAATTCTACCCTTTCAACCACATCCTTAGTTGACTGGACTTTGTCATGGTGTATTAACTATTTGATTGAGATACGGCCGCTTGAGGTTTAACTTTCCTGAGATCTGATTGCTTGTCATTATAGTGTGCCGTTTAAACTAGGATACAACCAATGTCTGGTATCCTTGAGCAAGACCAACGTGCTTGTCTTACAGTGTGACCTATTGGTTCAACTCAGGTTTATTCTTAGTCATAATTTTCCTTGCAAGAACGTATATCTTGGCAAGGATGTAGAGTACACATTAAACTCGTTTGCAGAGGCTACCGTCTGTTCCGATCAAGACTCTGCATTGCAGATTGACGAATTGGGCAAGACTAGGGACATGGCTTCATACAATTGAGTGCACTTGGACCGAACACAGCACAACTAACTTTAGGTCATAACAATAGAGATATACACTTCATTACTGGATCTATTGAAGTGGATATTTAATAGCAAGGACATAAGAAGTGCATTGTCCTCTCTGCATGTGACTTGAATTCAGGCATTCGTCATGAACATGGACTGTTGATGCGAGGTTCTCTCTTAATTTGAGATGTATCTATAAACAGAAGAAGGCTACGACATTTTGGTACTTGTTAGTTGTTATTGTTATGTAATAATAAACATTTGTTGAGTGCGTCCTTTTTGATGCAAGCAGAATTCATGCATTCGTATTTTTGAAGCTCCAATCCAAAGTCTATGTGTTATTTCCCATGGTGTGTTTTAGTGAATCTCCAGAACAGTGTGCATGTGTTATTTCCCCTGGTGTGTCTGCATGAAGCTTTATTTCGGTGTGCATGTGTTATTTCCTCTAGTGTGTCTTAGTGAATCTCCAGAACAGTGTGCATGTGTTATTTCTCCTGGTGTGTCTGCATGACGCCCCAATAATGCGTGAATGTGTTATTTCCCCTGGTGTGTCGGCATGAAGCTCCAACACAGTGTGCATGTCTTTTTACCCCTTTTGTGACTGCGTGAGGATCCAGAGCTGTGTTATTTCCCCATGGTTGTCTGATTAGAGCACTAGTGCAGCGTGCGTGTACTATTTCCCCTGGTTGCTTGTTTAACCATGCACTGGAAGCGCATGTGTGTTATATATTGTGATACGTCTGTTTAAAGATGGCCGTAATGTAATGCGTTGATTGTCTATGTATCCTGTTGTATCTGTTTAAAGCCCCCTTGATGTATGCATGGTGCCCTTATTTTTTTTCTTATTGTTGTACTGTTTTGTGCCTCACAGCCCACTACACACGACATCATATTGCATTACAAATAGCATCACTTCCCATAGGATGCAACTGAGTTGGTTCATAAACTCCAACACATGCAAGTTGTTATCTGAGCGTTCATCAAAGTGGGCTCTGTGACTAGCCACTGAACACATTCCTGAGTTGTATGCTGTGTCACTAACCATGAACATGTGCCTGTTTGGGCTGTGGGCTGTGTCACTATCCACTGGACAAGTGTACGATTGTGCTTTAGGCTGTGTCACTAACCACTGACAGGTGCCTGTTTGGGTTGTGGGCTGTGTCACTAACCACTGAATAGTTGTACGATTGTGTTGTAGGCTGTGTCACTAACTACTGAACAGGTGCATGTTTGATGCGTGAGCAGTGTCACTAACTACTGAACAGGTGCATGTTTGATGCGTGAGCAGTGTCACTAACTACTGAACAGGTGCATGTTTGATGCGTGAGCAGTGTCACTAACTACTGAACAGGTACCTCTTTTGGTTGTGGGCAGTGTCACTAACTACTGAACAGGTGCCTTTTTGGGTTGTGATCTTTGATTGGACAACTAATTGTCCTAAGAATTAAATGTGGACAATGGACAAATGGGTCTCTATGTATGAAAGTCAAGTATCAGTCACTGCTACGAGGCAGACATTCCAATCACACTCAATGTCATTTTATACAGGTAAAGATGGTCTCATGTTGATGATGGTGATGACGAATGCCCACAAAAGTAAAATAGCTATTTTTTTCGCCCGAAAATGGTCGTTCAGTAGCGGGTCAAAGTATCTTTAATACCATTATGTTTGTCTTATTGAAGGTCGTAGAAGGTCCTCCCAGCGGATGTGCTATGCTAGGATTCATCTGCCATGACGCCTACCCGTTTTCATTTAGAATTGAGTGGAAGTAATACGTTGGTCTTGGCCAGTATATTTTACCTGACACTGACTAACATGTTCCATTAGCAAGTTTTACCTGACCAGACGTTTATGTTCTATCTACAAATGTGATCTCAAACTGACGTGTTTAAGTATAAAACCTGCAGTATAAGAATGTAAATGGATGTATTGATCTCATCTCTCCGAGAAGGCTATCAGTCTCGTGGAAATCATTGATCTCATAACTGAGATGGCGTTCCGTGATCTCAGTTCCGTCATGGCCTTTATTGATCTCAGCTCTTTGACGGTTATCAGTGATAACATGTCTCTGTTGTTCATCAATGATCTCAGCTCTTAGACTGTTATCAGTAATAACAGGTATATGTTGTTCATCAATGATCTCAGCTCTTAGACGGTTATCAGTGATAACAGGTATATGTTGCTCATCAATGATATCAGCTCTTAGAAGGTTATCAGTGATAACAGGTCTATGTTGTTCATCAATGATCTCAGCTTTCAGTTGTAGGCAGTGATCTCAGATGTCGGATAGCTGAAGGTGATATCACATGTAAGATGGAGGCAGTGATCTCAGATCTCAGTTGGAGTCAGTGATTTCAGTTCTGCAAATACTTTCAGTGATCTCAATTTTCAAATCGGTTTCAGTGATCTCAGCTCTCAGTTGGCTATCAGTTAAATCAGTTCTCAGATGTCTATCAGAGATCCTAGCTCCCATCACTAACAGTTATCTCAACTCCAAGATGGAGGCAGTCATCTCAGCTCTCAGATGAAGACAGTAATCTCGGCTCTCAGATCAAGACAGTAATCTCAGCTCTCAGATGAAGACAGTCATCTCATCTCCCAGATGAAGACAGTCATCTCATCTCCCAGATGAAGACAGTAATCTCGGCTCTCAGATGAAGACAGTAATCTCGGCTCTCAGATGAAGACAGTGATCTCAGATGAAGACAGTAATCTCGGCTCTCAGATGAAGACAGTGATCTCAGATGAAGACAGTGATCTCAGCTCTCAGATAAAGACAGTAATCTCCGCTCTCAGATGAAGACAGTGATCTCAGATGAAGACAGTAATCTCCGCTCTCAAATGAAGACTGTGATCTCAGATGAAGACAGTGATCTCAGATGAAGACAGTAATCTCAGCTCCCAGATGAAGACAGTGATCTCAGATGAAGACAGTGATCTCAGCTCTCAGATGAAGACAGTAATCTCAGCTCTCAGATGAAGACAGTAAACTCGGCTCTCAGATGAAGACAGTAATCTCGGCTCTCAGATGAAGACAGTAATCTCAGCTCTCAGATGAAGACAGTAATCTCGGCTCTCAGATGAAGACAGTAATCTCAGCTCTCAGATGAAGACAGTAATCTCAGCTCTCAGATGAAGACAGTAATCTCAGCTCCCAGATGAAGACAGTAATCTCAGCTCCCAGATGAAGACAGTAATCTCAGCTCTCAGATGAAGACAGTAATCTCAGCTCTCAGATGAAGACAGTAATCTCAGCTCTCAGATGAAGACAGTAATCTCAGCTCTCAGATGAAGACAGTAATCTCAGCTCTCAGATGAAGACAGTAATCTCAGCTCTCAGATGAAGACAGTAATCTCAGCTCTCAGATGAAGACAGTAATCTCAGCTCTCAGATGAAGACAGTAATCTCAGCTTCCAGATGAAGACAGTAATCTCAGCTCTCAGATGAAGACAGTAATCTCAGCTCTCAGATGAAGACAGTAATCTCAGCTCTCAGATGAAGACAGTAATCTCGGCTCTCAGATGAAGACAGTGATCTCAGCTCCCAGATGAAGAAAGTATTATCGGCTCTCAGATGAAGACAGTATTCTCGGCTCTCAGCAGAAGCCAGTAATGTCAACTCTCTGTTGGTTATCAGGGAGAGCTGTCATATAGAGGCAGTGATCTCAGGGAACGATTTGAGAACAGTCGCATTGCCAAACCACCAACATCTGATAATGAAGGACCCAGTATCCTCAGATTAGAAGTGGTAAATGTGATAAAAACTATGAAACAATGGAAATAAAAGACCCGTACTCCAGAAACATAGAATGAAGAGGCCCAATATTACTTTGGTGTAGATATGCTCACTGATCTGTATAATTACATATAAATTACTCGATGTATACCAACTGACCTGATAGAATCAACATTTACAACAATTCCGAAACAATCTCTTGATATACTATTCAGACTTTGGAACAAAAAATATATTGTGTTATACTGTTAAATTAATGCTCAAGATCATGCAATAGAGAATAAGAAAAACTGTAGAGAGATAGGTTTCTGAAAAACAATTTTGGTTTAAAAGTAAAAGGGAACAAGGGAAGCAATTTTCTATTTGAGAACAATGCCAGAGAATTATCTAGAAAAAACATTATAGCATGTATATTTCCTTTATAGACTACCAGAAGGCTTTTAAGAAAGTCGAAAATAGGAAATGAATAATAAGTCTCCAAGTAATAGGTCTAGATGGTAAAGGTATAAGACGGCTCAGTAATATTTAATGAGAATAAAACTGCATCGATAGAATCAGGAAAGTTATGCTCACCAAGCATAGATGTAAAAAGGTAAAAAGAAGAGTGACAGAGGGATGTGCATTATCCCTGTCTTTTTAAAATCTACACAGAACATATTAAATTAGATAAATGGTATGCCATGGTGTATAATTGGAGGAATCGCAATGAGTGGCATTTGATATGCTGATGATACGGTTTTTACTGCAAACAGTGAGCAAGAACGACAGGAGCTTATGATAACATTTTTCAAAATTTGTCTAGATTTTTGATTATACATAAAGATAAATGAAACAAAGACTTTTATACTTCGGAAAGGCTGGTCAAAATAAAAGAGGAGAAAACCACATGCACAATATTCTCGCTTTCAATCAAACCACAAAACACCAAATTAAGCCTAAATGGCAAATTCCTGCAGCCAAACGACAACCCAAACTATCTGGGAGTCACATTTGATCGGCGCATGACATGGAAAAGTCAGATCGAGAGAAACTGAATGAGAGCCAGAGAAATAATGGCAATCATGAGGAAACTTGCTGGCACAAGCTGGGGAGCAGACGAAAGCATACTAAAGAAACTGTACACTGGAAGATTGAGACCAGTTCTCGAGTATGGCATTGCGGCATGGACAACAGCAGCAAAGGCGAACTTCGATAAAGTTAGCTAACTTCAAAACCACGCCATGAGAGTTATAACAGGAGGCATGAAGTCAACGCCAATTGTAGAACTTAAAAAGATTACAAAACTGCAATCCATGACCGATAGAAGAGACTGCAGAGCCCAGCTGCAGTCAGAGAAACTCCGAAGACTGACTGACCCTCCAATGCACCAGAGACTAAACAATTTGGGAAATGGGAAACTAAAGCGGAGAAACTTTGCAGAGATAGCCAAAGCAAAGATGCACGAAGATCCCATAAACGCACTAACAACACCAAAGCCCATCACTACTGTACGAAAACCTACCTATAGGCAGGATATATTTCGAGAGGTGGTAGAAAATATACCAGGTATTGCAAACAAAAACTGCCTGACTGAAAAAGAAAGGAGAGATACTACCCTATGCTTTATATCGAAAAACTACCCAAGCATGGACTGGACCCATGCATACATCGACGGTTCTGTAACAAACACTACACAGAACGGAGGGGCAGGAGCATTCCTGAACCTACCAAATGGCAGAAAAATAACACTGTCATTCGCTACTGGTAAGTACACAAACAATTTCAAAGCGAAGGCAGAGGCGCTGAGGGCGGCAGTGGAAGAAATGGTGACACATAAAGAAAATGACAGCCATATAGTCCTGCTTACAGATGCTCTCGCCGTAGTCACAGCGCTAAAAAGCCAGAAAAACAAAGACCTTAATGACTTAAGAGCAGCACTCTGTCAACTATGCCAGCAGTCCGCACCAAAACGGGTAGTGGTACAGTGGGTCCGATCACACTGCAACATCCAAGGCTCCGAGGAGGCAGACAGACTGGCAAAAGAAGGTGCAAGACTACCACAAACAGATACTAGTATGACGTACGAAGAGTCAAAACGGCTTATTAAAGCCAGATACATGACCAAATGGGAAACCGAACATACTGGTTACACCAAAAACGATGCCTATTACCAGTTGAACAGAAGAGAGCATGTCGTTGTCTTCAGACTTCGCACTGGCCACAATAGACTGAGGTACCACCTTTTCAACAAATTGAAGATAGGTGGAACCGACGAATGCCCGTGTTGTACCGGGAAAATGACCGCTGAACATCTGCTGCAGAACTGCCCGACATACGAGGATCAGAGAGAGCAGATGTGGCCATCACCAGTGGAACCACAAGACAAGCTCTATGGCAGTGTCGACAGCCTCAGGATACCGCCGCTTTTTTCGAAAAAATAATGGTTACTGTCTGACTGCGTACGAAGAAGAAGGAGAAGAAACTTGGGAAAAATGAGAAGAAACCATGAATGCAGATACAAATAAAAGATCAACTACTGGAACAGGTACACAGTTTCTCGTACTCACGTTATATAATAACGAAAGAAGGCAGCTGTGAAAAAGAAATCAGAAAGAGAAAAGGTATGACCAAGATGGTATTCGACAACATCTGACACATATTCTAACCGATAGATCTGAATTTGAAAATAAGAATTGTCAGGTGTTATGTATACTCCTCACTACTTTGTGGTGCACAAACGGGGTCAATGAATAACAAGTTGGAAAAGAGTACTGCAGTTTTAGAAATATATAAAGAAGATTGGATCACATTTCTTGAAAAGAGATGAAAACAAATGGTGAGGTATTGAAAGACTTGGAATGAAAAGAGAATTACTGACCGAAAACCCGAAAACAGGGTTAGATACTTAAGTTATTTCGGTCATTAAAGACATACCTCATGGTTGAAAACTATACTAGAAGGTAGGCTGGAGGATAGTTGTTCAAAAGTAGGACAATTTTACAAGTAGGTTGATTAACATCAGGAGATTGACTGGAAAAAAACATATCGTATTGCACCCTTACGGCAAGAGATAGAGTAAACTGGAGATCAATTGCAGACGACCTTCGATGTGGAGATGTCACTTGAACTGAAATGAACCAGAGCTTGTTAGATGATAATACTGCAATAGATATGTAGGCAAGTCACAGACTGCAGAGCTTTGAAATCAAACGTGGCTCGAGCCGAGTGGATCATGTAACAGAAGTAATATACACACAAGTGCTAAGATTTGTTAGCTTACAGACCCCTCCCCATGTGCCCAGATGCTGAGCACTAGTTGGTATACCCGATATGCAGCGAAATTGATTCTTAAAAACAGAAGGTGACATAAATGAAAGTCAGGTAACCATTTACAGCTAGGTAAATTGTTACATAAAGATCTCCCGGTATTTTCCAGGAGACTCAACCCGTTTTAACTTCTTTCCAATTCAGATGCTCAATATTTGACATAATCAGCTCAAGACACAAAAACAAGAGTGATTAAAGTCATTCTCCAGCGGATCGAAAGAGGAATACGAACCAGAAATCCATCCAATGTGTTACTTCAGTAAACATTTCAAGTATCACACGCGGCAAAAAGAGGCATGTTTCAAACACACCTCAAATCACTCTGTGCCAGAGTGTAATACAAGTGAACATAGATGTATGGCTGCTCTGATTCAATTTCACTATTTATGTACATAACACAGATACACGTGCTGTACGCAATAGTTCAGCATTTCTGTTGTTCAGGATGTAGACTATAACTGGCTGTATGGGATTGCCTTGAACATTTATTTATGCATTCGATCTTAATTTTAGGATGTTATCATTTACATTGTTTGATCGTATTTTATTTTCTAATGGTATAGTGTTTATGCACACTTCACATCATATTCTATTTGTGACCATTTGTTTCTACACTAAACATCTTCTGTTTGTGACATCTTGTTTCTACACTAAACATCTTTTGTTTGCGATCACTTATTTGTACCCTTTAAATAACATGTTTTGACCAGTTATCTGTGCACTTCACATCGTTTTCTGTTTCCGACATATTATTTCTACACTCTTCTGTTTCCGACCCCTTATTTGTACACAAAACATGATCTGGTCCAACATACTATGGGTACATTAAACATCTTCTGTGTCCGACATACTATCTATATATATTAAACGTCTTCCGTTTTCGACCCATAATTTGTACACTAAACAGTTTATGTGTGAAACTTCATATTTGAGCACTCATCAACGTATTATATCTGTGACTCTTTATTTATTTCTCTAAAACACTCTTCGGCTTTCACACTCTCTACTTCACTTTCACTCTACCATAACTTTCTACCACACTCATTCTCACTCGCTTACATTAGCTGCAACAAATCTGACTTCATAAATAAATGGTGCCACAGATCGCATTTTCGTTACCTCTCTACCACTCATTCACTTCATATGTGACTCTCAATCCGTATGTATCTTAATGCTTTGTCTCATTTATGTTTCTCATTTGATTTGTAATCATTTTTGTATAAATTACTGCACGACTTGTGAGAAGGTAGACATATACATATCTTTTTTCTTTTTGCATTCGCCTTTTTTTCTTTAATACCCAAGGCTGTGCGAGTTGCATTGTGGTTTTTATTTTGCGCCTGTTGGCTCTGTGCATCTGAATTCAGCATTCATTTTATGTAAGGGTCCGCTTCCACCTGCATTTTATAAGGGTATGCTTCTTCGGGGTAACGGCTGGTTCTGTGATGGTGATCAAACCCAGCACCTTTGTATTGTGAGCAGAACAATATTTTATAATTTAAGATAACTTAGAACAGAACACACGGACAATGAAATAATTTATGTCGATAAACAAGTTGTAACAACAAAATACTGGTGGATATGTTCAATAATAAAGCAGTATATTAAAATCGTAAAAACGTAAATAATGAATGTAACATTTGAGTTCATAAATAGAGACGACACACACCACTATGGACAAAACAGTGATCAACTAGCTTTGGTTAATTCCATCGTAGAATTGTCGGATGTTTCTTCTTGGTGCTGTCTGGATGTGTTCCCTGTTGGTGCTGTCTGAATTTGGTCCATGTTGTTGCTGTCTGGATGTGTTTCCTGTTGGTACTGTCTGGATGTGTTCCCTGTTGGTACTGTCGGGTGTTTTTTTTTTGCTGTTGGCGCTGTCTGGATGTGTTTCCTGTTGGTGCTGTCTGGATGTGTTCCCTGTTGGTGCTGTCTGAATTTGGTCCATGTTGTTGCTGTCTGGATGTGTTCCCTGTTGGTACTGTCTGGATGTGTTCCCTGTTAGTGTTGTCTGGATGTGTTCCCTGTTAGTGTTGTCTGGATGTGTTCCCTATTGGTGCTGTCTAGATGTGTTCCCTGTTAGTGATGTCTGGATGTGTTCCCTGTTAGTGTTGTCTGGATGTGTTCCCTGTTGTTGCTGTCTGGATGTGTTCCGTGTTGGTGCTTCCTGGATGTGTTCACTGTTGGTGATATCTGGATGTGTTCACTGTTGGTGCTGTCTGGATGTTTTTGCTGAGCTGTAACCAATACCGATGTGCACAACGACGAGCTGTGCGTTGAATGGGACTTCCTGCAGAATTGAAAGTGCAGCGTACCTGCATTTAGATGCTGTGTGTCTTTAATCAACAAATCGCACTTGACCTCAATGACGAATGTCATATTCTTCGCTTTCTCTTCTAACCAGTCATGTGATTTAACTGTTCTTCCGAATGTTCTATGGATAGGTAGTCGAAGATGTTGTTAGGTCTCTGTAACATTGGTGCTATGATGCGGGATATCGATTTCCCTCCAAAGAATTGCATCATATCTTGAACGGTGCAGCTTCAGTGTTCTACTTTCGATGATGCGTTGCCGACCGTTGTTTTTGGTGAGGTTTAACTTCTAGGTTGCAATTTCACTTTACAGCAAACTAATGAATGATCAGTGTCGCAGTCTGCATTAGGATAGGATCACGTGTAAACACATACTTGAAGAGATATCTTCTGACAAGAATAGTACCCAGCTAATTGTAGTGCTTTGACTGTGAGTGCATATACGACACCTTACGTTGGGATTTGGTCTGAAAATAGGAGTTGGTCACACAGAGTTCAGGGGAAAACATAACTCTAATAGTCTTTTGGCTTTTACATTAATTTTGCCACCTCCAAAGCTGCTAAGACGTGTAGTGCATACTTTTGCATCGTAGTCAACTAGGAAAATAAGCTGGTTCTAAATGTACATACTTCTAATTATATTTTTTCAATCAAGTATATTGATTACCATTTCGCTGCAAAGCCTACACAATGCTCTATCTTTTCGTTGGCGAGATTTACTTGCCGGTAGAAGATGCAGCCTTTATCAATAATAGATCCTGAACCGTCCAAACGAGTTTCTTGAAGTGCAGTAATGTCCACATAGAGATTATTTAATTATTCATGAATTACGCGTGTCTTTCTGACGTTGCTTGTATGATGAAGGTTTTCAGACCGCCCAGTCAGCATGAAAGAAACATTCCAAGGTGGCAGTTTAACTAATGGTGTACGTGTTATGCTCTAGAATTGGACGATGTTTACAACCGGGTCAACTTTGGGATTGTGATACGTTGTTTGATGCAGTGTTTAATCAACGCGTGGCAAACTGCATAGCTGCTCCTCTGATGCAGAGAATAATTGCACCCCACTTAAGATCTTTGATATTTCCATTTTTGTCAGATATTTTCAAAAAGATTTTGCCCATAACTTTGCCATGCCGATATTTCCTGAATGTCTCCATTACTCACTGTCCTGTACATATGCATGTCCAACATACCAATCTAGCATTGTTAGAATTGTGAAAGCATAGTTTGTATTATTTTTTGTTAAATTCAATAGCATCATTTATTTTCCTAATTCCCAAATTACCCAGTTGTTGTCACAATTTTCCGATCATGGCGCCTGGGCAGTGTTCCTAGACAAGTTCGGTATCGAAAAGATGAATGAACATCTACAGCGGTTATTGGAACTGTGTGCCTACCACGACCGGTGAATAACAGACACATTCTTCTAAGCAAAGCTTGAGCACACAGTACTCTGGAGACATCCTTGCTCAAGATATTGGCATCAGCTGGACCCGATCCTCGCTATACGGTTTGAATTGAAACATGTTTTGAAAACCTGCACGTTTCACAGTGCATACTGCGATACTGACCACTTACTGGTCTGCTGTACAAGGCTGCTCCAGCCTAAGAAGATCCACCAGGCCAGATATGGAGGTAAATGCGGCATAAACAAATCCAACAATGATATGCCTTAACAGACAACATAATTCACAAAATTCATCTCTGAATTACTGGTGAAGCTGCATACTATTGGAAGCGCTACACAAAGGTGGGAACACATCATAGGATTCATACACACCACAGTCTTGAATCTCTTTGGAAAGAAGATAACAAATGACTGGCTTGAGTCCGTCATCCTTGCACCAGCACTTAAAAAGCGAATCTATGCATCTGGATTTCCAGGAGCAGCGCGACCTTAAAGGCTTACATATCCTAAAGCAATACAGTAGACAGACTGGCTAGGAATTGCTTCAACTCTGTAAGACTATACAGTCGGCAAAAGAACACTGGTAGCATCAGTGAAAAAATCAAAATAAAGCATACCAGATTTGGAAAAAGCTATTGATAGCATGCCAGTGGAACAGGTCCCCGGCAGGACATTCCAGCAGAAATCATCAAATGCGGGGGGAATGTCCTTCTTCAATAGCTGTATGAACTGATCTGCCAGTTTAGGGATGAGGGGGCCGTATCATAGGACTTGAAAGACATCAACATAATCACCCTCTACAAAATGAAAGGGTTATAGGAAAGACCACAACAATGACAAGGGGATATCGCTCCTCAACACTGTAGACAAATTATGTGCTTGTGTCATCCCGATAAGGCTGCGGAAATTAGCTGATTGGATGTATCCGGAGTCTCAGTGTGGCGATCCCGCAGAACGGTTTGCCGTTCACATAGTCTTCTCATTGAAACGATTGCAGGAGAAATGTAGAAAACAAGACACACTTCTTTTTCTTGCCTTAAACGACCTCACCAAAAAATTGGACCTCGCAAATAGAGAATGTTCTGTTCAAAGTGTTGTCCAAACTTGGCTGGACTCCCTAAACTACTGAGCATGACTATATCATTTCACGTGGACATGGAAGGTGCAGTGCTGCAGGAAGGTCAGGAATCTGGGGCCTGTGAAACTAACAGTGAAGTTAAACAATGTGGTGTCCTGTCTTCGACTCTGTTCGACATTGCCTTTGTCATCGTGCTAAGACTATCCTTCGGAACTGTTATAGAACGGGTCTTTCTACACAGTATGTCAGATGGGAGGTAATTCAATCTGACTAACCCACGTCCAAAAAAGGAAATAGGTGAGACTGTCATTCAAGATAAGCACTTTGTTGACGATGCAGCTCTGAACGAGCACATGGACGCCGAGCCACTGATTCTCATAAAGAGGTTAGCAAAATCGTGATCTATTTTGACTCACCCTCACTTTACACACGACGAAAGTGATGGCACAGGGTGCAGATCCTACAGGCAGCGTCTTAAGAGTTCAAAATCTGGAGGCAGTAAATAATGTTCTGGTCAAATTAGGTCATCCCGTAACCGGTGAGGTCGTTTGGGGCACACAAGAAGACATCCTCACATCACCACACCACCCTTCTCCGTTAGCGGCCGCTGCCTGTGCCTCTTCTGGTCGGAGATTGGTCTATTGTTGCCTATTCGTCGTCTGCCTTGCACCTTTCTGTGGAGGATCGTATTTGCAAGACCATTTGATCTCGATATTTAACCGTACCAGTTGCTTTCTTTCAACAGTTGCCAAGAGGTCTTCAATAGGCCCTATTTCTGTTGTAATTCAATCTCATATTTCCTCATTTGTAATTCGATCTGTGTCACCAATGGCTTCTAATAATGTTAGCTATTTCGAATATTATATCACCGTCACCCTTCAATATGACGCTGTAACAGATATTAGAAATGTCCTCAGTTGCACTTGCCAGGTTCTCATTTACACACATATAAAATAATATATATATGTATGTATAATATATATATATATATATATATATATATATATATATATATATACATACATATACATATATACAAGGAATACAAGGAGCTTGTCGTAAGACTTTACCACGACTTTGAAGGAGTAGGAGGAGAAAGTTGAAATTTCCTACATATGTGGTTTATTTAATGTGTACTGGACTTGAGATGTATGAATATTCCTACTGAACGGGTTTATCCGGTATGGTGAATGGTGCAAACACACCTTATTGACCGGATCTGCTACTAATGTATGTCCGAACAATGAAACAAATCAGAGGCCAGAACTGTGATAAATTCTTGATGTTGCAGGGAAAACACCTACAGAAATACACAGGGAGGTGGAACCTGTGTTTGAGGAATTATGTCCTTTGTATGCTTCTGCAAAAAACTGGTGTATGCAGTTTAAGTGTGGCCGTTCCCATATTGCTGATCTTCCAAGATCACCAAGACCATCCTCAGAGTGCAGCGATGAAAATGCTGCTAGAGTGAAGAAAATCCTTGAACAGGATAGGAAAATGACGATTGCAGCGATATCTCGGTCAGCAAAACTGAATGAAAGTACAGTTTTTAGAATTTTACACAACAGACTCAACATGAGATAAATCTGTGCCAACTTGGTCGATATCTACTGACATGTGAACAGAAACAAAGGAGGGTTGATTGATGTGGTCAGTTGTTCAAAATGTGTTGATCGGAAAACATGTTGCTGACTATAGGGACAGAGACTTGGGTTCACCATTATGACCCAGAATCCAAAATTTCCGGCATGCAGTGGAAAACCCCAGGCTCATAAACACATGTCAAGTTAAGAGCACACAAATCTGCATGACAAGTGATGCTGACTGTTTTTTAGGACGTCAAAGGTGTCATATTGAAAAATTACCTGCCTTGTGGCAACATGGTTAATGGGCAATATTGTTCAGATCTTCTTACCAAACTAAGAAAGACTGTCACCAGAAAACGATATATAGCGCGGACTAAAATTCTGCTTTAGCTTCAAAACAACGCGCCCTCCCATAAAGCAAGATTTGTGCTGCAAACAGCCAACGATTTGAATATTGAAATTCCTCCACACCCACCATATTTTCCGGATATAGCTACATCAGACTGTTTTCTTTTCTCAAAACCTGAAAAACAGCTTAAAGGTAATCATTGTGACAGTGACGAAGATGTCATACTGGCTTGTGATAACTGGTTGGGTTAAAAAAATGGGTTTTTTTTATTGTAAAGGTCTTTTCAAGGTCACGCAGAGATGGCGGAAATGTATAAATTCAGGTGATGGCTACATTGAGAAGGAATAAGCACTGTGCCAAATTTAAACTTTCTCCTCCTACTCCATCATGATCAGGGTTAAGACTTATGACTAGTCCTTTGTAATTATTTAAATGTATATATATATATATATATATATATATATATATATATATATATATATATATATATATATATATATATATATATATTAATATATATATATGTATGTATGTATGTATCGTGCATGTGCACGAGGATGCTTCAAATGAATACCTAGAAAATGGGATAGCAATTATATAAACAATTTATTTGTATTTCACTTGGTAATATGGTTGCTGAGGATGTCAAGAGTGTCTAGTAAATGTCCTTACTTTTGATGTGCACAAAAGAGGAGCGACGATCTGTGATCCATTTTTTAGCATCGAAGTTATGAAACCTATATAAATTAATGGGCGAATGAAGGTCATATATGGTCACTGTGAATATTTATATATGTATATATGTATGGGGTTCAGTTGTCTCGAAGTAATCCTGGGGTACCAAATGTCGCAGGTTCTAATCCCGGGTGAGACCGGGATTGTTTTTTACGTGAATCTTCTGGTAAAAAATCCACTGATCTCTGGGTATTGAGATCGAACTCTTGTGTTCAGTGTCGAGCACGTTAAACATTCCTTGGCAGTTAGCAATCGAGAAGAGTTAGAATAACGGCCGCTTCCCAGATAAAACACACAAAAAACACAAAAATTAAAGTTAAATTCTACTCATATTGTTGTACCTTCCCCCAGGCCTAGTAAGCCGCAAGAAGTTGTAAAATACCTACTACGCATAGCCGAAGCCCTTGGCTACCTGGCAAAAACATTAAACATGTATAATTGAATATCAGGACTCAACACATTCTAAGTAAATATATAAACAATCGAGATAGCTGGCGAAGGGATTGAAAATGTTGCACATTTTGAAAATCTGGGATCAATACTGAAAGAGGTAAGTCTAAATGATATTGCTCTTCAACAGGTCCATGAGTTCAAGTATTTGGGCAGTATTTTTTCGGCAGATGGTAGAATCGACAGGGAAATCGAGACAAGATGTCAGAAAGCATCTGCGATGACTTATCAGCTGTCCCTACTGCTTAGACACTCGAGCATTAGTTTGGCAACAAATAAACAGCTGATAAACAGTATATTTATGCCGATTCTGTGCTACAAGTGCAAACATGGCCTCTGTCAAGAGCGTGCGAGAGCAGAATTTCTACTTGTGAAATGAAGTGTTTGAGGAAAGTCAGCGGTGTTACCAGAAGAGACAGAATACGAAACGATGACATTCGAAGCATGGTCGGCACTACATCTTGTGCGGAATATATTTCCAGGCAAAAAATAAGCTGGTTTGGTAATCTCATGAGAATGCACCCTCATCATCTTCCACTGATGGCTTACAATGCTGATAGATCTGGCTACAGGGCAAGGGGGATCGGCCATGAGGTAGGTGGATAAATTTCAATAGAGTGATTGTGCAACTACAAAGGCTCACATTGACCGACGCAGCGCACTTGGCGCAGGATAGACGACTTAAACTCATCACGACGCTAAACGGCACAAGTGGACAGAAAACTAACTAAACTAACTAATTATACTGAACAACAATGGAGACTGTACAAAGGAAGTTAGAAGACGACTGACTATGGCAATGCACAAGATAAGGAGTTTGTAGAACATATCGCATAATACAAACAAAGAACTAAAACTAAAGATCCTAAGAAGATGCATTTTTCCTGTGGCAACCTATGGATGTAAAACATTGGCGATTACAAAAGCAATAAGAGCGAATATCGGTGCTTTTGAAACACAGTGCTACAAAAGAGTCCTGAAAATCCCTCGGACAAAAAAAGAAAGAAACAAATCCATCCGGCAAGACCTGGATGTAGAGGAGAATTGGCTCATAAATGACGTAATGATCCGAAACTGTAGTTTTATTTGGACACAATAAACGACACAACGGACTGGAGAGAGTGGATATGGAAGGCATGGTCACTAGGCAGAGAAGTATTGGCCGACTGAAAAGACGATGGACCCAGAACATTAAGGAGACGCTGGATTTGACCTTGGAGCAGGCCGGAAGACTGACGAAAGATAAGAGTTTTCTACAGAAAGGCTGTTATGAGAGCGACGTTCTGCAAAGGATATGCTACATGATGATTATATATTGTGGTATAAAAACTAGATATTGGCTGCAAAAGAGAAATTTCAGAGAAACAAAAACAACATATGAAGCATGACAAAATAGAACATATCGACAGGTGTGAAAACTCGCAAACTGTAAATGGAACTGTGAAATGTCAATATCAATAGATTACCCAAAACAAAACTCATGTGAACATCCAGAGAAACAAGAATATAATAAGATCTAAATTGCACTAGACATATAACATTCATCCATAGGCGAGAAGTTAACTTCGTAGAGACACAAATACAATGGAAAGCTAAACACAATCGGAAACACGCAATTTAAAATACTGATACCACCCAGCGATGTGATTAATCAACAACATCCTAGATTACAAGGGAAACAAATATGTTTTAATATAAAACTTACAAATAAAAATGTTCATCTCCTATATCTGTCTCTAAAAACCTCTTCCGATAAACCTAGAAGGACTTGCATCTTACTTTTAGTGGACCGTTATTCTCTCACGATTCATTCTTTCACCGCAATTAAGCTCTCAAGTCTGCATTTGTTCTACTTTTCCCACAGTTTTACATTAAAGTCTTTCTTTACTTAGTGTTCTCATCTCCACTCTTACCTGTTCCATATCTTTTATATCTTCCTGCACTCTTTTTGAGGCATTGATCAGGTAGTGTTTTCATTCTCCATTATTGTCTTCTCATGAGATTTGCTTGCTCAGAGCACTTACCATCTTCAACAGCGCATTCCCTTTTCGAGTTGGTTAATGTTTTAGTATTTCCTTTGAATCGTCGCAACGACAAGAGGTGTACCTCGTTTTGGGCAAATACTTATGAACTGCAACACCCCATAAAAGGAGTTTGTCTAAGGAACAACAAGTAGAGGTGCAACGATACGAAGGGAATTAAATAAAACAATAAAACCTTATTCCCACCAGAAAATTCACCCAAAGTGTAGGCTTTAAAGGATCCAGGAACGTCGTAAATGGGGCATTTTCCTAGCCAGGCCAGAATATGGCTGTCGTAAACTTGTTTCGGTGGGATCTTGGGATGCAGAGAGTGGTATGGCTCCTTTATATTCACCGTGGTGTCGTCAAAGGCCTTCAAGCACACAATACGTGGACACAGGGATCAAAGAGAGAGGAGGAGTGAGAAGTTGTACATGTGAGAGTAGTGCCAGAATTAGGACATGAGAGGGTGATAGAGAGATAGAATGGCGAACGTGTACGAAGGAAAGGCGCAGCGTAGCAATGTATGACATGATTCACTGGCTGAGGAAGTTGATCAAAACTTGTGCATGTTACGCAGAAGAGTTTGGAGTTCAAATCTATACCGGCGCATATGTCATGTCTTATGTCCCTGTGAAAGTCAGGTAGGTTTACTTCATGAGATAATGATCTGGTAGTGGGAAAGTTTTAGACATGGGGTGGACTTCTAATGAAGAGAATATAAATTTGATTGGCAGAGATCAAGCTGAGAAATAAAGCGTTTTAGTAACGCAGTCGATCACTTGATGGAGAACAATGTGTTATTGCAAAAGCAATACACAGAAAGTATCAGGTTTAAAGGAGATTATCAAGTTGCGAGAGATAATTCAGGTTAAATATAGGCCATTGCAAAGGATAATTCCCATTACATCAACGGGATTAGAAAGTTGAAGGGACAACTCATGTTAAATAAAGGGGACTAGATAGTGGAAGGGAAAATGCACGTTAGATAAAGAGGATTATAAAGTTGAAGGGACGATTCACGTTAAATAAAAGGATTAGAAAGTTGAAGGGTCAATTCACGTTAACTAAAAGAATTAGAGAGATAAAGGGACAACTCATGTTAAATGAAAGGATTAGAAAGTTGAAGGGACAATTCACGTTACATAAAAGGATTAGAAAGTTGAAGGGACAATTCACGTTAAGTGAAAGGCTTAGAGAGCTAAAGAGAGAACTCACGTTAAATAAAAGGGATTCGAGAGTTAAAGGGACAATGCGCTTTAAATAAATGGAATCATAAAGTTGCAAGCGAAAAATCACATGAAATTTTTAAAAATGATTATATCGGGTTCTGTAAAATGATGTAGGTGTAAAGAACTTTAAAATCTAGCATACGAGTAACACAATGACTAGAGTGTTTAGTTTTTGCAGAAGATGTACTAAGTTCAATCATCGGATGTGATATGCTCCAGTCCATAAAGATGTAAACGTATACCTGAACTTCAATTACCTAAACCAAGGCAGCGAAAACAGACAAATAATAAACACAATTTAAAGACACCGAGACCTTGTAAAACCACGGAAGTGGCTGTATGCGATCACGTCTAATTAGACCCATCGATAATGTACAGGGAATTATAGAGGCACTATATGTCGAGAATGAAGGTAAATGGAATTAAAGAGACGACAACGATGCATTACAGTTAATATTGAGGAGTGTAAGCTTCCGCGATTGTAAATTCCGGGAGATAAATGGTAGAAGACTGAAGCTTAGATTCAGAGCTGGGAATAATTCAGATTAAAAGAACAGTGCGCATACATTGTGAGGGTTATAGATGATGAAGTGGGCAAAAAGGTATAAAAGTGAGGAATATAAGGGCTTGTACGAGAATTAGAGATAACGTTTGAGGAATAATGCGAAACAGAGAGATGGTAGAGATGCAAGATGCGTAGTAACGGAGAAAATGATAACGTGTATACAAGAAATTAGAGATGCTCTTTACGTTATTCTTGAGAATAATGCATTTAGGGAGACAATTTTAGTTAAAGCATGGGAAATATGCAACAATTGAAATGCTGGCAGAAACTACACGTGTTGAAAAATGGGGAACTATATCAATATGAACCACAATGTAATCTGTAATTATAGCTTTAGTTATTTATTCCCTTTCTATGTGGGGCTGGGAGGAGGCTATAAACATAAACCAATATGCATTTGACTGGATCCTGAGAAAAAACAAATGCTTAAACAGTTGTAGATTAAATACATGAAGCGTTTGAAGATGAGATCAATCAAATTTATGGACTAATACTTTAACTTGAATGGTCTATGTATACTTGGTCAAGAATTGAATGGAGAAATTGATATGAAGCTGATATGCTTTCTATCACCCTCTCATGTCAACTTTCTAGACACGTACTGCTGAGTGTATGCAACTATAAAAGCCCAACACATATAAATCGCAGTGATATATTTTGACAGATCAGTTCTTCCTTTAGTCTCACGGATCGGGAGTTTGACCTTTTTCTCGTGATACATCGTCTTATCATTTCTGTCTACTTACTTAACTCGTCGCCATGTGCAGGGGTGGTATCCATATGTGGGCCTGTGTGTGCTCATTGTTATTTGAAATTCCGGATTTTGTAGGGTTTCTTCAGAAGGTGCAGAAGAGATGATATCACATGGGTGGTTAATAGAAGAGATCATATCACATGCGTGGTTAATAGAAGAGATATCACATGCGTAATTAATAGAAGAGATGATATCACATGTGTGGTTAATAGAAGAGATGATTTGACATGCGTGGTTAATAGATCAGATGATATCACATGCGTGGTTAATATATGCCTTGGACCTTCGGGACATGTGTGGATCTACTGTCCTGTCGCGATGAGGGTTTGTCGGAATGTGTAGAGGTGAACTGATACAGTTGATCAACCCCTGCATCTTGGATGAAGACACATAAACAATGGACCGACGATGCACATATTGTAAGGTGTGGAACCTGTGTTTGGATTCAACAGAAAGGGGCGTCTAGGAGGACAAAGCAAGTCTGTACAACCATCAATATGCACACTCCTCGACTTGTAATGAGAGCAACTGTACACCTATGGGTCTGCCCGGAGCACAGTGATTTCGATTATTACCATAACAAATCAACGTGTCTTTAACACCGTCAAACCCTCCCTTTTGTTCCTTTCCGCTTGATTTGAATCCATCACACTGTGCTATTGTTTTTTTTCTTATTTAATAAAACTTTATTTTTGCCTTCATCTGGTCTACCGACTAAGGTTTTATTCTCGATGTTCTTCCTGTAATAAATAAATAAGATAGTGTTACTAGTTTAAACACAGAAGGCTGCATTCAGTCAGCAGGCTGTAGACCTTGGTAAATGGTATCATGTACAGCACCGTGTGATTGAGTCATCTACCTTTTCAGGGTTAGTACGAGAGTGTTTAATGGGCATGTTCTACATCATTATGAGGGGTCTAGTGTCCGAACGGTTAGAGTAATTGTGTCAAACAACCACACAAATCCCAATATAATGTCATTAGCTCACCACTCGCTAGCCTACACACATATCAATCATAAAAGGAAGTTTGTTTGTAAAAGCGGCCGGTTTGTTCTGACCTTATTGTAAATGTTACACAAATCAAATATCCCTGTTTATTTCTTGGAAAAAAATATGAAGTTCTCAAATTGCCAGTTCGTGGGAGCCACATCTGTGTCGAAACGGACATCTTCATCTTCAACACCTTCATCAACATGTGTCGTACCTTAAGTACGAGTACTTTAATAAGGATAACAAGAAAGTGCTTTTAACTTCCACACAGAAAGGATAGCAGTTGTACATCAGTCGAGAGTCATTCAGTTATGTCAGTTGGAAATGGTTAAATAACTACCGTTATAAATAGCATGGAACTGAGAAAAGACACTAGTCACATTTGTTCACAAATAACGTGCAACAAAGTTCCTAATACGATCCACGACGGCAGTATCACCTGTCAAAACGCCATTTAACTCACAGTGAAATAATGTTTCGGGAACTTTTATTTAAAAGTAAACGTAGGCTGCTCGTTCAACGAGAGCTAGTACTAATTTCAAGGTTACATAAAACACAATGGTCAAGACCACATCTCACATAAAGGTTAGGTGAAGTTTACTGATTAAGACTACACCGAACGTCAAGATCATGTGAAACCTTTTGACCAAGACTCCCACCGCACACCTGGGTCAGGTGATTCATTTTGACCACGAATTCAGCTGTCGTCACTATCTATTGAAATATGCCTACAACAATTCCGTACCTCACCTCATAATCCAGTGCAACATACTGAGTAATACGTAAGCTCACGCCTTGTTCAAGTGAAACAAACTGACCAAGACTATATTCCAAGCCATCTCTATGTTCCTGCAAATAAGAAGTTTAACAGTATCATGTGTAGTTAGGTGGAGATAGCACACTCATTCTCATAGTAATGAGTATAATGAAGAACGTCAGATAGTCAGGAAGACACAGACACGCTTTCTGCCTAATGAAAAATCGACTAAATTTTTAGTTGCCTCGATAATGGCTTGCCACTGGACAACAGCACCTCAGGAACAGAGAGTGTGGTTGACGGAAATATACATCTTCCAAACTTAAAATGTAATTTGAAGAACCTCTGCAACTCTCTACCAAAGAAACATCACCAAACGTGAGGGATGGAGAACTCTCACCACACCTACCACCAGTTTTTAACAGTGCGTTAATGGAGAACACTCCACGTGCTGATCACTTTTCAACGATTCTTCAATGTAGAAGTCTCACCACGCTTCCCAATTTTCAACGATTCGTCAATGTAGAAGTCTCACGATGCTTCCCAATTTTCAACGATTCGTCAATGTAGAAGTCTCACCACGCTTCCCAATTTTCAACGATTCGTCAATGTAGAAGTCTCACCACGCTTCCCAGTTTTCAACGATTCGTCAATGTAGAAGTCTCACCACGCTTCCCAATTTTCAACAATGCGTGAATGTAGAAGTCTCACCACGCTTCCCAATTTTCAACAATGGGTGTATGTAGAAGTATCACCACGCTTCCCAATTTTCAACAATGCGTGAATGTAGAAGTCTCACCACGCTTCCCAATTTTCAACAATGCGTAAATGTAGAAGTGTCACCACCCTTCCCAATTTTCAACAATGCGTGAATGTAGAAGTCTCACCACGCTTCCCAATTTTCAACAATGCGTGAATGTAGAAGTCTCACCACCCTTCCCAATTTTCAACAATGCGTGAATGTAGAAGTCTCACCACGCTTCCCAATTTTCAACAATTCGTCAATGTAGAAGTCTCACCACGCTTCCCAATTTTCAACAATGCGTGAATGTAGAAGTCTCAGCAAGCTAACCAGTTTTCAACAATGCGTGAATGTAGAAGTCTCACCACGCTTCCCAATTTTCAACGATTCGTCAATGTAGAAGTCTCACCACGCTTCCCAATTTTCAACAATGCGTGAATGTAGAAGTCTCAGCAAGCTAACCAGTTTTCAACAATGCGTGAATATAGAAGTCTCACCACCATTACCAGGTTATATCAATGTGTGAATGGAGAATTCCCACCACGCTTTTTATTTAACACGGTCAATTCATATTTTGCTTCACCCTTATGTCGATTTGTAGCCCTGCTGCCTTGTGTCACTAGATTGAGCGGCATATTGATTTGGACGCATTCTTGTCAGAGGTCACGTCACTGTCAGACATAATGAAATCTATGCTTCCTCATGTTTGTGTATTGTTCCTTGAGTAGCAGGTACGACAGGTGTGAAGATCAAACAAGGCACATGTTCTAGAAGAAACATCGTTGGGAATCAACTGCTGCTTTGTTCGTAAACTGGGGACTGCCAAAGGCTGGGGAAGTAGCCCTGACTAATGGACGCTGACGATGGTGCACTAGGCCATCGGGTTCGGATCATGTTGCTTCATGGCCAGCATCATACATACATCCACAAATATAACATTGTTGGATTCACTATCGTGAATGTCTGATGGGTGATGAACGAGGAACGGGAAGAAGACGACGTTGAAAAACAAGAAGTCATTTCTAATGTTTTTTGTTCAAATTCAAATGCCAACAAAACAGTCTTCAGGTTGTAGACCTGTTTGATTAGAAAAACGTATAATAGTATGGTTGTGGGGATTCTTCTACGTTAGTTGCGTCTTGATATGACATTCAAAGATGTCTTTCGATCTCTCTATTGTAGAAGGTCCTCAATTGCAGAGGTCAATATCTTTTTGAATGTGGTTATCATGGAAACTAACAAGAAATTTATCGAAAAAAACATAGAATCTCATACTTGAATAAACTAAAGAATAACTTATTATCTGCTATCAGAGGAAGAATAATGCACGTGAAGATGCCAGAGACAAATAAAAGGGGTTTTCCAATCTTCCAAATATGTCGTAACATGTCTGCAGGTGGAGTTGTTCACGGATTAGCAACCTCATTATTTAAAACACATTGCTGCAGAAGTCACCATAGCAATGACATACAGAGTGACCTGTGGAGACAGTATACCTGGTATGATGCAATGCTTGTTATACGCTTCACGATACATACGGAAAGAGTGAAACAGAAGAAGAAGTATCAAATGTAAGCAATTTACACTGAAAACGGTTACGCATTTCCTGATACACATTCCTTGATCGTTAAGTGGATATGTGTCTATACTTGTGATCTTGAGGTATAATTATAGAGATCATGGGTATGGTGTATATGTTCTATATCAACTAAGATACAATAATGTTAACCAAATTATTGCTTTAAATGGGATCCCAATCACATCACCGGCCGTTACCCCGGGGAAGCAAACCCTTAGAAAATGCAGGAAGAAGCAGATCCTTACATAAAAATGCATGCTGATGTCGGATGCACTGGGCCGACAGGCGCAAAATAAAAACAACAGTGCAACGCACACCGCCTTGGGGATTAGAGAAATAAGGCGAACGCAAAATTATTTTTATTTTTTTTAAATGCAAAGTTCTTAAGGGAAAACACATAACTGTAAATCTTGAAACTTCAAACCCTGTAACATAAAACGCTTAATAAAACTTGTATATGTTAACTCTCGTTAAACATGCAAATCATTCATTATCGGGGATTGAACAACACTAATGGTTAAAATGCCATTTTAGGTAACAACAAAAACGAACGTACATGGACCACCATTTCGACTAATATATAAATCAAAAGTTTTTAGAAGCGATTGACATATTGGATATAATGTCAGCCTTATAGTCTAAAAAAGAGATGGGTTCGAACTCCAGTTGGATCTGAATTCTCTTCGTAGAAGTGGGAATTTGGGAGCATAAAAACCTATCCAGCACACTGAGCTGCGTAAGAGTTCGTTGTTTTCGTCCGTTTATGTTTTAGCCGTATATTTTACGATGACACAAGGCTTTCAACAAGATACATTCTTTACGTCTACATTAAGGCTCGTGAACGTTCTTAACAGTCGGTTTCCAAAGGTGAAGTCCTAATCAGAGCTGAAAAGCTTTTCGCCTTGAGAAGGAATACATGTTCATGAGAATTAGGTAAGCAAGCAGACTAGTTACGGTCTACACCAAACTGTTATTGAGTAATTGTTCATTATAACTAGGTAAGAAGACTTTAGTTACGGTCCACATCAAATTGTTATGGAGTAATTGTTCATGAGAATCAGGTAAGCAGTTTTTAGTTATGGTCTACATCAAATTGTTTTGGAGTAATTATTCATGAGAACTAGGGAAGCAGTTTCTAGTAATGGTCTACATCAAATTGTTATGGAGTAATTGTTCATGAGAATCAGGTAAGCAGTTTTTAGTTATGGTCTACACTAAACTGTTCTGGAGTAATTTTTCATTAAAGTAGTCAGTCGATCTTTAGATAATACCTGCACCAAACTGTTATACAGTAGTATTGCATTCAACTAATAAGTGCATCTTTAGTTAATACCTGTACCACACTGTTCCGGGGTAATTTTTCATGAAAACTAGGGATGCAGTATGTAGTTAGAATGTTTTCCTAATTTTTGCGTGACACGGGCCTATCAAAGAACAGATCAAGTCAGTTTGGCTTTATTAGGGAGTAAGTCACGCTGTCTTTGTACATCAGCGCTAAAACTGCTGTCGGTGAACCCCACCAACGGAATTACATAGTATTAATAATTGCATATCTGTTAAATCAGGGACTGAACAATGCATAAATAACATTAAAGAGAAACTGGCTCATTAATTTACATGAACAAGTTATGGCTATGATCTATAGTAGGACCCTTGGAATTGGTACAGTAAATTACACGTTATTATGCACTGATATAATATGATACAGAGCACTAAGCTATTGTCGGTAACACATGGTTTCAATACTGTACTAGAATATTATGGACATGGATTATATGAACACAGGTAGGTGTTTATGATGTGTAATGTCAACATTGAGTAAGTTTACTCATGTGTGCTACCTGAAAGGGCGAAAGGTGGATGGTTGCGA
Source organism: Ariolimax columbianus (assembly GCA_036924085.1). Classification (NCBI taxonomy): domain Eukaryota; kingdom Metazoa; phylum Mollusca; class Gastropoda; order Stylommatophora; family Arionidae; genus Ariolimax; species Ariolimax columbianus. Next base: position 132,579,827 of record JAVGWX010000002.1, read on the forward strand.
TAGCTGTCCTCACAACCCGAGCATGCCGATGAAGGTGGACCGCGGTCCTTTATGCTGTTCTGCTTTGTTTCATTGCATTTGCGCGACGTTCACTACTACGGGAGTCACGTTGATCCACATCTCGTCAGCTACAATCGTAATATAATATATATATATATATACGGAACTTGACAATCGCGCTCGTCTACTCGTCTGTGACGAGTAAAAAAAGTTTTTAATTGTTAATTACGTGTTTAATTGTTATTATAAAACGACTCTGGCACGATTATCGATGGCATAACGGTTCGAATAGATTGTACATAGCTAGCTTATGATGGTCAATCTAAATGGATCTCTACCACCGCAATTTAAATCTACTAAAGCCATCGATAAATGTTACTTCAGTGCTAAAACGTTATGCATGTTCAATGACACAAATGCCATGCCTCTGACAGCAGTGTATTTTTCTTAAGAAGAAATAGGCTAACATTGTTTAATTAATACAACATATTTTGGTTTGGTACGCATTGTTATTCAGAAATGAAGGTGAATTAGTGCCTAGTTTAAATTTGCTAACATAAATGTGATAACTCTCGTCCAAGCATGCTTCTGGTGAAATTTGTTTACTGACTGGTGAGTCACCCAAAAATGTGTCAAGTCCTGCATATATACAAATATATAAACATTTTGTTGTGTCTTTTCACTGTTCATGTTTTTTCTTTCACGTTCAGGTTATGAAGAGATCTTTACTTGTACAACAAACCTGACTGAATGCCTCATGCAAATTTGGTATTCAACGCCTGGTATATTTCCTTAAGCCACCTTTCTCGTGAACGTTCTTGAATCCGTTGTATCTAAATATCATTGTTTATTTGGGGGCCCTATGTGGAGGTAGTTTTGTTATGTGGTCAAACCATTTTAGTTGCTGTCTTTTGATGTAGTCTAATATTGGTTTTGTTCCAACCAGTTTCATGATGTCATTGTTTCTGATCATGTCTCTCCGTGTTACACAACATATTCCTTGCATGCATTCATTTTTGATGTTTCGATTTGTCGTTTTAAACTTCATGTTAGAAGTCCAGTTTTGACATTGATATCAAAGTGTCGGGTCGAACATCGTTTAGTATAAAGCTTTTTTGGTAGTTACTGTCACCTGCTTCCAGTTAAGTATTGGTGTTTTGTATTTGCCTTATTGCATCTTTGTTGGATTTCCGCTTTGATTCTTCCGTTTGCTTATATCGTGCAACCTAAGTGTGTGAAATAGTTCACCTGTTTGATTTGCTGCTTTGCAATGAAGATATTAAGTTCTTCTGCTTATCTAGATTTGTTCATGACCTCATTTCTTTTATACTTTCATTTTCATGATGTATTCTTAACATGTTGTATTTAGTTTGCAAATGTGTTGTTGGAATTGCATTTCTGAAGTTACTATGAATGATTGATTGTCCGCAAAAAGAAGTTCGTTTAACAGTTCACAAATGTTGTTTTCTTCACCTAGCTTGTCTTTTTTTACATTTTTGCTCTACATTTGTGATGAACAATACAATAGATGGGACACTTTATTTCCGTACTCCATATTTGAAATGCATTTTTTAAAGGTCCGCTTATTTTTCTAACAGAACACCGACTATCACTGTAAAGAATCGTACTAGGTGATCGTTTACTCTATAGGGTGCCAATGTTTTCCATAATTCCTGTCTTTCTACTGGACCTAAAGCTTTTTCGTGATGTACAAACGCGGCGTACAGTTCCATATCGTATTGAATTCTTTTATATACCAATTCTCTTAGAGTAAAAATTGCATTCGTACCGCTTCTGTGTTTTTTTTTTCTAAAGCGCATATGTGTGTCGTTGAGTTCAATGAAGTAGCGTGGTCATTTTTTTCTAAGATTTTACCAAATATTTTGGCAGTCGATATGCCTCTACATTTTGAACAGACCATATTGGAATTATTATTGCCTTTCTCCAGTCTTCTGACGTTTCCTGTTTAGTCCATTACATGTTATACAATCGTAATATAGTCTTAATGACTGCAGACTTCTTAAATTATGTAGTCATCACGATTTGCGTATAACCAACAATATCTTTCGGCATAGGTGATCTAAAGTTCTTACGTGACACATATGTCATCATAACAAATGACTGAAGGTGGACAATATAAATACAGAATACAATAAAACTAGCTAAAGCTCGCTTCCAGTAGATAATGAACCTACTGCCAGAAAGGTCACTGACTGATATTGAGAGAACAAGTCTTGGAGTGTTATTTGGAACCTATATTGCTTGATAGGCTGAGTTCCGAGCAATGAACAAATGAACTAAGAAATCACATGTATCAGCAGACATGATCCTAAAGAATGTAACTATAATCTAGACAGCAAAGAAGTAAAATGAAGACATACGGGGTTACAGAAAAGCAATATTAAAAAAGTGGACAGACCCGATTAATTGGAAACATTATTCGATAAGAAGCTAAAAAAGTAATGGGACAGCAATATATAAAGGACAAGAGAGCAAGAGAGAAAGAAAGGGCACAGACCAAAGGTATTGGAGGACACGAATAAATGATCAGAGAACACAATAGATCTGAAGTGCTGTCCTGGTCTAAGGACAAATGGTTGAATGAATTCATCGATTGTTTTAAAACTAGTAATTCAGCAAAGCGATTGATTACTCGAAGTTTTCAATTTTGAAAAATTACTCCTTTGTTCTCAAAGTGCAGGTCAAATTTGACAGAATACAAATGTTAAATAACTAATATTTGAAAATATTGAGAAATACAACAGCAATAATACCAACTGAAACAATAATAGCAGTAATAATAATAATAATGATAATAACAATAATATTCATTACAATACTATTCACAATACAAATTAATAAATAGATTTGCTGGAAGCATGATATTCCAGTAGATGGATAGACAGCAGTAGTTGAGATAAAAAAATTAAAACGGAAAAGAAGACGGACAGTAGCAGTACTAATAATAGTAGTAGTAGAAGTAGTAGTGGTAGTAATATTCGTAGTCGAAACAGTGATAGTAATAGTAGTAGTAGTAGTAGAAATAGTAGTAGCAGTGGTAGTAGAAGTAACAGAGCTAATAGTAATACAATTATAATAGTAATACTAGCTGTATTAGTAGTAGCAATAGTAGTAGTAGCAGCAGCACTTGTAGCAGTAGCAGTAGTAGTAGTAGTAGATGTAGTAGTAGTGGTAGTATTAGCAGCAATAGTATTGGTAGTAGTTGTAGTAGCAGCAGTAGTAGTAGTAGTAGTAGTAGTAGTAGTAGTAGTAGTAGTAGTAGTAGTAGAAACAGTGTAGTAATAGTAATTGTGGTAGTAGTACTATTGGAAGTAGTAGTAGCAGCAGTAGAAGAAGTAATAGAGCGAGTAGTAATATAATTATAGTAGTAGTAGAAATAGTTGTAGTAACAGCAATAGTAGTAGTAGGAGTAGTAGCTAATAGTAGTAGTGGTAGTATTAGCCGTAATAGTATAAGTAGTAGTTGTAGTAGCAGTAGTAGTAGTAGTAGTAGTAGTAACAGCAGTAATTGCAGATTTAACATTATTAGTAGAGCTTTATTAGAAGCAGCAGTAGTAGTAATAGTAATGGTAGTAGTTGTGGTGGTAGTAATAATAGTAGTAGTAGTATTAATAGGAGAAGTCGCATCATCAACAGTGTTAGTACATCAGCTTTCTCTACTTCTCTCGTTGTACGCTTTCAAATAATGGTATATATTTACCACATATACATGATGGTCTGTCCCAGGATTCTCACGCCGCCATAAAGTATATGGTGCATTTGAATTGGTGATGACCATGTAGTTACTCTCGAAGAGCTAGCATATCTGTAGAATATGTTCAACCGTTTATTTGTTCTCCCACATAGGCACAAATTTGTATGTCCAAATTGTAATCTATTGAAAAGATGATTTTTCAGTCTGCAAAGATCTGTTTCCAGTCTGAGCATTTTGACCATCTTATCTTGTCAAAGAGCAGCATACTTCTGATATATCAAATTTTGCGTGTTCTCTGTGCCAGTTGTCTTTGAAGTTAACGTGTATAATCGTCCGTATACCTTCATATATTGTTTTTTCTTCAGTTTGGGGCTCCTCTGCTGCCTTTTTTTGCATGTCTGCCTCCTTAGTTCCGTGTATCTTACATTGTGCAATAATTAACTGAGTTTTCACTCTGTTAAAATTGTACCTGGTATTCATGAATGATGTTCTCCGCTTAGTGTTGCAATTGGTCGAGGATTAATCTAAGCGTGATCTTGCTAGGGAGGCTGATGAGGCATATTGTTCTGTAATTTTGGCACAGCTTTATGTTTCCAGACTTAGGAAATGGTATAACCATCAACTCTGTCTATACGTTCGGCCAGTTTTTTGTCGCTCATATTTTGTTACAGATGTGTGTAATGCCTTCCACCACTACCTCCATACCTGCCTGCAAAAGCTCTGCTGGTATATATTGTCCACGCCGGTCGCTTTCCCTCTTCTCAATGTCTTTACCGCTGCAGCTACCTCCTCTTCTGTTATCGGTTGTTTATCCTCTATGGTTGTTGGTGTTGGAGGGATTGTTTTCCCAAGTTCATTTCGTTCATCATAGTTGTATAACTCGTAACAGTACACTGTCCATCGTGTCAGTACGTCATTGTCCTCAATAAGGCACTTGCCGCTTTTATCCTGGATCATAAAGTTCCTGTCATATCGTGGAGTTACCAAATCTTTGACCACCTTGTATGCTCATATAGCATCATGTTTTTTCAAATCTCTCTTTCGCCTCTCTCATCTATTGTTATATCGCTTTCTTGACCTCTTTATATCTGCCGACCTCATCAGGTAGATGTTCTTGGTTTTTTCCAGTGACTTTCTTCTTTCACAAATGTCTATACTTTATTTAGTCACCCATTGCTTCATTTTTGTTTGGTTGTACACCAGAATCTATATTACTATATCAATGAATGCTTAGTTAAGAGTCTCTATTACTATATGGTTATCCAGTCCCTCTCTGATAGCCAACACTGGAGCAAATCTCCCTCCTACTTTCGATTGTAACACTTCGATGATTGTTGGTTCTTTTAGCTCGTCCAAGCTAAATGTTAGTATAGACACTTCTTTCTTTGTGAATCTCTTCAATCACAAACACATAGTCATCATAACAAGATCGTGGTGGCTTCCTATATCCGATCCGGGAAAACTTCTCGTTTTGTCGGTGTTGATGCTAGATCTTCTTCTTCTTCTTCTTCTTCTTCTTCTTCTTCTTCTTCTTCTTCTTCTTCTGCGTTCGTTCTCAATCTCCCGCTACCAAGTCCTGCACAGGGCTTTACAAGTAGCAGGATGTAGTCCGGAGAATTGAATGCGTTGTGTCGCTAGTTTACAGTTTGACTGCGATATTTGCACCTTTCGGCCGACACATCCGTCTTCGGCAGGATGCAAGATCTAAACCTCTTCTTGACCAGTATATAAATAATTTAGCTGTGCACTTCATTGTTTGGGCTATGTCATGTCCAACGTCTAGACGACTTGTTATACCCGAACGTGTGTGCCACCAGCATCTTATTGCATCGTCCAAATTCTAGGAGTCCGAGGAACCGGTCATTCGATTCTTTGTTTCCGTATGGGCCACACGTTCCCCTCCAGTCGGGAATGCATTTTTTACAATTTTTGCTTTCTAATCCCGATGGACTACCAAAATGTCCTTTTTTTTGGCGTTTCGGTTATCAGACCTTGAAGTTAATCATAGAATGTCTCTATTTCACAATCTTCATAGCCGGCAGTTGGTGCATAGCACTGTGCTGCCTTAAGCCGTCAGATGATACAACGGCTAGATATCGTTGCTGAGGAACAGACAGGGTTCAGACAGGGAAGATACATTACAGAGCAGATATTTAATGTAAGACTGCTAAGCACGAACTATCTAGAGCAGCAGAAAAACGTGTATCATGTGTTTGTTTATTCCAAGAAGGCGTTTGATACGATATGACATACATCACTATGAGCGACCATGAGGATGTATACAATCAACGGAATATTATATAGGTCCCTGACCACCTGTAAGAGGGTGTCTCTATGGCGATGTGGTCAAGCCATTTGCCTCGTGTTCAGAAGATCGAGGTTCGTATTCGAGATAACGACGGTCGGTTCATGATGTCAATTTTTCCGGAGATCCCTGGGTTAATCGCTGGAGCTACGGAGTTCGTGCTTTGTGTGATGCTCTCGGCAGGCGGGGATACCCTTCTGTTGAGAGACTCAGTCATATGGGGAAACCCGAGCCAAAGAAGTGGGGCCCTCGCCTTTAACTTGAATGACCAGGCGCCCATCGTTGTTCTTGTGAATGAGATGCACGGGGACTGGGTTCGCACATCAGACGGTGTGAGACAGGGTTGTACACTCTCCCCAACACGTTTTGATATATTCCTTGAGTGAATTATGAGTGAGTCACTTGAAGATCATGTTTACTATACTGTCAAGATAGGGACCAGAATGATTACCAACCTTTATTTTGCAGATGACATCGACGGGTTGGTGGGCATAGAAAAAGAACTCCAGGAATGGGTCAGAAGACTTGATGAAACAGCTATTGACTATGTTATGGAGACTAACAACAGAAAGACACAATTAGTGACCAACAACGACAAGGACTGTAACGCTTATTAACGCTAATGACCAGGAACTCGTAGTGGTCGACCGTTTTAAATATCTGGGTTCGATTATCAGTGATGAAGGATCAAAATGTGAGGTGTTGTTCAGAATAGCACAGCCAATAGCGGCGCTTGCATTGTTTAACAAAATCTGGCATATTAAACGGTTAGCGCTATGCACAAAAATCAGATTGATGCGTCCATTGGTCATGTCAATATTCGTCTATGCTTGTGAGACATGGACAAATACAGCTGATCTACAGCGGAGAACACATGCATTGGAGATGAGATGTATCCGAAAACGTCACGTTACAAACGAGGAAATATGAGAAAGACTTGCAACAGCAAAAGAGCCTTTGTGAAGACCTCAGACAACAGAAGGATCAAATAGGCTTGCAAATACGATCCTATACAGGAAGGTGCAAGGCAGAACACGAAGAGGATGTCCCACAAACAGGTGCGAGGATAACATAAAAGAATGGACCAATCTCCGACCAGAAGCGGCACAGGAAGCGACCGCTGAAAGAGAGGAATGGCGTTGAGTTGTGAAGATGTCTTCATGTGTGCACCAACGACCTCACTGTTTACGGGATGGCCTGGCCTGATTCATGAATGTCACATACAGCCTGTCCAATACAATGCTTTGTTTTTCTGGTTTTTAAAGACCATAATGCCTTAAAGTGAATCTCCAATGAAAACTATCTTGTTTCTGTCATGGTCCTTGTTTTTCACGATGGTTATTGCATCTGATCTTGGTGACTGAGCCTCAACTCTGAAGATGTTTCAGAATTGTGCAGTAGGCCTGGAATATGGATTTTCTGCCCATTACTTAAGTGTGTGTTAACGCATAGTACCCAAATTGGTAATTGCTGATACATATGTATATATGCAAGTCCATTGTGTGACTGGATACGTTCCTTAAATATATGTAAATGCTAGATATGTTCTCTCTAGTTCTGTTTGAGGGCCTTTTTTCATCACTTCTTGAATGTTGTCTATCAATTCTAAGACTCGTGTTCTCTTCTGTGGTGGAGATAGGCTGCTTATTTGTGAGGTCTCTACCTTTATCTCTGCGAGTTATGACATGGAGGATGTTAGTAGATTTCCTTTTTTGAGAAAACTCGTTCTCTGGAGCCAGCTTCGACCATTTCCTTCCAATCTTTCATTAATTGCGTGATTTGGAAGCCGTTTGAATGTGTCTGCCAGTTGCAGTACTATGTACTCTCTTATGTCAGACGTGTTGTAGTTGTTTTGTTTGCTCTATTTCTTTTAATTGATGTTGATTTCATTGCTTCTATAATAATTCTTTGGCTTTGAATTGTCACTGGTTATTCAAATTGAGACGTTGAAGCTGTTATCCCATCTGGCAACCGCTTATTCTATAGCCCTTTCTAACATTTTATGTGTAGATCACTTTCAGTATTTGATGATCTGCACCACATACAGTTTGCGGTAGTTTGTTTCATTAGAGTCATTCGCTGATTAGCTTTATGTTGAACAATTTCAATTAGATGTTTCCACGTTAATGTGCTGCCAACTGTTATGCCTAAATATGTGGGATTATATTTCTTCTAGTAGCTCATGGGCACTTGATTTAAGTGGTTGCCTTAATTGGAAGTGTAAAGACTATGTTCGTTGTTTTCTTCTCATGGATGTTCAGGTGCTAGTTCTCAATCCACTGATCGAGTCTTTGTAAAACCTCTTTCATTCTTGAATGTGCTACTTTAAATATTCTTCAGCTACTCACAGAGCTAGATTAGCAATGTGTTACTAGATGTGGACGCTTAGCGGGATTTTATTCAGTCTGGGGCACTCCTTGTGTCAATTTCATTAAATAACTTTTGTGGCTCTGTACCTTTACTCTGAAGTATCTATTTTGGAGGAAGTAACCTTTCCATTTGCACATGCATCCAAAAAAAACCATATATTAGCAGCTGTATCTTTATCCTGCTCTCGACACTTCATCAAAGAATTTATCTACATCCACTCATACGGCCAATATGTGTTTCTGTTCCTGGAGATAATTGTGTTTTTATTATGTGGTATATTTCAGTTGGTTCTCAGTTGACCTGTATTGGCCTAAACTATCGCATTGTAGTATAATCACTATTCTATTCTATCCAGTCTAGTATAATCACTATTCTATTCTATCCAGTCTAGTATAATCCCTATTCTATTCTATCCAGTCTAGTATTAACCAATCTTTGCATACGTTTAGTCTACAGCTGCAGCAGCAATGCATCATTAGTAGTAGTAATAACAGAAGCAGCAGTAGTAGTAGGCATGGTACAATTAGCAGCAGAAGGAACAATAGTAACAGCAATGGTAACAGTAGGCATATTAGTAGCAGTGGTAGTAGTCGTAGCAGCAATGGTAGCAGTAGGCATATTAGTAGCAGTGGTAGTAGTCGTAGCAGCAATGGTAGCAGTAGGCATATTAGTAGCAGTGGAAGTAGTCGTAGCAGCAATGGTAACAGTAGGCATATTAGTAGCAGTGGTAGTAATCGCAGCAGCAATGGTAGCAGTAGGCATATTAGTAGCAGTGGTAGTAGTCGCAGCAGCAATGGTAGCAGTAGGCATATTAGTAGCAGTGGTAGTAGTCGCAGCAGCAATGGTAGCAGTAGGCATATTAGTAGCAGTGGTAGTAGTCGTAGCAGCAATGGTAGCAGTAGGCATATTAGTAGCAGTGGTAGTAGTCGCAGCAGCAATGGTAGCAGTAGGCATATTAGTAGCAGTGGTAGTAGTCGTAGCAGCAATGGTAGCAGTAGGCATATTAGTAGCAGTGGAAGTAGTCGTAGCAGCAATGGTAACAGTATGCATATTAGTAGCAGTGGTAGTAATCGCAGCAGCAATGGTAGCAGTAGGCATATTAGTAGCAGTGGTAGTAGTCGCAGCAGCAATGGTAGCAGTAGGCATATTAGTAGCAGTGGTAGTAGTCGTAGCAGCAATGGTAACAGTAGGCATATTAGTAGCAGTGGTAGTAATCGCAGCAGCAATGGTAGCAGTAGGCATATTAGTAGCAGTGGTAGTAGTCGCAGCAGCAATGGTAGCAGTAGGCATATTAGTAGCAGTGCTAGTAGTCGTAGCAGCAATGGTAGCAGTAGGCATATTAGTAGCAGTGCTAGTAGTCGTAGCAGCAATGGTAGCAGTAGGCATATTAGTAGCAGTGCTAGTAGTCGTAGCAGCAATGGTAACAGTAGCGGTAATAAAAGCAACAGCAGTAACATAAAAAAAAGCATCAGTAGTAGCAGAAGAAGTTGTAGGTGTAGTAGCAGCAGCAAAATAAGCAGCAGTGTAGTAGTAGTGGCAGTAGTACTTGCAGTAAAAGTAGCTGCAGTAGTATTATTAGTAGCAACAGTAGTAATAGTAGTAGTAGTTGTAGTAATATTAGTAGTAGTAGTAGTAGTAGAAGTAGTAGTGGTGGTGGTAGTAGTAGCAAGTGCATTAGCAAATGTTATTTATAGCCCTGCTGGTTTTATTAGTTATAGTATTAAGTTACAATCGTCCAGATGCTGTCTCAATTGTAGCAGAAGTTAACTGACACAGAAGCAGCCTGAGAAACAAAGGTCAAACTAGATTCAGAAAGGATAATATGTACTGCCGATGAGGGTAAAGTGGTATCAACTGTTATAATCTCTAACGTATTTATTTGTTGATGATTTACGAACCGAGTTAGATGTTTGCAGATATATATATATGTATATATGTGAGCATAGTTTCTAGTCTTATATCAGACAATGACGAGGCATATAAAATGTTAAACACTGCAATGCACTATATCTCAGTTTACAATCTTCATCTTAATTATTCACTTTCAAATAGGCACAAACATTTCCCCAATAAACTTGACGATATGTGGGAGTCATTTTTTGTCACCATACAATTTGCAGTGTAACTGTTATTGAGAGGACAGTGTTATCACTTGACTTTTCTGGGGGAATCGACAGTCCCGGAGAACATGTTTTACTGATTATTTATTCAAAGAACATGGGCACATGTCTGTGTGCCCAAAATTTAATTTTTTTAACGGATGCACATTCAGTCAGGAAGGACATGTTGATATTCTGAATGTTGTCATTTTGTTTGGTTCTTGGCAAATAGAAAAACGATTCTGCTGCATCATACAGTCTGTGTTATCTGTGTCATTTGTCTGTAACTTTCATTGTTTTAATTTACTTTAATTATGTGTAAGGAATCCTATATTCTCCTTACTTTTGCAGGTCTAGCTGCCTCATCATTTCCATGTATCTAACAGTGTGCAAGGAATTCACTGAATGTTCACTCTGTTGAACTTGAGTATTTTATTGACGTGTACTGTCCATTTTGCTGTTGTTATGGTTTCTATAGGCCATTGTGATTTATATGAAAATTGTAATACAAACTATGTTATAGTATTTGTTGCAGCTATTCGCATTGTCTCAGCCCCAGTTCTAGAAAGGTTTGGAAATTTAACAGTGGCAATTGAGATTTTGATTTTATTTCCAACATTTGATGTTGTTGCTCGTCCATCTGTGAACATTGGTGTCCATTCTGTTTCGCTTTTGAAAATATTTTAATGTAATCATATTGTACATAAACATGCATATATATATATAAATATATATATATATATATATATATATATATATATATATATATATATATATATATATATATATATATTATATATCAATGCTGTTTTTCGTTACTTCTGCAACGGGGTCCATCAGCTAAGCTGACCGTATTCTCTTCAGTGTTGTAAATATGCATTTTTTACAATTATTTATTCATCCTTTATCTGTGGACGATTTGGATTTGGTAAAGACTAGATAGTTTGCTTTATGGGAAAGCAGCTACTTTAATAGTCTGTTTCTACCATATTTATCCAACCAATTTATACATTGGATTATTCGGAATCCGTTAGGGTGTTTTCGCCAGTTATAGTATTCTCTAATCTCATTTGTCACTGATGAGTTGTAGTTTTAATTGTTTTCCTCATTCACTTTACGGTTGTTAATTATTTGAATTATGCTCTCTGCTATGTATTAAATATTACCTGTTTTTTTTTCTTTTCAAATCAGCATTTTTTACCTTATGACAAGTTTTAAATTTCATATAATAAAACAATTTCAATATTTGAATGCCCGTATCGAATGTAGGACCAACTAATTTGTGTGTTAGATACATTAGCTTTGATGTGTTCTTCAACTTCCAGTAACGCTAGATCATCAGCCTATAGTGAACTATTGATTCTCTTTGACAAAGATCAAGAACTATCTATGTGAAAGCACACTGTGGTGGGCTGATCCTTGTTACAAATACATACTATGTCGTCAGTGCTTATGTTGTCCTGTTCTTTCACTCTGGAGTAGATTTTGTAGAGAAATCGGACTATCCACTTCTACATAGGCCGATATTTTCTCCATTTGAGTACATTTCCAGGCTTTTCTCAATGCTTTCTAAAACACGTTCTCCATATATACCAAGATAGACAGTGTGTCATTGTTTTCATTGAAAGCACCATCTACATCTTCCGCTTAATATGCTAATTGGTTTTCTGAAACCGGGCAGATATGATGCTGTTTAGATTTGACACTTGGTGCTACCATTCCTTCCCAGACTGGCGAGTATCATCAACCCGAAGAGTACTTGCCTACCCTTGCTGGCGAGTTTCATCAACCTGAAGACTACGTGCCTACCCTGGCTGGCGAGTATCATCAACCCGAAGACTACTTGCCTACCCTGACTGGCGAGTATCATCAACCCGAAGACTACTTGCCTACCCTTGCTGGCGAGTTTCATCAACCCGAAGACTACTTGCCTACCCTTGCTGGCGAGTTTTATCAATCCGAAGACTACTTGCATACTCAGACTGGCGAGTTTCATCAACCCGAAGACTACTTGCCTACCCTTGCTGGCGAGTATAATCAACCCGAAGACTACTTGCCTACCCTTGCTGGCGAGTATCATCAACCCGAAGACTACTTGCCTACCCTTGCTGGCGAGTTTCATCCACCCGAAGATTACTTGCCTACCCTTGCTGGCGAGTTTCATCAACCCGAAGACTACTTGCCTACCCTTGCTGGCGAGTTTCATCAACCCGAAGACTACTTGCCTACCCTTGCTGGCGAGTTTCATCAACCCGAAGACTACTTGCATACTCAGACTGGCGAGTTTCATCAACCCGAAGACTACTTGCCTACCTTGGCTGGCGAGTATCATCAAACCCATTGACTACTTGCCTATCCTGACTGGCGAGTATCATCAGCCCACTGACTACTTGCCTACCCTGACTGGCAGGTATCATCAGCCCGATGACTACTTGCCTACCCTGGCTAAAGAGTATCATCAACCCATTGACTACTTGCCTTCCCAGGCTGAAGAGTATCAACAATGCGAAGTACCTATCTGTTTTAAAGCATCAGATGCTCGCAAAGGGAGCTCTTATTATCTTAGTAGATACACACGCGTGAAGGCCCCGACTTTGCTATGTGAGAGCCTATGTGAGACACAAGTAACTGGAGCACTGTTTGAGTTGGACAGCGTGTCCTCTTCTTCGCTTCCGACTGTATTACCATGTCCGATCATCAGCTTTTAGTGATGTGACGTGAACTGCTTTCTTTCCGATTGCCTTTTATCTAACATCAGTAAGACATGGCCTGATTTTAAGCTGGGTAGGCTGAAACACGCTGCTTCTGGGAAGTGAGCCTTGGTCCTTAACTAAGAGAGGCTGATGCTCAGAATTCTCCATACTGTTAATTATCTGTCCACTTTTGCCATGAAAGGCAATATATGTGTCTGTTCTGTCAGGGGTCATTGTTGACGAGAGGTAAAGCACTCGCCTCTCGAAGCGATGGGATATAAAACCCCGCAAGTTTAAAACAACCTTTGGTCTCAAGGTTGGTAAGACCAGAGTGCCATCATCCTGAGTTTTTGTCTGGTCGTCTCAACTGATCGTGTAGTCACCGGTTCAATGTAGCTGGACATGATTGAGATAAAGTGACGTTAATGGTCAGTACAGTTTTGACCTCACTAAAATCCAAATGCAGTGCAAGTTGTATCATCAGCACAAACCATCAGAAGATGTCGCCATCAACTCTTGCGATGGGCAACTATCTTTCTGTTCTGCCATCCGGAAGCTTAGCAAGAAGATGAACCAGCTATAATAATAGTAATGATGTTAGAAAATAATAATACGTATACTAATGTGATAATACAGCTACTAATAATTCAGTATTCAAACTGGAACTGGTTCATTTATGATCATTTACAGACGGCTGTGTGTTATTGCTGTCACTTATTATTCAAAGTTGGCTGTGAAAAATGGGTACAGTATGGTGCCATGCTGGTAGGCTTTCATTATAATGGGCGATATTGATTTTAAGTGATGTGCGGGTGTATGGTTGTCAGAAGGGTTAGAGTGGCTGTATGTTGAAGTAAATGGTCAGAGTTCGTGTTCAGGTTGCAGTACAATCGGTTTCAAAATAGTGAAGTCAGCCTCAATGCAAATACTGCAGTAGAAGATGAAGTATCGCTGTTGGCTCTGTAGAAGAGCGTGTATGTTGAGTTTTTTTGTTTTTTTTGGTGTGTGTAAGCCCATGGGCAGATACTGCTGTTAACAGAGGTTAGTTACCATTGTTAGAGAATACATTGTACTAAGTATCAATCTACGTAACTTTGGTAGTTCTAACGCATAAAATACAGTTACATAGAAAAAGTTGGAGGCTACACTGTACCAATTATCAACATTTGCAAGATTGGTAATCATTAAAAAAAAGAAAATATAATTTACAGAGAACGTGTTGGAGACTACATTGTACTTGGTATCAGCTATCACAATGCGAGGTGACCAGTTCCTTCAGCTGTACCGCGTTGTCTATAATTCTAAGACAGGTAAACTTCTACAATTCCGTGGATTGGAAAGTGACGTGGCACGTATAGGTAGGAAGCAGTTCTGAGTAAATATGTAGGTAATCTAACCGATACCACCTGTAAATGGGTACACACATGGCACTTAGACATGTCATTGAAAGGAATGTACTTTGTCACATGATCTTCCAACAAATATGACAGAATGAAACCGTGCCGCAAAATCTTCAAGATGCGTCAGTTCGTTTGTATGAACGCAAAGGTAGTCGGTAAGATTGTACAAGTCACTGATGCATCTCTCTACTATCAATCACAACAAAGGCTTTCATCATATTCCTTCTAAATCTCACCACGGCTCATCTCGACAAAGGTCTTCTACCTGAAAGTCAGTGTGATTTCCGGAGAGAACGTGAAACCTCTAATATGGTGTCGCTGCAACAAGAGAAATTACAAGGCCTAGGAAGTATCAAGGAACATACGGCTGCCCAAGAAATATATCACTAGTGCGATAACTATATGATGGAATGCAGACACAAATTAAGAAAAACGGTGAGCTATCGCAGTCCTTTGCCGTCCCGAATGAAGAAACAATAAAGAAATGTCCTTGCACCGAGTCTGTCCTGTATAATGTTCACAACTATGTAGCACTTGGCGTGTCCCACGTGGGGCCAAGACTACTGTGTTTTAATAGAACTTGACAATGGCATGAGATAATGTACCTTACATCACGTCTAATGAAATTGTTAGTCTCGCGTGTGATGGGCATTTCTTAATAATTTTCTTTTGCTACCATTATATATGCCGGTATGATATCATCATCGGCATCAAAGTGTCTATAGGGCCTATCATACATCCTGCACAACCACAGCAGTTACAATATATTTATTTTTATGTTCTTGAGCGCCAAACACGACGCAAACGGCATAATGCAAAGCTCTCCAGATAGATCGGTTCCATGCCACTCGTTGTAGTTCCTGCATGTTATTGAAATCCATCATAGTGGCATCTCTTGCAATTGTCCTCCGCAGTGTTTTTCTTGGCCTGCCCCTCTTACTGGTGCCACTTGGTCTCCAAATAATCTCCTGGACTGGTAGTCTGTTGTTAGTCATTATTAAGACTGTCTAATTTCGTCGTTCATGGCTCTGACTAGCTTCCATAGCTTGTTCCCGTCTTTGTCCAGGTTTAGGCTTTCCGTTTTATTTTTCTAGCTTTCTCTTGCTGTTTGCTTAAGAGTGTATTTGTATTTTGCCGTGGCGGCTTTGAGGGCGATGTTTGCCTCCATGGATTTTTCTCGCTCTGCCATGTTCCTAGCATCTTCCACTTTCTGCAACTCATCATTCCAGTAGGGCTTATAGTTTTTCCTAGCTCCTCTTGGGATGGTTTCAGTGGCGGCTTGCATTATTGCCTTGCTTAGGCTTTCCACCATGGGCTTCATTTTGGTGTTTCGTGTGTTGATGGTTTCACACAGCCCATCTGTCAGGGTTGCAAATCTGTCCCAGTCGGCTCGTTTGTAATTTCAACGTGGGAGCGGTTTTGTTTCCTGTGGGCCTACTTCCATGTCAATGGTTAGCCTGATCGGCCTGTGGTCGCTACCTGCCAGTTGGTTAGCACCTGGCGGTCTATTTTATGGTGTATGTCCTGTGTGGAGAAGGCCAAATCTGGAGTCGAGGTAGTGTGCCATGTTCTTTAATAGAAGCTAGGGCTATCCTCCGACCTATTGATTAGGGAGAGATTTGAATCTATCTCCCAATCTTCCACTTCGTCACCTCTGCTGTCTGTATCAGAGTATCCCCATCTCTCCGAGTGGCTGTTGAAATCTCCAACTACTATGCAGTTGGAGTCTCTGACCTCCATACTCGAGAGCGATAGGTCTCTATTTGGTGGTCCGTACAGATTGAAAATGCGGAGCTTCGTTTCTTGAGCCATTATGTCAACTCCTACAATTTCTGCTTGTCCGGTGTGATTGACAGATACCGCGCTACTCGGTATGCAGTTTCTGGTCAGTATCAGGACCCCTCCTTTGTGGCCTTCTCTATCTAGACGGAAGGTCTGGTATCCTCTGATTGAGAATTTATGATTATTGTTGAGGTGCGTTTCCTGGATACATGCCACGTCAATCTTACCTTCATGCAGGTGATGTGTTAGGGAAAGTTTTTTGTTAATGACTCCCTCCGCATTCCACTGTAGTATTTTGAGGGTCTTGAGATTTTGGTCAATAGAAGTTGCCCCATAGCCATGTGCCTTGACTCCACGACACATGGATGGGTGACCACCAGTAGTCAAGGGTAGCCCCTTCGAGGCGTGAGGCCCGGCACTATCGCTGCCTGGCGGGACTCCGCAGGATGAGCGCAAGGCGTTTTTCTAATCGGTTGTACTGTCATCATGCTGCGATTTACGTTGCACTGTTTTGTTAGGCTTGCGGCCCCGTGCATCCGATTTCAACAGGCGTTTCTGTAGGGATGCCCTCCTTAGCCTTTGGCTGTCCCCAGCCTATCTGCAAGGCAGCAGTTGTTTATGATCAGAGTTGTCTCTCTCATGGAAGTTGTCTTACCAGACTATCGAGTCTTCACTACTCGTGTCTATAGGGTGCAATGATGATATGTGAGATGATATATGAGATGGACTGGTTTACCCGGAAGAGAGGCAGTCCAGTGTGTCTGTATCCCAGGATCGTCACGTCCTGCCAGAAACGTAGCATTTGCATGTGAGTGGGGTATCTCTTTCTCCCTTTATTTTCTTGGCTTCTATGCAGAGATGGTACGCCTAGCATTTCCCGCCACCTGGGGTGTTTACACAGTGGAGCAGGTGTGCAATGTCCGCTGGTCTGCATCTCTTCTGCGTCCAGCATGATAGTTATATGGCTGATAACGTACATAGGTAGATATCGTAGCCGAAGTGCATTTAGCCAGAGGACAAGCCTGGTAATGTCACAGAGATGTTGTTCGCCTGGTGTGCGGACAGCTCTCATGGTCATTGGTTTAGTCTCGACAGTTCACAGTGAGGTGGCTGCTCCACTGTTTTCGACACCCCGACCAGGTACTAAGTCTTGTGTTAGTGGTTTCGCACCCCATCGCCGTATAAGGTGAGTATCAAGCAGTTGTCCGCCCGCTTTGATCGGCGGACGGCAAGGACCTCTTACTGCGGCTCTACCGGATAGGGCTGGGGCGCAAGCCCCAGGTCCCGAGCATGTAGGAGCCTCCCATTGCAGTGGTGCTGAGATTTTGGGCGGGATTGCGGCTTACATGGTTTCTGCCGTAATCCCCCACATGGTAGCCTCGCGCCATTGGCTTATCAGCCTGGTACGTGAACCAAAGTGTCTGCGGCTATTCTCGATATGAGCTGGTTTTCCGTAGCAACGCTCTGTCATTAGTAGGATAAAACTGACCTGTCTTCAGATGGTCTATTTCCAGCACTCGTTCACTATTTGGCCAGACGAATTTATTGAGGGCTTTTGTTTGTCAATGACCAGGTATTTGAAACCTGCGGTTTCTGCGGAGTTAAACACGATTTCCGTAGCGTTCTTTCATTAGAGTGTTAGAGAGCTGACTTGTCTTCCGTGAGTCTAATACCAGCGTACGTTCATTATTAGATCCAACGGCAGTGCTCTCGATTTGTCAGTCGTTCTACAGTATTTGCGTGTCCAGTTAAATTAAGCCGCGGGTTCCACTCCTGGTGGTGCCCTTCCATCAATTTCTTTAGCCAGACAATCGAGTTACTTAGAGGGTAGCCCCAGATTTTCGAGGGTCTAATTCAAGCACATGTTCACTATTAGACCCCACGAAGGTGCTCTCTTTTTGACAGTCATTCTACAGTATTGGCGTGTTAAGTTAATTTAGGCCTCAGGCTCCACTCCTGATAGTGCTCTTCCGTCAATTCCCTTGTCAGAACACTGGATGCTGACAGACCGAGCCACAGGGGGCATACCCCAGATTTCTGAGGGTCTAGATCCAGCACCAGTTCCATATTAGACCCCAGAAAAGTGGTCTCGGCATGTCAGATATTTCAGTGTTTCCCGTGTTGAGTCAAATTAAGCCGCAGGCTCCACTCCTGGTGGTGCCCTTCCGTCAATTCCTAAAAGTTTCAGCTTTGCAACCATACTTCCCCTGGAACCCAAACACTTTGGTTTCCCGGAAGCTGCCCGCAGAGTCATCGAAGCAACTCCTGCGGATCGCTAGTCGGCATCGTTTATGGTCAGAACTACGACGGTATTTGATCGTCTTCGCGCCTCTGACTTTCGTTCTTGATTAACGAAAACATTCTTGACAAATGCTTTCGCAGTAGCTCGTCTTCCGGAGATCCAAGAATTTCACCTCTAACGCCGCAATACGAATGCCCCCGTGTGTCCCTGTTAATCATTACCTCCAGTTCCGAAAACCAACAAAATAGAACAGAGGTCCTATTCCATTATTCCATGCACCATTATTCAGGTAGCCGAGGCCTGCTTTGAACACTCTAATTTTTTAAAAGTAAACGCGCTGCCACCCAGGACGCTCAGCGAAGAGCACCCGTGGGAGAGACCCGGCAGACGGTAGGGCAGGAGACAACGGGCAGTGAACAGGCGCGAGCCGGACCGCCCGCCTGCGCCTGAGATCCAACTACGAGCTTTTTAACTGCAACAACTTTAATATACGCTATTGGAGCTGGAATTACCGCGGCTGCTGGCACCAGACTTGCCCTCCAATAGATCCTCGTTAAAGGGTTTAAAGTGTACTCATTCCAATTACGGGGCCTCGAAAGAGTCCCGTACTGTTATTTTTCGTCACTACCTCCCCGTGCCGGGAGTGGGTAAGTTGCGCGCCTGCTGCCTTCCTTGGATGTGGTAGCCGTTTCTCATGCTCCCTCTCCGGAATCGAACCCTGATTCCCCGTTACCCGTTACAAACATGGTAGGCATGTCACGTACCATCGACATTTGATAGGGCAGACATTTTAAAGATGCGTCGCCGGCACATGAGGCCATGCGATCAGCACAAAGTTATCCAGAGTCACCAGTGGGGACGCCGCAACCCCACGAGGGGAAACGACGTAGGATTGTGTCATCTAAGGAACCTCGACTGATTTAATGAGCCATTCGCGGTTTCACCGTGAGACAGTGTAAACTTAAACATGCATGGCTTAATCTTTGAGACAAGCATATGACTACTGGCAGGATCAACCAGATATCTGTCGGAGACGTACGTACAGCACACACCGGTCGGCGGAGGAAGGGTGTGTGAAAAGCCTCGCTGGGACGGCCGCAGGGACCGACTGACGGGACGGACGGACGGTTGTTCCACCCGTCCCTCACTCCGTCGACCTAGGACCGCCTGACAGGGGCCTCCTACACGCACCAGACGACCGACCGACCGGGCTCGCTCGAGGAGGGATGGCAGCGCTCTGTGCAGAACAGATCCCAACGACCTCGGCGATGAATTTCACTGGGACTAGAGACAATTTGGCCTGCCGGCCTGCCCTTCTCCCGAGGAGGAGAAGGCACGATTCCTGCTTTCCATTTGCCGGTCACAAGCTCTTTGCGAGAGTCGGACCACCAGCGAGACGTACCGTCGAGCTCTGCTATAAGCCTTAGATAAATCACCACGGACGGACCACGTTTCCTGATACGGACCAGACGAGCGCACCTCGGTGGAGGAGACGCTACAACAAACCGCACCCAATTCGCTCTACGGGGAAAGGAAGGCGAGCGTTTTCCGCAAGCCCGCGCTATCGCTCCGCCTGGCGGGACTGAGATCGCTTTACGAACACTGGTTGCAATTGAGTCGCGGCGGCGAGACAACTACCCCAGATCTTCTGTAACTCGATCAAGGGGACCTGTTTCAGCTATTTCCAACTTTCGATGCGTCGTTTTACTAGGTTGACTGTAAGCAACTTCGTCTTGAATTTAGTCTTGGGTGCTGCTCCCGATGTCCGAACAAAGAGTGTCTTGAGTTTTTTACCTGTTTCTATCTTTATATATCTGGTGCGACAGTTCTTTGTATCTCAGGTGACGCTGTGCCGATTATGGGGTATATTCTTTCACTTGGTGCAGGTTTGAAACATCCAGTAACTATACGGTCTGTCTCATTTATTGTTGTAAATATATGTTTGACATGTGCACAGTTCTTCCAGACTGGTACTCAGCTACAGAGAAACACATAGGGAATGATGATGTTTTGCTCCCCATGTTGTGCCAGTCAGATTTCGTATGATGCTATTTTTCGAATGTATTTTCTGTTTTGTCTCCTGACAATGTGCGGCATAGGATAACGTGCGGTCCAACATTACTCCTAAGTATTTTGGGGCTGAGCTGTGTTCTAGATCCTGTCCTTGCCATCTTCTTCTTCTTCTTCGTACGCAGTCAGAGAGTAACCATTATTTTTTCGAAAAAAGCGGCGGTCATCCTGAGGCTCTCGCCACTGCCATAGAGCTTGTCTTGCAGTTCCACTGGTAATGGCCACATCTGCTCTCTCTGGTCCTCGTATGTCGGGCAGTTCTGCAGCAGATGTTCAGCGGTCATTTTACCAGTACCGCACGGGCATTCGTCGGTACACCCTATCTTCAATTTGTTGAATTGGTGGTACCTCAGTCTGTTGTGGCCAGTGCGAAGTCTGAAGACAACGACCTGCTCTCTTCGGTTCAACTGGTAATAGGCATCGTTTTTGGTGTAACCAGTATGTTCGGTTTCCCATTTGGTCGTGTATCTGGCTTTGATAAGCCGTTTTGACTCTTCGTACGTCATATTGGTATCTGTTTGTGGTAGTCTTGCACCTTCTTTTGCCAGTCTGTCTGCCTCCTCGTTGCCTTGGATGTTGCAGTGTGACGGAACCCACTGTACCACTACCCTTTTTGGTGCGGACAGCTGGCACAGTTTGCAGAGTGCTGCTCTTAAGTCCTTGAGCTCAGTGTTTTTCTGGCTTTTTAGCGCTGTGACTACGGTGAGAGCATCTGTCAGCAGGACTATATGGCTCTCATTTTCACTGTGTGTCACCATTTCTTCCACTGCCGCCCTCAGTGCCTCTGCCTCCGCTCTGAAATTGCGTGTGTACTTACCAGTAGCGAGTGACAGTGTTATTTTTCTGCCATTTGGTAGGTTCAGGAATGCTCCTGCCCCTCCGTTCTGTGTAGTGTTTGTTACAGAACCGTCGGTGTATGCATGGGTCCAGTCCATGCTTGGGTAGCTTTTCTTTATGAAGCTTAGGGTAGTATCTCTCCTTTCTTTTTCAGTCTGGCAGTTTTTGTTTGCAATACCTGGTATATTTTCTACCACCTCTGGAAATATATCCTGCCTCCAGGTAGGTTTTCGTACAGTAGTGATGGGTTTTGGTGTTGTTAGTGCGTTTATGGGATCTTCGTGCATCTTTGCTTTGGCTATTTCTGCAAAGTTTCTCCGCTTTAGTTTCCCATTTCCCAGATTGTTTAGTCTCTGGTGCATTGGATGGTCAGTCAGTCTTCGGAGTTTTTGTGATCTTCTAAATATGTCTAAAATCCCATCTGATTCCATTTTCCCTGATGCTCCTTCATGATTATGGTCACATTCATTTCGGTTCTTATGTCCGGCAAACCAGTCGCGAAATGCTTCTGATTCCACACCCAATCTGTTCTTGGCACACTTGTCACAGTAGTTACACTTTATCTCAATGTCAATGACTTTAGCTGGTGATGACACAGTCAGTGCAGTGGCTATGCCATTTTTTTAAACAAATCCTCTTCGCTGCCATGTACCATCACACAAAACAGTGACATCTTCCCCTTTACATGCCTTGATCTCTGTAACCGAAAGCTGCATGCTGCTTTTGGCAATTGTTTTAGTAAATTGATGGATGCGAGCTTTGAAAATATTGCTTCTTCTTTCACTCACTGGAGGTGGTAAGTCCATCAGTCCTAAAACTCTTCTTTAACCTTCATAGTGGGTGCCAATGCAATTCATAGAATACTGAAACCTAAGGTTTAGGTTTTCCAGACTGCTTTTCAGAGATAGACTTTCTTTACAGTTTCTGCACTGTAATGAAATAACAGAGTGCAACCCATTGATAGTTTCTGAAACTTTAAAAATATTGTTGCATTCAGTTCCATCTTCATTCTTCATGAAACAGGATGGACAGAAAAATGTTTCCATGAAATTTAAAATTTGGTTGACACCAAACAAACGATACCCAACTAGTCGAGTAGATTGTCAGAATAATCAGATCTTGTGGCATTCTGTATACTGTTATTCAGTTTCTAATAAAAGGAAGTGCTTTCGTTGTCTCAGTCCACTCAGCGTCAGTGTGTACATTTGAGAAATCTGGTGTGACAGTCGTGACACTCTCTTCTCTTTTACGTGCATTAGTAAATCTATTACCATAGAATTTCCTTTTTGCTGGTCGGTCAGTCCTACCTTTTTTCCTCTTCAGTGTTTCCATACCCACAAAGTAGTTGAATAAAGCTATATTCTGAATTACACTTGATCAACAACACAGATTATCAACCACAAACCTTTGAGAACTAAAAGGCCATGAAGCAGGATGAAGTAAACATTGGTCAGACATCTTGTGACTGAAAGCTGTCACCTGAATGGCTGAAAGCTACTAGTCTCTAAGTAATAGTATTTGAAATAGGCCAATGAAATTTAATGTTACAACTTGTTTTGGTTTCTTATTTAAGGTTGTTAAAAATATAAATAGGGACTTGATACCGAAAAAATGTGTAAATCGGACAATTGCAAAGAAAGTTATGAGGTTTAAAAAGTGTGCATATTTAATGAGGTAAACAAGAGCTGTAGTCATTACAATTAAAAATAATTTTAAAATACTTCTAGTTACTTTTTTCATGAAATATATATGTGAAATGATACATAAAAGCTTGCTCCTTTTAATGGTACTGTATTTGAAAATATTATTTTTTATTGCTAATTCATCATAATCATGGGCTCATTCTGCCCTTAAATTAACATTATACAAGCAGCAAGAATGTCGAAAAACGTGATTTGTTCAGACCAGATATGGCAACAGAAGAAGTTTCTCCAACAGTTGTACTAAATTCAGTACAACCAACAATATTGTCTGCTAGACCTGCTTGGTCGTCTCTGTTTACTATCTCATCCTCATTAAATCTCGATGTTTACTAAATATCTGGTCCTGCTTCCATATTGTTGTTTACTATCTGGTCCTTCTTACATCTCGCTGTGTACTATTTGTCCTTCTTACACATCAATGTTTACTATTTGTCCTTCTTACACATCGATGTTTACTATTTGTCCTTCTTACATCTCGCTGTGTAATATTTGTCCTTCTTACACATCGATGTTTACTATTTGGTCCTTCTTACACATCTATGTTTACTATTTGTCCTTCTTACATCTCGCTGTGTAATATTTGTCCTTCTTACACATCGATGTTTACTATTTGTCCTTCTTACATCTCGCTGTGTAATATTTGTCCTTCTTACACATCGATGTTTACTATGTGGTCCTTCTTACACATCTATGTTTACTATTTGGTCCTTCTTACACATCGCTGTGTACTATCTGGTCCTCCTGAGATCTCGCTGTTTCCTATATGGTTCTTCTTTCATTCTGACATTTCTTAGTACGGTTTCTTCATAACGGAAGAGAATATTTACTTGTCTTACTCTCTGTTGCATTTCGAACCGGTATGACGTTTCGCCAGCTATTCTGACCCTTTCTAGCTGCTCCTGTTACAGTGTCTCTATGAGGTGTTTCAGGTGCGATTTCTCATGTCTCTTGTGATGTTCGCAGTATTTTGTTGTTGCATGGAGTCACGAGCTTTAGTGCGACATATGAAACATGTTTGAAGGTATAAGTTGTACTCTTCGCAATGCTCGATGATATTTCTTCTGTTTATGGTTTGACCCATTGTGAATGTCGCTCAGGTGAAGCATACCCGACGTTCATGCATGCACACCCTCGATTGTTTTTTTTTTTTTTGCGTTCGCCTTATTTATATATTCCCCAAGGCGTGTGTGCGTTACACTGTGGTTTTTATTTTGCGCCTGTCGGCCCAGTGCATCCGACTTCAGCCTGCATTTTATGTAAGGGTTTGCTTCCCCGGGGTAACGGCCGGTGCTGTGATGGGGATTGAACCCAGCACCTTTTGGTTGTGAGCCGTGCCACTTAACCACTAGGCCACGCCGTCCCCTACACCCTCGTTTGATTTCATTGATATCATCTTCACAATGTTTCGCTGTAAAATGTAGCTAGAATGACTTAGTATATCAATGGTTCAGGAAATAGTGCATATCTTCAGGCCGGAACTGTAAGAGAGTTGACAATGAACTTATATTACCCATGTGTTGTGCCGTACTGTTCTAGATCTTCTTACACATTTTTTGATGGTAAATACTGACACTGACTTCTCTATTGCATAAAAACTGTAGATACAACAAAGCCTCCTGGTGATGTTCCTTGCTGAAAACTTTGGACTGCCGAGCAGACTTCATACATCATGGGTTCCGGCACTTTTTCCTCCTTCTCTGGTTTTAAACTAGCGCGTTATCCGCTGTTTTCTCCGTTTTTATCAGCAGTATGTTTTATATATCTTTAACATGTGTACCTCACTGTGCTATATATGCCGTTAATACGTGTAACCTTGGTGCTTTCCCTTTCTTCACATGTATTGCCGTTCTCCTTTTTATTTTCGAATGCCTTTCATTGTATTTTCACTCTTTGAAACGTATGGCTGGTTTCATTCTATCAATCATTGTACTCTCGTTTTGAAAGAACAACAAATAGCGTATTGCTGTAGATAAAATGCAATGCAAATAAAATCTATATCAATCCATTCCGTAGTAATAATAAGAACATCTGAGTCATCGTGTGCCTGCCAAAAACAAACATACCGTAATAGCATTCAGGATTGTAAGGTCATAAATGATATCTACCGTTTCTAGATATTTGTTTAATCATTTCCTGATAGACCAGTTAAGCCGTCTTAACAGCCGACGTATTTTTAAAATCTGACCCTTGTTTAGCCTATACACACTGTTATAATATCCTTTAGCCTCTTCTGGGTGGCTCTTATTTTTCACCCAAAGGAAATAACTTGTACCACACATGCAGACCCACATTGGGGTATCTGGTATTACAGCTTTATTAAAGCATAAAACTCAGTATCCGCTCAAATACAAAGCATTAATGTTGAGTTTTATGGCTCAAGAAATGTCTGTATTTATGACCAGAAGCAATGTCAGTTACGGAGCTTATCTCAGTGTCGATGCAGTGCATGCGTGCACGAGTTTTCTGACCACGAAAACTCTTGTCTGTCGTGGCATTTGCTCAATGTTTACTGATATTGAGTTTAAAGATCAAGTATTTAGAACTTTGATAATTTCTTAAATGTGGTTACGTTGGAGAAATCATGTCATTCTTTTGTGGACGGA
This sequence comes from Ariolimax columbianus, assembly GCA_036924085.1. Taxonomy (NCBI): domain Eukaryota; kingdom Metazoa; phylum Mollusca; class Gastropoda; order Stylommatophora; family Arionidae; genus Ariolimax; species Ariolimax columbianus. The sequence goes on from JAVGWX010000002.1 coordinate 132,605,645, forward strand.
TGAAGTGAACGAATTATATTCGTGGTACAACATTAGGCGAACGTGTAAGTATACACTATGTTTTTTCTATCATTAATCTATCAACGAAAGAATTTACTTTAGCTCATCTCAAAGTACTTCCCGTCACTCATGCTAGTATAAATACCCTAATGGGTTTGAAAGCGAGCTCTAGATAGAACAGCTTTAAAATGATACAAGAATAAATGGGTGAATACTTTTTTTTATCTCATTTGTTTTTTATCACAAACAAATGGTGTGCTATTGTTTATGTTATCACCACAGCCTGTACGTGTTGTCTTATGCCATTGTCTGAGTGGGTTCTATGAAGGATATGGGAATATAAAAAGTAACGTAAATTAGCCCATATCATTAATGCCGTAGTGGTGTGAGGTGTTAGCGATCTCACTTTTCAAAGGCACCGTTATATGAGGGTGGTAGCTATCTCCTCTTTCCAGCCGCTGTTACTTCCCGGACTGAACCAGTACTCATTTAAGATTGTGTCGACCCGAGACCCGTTGCTGTCTGAAAAAACATTTTCGCCTCAACTGGAGAATGAACCCAGGACCACTCAAATGCGAAGCCGGCTCGCTAACCACTGCGCTTAGTTAAACATAATAGTTTAGTACATCAAGAGTAGAAGACTGCCCAACCTACGGCGGGACACTCCAGATCATTCACACTGCTAACTGTGGACATGCATTATAGATTTGATAGAAAGCCCGTCGCTTGTGCTCGACCTTGTTGATGTCACAAACTATAAACGTGGAAGCTGTGTACATCTGGCGGTTACATCCAAGTTACACAGATCACTAAAGACGAAACCAGATTAATTGATCAGTCAAGTCCTCAATTCCAGCGACTAGCTTTTTGATAACAACCCAAACTAAAAATTAATCAATGAAAAAAATGACTTGCATCATTTATTTATTTTTTTACAATTCATGTAACTTTGTTTATTTCACATTTCTGGGGTCTAAATAAATTAATTTATTTACGTTTCGAACTTGTGCTATTAGCATGCATTATTGTATTCTTCTTTGCTCTAATTTTGAAACCAATCAGATGAATCATGTTCTTATGGTATAAATACATCACTTTTATGTTTGCAATATGTTGATTTTTATCATGTCTTTTTTTATATTTTAAAAACAATATTTTTTTGCAAATTTTACCATTTTGTTATTTATGGAAAATATTACTTTAGAAACCTTCATTATGTAACTTTTATTTTTTTTAAATTATTTAAAATGTAATGTTATGTATCTTTTGTTGCTACTTAATTACATATCGTGTAATAAATCATCTATCAAGATTTTGGATTGTGAACTTTTGACATTGTGTTGAAAACTTCAGAAATGTATGTGTTTATATCATAGGTCAAATATAAAAAAACAACCTAGACCGAACACTGTAAACACCGCAGAGTCAAATGGCCTTTATTCCCTCTCCGGATATATCTCTCCAGTGAATTGTAGCAATAAAAACATTCACAGTAGTGAACGTTTTATTTATTTACCTTGATGAGCCGCACTAGGATGGTGCTTAACCGGCTGGACTATACTCTTGTTGTCGTGTTTTAGTCCATTACGGATGCGGCCAAACAACGGATTTGACTGGTATTCACACTAGTTGGCGACTTACAATTGTGTCCACAATTTGTGTTTTTCATTTAGATTAGTTCCTTCATTTTTGTAGTATTTGACCCTTCGATTATCTTAAAACCTCTTTTACTTCTTGAAGAAATTACTGTATAATTCAACTTTCTGTTTCATTCTATACAATGCGTTGAAAGCTCTATTATACTTCATGCAGTATCTTGAAATATTTTGTCAAAACCCATGTTGTTGATTCGGTGCATCGTGTTTATTGTATACGTCTATTGTAAATTACAAACCTTCTTTAAAACCCTTTTTTATTAATACAGTTCATCCACTCTCACTGTATATTACGTTAATTAACCCAATATTACTTTAGCGTTTTGTTTTCTAAGCTGTTCTTTCTCTGGGCTGTTGTATGGGAGGAAATCATGTATGAGCGTAATAGTGTATGTGTGTGTTAAGTAATACGTAAACTATATTATGTGTGGACTGTACTGTGTGTGAGCTATTTTATGTGCTGACTATTGTATATGTGGACTACACTATGTGTGGGCTACGATATATGTGTCTATACAAAGTGTTTTCTAAACTATGTGTGGGTTATGTTATGTGTGTTATACTGTGTGAAATTTATTTTATGTCCTTAATATTTTAAGTGTGAGCATTACTATGTGTGTGTTATGTTATGTGTTGAATATTTTATGTGCGGGCTTTACTTTGTGGGGATTTTACTATAAGTGGGATATTTTAAGTGTGGGATGTTTTAAGTGTGAGCTATTTTATGTGTGGTCGATTTTATTTGTGAATTATAATATATATGGGCTATTTTATGTATAGTCGATTTTATGTCTAGACTATTCTAGGGATGGTGGTGGGATATTTTATACGTAGGTTATTTTATGTGGGCTAAATTAAGGGTGGGTTATATTGTGTGAGGACAATTGTATGTGTAATCTATTTTACGTGGCGGCTATACTATGGGTGGGTTATTCTGCGTGTGGGTTATTTTATGTGAGATAACATTATGTGTTCACTCTTTTGTGTATTGACTATTTTATGTGTGAGTTATTTTATTTATGAGCTATTTTAAGTGTGGGTCATTTTGTGTGTGGACGCTTCTGTGCGGGCCAATTTTTGTGTCGGCATCTGTATATGTGAGAGTTTTATGTGTGGACTACTTTATATGTGTGCATATTAATGTGTGTTCTATAATATATGTGAAAAAGTTTATGTGTTATGTATAATGTGTGCGGAATATTTTATGTGAAGGTTTTTTTTTATATTTGAGATGTGTTGTATATAGATAATTTTATATAGCTACTAATTTATATGTGAGGTATTTTATGTGTGCACTATTTTATGTTTCTGCTACTTTATTTGCATGTTGCATTATGTGTGAATTGCTGCAGGTGTGAGTTACTTTATTTGTGGCTTATTGTAACTTGTTTATTTACACATTTCATCACTTTCATTATATTTATATCATGTCTTGAGCTTGCCCGAATACTGTTGAATAATGCATTTGCATTTATTCATTCGATGATTAAAAGGTTGAGTGTCTGTACGTATATCTCATAGTAAATAATTTTCACCGCTCAGATTCCAAAATATATCTTATTCGGCTGTGCCTGTCTTCATCTTATTATCGTCCTCTTTTATGTCTGTCTTTAACATTTCTGGATCGGTGGGTGTAAGCCATCAACTCCTCATTCAATAACTGTTGTCTGTGAAGTCACGTTTACAAAGTATGATTAGCAAGTACAAATGTAGGAAAATGATGAGTTGATCGAAGTTCGATTTCAACAAACCTACATTCCAAACAAATAAATAACATTATGCGTGTACCTGACAATGTCATTGTTAAGAACAGGCTACATCTTCTTGAAAGACAAAGAACATCTTGGTGCACTCCGCCCATTTTATTAGCTTCATGGCAGCCTACATTCAGAATAACTCTCAATGCACATCGTACGTAAGTTTACTTGTTGCAGTTTGGTCCGGTTTCATTTGCACAAGCCTCGTACATAATTGGTGATGTCGTTTATAAATTAATTACGGACAATCATCAAACAAGCTAGAAGACCACCTGAAACATATGATATTTTATTTTACAGAAGATTTGTAATAATTATATATTCAGTAAAGTAGACTTATGAACTCTTAGAGGCCCACGGGAAAATACAAATATCTTACATCCTAACAAATGTACTATTATGTTTTGGAATATCACAAGAAGAACAGGCCTATAACATGCTTTAAAACTTGATACAATATGCTGGGAAGAGGTGAGAAAGGACCTTAAAGTGAGGAAATGATCAGCAACACCTCGGATTTGACGTTAGTGATGTTTACGTCATCTACGCATGTCGTCGTTGCATATCACAAAAGCAAACGTATCCCCATAACACCTGGCCCACTTTCGTTTTGAATCTTTTTCATGTTCTTTATTTTCTCATTTTCTTATATTTCCAATCAGGCCTAGTGAGCCGCAAGAAAGAACCAACAAACACACTTATTATCAATTGTTAAAAATAAGGTAAGTATAACAAGAAAATATTGGAAGATACGAGAGAGAATGTTCTAAGAACAAACCAAACGGACTTTCAGAAAAAAGATACTGTTTTCGACTACCTTGTACCAGGCAATGATCTACCAGTGTAACACTGGAATTCCATAACTTGAACAAACTCAATACTTGTTTTTTCTTACTAGAACGAATTTCTCAATATTTTTCAGCTGATGTAGTTTAACATGTTACTTAGATCAATCACATTCATTTACGGGTATTTCAAGTTTAATGTTAATATTATTCTGCCACGCACGTTTTAAAATATACATATACATATATATATATAGTGTGCGGGTCACTGGTATTTAATGCACAGTCTGTGTGTGTGTGTGTGTGTGTGTGCGTGTGCGTGTGCGTGTGCGTGTCCGTGGGTGTATATGTTTTGAGTGTGTGTGAATGTTTAAAAAGATGTAAATAAAAAGAGACTAAACAACAATGTGGTAGATGCACTAGAGGACATATATTAGTTAATGCATTAAGAGATTGACATTCAAGAAAAGATAACAGACTCAGATCTAAGGCAGCCACCAACATTGTAAGTTGTAATACAGTCTTAGAAAAAAGAACACAGGGTAAAAAAGGAAGCGGCAGATCAAAAAATGTCTTCAGAGTTTTCCCACTCCTTGACAAACTGCTTGAGCAGAATAACGAGCGTAGTCTACCCGGGTTTAGGGTCAAGAGTTTTCTTTCTCTTAGATTGGCTGCCAACCAAAGCTAACGAGCCCAAACTGCCCACCTAGTTATACCACAGGCTGCTCGGTCGCGATCCCTGGCATGCTATGTAAGAAAAATGGGGCTACTCATGAAGGTGATGCTGGAGACACAATAATGTAGGACAGGACATTGGCATTGAAACTCCTGTCTGGTAAGCCGAACAGTGAACCCAGCGGCGATCTTTACACCTGGAAAGGAGAGACTATAACAGAAGCTTCACTTTACTTTAACGAGTAGGACATCCAGTCCAGACCTTGCTACTCCCCTCACCCTCCCTCCCCCCCCCCCATATACACACACGCAAATATATATTTATATTTATATGCACATATAATCGCTTATTGCCACCACATACATTGACTGAGCGTGTGTATTCAGAGCCACAGTGTGGTTTCAAGACTGGAAGATTAACGATCGACAATTTCAGTAAAAAGTTACTCTGGCAGAATCAACCAAACAAATATCGCCTTAATTGACCCGAAAAAGGCATTTAATATGGTTAGGAGGTATGGACTATTCAAAATCCCCTAAAAAAATAGGCTGCCCAATCAAGTTGCTCCGATTAGTAATGTCGTTCCAATAAAACATTAAAGGAATAGTCCAATCTGAAGACAGCATATCACAGCCATTTGGTATTCGAATCGATGTTAAGTAAGGCTGAATTCTTACCTCGACATTGTTCGGAGTTTTGCTCTGTTACTGAAGCATGCATTCGGTAACACCAATACAGTCTGTTTTCACGCTAGGACAGATGGTCGATTGTTTAAACCCTGCAAGTCTCAATGCCAAAACAAAGATCAAGAAAACCATTGTCAGGGACTTGCTTTTCACTGATGTTTCTGCAATTGTCGCCCACAATCGGCATAAATTTCGGACCTTCATAGATCTTTTCTAAAAGGATTGCAAAGTGTTTAGTCTTTGTAACACCTTTCTTCTACAGAGACTGTAATTTAAATTACATTGAGGGACATAAGTGACAAATGCCGACGTGCATTCTCGAACCGGTCTTTGAAGCTGGTAAATTCTCTTTAGGCAGGAGAGACTACGATCCCTTGGTTATGCTCGTCGCATGGAAGATGGTCACATTCCCAGAGATAACATCTATGGACAGTTGTTTGATGGATTGAGAACAATCGAGCGACAACAGTTGAAGTTCAAAATGCGAATAAACGTGATGTGAAGTCTCTTGGCATGAGTCTGACGTCCAGGGAAGACGGAGCTGCAGACCGGTCCGAGTGGATGTGTACACTGGTGGGCCAACTCGCACTTCATGAACATAAGTTATCGCAACAAGAAGAAGCGAAAAGGCATCGTCGCAAGTAGAAATAAAACAAAAATAGATAAATGTATACTGTTGGTTTACCACTCCAAATCGTATCGTCATATAGTTGTTTGGGTGGGATGAAGAGCCTGAGCAGCGCATGAGCTGCAGTTGTCAGAAGCCCATAGCTGACTGCTAGCGTCAGGGCCTGCGAACCAGAGCTTCCAGGGCCCTTCTACGCCTCCATGCGGTGATCCTGGATAACAGGCTGCAGAAGAGCAGACTGGCTAAGGAGAAGGGATCGAGAGGGAATGCTAACCCGGTACTCAAAAAATGCTTTCTGAAGTCGGATGTGTTGGACCGAAAGGTGCAAGTATCGCAATCAAGCAGTAAAATACGACACAACTCATCCCGTTCTCTGGAGTACATTCTGCTACTTAAACCCTTTCAGGGTTTGGTAGCGGGAGATTGAGAACGAACGCAGAAGAAGAAGAAGAAGTTGTGTGGGTGTGCATGTGCATGTGCGTGTGTGTATGTGTGGTTCGGGTGGTTGTGGTGTGTCCTTGTATTTATAACGGTTGTTAACCGTTGTTGGAATATCTCATATTTTATGAACCAACTGTCAGAACCATTTTCACTTTCAACATGAAATTAATCGTCATATAATGTACCGACTTCTGACGTAGATTATATGAAAACGTATTGCCTTATGTCGTCTTTCATGATGACCTTCTTTAGAATGTATTAGGAGAAGGTCATGTCTTCCATCTAGGTGATCAACGATATTTTTAGTTCATGATTCATGAGTTATTCTTTATGTGAAAAACAATTTGAAAAACAAAAATTTTAATTGGTAGAGTAAGATTCCGCACCGAGAAGAAAACACGAACGAAACCTACGTTACGTCCAATCAGGGACGTAATAATTGTCATCAGGGAAAATGAATAACAACAATAATTTACTAGGGTACCAAAGAAAGGATTAATACATAAATTGGGGGATGTCGATACATAGGAGTGTAAAATGGGTTTACTTAACTGGGAATACTGGTATCAGAAAGGATTAATATATAAATTGGAGCATGTCAATACATAGGTGTGAAAAAGGTTTTACTGAACTGGGAAAAGGATCAGCCCTGGTGGTAACGTAGGCTCCGTTCATGTTTTCATCTCGATGCGGTCGGTATCTGACCATACCCATTTATAATTGTCTTTTCACTTTGTTTTTTTTACATTATGTATCCACAGTGCAGCCGCAGCTTCGCCGCATTTTAAAGAGTTGTTCTTTAACAATTAAATCCATATTTGTGTTAATTTTTGCAAGCTCCTGACATTTGGTAATATACATTTTAATGTTGAGTGTGATTGTCGACATTAATGTTTTAAGATAAAAACATGCATTTCTCTGTCAGTAGATATAATACACGTCTCGTGTTGTTTCCGATGCATGTCGGATTATCTATCCCTTCTCTCTTTCTCCGTCTCTCTTTCTCTCTCTCTCTCTCTCTCTCTATCGGTCTCTTCTAGGGAATGTTGTTGTTTTTACCATGCCTATATTATTCTTTGACCGTCTGTGTATATGTCTGCTTTTTCCTACGTGTGCAGGAGAGATGGGATTGGCTCCTTTAATCATAACGTTACCATTAGTGTGTTGTGTGCAGTCAAAATGGTGGGCTTTTTTTTCGACTTGGACGGAGAAACAACTGCAGTTTCTTTATTCATTATTTATTTTAAATAAACTAAAATGCATTCAGTCAAATTATCGCATTATTTTAATTTATAATTTTTTGTTTAACTAGCTACTCCAAAGTTTAAATGAGAATTGCACACTAATTACTTCATAGCAAGGTTAATACAAACTTTACAGCTTGACCAATGTTGTGTCCATCAAAGGGCTTGGACAATGAGTGTTATGTACAACTTTGAAGATTGTATGGAGTGAGAGGCATTGCACAGGTTGATTGGACGAGTTGAGTAGAAAAAAGATGTGCATCTTGCGGGTAGAAGAGATGGAAGGGATTGAGAAGGAAGAGACATCGGATGGATGGGTGGGTTAGGGAGAGAACAATAGATTGGTATGAGAACGGGAAGGGAGTGCAGCGGGGATGTGAGGAAGAAGAAGTACGTTCATATCTTTCCTGAATATTACCGGATACTCTAGATATTAAACTCACTAATGAGTAGATAGTCTCTGTTTAAGTCTCATTTAACTCGAAGGAATTATAGAAACAGTGCCACACAAATTTACACGAATCTATAAGTTAATCATTAATAATATTCGTTTTCATATGTGTTCTCTGGTTAAAACTGATCTATTGAATTACCTGTTACACATTTAACCATTTAATTATTATACAGGATACATATCGCTTCCATTTATTATTGAGGGTAATCTCTCCATTTATTACTGAGGGTAATCTCTATATTTATTACTGAGGGTAACCTCTAGCTTTGTTTCACATAGCAAAATGTCTACGTTCGTTTCTAGGTGGAAGAAAGATTGCACCTAACCAACTGTAAATGGGTACATAATTTACATATTGCATAACAAAAAGAAAAGAACTGGTCAGACAACTTAACATAAAAAATGAGATCTAATGTAAAATAGACTTTAAATCACTACCCTTTCTTGATACAACCTTTCTAACTATTTATTGTATTTATTTCTAGACATCTATGCAATGTTAAAATTGAGAAATTTGCTAAATTATATAACAGATTTATACATTTTCCAACTTTTCAAATAATTCTTTTTAATGCCACCGTTTATATCTGACTCTCTTGCTGATTGTATCTATCCCCCCCCCACCCCCCACCCCCACCCACGTTTGCTCTATGACTCTTTCTCACCGTTAATTCTTTCTTTCCTTTCCCTGTTCTACCTTAGTTTCTTTTTAAAACAGATTTATCATACGTAAATGATAACTATTCTATACTTTCATCGTTCGACGTGACATCTCATACTTCACGCCATTGTTAACAAATATTAAACATCGCGACATTTTACAACAAGATTTTCATTGCAATAGGTTATATTAGTTGTTTTTTGTAATATCATCTGTGTTTCCCACTGTTTTTATCGTGGACTTTGGCTTGTCTTTGTTTTCTAGATTGTTTTTGTTAATATCATCTGTGTTTCCCACTGTTTTTATCGTGGACTTTGGCTTGTCTTTGTTTTCTAGATTGTTTTTGTTAATATCATCTGTGTTTCCCACTGTTGTTATCGTGGACTTTGGCTTGTCTTTGTTTTCTAGATTGTTTTTGTTAATATCATATGTGTTTCCCACTGTTTTTATCGTGGACTTTGGCTTGTCTTTGTTTTCTAGATTGTTTTGGTTAATATCATCTGTGTTTCCCACTGTTGTTATCGTGGACTTTGGCTTGTCTTTGTTTTCTAGATTGTTTTTGTTAATATCATCTGTGTTTCCCACTGTTGTTATCGTGGACTTTGGCTTGTCTTTGTTTTCTAGATTGTTTTTGTTAATATCATCTGTGTTTCCCACTGTTGTTATCGTGGACTTTGGATTGTCTTTGTTTTCTAGATTGTTTTTGTTAATATCATCTGTGTTTCCCACTGTTGTTATCGTGGACTTTGGCTTGTCTTTGTTTTCTAGATTGTTTTTGTTAATATCATCTGTGTTTCCCACTGTTGTTATCGTGGACTTTGGCTTGTCTTTGTTTTCTAGATTGTTTTTGTTAATATCATCTGTGTTTCCCACTGTTGTTATCGTGGACTTTGGCTTGTCTTTATTTTCTAGATTGTTTTTGTTAATATCATCTGTGTTTCCTACTGTTGTTATCGTGGACTTTGGCTTGTCTTTGTTTTCTAGATTGTTTTTGTTAATATCATCTGTGTTTCCCACTGTTGTTATCGTAGACTTTGGCTTGTCTTTGTTTTCTAGATTGTTTTTGTTAATTTCATCTGTGTTTCCCACTGTTTTATCGTGGACTTTGGCTTGTCTTTGTTTTCTAGATTGTTTTTGTTAATATCATCTGTGTTTCCCACTGTTTTTATCGTGGACTTTGGCTTGTCTTTGTTTTCTACATTGTTTTTGTTAATATCATCTGTGTTTCCCACTGTTTTTATCCTGGACTTTGGCTTGTCTTTGTTTTCTAGATTGTTTTTGTTAATATCATCTATGTTTCCCACTGTTTTTATCGTGGACTTTGGCTTGTCTTTGTTTTCTAGATTGTTTTTGTTAATATCATCTGTGTTTCCCACTGTTTTTATCGTGGACTTTGGCTTGTCTTTGTTTTCTAGATTGTTTTTGTTAATATCATCTGTGTTTCCCACTGTTTTTATCGTGGACTTTGGCTTGTCTTTGTTTTCTAGATTGTTTTTGTTAATATCATCTGTGTTTCCCACTGTTTTTATCGTGGACTTTGGCTTGTCTTTGTTTTCTAGATTGTTTTTGTTAATATCATTTGTGTTTCCCACTGTTTTTATCGTGGACTTTGGCTTGTCTTTGTTTTCTAGATTGTTTTTGTTAATATCATCTGTGTTTCCCACTGTTTTTATCGTGGACTTTGGCTTGTCTTTGTTTTCTAGATTGTTTTTGTTTGTGGTGTATGTGTACCTACGTAAAACCGATGCACGCTGTTTCTGTACATATGCATACATATCAATCTGATTATTCAAAATGGCGTCTCTTCTCTGCGTGGCTAGAACGTTTACACAAGATTAACAGTACAACATAAATGGAGTTCACAAACCTACCATCCCTTCTTTCCCCTTCCCCATGGGAAGTGGGTGTGATTCTTTTTGTTTTATTGAATTGTTTTTCTTTTCCATAATGAAATAGTGTTTCTGTCATGGTTCGCGGAAGTAAAGAGAGACAAAAGACAGCGAAAGACAGAATGTATGCAAACGAAGAAAATATACTAGGAGGCGGATACACACACACACACAAAACAGGGAGATGAAGGAAAGAGCGGAAGAAAATTCCGATGATAGGTATGCCATGACAAGTTTATTGGTTGATAGGCATGTGCATCCCAAGTCAATAAATGGTGAAGCGTAATAAGAAATGTATTTTAGCACCTATGTTAGTTTGAAACCTCGCCGTCATATACCAGTATAATTAAATACTTTCCTTTCCCGAAGATTATTGCAATAAGTTATGTGACAAGAGAAGATCAATGAAGAGGTCGAAGAATACACAGCATTGAATGACGAAATACAGAGAGATAAATGGAAACTTAGGCCAGGGTGAAAATGGCCAAGGTAGAATGGATTACTGCTCTTTGCTAAGATAACGAGAAAAAAATATGGGACGAAACGATGCTAAGGGGGCATATAAAATAGTCAATAACCTAGTAAGGCCTATACAATGTCGCAAAAAAACAAAACAATTCAAGATAAGACAGAAGCCCAAAACATTTGGGCTCGTTGGACAGAGTACCGCTCTGAATTATATAAGCATGAATATCAAGATGACCCAGGAATTGCAGTTGTCTCAGAAATGAATATGTTAGAGGAGAATCAACCGATAACAAGAAAAGAAATAACTGAAGCGGTGAAGATACTATAAAAGGGGGAAGCTGCGGATTGGATAATATCCTAGCCGAGCTCCTATACATTGGGAGGTGAGGTAATAATTGAGACTGTGACAAGCAAATGTAATATAATTTGGCAAACAGTAGAGTGGTTAACCATCTGGACGAAATCGGTGGTTTTACCGCTGCCTAAATCAGGGAACCTAAAGATGTATCACAACTATTGAACAATTAGCCTCATTAGTCTCTCTAGCAAAGTTCTCTCAATAATAATCTTCAACAGATTAAAACCATAGGCACATAATTTTTTTGCCGGAGAACAAGTAGGGTTTCGAGCGCGATGAAGCACCACTGAACATATATTTAGTCTGCGGATATTGAATGAGAAATACGTAGAGTATCAAAAATACATATCAAATATCGTCATCGTTTTCCAAAAGGCGTTCATGGCATGCGGCGCTATGGACAACAATGAAGCATTACAAGATCAATAGTAAAATTGGGAAGAGAATTGAGAACCTTCATCAGAAAGCGTCAAGTGCAGTTTATGTAGACGGTATACTTGGCGAATGATACCACACGTCTGTTGAAGTGACAGGGTTATATATTCTCTCCAACACTCTACAATGTATTATTGGAAAAAAATAATGGAAGCGGCCCTGGAGGGACATGTTGGTTCGGTCAGAATAGGTGACAAGACGATTACAAACGTGCGATTTAAAGATGATATAGATGGTCTGGCAGGCACGGAAACTGAACTCCAAGAGCTGATTGGTAGATTGGACAGAGCGGCGCAGAGCTATGGTATGGGATACATGCAGAGAAAACAAAGCTGATGACTAATAACACGGAAGGGTTTACATCTGTGATAAAAGCTAATGGTCAGGAACTCGAAGTTGTACACCGGTTCAAGTATCGGGGAACACTGATCAGTGACGAGGGCTCGCAGCCTGAGATAGTTGCCAGAATAGCACAGACAACAGTGGCAACATACATATGTATATATTATGGGATGTTCGTCCATCGAATGGGATGAAGACCATCATCTGTGTTGAGCCTCGCGAACTGTCTATTCTCTTGCTGTGTCTGCTGAAATGGATGACTTGTGCGGTGATATGGATTAAAGTGACAAAGAAACTACCGCGTTTTGTCAACTTCACTGTCTGGTCCTGAGCTACCCTTGGCCAATAGCAATATATTTATAGAGACGACTGGAGATAGCACATAATGCAGATTTTTCCTCTGGGGTTACGCTCGAAGCCTTTTCCGTAAACAAGTATCCTACAAGGCAGCGGAGAGGGGTGTCATCTATAGCTGTGTGTTTGCCATACATTCAAGACGTTGTAGAGACATCACTCAAACAGTAAGTGAGTTGGGCTTCTCTCCCGGGCTATGTTCTAGTCCATTATAATCGTATCTAAATATAATACACTAAAACCAACACTGTTTGCAGCTAGGGCGAAGGACTCCAATACCGTGAAGTTCATCCGTGTCAACTAGACCGTGAAATACGACACACGTGTAAGCGTATGGCTATTCATTTAGACAATGCTTATTCCAGAATAATCAAACGGAAAATAAAACAACAAAAAACGAACGAATTAACCAGTCCAAATGGAAAACAACAAGTTTTCGTGTATGTCATCGACGTGTGAATTTCAGGCAAATCAGTAGTATGTGCGTGTGTGTATGTGTGGAATAACTAAAACAGCTGAACAATGTAGACTCGTAGCCGGTTGCGGCGCCATCTTTGATGATCTTTATATATGTATATATATATATATATATATATATATACGCACACATTCATCCACATAGTTCCGTGAATAAAAGTATTTACTATGTTTATCAATAATGAAGTAAACATTAATCGGGATCAAGTGAATCATACAGATCAAAGCTCCATTTCATATTCTCGCCATGACTCCTAGAAAGTTATTGAAGCCTTGCCTTGCCAGCGATTAGGGGATTGGCACTGTAATCTCGATAGTGTGAGCCCACCGATGGTCCTCCCTTTGCAATACAGCCAGTGGGATAGTGTTCCACCTTCCCAATATATCTAGAGATGTAAGAAGAGCCCCTGTAATAATCTACCAAATAAATATTGTCCAGAGTTCTTTTAACTCAGCACGAATAGGTTCCAACATCGACAACAACAGCATCAGTAAGTATATTTTTGGTCGTGCCTAACACGCATTTACATTTAAGTGCACGCCCTCACAAACAAATTAAATCACAAGTCAAATGAGAGGACAAACCATAATATGCTTATCCTCGAAGATTCGATACATTGTTTTAAGTATTTACTGGTTTCTCGGGTGCTTTAAATCGCTTCTATAAATTATGTTTAGCTTGTAATTTACACTGTTATCTAGGCTTCAAAATGCAGGTGGATCGTGTGTGAAAAAGATGGTATTTTACTGTTGATATAGCAAACTGAAAAAAGTATGATAAACATATGCTTTTTTTTCTTTCTCTATGATGATCAGTATCATCCTGTGTCATGCAGCCTGTCGTTAGTGATAACTGATTTCCGTAACGCCCTGCTCTTGGTACAGTTTTATACATTTCCAACCCAAACTATTAACGAGTTCAATGTATTATATATATTTCATCATCTGTAATCTTGTCAGTACCAAATATGAATGCTGCTTCAATGGGATACTTATTCTCTGATTCATCTGTGTAGCTTGGTCTCTCAATGATGATACATTTAAATTGATCTTTAAATGATATCTGTTTCTCCTATCATGATATGCACCAGGTTACTGTATAACAAGAGCGTTGAATCTCTATCGGAGCTAATATCTCTGCAGGGCGTCTTCGTTAAAACATGTTTCTACTCTTGTAAATATCTTGTGTGGCACTTAGTTTACCAAAGAAGGTTGCCATCACCACACATAATCCGGAAACTTCGCTATTTCCAACATGCATACGACGGCTCAGTCTGTGCTCAGTAAACGTCCTAGAGATTCACACTGGGAGCACATAATATCAGTGTATCATATTTACAATGGCAGCGCTTACTATCATGATATTATATTAACAATAGAAGAACATATTATTAGTGTATCATATTTACAATAGAGGAACATACTATCAGTGTATCATAGTTACAATAGAGAAACATACTATCCGTGTATCATATTTACAATAGAGGAACACACAATCAGCGTATCATATTTACAATAGAGGAACATACTATCAGTGTATCATATTTACAATAGAGGAACACACAATCAGCGTATCATATTTACAATAGAGGAACATACTATCAGTGTATCATATTTACAATAGAGGAACATACTATCAGTGTATCCTATTTACAATAGAGGAACATACTATCAGTGTATCTTATATACAAAAGAGGAACATACTATCAGTGTACCCTATTTACATTAGAGGAACATACTATCAGTGTATCATATTTACAATAGAGGAACTTACTGTCAGTGTATCCTATTTACAATAGAGGAACATGCTATCAGTGTATCATATTTACAATAGAGGAACATACTATCAACGTATACTATTTATAATAGAGGAACATACTATCAGTGTATCCTATTTACAATAGTGGAACATATATGCTGTTGCTGTTTCGAATGCACACAATGAGCAGGTTTACTGTTGTGTGCGTCCTGAAAAGATCGTTAAGTGGCTGGTTGCAGTAGCTTTCCTCACATCCCGAGCATGCTGATGAAGGCGGACCGGGGTCCTTCAGACTGTTGTGCTATACTTGGATTCATCTGCGTGTCGCTACTGCGGGGATCACGTTGATCTACATGTCATTAGCCAGGCTACCATGGAAATAGCCCGTTATGAAATGAGCTAACGCGCCCTCAGTGTCAGTGTATATACTATTTAAATTGGGAACACATTAGGGAACTCAGTGGGCTCGAGCTAAGGTGTCCGCCTCTGGTTTGCGAATCACGGTGAAGACCAGGTTTTTTTTTTCACGTGGAACTTCTGATAAGTTTTTAACATATTTCTCAGTAGTGAGATCGGACAACAGTGTGCAGTGTTTAGCACGTTAAAAATTCCTTTGCAGTTGGAAATCGTAAAATAGTAGATTTAACGGTCTTTTCCCGAACACAATTCAAATTAAAAATCTATCCAAGTTATTTGTATCTTTTCCCAGGTGGTTTGATAAGAGCAGATATAGATGGCGTCTTACGGGTTGCGGGTCTACTTAGCTCTAGTATTTGAGTCTATTAAGATGGTAAAGACCAGACTCCAAGAAACGGTTGTATACTTAGTCTTACAAACTAGTATACAGACGATAAGTTAAGTTACGTTACGTATAATATCAATTAATTCTATTTACAATGGGGACACATACTTTCAGTGTATTCTATAAAAAATTAGATTTTAAAAATTAAAGAATACAATTATAAGGTCACTGTAGTCTATTTAAAATGGCAACACATAATGTCAGTGTTCCGATTTAAAAGGGGAACATATACCATCACCGTATCTTATTAATGATGTGAGTACATCATATTAGCATATCATACTCTATCTGTGCGTGCTTGATCTTATCAAGTTATTCACTAACAATAGTGCCCTTAGTATTATGTACATATAACAGCACGTGCAACTTATTACATGGAATTTACTCAGATAGCTGTTTGTCTGTTAGCGTTGCTCTGGCAAACAATAATTGTGTAATTAAGTGGCAGAGTTCTTCTTCTTCTTCTTCTTCTGCGTACGCAGTCAGACAGTAACCATTATTTTTTCGAAAAAAGCGGCGATCATCCTAAGGCTGTCGCCACTGCCATAGAGCTTGTCTTGCAGTTCCACTGGTAATGGCCACATCTGCTCTCTCTGATCCTCGTATGTCGGGCAGTTCTGCAGCAGATGTTCAGCGGTCATTTTACCAGTACCGCACGGGCATTCGTCGGTACACCCTATCTTCAATTTGTTGATTCGGTGGTACCTCAGTCTGTTGTGGCCAGTGCGAAGTCTGAAGAAAACGACCTGCTCTCTTCGGTTCAACTGGTAATAGGCATCGTTTTTGGTGTAACCAGTATGTTCGATTTCCCATTTGGTCATGTATCTGGCTTTGATAAGCCGTTTTAACTCTTCGTACGTCATACTGGTATCTGTTTGTGGTAGTCTTGCACCTTCTTTTGCCAGTCTGTCTGCCTCCTCGTTGCCTTGGATGTTGCAGTGTGACGGAACCCACTGTACCACTACCCTTTTTGGTGCGGACTGCTGGCACAGTTTGCAGAGTGCTGCTCTTAAGTCATTAAGCTCAGTGTTTTTCTGGCTTTTTAGCGCTGTGACTACGGCGAGAGCATCTGTCAGCAGGACTATATGGCTCTCATTTTCACTGTGTGTCACCATTTCTTCCACTGCCGCCCTCAGTGCCTCTGCCTCCGCTCTGAAATTGCGTGTGTACTTACCAGTAGCGAATGACAGTGTTATTTTTCTGCCATTTGGTAGGTTCAGGAAAGCTCCTGCCCCTCCGTTCTGTGTTATGTTTGTTACAGAACCGTCGGTGTATGCATGGGTCCAGTCCATGCTTGGGTAGCTTTTCGTAATGAAGCTTAGGGTAGTATCTCTCCTTTCTTTTTCAGTCTGGCAGTTTTTGTTTTCAATACCTGGTATATTTTCTACCACCTCTGGAAATATATCCTGCCTCCAGGTAGGTTTTCGTACAGTAGTGATGGGTTTTGGTGTTGTTAGTGCGTTTATGGGATCTTCGTGCATCTTTGCTTTGGCTATTTCTGCAAAGTTTCTCCGCTTTAGTTTCCCCTTTACCAAATTGTTTAGTCTCTGGTGCATTGGATGGTCGGTCAGTCTTCGGAGTTTCTCTGACTGCAGCTGGGCTCTGCAGTCTCTTCTATCGGTCATGGATTGCAGTTTTGTAATCTTCTCAAGTTCTACAATTGGCGTTGACTTCATGCCACCTGTTATAATTCTCATGGCTTGGTTTTGAAGTTTGTTAACTTTATCGAAGTTCGCCTTCGCTGCTGTTGTCCATGCCGCAATGCCATACTCGAGAACTGGTCTCACTCTTCCAGTGTACAGTTTCTTTAGTATGCCTTCGTCTGCTCCCCAGCTTGTGCCAGCAAGTTTCCTCATGATTGCCATTCTTTCTCTGGCTTTCATTAGGTTTCTCTCAATCTGACTTTTCCATGTCATGCGCCGATCAAATGTGACTCCCAGATAGGTTGGGTTGTCGTTTGGCTGCAGTATTTTGCCATTTAGACTTAATTTGGTACTTTGGGGTTTTAATGAGAGCGAGAATATTGTGCATGTGGTTTTTGTCCTCGTTTATTTTGACCAGCCATGAGTTCGCCCACTCTTCCAGCGATGTTAGGGCCGTCTGCATCCGATTTATTGCTATGTTGAGATTCTTTTCAGAGGTCCACATAGCCAGATCGTCTGCAAACATTGAGCTATGGACTCTTCTTGGTATATTCTCTGTAATATCGTTTATATATACCAGGAAGAGTGTGGGTGACAATACTCCCCCTTGGGGTACTCCCTGCTCGAGTGTCACCTTTTTGCTCATCTGCCCTAGTACTTGGACTCTGGCCGTTCTTTGTTTGAGGTAGTGGTTGATCCACTTGTACATCTTCCCACAGACATCACTTATTCTTAGCTTGACTCTAAGTTCATCTTTCCAGACTTTGTCAAATGCCTTTTCCAGATCCACCCAAACAGCTACTGTGTGTTTCTGTGCCTGGTAGGCATCTTCTATCTCCTGGGCTATGAGGATGACCTGGTCCTCAGTGGATCTGTGCTGTCTAAAGCCGGCTTGCTGTGGAATTAGTATTCGTTTTTTTTCCAGATGCCACATCAGTCTGGTGTTTATCATCCGTTCCATCAGCATGCCGACACAGCTCAGTAGGCTTATGGGCCTGTATCCATTTGGATCTGTTTTGTCCTTTCCTATTTTTGGTACTGGTACCAGTATTGCGTCTTTCCATGTCTGTGGTACAATTCCCCTTTTCCAGCTTTGGTTCAGGACCGATAGCAGTTTCTTCTTCGCTGTTTGGCCCAGCCCCATCAGCATTTCGTTTGTTATCCCGTCTTTTCCGGGAGATTTCCTTTTCTTTAGTGTTCTCATAGCCTCTTCCATTTCGCGCATTGTTAGTTTGGCCATCATGTGCTCTTCAGGAGCCGTATTCATGTTTTCGTGTCCCTTTAGCTCTTCGCTAATGTCTGTATTGTGGCAGAGTTCAAAACCAACCAATATATAACAGACAGATGTGGTTAGAAACCATTGAAGCACGATTACACAATTAAATAGGATATTAAGTTGAGAAAGACAAATTATTGGAATGAATCTTTGAAGAAAAACATTACATTCATAGTTACACACAAAATGAGAAACAAACAGATTTCGAATGTTAACTATTTCTCTGAGTTATTTCATGCTTGTTTTGTTCTGCAACTCTGCAACTAGCTGCATGCAATATATGAGTTAGTGAATTAAATCAGCAACAGAGATGTTAACAGCTGTGAGAATAGACGGTTTATCTCACGTCCACTACAACCACAAAGAAGGATAGACATAGTTTGATCTAGGCAAATTAGTTGAATTTATTCCTTTCTAACGGTTCTGTCTTTAAACACATTCATATATTTCGCATATATATTTATCCGACATTATATTTACTTGTTATGTCTCATCCATACTCAAATAAAAATAATTGTCTTTGTCTTATATAAAACAGATGGTCTGTTTCAGACTTATTTGGTCAAAATGCAGGTCGATCGGGTGGAGAATTTCGTTATATAACTCTGCCTTTCTTGTAAACCGACTTTTAAGCCTAGAACCAAGGTCACGTGTACGTGTTCCAATAGTGTAATTATTCAACATGCTATTTAATTGCAAGGTTCAGTTTTTTTTAAAATCAAATAAAATGGTGCTTGAGACAGATGAGGAAAACAAATAACCTTGACAATACTGAGACGAAGGTTGTCTTGGCTTTGGCCACAATCTGTGACACGCTGGGATCCGTTCAAGACGTCCTTGCATGTCAAAATTAAACGATTAGAGAGACAGAAGACAGCCACCAGATATCTTCATTTCACAGCATTACATGGATGTAGATATACACTCTTAGGCCACACTCTGAAGGGCAGTTGAGGACAAACGGAGACTGAGGGAGGCAGTGGAAGCCAGTTCGAAGACTGAAAAACGACAACGTCAATCTAAACATGCAGTGGCGGTTTCTATATTTAAATATCAGTAAAAAATGTCACTGCGAGTGGTCAGTATAAGTTGTATATTACGGTTAAGACACGATTTTAATCAGTTTGACAGGACTGTAAAGGGTCAAGACACAAATCTAACCGATTTAAGCTTAATTGTAAAGGTCAAGACACAAATCTAAACGATTTAGACTGGATTGTAAAGGGTCAAGACACAAATCTTCTGGGATTTAAGCTGAATTGTAAAGGCCAAGACATAAATCTAACCGATTTAGGTTGGACTGTAAAGAGTCAAGATACAATTCTAAACGGTGTAGGCTGGACTGTAAAGGGCCAAGACAAAAATCTAACCGATTTAGGCTGGACTGTAAAGGGTTAATGTATAGGAAAGATTAGCGCCACCGCATTTGACAATTACCCGGAGACTATAGAACGCAGACTGGCAAACATCGTCATTGTCTTATGTCCTGCAACTTAATTTTTTTAAGTTTTTTTTTTGCATTCGCTTATTTCTTTATACCCAAGGCGGTGTATGTTGCACTGTGTTTTTATTTTGCGCCTGTAGGTCCAGTGCATCCGACTTCGACATACAATTTATGCAAGGCTCTTCTTCCTCCTCCATTTTCCAAGGTATTATTCGCGGGGTAACGGCCGGTGCTGTGATTGAGAAGCGAACCCAGCTCCTTTGGTTTGTGGGAAGTTTGTTAACCACGTGCCCACGCCATCCCCGACTCGCACATTAAACCCGTTTCCACTCGTCTCTCCCATCGCTAGTGCTGATATTTCTTTCAAATGCCGTTCATTTTTGAAACTTTTCTCTTCAACGCATAATGTGTTTTCTGCTCTTTGTTGTCTTAAGTGCTGTTCCTTTGAGTATATTGGTGAACTTCCACTTGATCTTGAAAGAAAAGATAAAACATCTGAGTTTTTGTGTTTTTATAAAATAAAACATGTCTTCAAAATAACCAATCTGTTTTTGTAATAGCCAGTATGTTTCTATAATAGCCACTGCGATTTTATAATATACAATATATTTTTATAATAGTAAATTAGTTTTTATAATGGCCAATATGTCTTTATATTGTCCGATATGCAAACACGATGGAAAACAAGATGATGTGGAATCCACCACTACACGAGCATATACATTAAGTTGTAATAGTTGGTATGAAGAAGTCCAAGTTCAGTGGTAATCAAATATTCATAGAGGAGCGATCAAGGGTGGGTATTAATGGTTGCGGTAAAGGTACAAGCATTAACGGCATGTATGATGATGATTGTGATAATGATGATGAGTGGTGATGAATATGGGAATGAAGACTATGTCAGTGCTTATCACAACAAATTCTCTTCCCAGTGGAGGTTGTTTGCTTGAAAATAATTTTTATCGTTGAACAAAATGTACATTTTTGTTTTAAATAGTTGTTTTATTGGTGTGCTTACTAAGCTTAAGCACGCACAATAAGCGGAGACTGGATAATGACTAGTAGAACCGACTTCATTACCGCTTAACTGCATCATACGTGCTAGGTCTCTTTAATTGTTAAAAGTGCCGACAGAGCGCGAACTATGTTGCTCCTGCTGTAGATTCAAAATGTATGCCTTTGACTTTACCAGGTACCCATATACAACTGGGCAGACTGTGAGAAGTTGTCATACTATATGACAACAATACTGACGAAATGCCTAGTCTGTCAAATAGATCGTGACATGATTTGAAGCTGGTACGTTTGGTTTGTTGACCGTGATCACATTCCATTCGTCACACGCACGCCCTACTAAAGATAAGGGCTCGTGACATGCTCATACTCCTACATATATGGGTTCGTCACGTGCACGCCTACTACAGATAACGGTTTGGCACAAGCTCGCTCTGCTACAGATAAGTGTTCGTCATACGCTCATCCTGCTATAGATAAAAGTTCGTCACACGTTCATTCTGCTACGTATATAGTTCGCCAGACGCACCTACTGCTACAGATAAGGGTTCGTCACATGCTCAACCTGATATGGGTTAGTCACACACTCAGCCTGCTACAGATACGATTTCGTCACACGCTCCTTCTGCTATAAATAAGGGTTCGTCACACGCTTGTCCTACTACAGATAAGAGTTAGCCACACGCTTCCACTGCCACATATAACGGAAGAACAGAAACTCCAGTGAAATGAAATGCCTTGAACAATTATAATTGTCACGTGTAAGATAAAATGATAAACGATAACATCAGAACGGATGTCATGGACATTGAACCACAGCAGCCAACCCTTGGCGACAATACCACATGAATACATGGTTGGGTGAGAGGAGAACTAACAACTACAAGGCGGATGGATAGAAAGATTCCTGTAACAACTCTTGAACATAACAACCAACGAACGTACCTGGCTGCAGAATTTAGCACAAGTGGACGGAAATAGTAAACATAACAACCAACGAACGTACTTGGCCACAGAGTTTAGCACAATTGACGGAAATAGTAAACATAACAACCAACGAACGTACTTGGCCGCAGAGTTTAGCACAAGTGGACGGAAATAGTAAACATAACAACCAACGAACGTACTTGGCCGCAGAGTTTAGCACAAGTGGACGGAAATAGTAAACATAACAACCAACGAACGTACTTGGCCGCAGAGTTTAGCACAAGTGGACGGAAATAGTAAACATAACAACCAACGAACGTACTTGGCCGCAGAGTTTAGCACAAGTGGACGGAAATAGTAAACATAACAACAGTATATAAAGTAAACACGTTATCATCGATCGCCAAAGATATTTCACTTCACTATCTTCTTCACTTTCGTTACAGTAAACGTTTTCAAGTTTATTCCTGGAGCAGAGATTGACGTCTTTAAATTAAAACCAACGTTTAGTTACACTAAGTAACCGTATACAGCTTCAAGAGAACCCATCAGAAGCAGAGTTGTCAAACCGGAATTCGCCCAAATTGCACGCAATTCCCTCCAGAAGTCGATGTCGGTCGACCTCTCACCCTTTGAGGTGGTCCCTCAGACGGTAGCGCTCAAACATAGCCATAAAGTTTAGAGTTTCCGTCCTAAAGGCATCGCTTTCTGAGTTTTACTCTCTGATTAGCCCGAGTGGATGCTGCGATCAGTCCTGCCACCAGCTCCTTCAAGACATGGCCTTTTTGTGACGTTAAGTTACGTTTAATGGTCGCTCCTTGCACACATTCTTTTTCTTTTTCTATTTTAAACGAGTTTAATGTCTCCTCAGCCTCTCATTTCTTCATCGTTTCTGACTTTCTTTTTCCGACAAGATACCAAAGGGAAAAAATTCTAAGTGGGTAGCGCGGAGAATGTATGGCGTGTCTACAAAGTAAAGGGGCATGCACATAATAAGTTATAAATTGGGTTCCTTCAATATTTAATTCATGGAGCAGCCATAATTACGATACGACAGTCGTAATCTACGCTTCAAATATAACAACAATAGTTGCTGCCCATGATAGGTTGACGTTCTGGTAGGCGAAGCTACGACCCTTTCAGTCGCAGATAGTCTTTGTCGATGTATATACTTTTTGAAATGTAGATTATATGTACGTGTATATGGAAATACAGATGCATGTATGTGTGTATGTATGTATGTATGTATGTATGTATGTATGTATGTATGTATGTATGTATGTATGTATGTATGTGTGTATGTATGTATGTATGTGTGTATGTATGTATGTATGTATGTGTGTATGTGGGTATGTATGTATGTATGTGTGAATGTGTGTATGTATGTGTGTATGTTTGTATGTATGTATGTATGTGTGTATGTATGTATGTCTGTTGTATGTGTGTGTATGTATGTGCGTGTGTGTGTGTCTGTGTATACGGGCGTGCGTGGATGTGTGGGGGTGTGTGGGGGTATGTGTACGTATTTATGTTTGTATGTTTAATTAACAATTTAAAAATGTATTTTAAGTTATAAAGTGGATACAATTGAATCGTTAAATAAATATACTGAACACATGCGACTGGTGTGTAGGGGACTGGGCGCGTATTATTACCAGTTGTTGCTTATTTCGTCATCTAGAAGTAAGACGGAGCAATGCATTCGTCATTAATTCCTATGAAATTTAATATTAACAAACATATTTACCCGCTGTGTGGATTTGCAACGATGTTTACCTTGTTTAAGATGCTTGTCATCTTTATTTAGTGTGGCATGTCACAGTCAAGTGGCTCAAGTGGATTACCAGTAACTATCGAATAATTATTCAGCTTATGCGCAATAAGTAGCACCTTTGTCTTCATTGCATGCTTAATTGTGCCCATACATCTAACACGATCCATGGCGTCCCATTTCCATGATTCCAAATCAATGTCGGCACTAATTGTATCGCGCGTGCATACATAATTGTGCCAAAGTAGTGGCCCGTCCCGACACTAGCTCCGCAACAGAAATTTCCCACAGAGAAGATATTTTGATATTCTCCCATCATCCATCCTCCGAGTGTCCCATCCATCAGAGCCTTCGAAGACTAAGCATGGAAATGATTGTGACAGTGCCTCTCCTTTGCCATCTAATTCCTAGGATTTTGCACAGACACCTCATCTGAAATCTGTTTAGCCGTCTCTCCTGGTCCGTTAAGGTAGACCATGTTTCACAGCCATAAAGAATGGTGCTGAGGACACAGGTCTGCCAAACACGTGTTTTTGTTTTAACAGTGAGCTTCTTGTTCTCCCAGGTCATTTTTGTAAATCTGCTCATTGTTGTTGCTGCCTTGCCTATCATGATATTTAACTCTTGATCCATAGGGTACTCTGTTATTGACTGAGGATCCCAGGTATGTAAAGTGATCTACTATCTTGAGATCCTCATCATCAATGGAGATTACTTGTGTCTTGTTAGCATCCTGGACCGTAACGTGTGTTCTTGTTTTTGCTGATTGTGAAATCAAACTTACAGCAGATATAAGAACATGCAGATAGTAGCTTTGCAGTTCCTCCTCTGAATGAATCGTAATTGCTGAATCATCCGCAAAGAGCGCTCTGATCAGCGCTCTGTTTATTTTTGTCTTGGCTTTCAGCATTTTGGCATTGAATAGGTCACTATGAATGCGAGATTGAATTAATGTATCACCTTGTATGGTGCCTATCATGTAAGTGTGGAACGACTCGATAAAGCTCAAAAGAATTGGTGGACAACCATTTCACATGAGCGCTTTTTACAGACCCTCTCGACTGATCAATTCCAATGAGTTCATCAGATCAATTAAATCAATATACATAGATTGCTTTTGTTCTATGCATGTTTCTTGCAACTGATTTAAAGAGAATATCATGTCTGTAGGAGACCTATTTCGACGAAAAGCGCACTGTGACTCTGCGTAAACTTTGTCCCGTAGGGTTTGAAGTCGACACAGAACAGTTCTGGCAAGAATACTCTCAACTGTACGCTGGAGGGAAATCCCTCTGTTGTTGTTGCAGTTACGCAGGTCCCCATAGTTCATGTACAAGGTAACAATGCTCGAATCTTTGAAATTATGCGGGACATGTCCTTCATGCCAGCTTAATGTTATCAACTGGTAAATCTGTGAGTAAATTATGTCGTTTCTACTCCTGATTTCGTCTATTGCGATTTCATCATTTTCTGTAGCCTTGCCAGAAGCAAAATCAGCAATAGCACAGTTAACTTCTGCCATGGTTGGCAGCAAGTAAAGATGGTGAAGAGTTGTCATGGCCTCGATCGCATTGTGGGCATCCTCCGTTAGCTCTATCTCGGTAAGTCGAGTTTAAGATAGTGCTCTACTTATCTGTCTAGCTGCTTCCTCTTATACGTAATGATTTTCCCAGATAATGCTTTTACCAGAGCACTCTTTTTCACTGTTGGGCCATTGACTTTCTTTATCCCTTTTTAAATGTCTCTGAGATGTTACCATTATTGAAAGGATGTTGATCTGGGGTAGTTGTCTCGCCGCAGCGACTCAATTTCATCCAGTGTTCGTAAAGCGATCTCAGTCCCGCCAGGCGGAGCGATAGCGCGGGCTTGCGGAAAACGCTCGCCTGCCTTTCCCCGTAGTGCGAATTGGGTGCGGTTTGTGGTAGTGGCTCCTCCACCGAGGTGCGCTAGTCTGGTCCGTATCAGGAAACGTGGTCCGTCCCTGGTGATTTATCTAAGGCTTATAGCAGAGCTCGACAGTACGTCTCGCTGGTGGTCCGACTCTCGCAAAGAGCTTGTGACCGGCAAATGGAAAGCAGGAATCGTTGCCTCGAGGCCCTGCCTTCTCTCCCTACGGAGAAGGGCAGGCCAAATTGTGTCTCTAGTCCCAGTGAAATTCGTCGCCGAGGTCGTTGGGATCCGTTCTGCACAGAGCGCTGCCATCCCTCCTCGAGCGAGCCCGGTCGGTCGGTCGTCTGGTGCGTGTGGGAGGCCCCTGTCAGGCGGTCCTAGGTCGACGGAGTGAGGGACGGGTGGAACAACCGTCCGTCCGTCCCGTCAGTCGGTCCCTGCGGCCGTCCCAGTGAGGCTTTTTACACACCCTTCCTCCGCCGACCGGTGTGCGCAGTACGTACGTCTCCGACAGATATCTGGTTGATCCTGCCAGTAGTCATATGCTTGTCTCAAAGATTAAGCCATGCATGTCTAAGTTCACACTGTCTCACGGTGAAACCGCGAATGGCTCATTAAATCAGTCGAGGTTCCTTAGATGACACGATCCTACTTGGATAACTGTGGCAATTCTAGAGCTAATACATGCTTACCAAGCTCCGACCCTCGCGGAAAGAGCGCTTTTATTAGTTCAAAACCAATCGTCGTTTCCCCTCGCGGGGTTGCGGCGTCCCCACTGGTGACTCTGGATAACTTTGTGCTGATCGCATGGCCTCATGTGCCGGCGACGCATCTTTCAAATGTCTGCCCTATCAAATGTCGATGGTACGTGACATGCCTACCATGTTTGTAACGGGTAACGGGGAATCAGGGTTCGATTCCGGAGAGGGAGCATGAGAAACGGCTACCACATCCAAGGAAGGCAGCAGGCGCGCAACTTACCCACTCCCGGCACGGGGAGGTAGTGACGAAAAATAACAATACGGGACTCTTTCGAGGCCCCGTAATTGGAATGAGTACACTTTAAACCCTTTAACGAGGATCTATTGGAGGGCAAGTCTGGTGCCAGCAG
Organism: Ariolimax columbianus; assembly: GCA_036924085.1. Lineage (NCBI taxonomy): Eukaryota > Metazoa > Mollusca > Gastropoda > Stylommatophora > Arionidae > Ariolimax > Ariolimax columbianus. The sequence continues at coordinate 132,632,592 of JAVGWX010000002.1, forward strand.
CTGCGGTAATTCCAGCTCCAATAGCGTATATTAAAGTTGTTGCAGTTAAAAAGCTCGTAGTTGGATCTCAGGCGCAGGCGGGCGGTCCGGCTCGCGCCGGTTCACTGCCCGTTGTCTCCTGCCCTACCGTCTGCCGGCTCTCTCCCACGGGTGCTCTTCGCTGAGCGTCCTGGGTGGCCGGCGCGTTTACTTTGAAAAAATTAGAGTCTTCAAAGCAGGCCTCGGCTGCCTGAATAATGGTGCATGGAATAATGGAATAGGACCTCGGTTCTATTTTGTTGGTTTTCGGAACTGGAGGTAATGATTAACAGGGACAAACGGGGGCATTCGTATTGCGGCGTTAGAGGTGAAATTCTTGGATCGCCGCAAGACGAGCTACTGCGAAAGCATTTGTCAAGAATGTTTTCATTAATCAAGAACGAAAGTCAGAGGCGCGAAGACGATCAGATACCGTCGTAGTTCTGACCATAAACGATGCCGACTAGCGATCCGCAGGAGTTGCTTCGATGACTCTGCGGGCAGCTTCCGGGAAACCAAAGTGTTTGGGTTCCGGGGGAAGTATGGTTGCAAAGCTGAAACTTAAAGGAATTGACGGAAGGGCACCACCAGGAGTGGAGCCTGCGGCTTAATTTGACTCAACACGGCCAACACTGAAATGACTGACATGCCGAGACCACTTTTCTGGGGTCTAATATGGAACTGGTGCTGGATTTAGACCCTCAGAAATCTGGGGTTATGCCCTCTGTGGCTCGGTTGGTCTGCATCCAGTGTTTGATAAAGGAATTGACGGAAGAGCACTATCAGGAGTGGAGCCTGAGGCTAAAATTGACTAAACACGCCAATAGTGTAGAATGACTGTCAAAAGAGAGCACCTTCGATGGGTCTAATAGTGAACTTGTGCTGGTATTAGACCCACGGAAGACAGGTCAGTCTCCAAACCCCCAAATGAAAGAGCGCCTGCTACGGTAAGCTGGTCTTCACCCTGCAGAAATCGCAGGCTCCAGAAACTGGGCCATTGACAAACTAAAAGCCCTCTATTGATACGGTCTGGCTAATATTGAACGGGTGCTGGAAATAGACCCCCTGAAGACAGGTCAGCTTTACCCTACCAATGACAATGCTTTGCTACGGTAATCCTGCTAAGCCCGAGAGGAGCCGCAGACATTTTGGTTCACGTACTAGGCGGATAAGCCAACGGTTCGAGGTGAGGGATTACGGCCGAACGCCTCTAAGCCAAAAATCCCGCCCAAAAGCAGCCCAGCACGAATGCAAAGGGAGGCTTCGACATGGTGGGGACCTCGGGGTCACGCTCCAGCCCCGCCCGGTCAAGCCGCAGAATGAGGTCTCTGCCGTCCGCTGATAAAAGCGGGCGGGAAGCTGCTCGATATTCACCCCATACGGCGATGAGGAATGAAATCATTTGTAGAAGACTTAGTTCTCGGTCGGGTGCCCTAAGCAGTAGATCAGCTACCTCACTGCGAACTGCTGAGACTCAACCCTTGACCATGTCCGCTCCCTAGGCGGACAACATCTCCATGCAAGACTAGGCTTGTCACCTGGTCAAATGCACTATTTCGAGAGGAATCACAGGTCGCTGACATTTGGTCCACGTGCTTGGCTGATAAGCTACCATCTGAGGGATTACGGCCCAACGCCTCTAAGCCAGAATCCCGCCCAAAATCTCAGCACCGCTGAGATGGGAGGCTACGACATGGCTGGGGCTTGTGTCCCGGCCTGATCGAGCCGCAGGAATGCACCTGGTAAAATGCACTCCTTCCTCGCTCTTTGCATCTGTCTGCTATCAGTCATTCCAATGGACGCAGAAGAGATGCAGTCCAGCGGACACTGCACCTCCTGTCCTATGGTGACAAGCTCCCGGGTGGCGGGGAATGCTAGGCGTACCATCACTGCAGATGAGCCGAGAAAATAGAGCGAGCAAAAAGATACCTCACTCATATGCATGTGCTACGTTTCTGGCAGGACGTGACGATCCTGGGAAAAAGTCACACTGGACTGCCTCTCTTCCGGGATAGTACAAACTAGTACATAGTCCATCCTATCATTGCCAAACGCTATAGACACGAGTAGGGAAGACTCGATAGTCCTGCAAGACAACTTCCCAAGAGAGACAACTCTGACCAAAAACAACTGCTGCCTTGCAGTTAGGCTGGGGACAGCCAAAGGCTAAGGAGGGCAACCCTACAGAAACGCCTGTTGAAATCGGATGCACTGAGCCACTGGCTAACAAATTAAATCAGTGCAACGTAAATATCGCTGTAAACAGCGTACGATGAAGAAGAAGAAAGGATGTTGGATATTATCACATAACTGTATACAATAGTCATGTGCACACTTTCTATATGTCCTTCGCACCTCTTTTCTCGCTTGTTTCAATGCAGTGAGGGTGTTCCGTTTTGTCTTGTCTTTGTTTCTTAGATGTGCAACTTTTTTCATGTCAATCAAAGGCTGCAGTATCCGACTGCCTTAAACCATTTTTGGTTCATGTGTTCTCTAATGTCATAGGATGTTTCCGCTGCTTTAAGAGTGGTTTCTGTAATTACGTCCCACCTTTCACTAGCTGTACAGTCTCCTGATATATCATTAAGGGCATCTGCTAGCTGCTGTTGGAACTAAAAACACTTTTCTGGATTCGTGATGTTTGCTAAATGTATCTTCCAAATGTGTGTGCGCTTCGCTGTGAAGATTATATTAGGTCTCAGCTTGACGGGGACAACGATCAACGTCTGGTCAGTATTACGGTCAACACTCGGGCAGCTGCGTGTTAGATGTCTGTGATTCAGATTTTGCCTCGTGGTAATAATAACACATATCTAGTGCCAATAGTCGGATCTTAGGTGTTTCCATGATAGTTTAATGCGATCTTTTGTTACAAAGAACGAATTTGTGATACAGAGACTGTTTTTTTGTGCAGACTTCCAGCAACCTTTGTTCATTTTTACTAATACTCCCAATATTTTGCTTACCTAAACAAACTGACCATGAAGTAGACAGCGATAAATGAAACGAATCCACACGAGGTAGACAATCTTATTGATACCATTCTTTCATCCTCAGACTAGAGTCTCAATAGCCCCCAATAGCGATTTTTTCTCTGCAAAACCCACTCTATGTAGTCGGAATTCGTCCCTTCCTCTACCATTGCCAAAATAAAATTTAATTGTCTCCCTAATTGACTCATTCCTCGGTGAAGCACGTCTCATGCGGACCAGACAAAAATCTATACTACGGCGATTACATTCGGCGTCAATAACAGCCGTTTTTTCTCACATAGCCAATGTCTCTGAGGCCAGTGGTATGTCCCGGACAGATCATCCTGACATTCCAAGTTCAAGCCGAAGCCTGGAGTATTCGTTCTTAGCTTGTATTGCTTGGTTTACTTGATTTACAGTCTGCGATTTGAATTGTGTCCTAGTTCCAAGTATCCATTGAAATAGACATGCTATGGCAGACCAACACTTTATTGACTGAGGGATGTTCAGCTTGACGTAGGCGTTAGTTGATCAATGACACTAGAACGTGTCTCCCAATATCGGAGACAGCACGTGTCTCTCTTGTATATTGACATCGACTTATAACGCGTATATTTATGTCTCCTGTTTTGATTCCCTGACCTTTTCAGCACAGGGATGGAGTTTTATATCTCCATAACACAAAGCCTAGGCTGAAATATATAGACCATGCAGTATAGTCCCTCTCTCGATCTTCCTTGTTTGCTCCAAGGAAAATATGATACAAATATATTTGGAACAAGTCAAGCTGCAGAAGCTACCGGAACAGCAAAGCGATGCTCTATCTATTCGCCCTTCGAGACTTCACTCCTAGACCAACTGTCAACCAATGATATGGGCATTGTATGCCCTGCCATAACACTTAACTGATGTAGCCTTTGCTCACTTTAGGATAAGGCGTCGTATCATCTTGCGTGTGCTCCTCCGCACTTTATCGGTTTTCAGGTTTGATAGACGCTGAGCAACTTTCAGAGTTACCAGAAAACAGGTTGCGTCTTTTGTACAACCCTATCTGACAAAACCTGACAAGTTACGCCAGTATCTTATTATACAAGGCTTCAGATGGTTTCAAATAATATTTGTTGTCTGAACTCATAGGCTATCACGCGCCATCTGCTCGAAACTACTGGTTTTAAGGCTCCATTGGCTTCTCATGTTAGTCAAATAGTTCTGCCGCTCGAAGGTCAGGAGATGGCCTTTGTTGCTAGAGACTATATGATACGCACGCCATGGGAGCAAGTAATTTGTGTTGAGAGTTCGTCCTCAAGAACACCCTTGGCTATGACAACCGTTAGAACCAAAGTATTCCAAAGAACAAACACATACACATATACTCCAAAGAATAAGCACATAAAATATACTCCAAAGAAGAAACACATAAACACATACTCCAAAGAACACACATAGCAACATATATTCTAATGAACAAAGATATTAACATATATTCCAATGGACACACATAAACATTTACTCCGAAATACAAACACATACACATATTCTCCCAAAAACAAACACATAAACGTATACTCTAAAGAACAAAGATATTAACATATGCCTCAAAAAACAAATTTTTAATTCTACCCTGTAAGCGCTAAACTGCATTGCTAGTCACCTCTTTTTTCATGCCCTCAGTTTGATCCTACGCCAGTTTCTATCACTCACACAGCCCAATACAAAATCAGTCCAGAATGACAGCCTATAACTGTACTGATTATAAAGGAAACAGCGACGTGAAAAGGGAAATAACAAAATAGAATACAAAGAAACAATCTCACTACAGCTGTCTGTATATGTGAAAACTGTTAAAGAAAAAATGTAACAAAATTATTAAAAAGATAATAGAGGATAGATAGTTGTTCTAAGTGATCAACATTTGTAATATCAGAGCCAGCTGTTCAAACGGGTGCTCTTTGTTCTATTACAAGGTTGGACTTTTCGCTCACCAGGAGCTGTCACAAACATAATAAATTTGGCTCGTTTTGGGCCTGTTTTGAGAAACTTATATTATTCGATTGATTGACTGATAGTCGAAATTAAAGAGATGTATGCTGGTAGCACGTAGCTGGAACAAGATACAACATTATGATTATGTGAACTATTGTCCGTGTAGGTGAAGATAGTGAAGCGGGATGGGTGGGTGGGGTAGGTGATGGGAGACAGACAGGTGGATGTAGTCGTTAAATAGATAATTAAGTGTGTGTTGTTGGAATGTAAGAGACTTTATCTTACAGAGAAGTACGTCTTGTGTCTCTCTGGTAACAGATTACTCGTTTCCTGTTTTGTCTTACCTAACTAATAGCAGAGTTGGGTATCCATTTACGTGTGCGTAGACTGAAAATTGGCCCCAGTCCACACAGATGTAAAAAGTTACATAATATAACATCTGAGAGGTTGTAGAATGACGTCTTTAGCTATTCATCCCCTGAAGAAGTGGCTGCAACTACTGCAACAAACTTTGGCCAAACAAAAGAAAACTTACAATGGCAAAAGTGGTCCACATATAGCCAAAGATGATGGCGTCTTAGTCTCACCTATGATTTATATCTGCTGTCTTTCAAAACGAGACAATCAAATTGAAAGTCGGATACCAAATTGTTTAACGGGAAGAAGACAGAGAGTGACCATAAATAAGGAGTACAATTAAGAACAGTATGCGCTATTTGGTAGAAGACTCGAGAACAATATATTGGAACAATATTGTGACAATGGATGCCATGGTAACGAGTGCACGATCAGTAGACTACAGACACGACAATATTCTGTTGTCGACTAATGGTTGTATCGTTACTCATGTATCATTATTCTGTTTATGTAAATATTTTGTATTTGACAAAAATTATATATAGTTGGTATATGCTTTATACACATACACCCACACAAACCCACGCACACGCACGCACACACCCACACACACACATACACACACACACACACACACACACCCACATATATATATATATATATATTTATATACGTTGTTTCCGAATTATTAGGTTACTCTGCTGTGCACCCTGAAAAGAACGTTAAGTGACGGGTTGCAGTAGCTTTCCTCACATCTCGAGAGTGCTGATGAAGGTAGACCGATGTCCTCCAGGCGGTTTTGCTATGCTTGGCTTCATCTGCGTGTCACTCACTACTACAAGGATCATGTCGAACCCTGACCTCGTTAGCCAGGCTGCATGCAAATAGCCGGTTCGAGGCAGCGCTACTAGGAGACCGAGGTGAATATATATATATATATATATATTCTTAGTCGACCTGTACGTCTACAGGGGCAGATGCTCTGATATGTGCTGGATGTAGCCGGGAGAAAGATCTTTTGCTTAGCGGCTAGACTCGAGCAGCGTAACACTCCGCTGCGTTGGAAAACCGCTTACGAAGGGTGATTAACCGATGTGCGAGTTCATCTTAATAGACTCAAACACTAAAGCAAAGTAGATCCGCAGCCTGTTAGGCGTAATTTATGCTGCTCTAAACAAACCACCTAATCATGGCCGGTGTTATGCCATGTCACACAGTTAGTCGCCTCTTACGACATGCTCTCTGTGAGACAGTGGTGCTATTCTTGTCCTTGTTATACACAAAGATCGCGCAACACCACTAGGGCAGATACAATTCCGAATGTTTTCTACTGCCAATCGAATCAACTTTATCTAAAAACTACTCGAAGTAAAGAGATACGACTGTCTTCCTTTCGTCACTTACATGTTCTGACAGCAGCTGAATCATCTTCCACTAATCAATGCTCATAATGATATCGATGTGATAATTTCTTGAAGTTGGGAAATGATATAATATTATATATGATAATTTTAATGCAATTTTATACGAGGAATAGTATGTTGAAATTTACAATCACCATATCGGGTACCTGAGGCTATGGTGTCCACCACTGGTGCTGACATTCAGAAGTGTTAACATTATTAGTTCAAAACTAGCATAAGTGTGGGCATAGTTTAATCATCGCTTCTTGCAGACCATGTTCCTTACAAGAGCTATTTCCAGCCATGACATCACATCCATCATAATGACCCATGCACAGACATGTGTGCTTTCCACAAAGGTCGCGCGTGTTGGCCCATTTCAAGTTCATATTGTTCACGTAACACAAACCTTTCTCTTTCAAAGTGTCATATTTGGTCCGGACACGATACAGATTGTCAGATAGTAAAACAAAGCACTTGCCGCTGGACTCTTTGATTCTGAGACACCTGTATCCATTAGGTAGCAAAGTTTGGGTGAATCTGTCATATTGTCACGGTCGCCCCAGCAATAGCAGTTTAATCTGTACAATTCTTGTAGAACACAAAACCGTCACTGTGACATGTTTTAGAGCGACATTTATTTTGGTCCCCTTTCTTGTGGCAACTGTACAAAATGGTTGTAGCTTTTATAACATAGAACTATATATATATATATATATATATATATATATATATATATATATATATATATATATATATATATATATATATATATATATATATATGATTTGATACCGACATCTGTTTAACTTGGATCACTATTTCTATGTATGTAGTCGTTTGTCCAGTCCTTGATGGCCGATTTAGAGCGAAACAGCTGTTGACGCCACCATCTGTTCTCAGGTATTACTTCGCTTTGACATTGACTGATTTTTTTTTATTGACGATTTGGAGTTTTCCAACATTCACAATTATTTTCAGTTCCTACAAATATGTGACTACAGAAGGTAAAGTACGCTGTGCAGTTAGGCAAGATATATTAAGTAGACACAACATTGTGACTACGGACGGTAAGGTACGCTCTACAAGCAGGCATGATATATTCAGTAGACACAAAAATGTGACTTGAGAAGTAAGGTACTCTGTACAATTAGTTATAATATATCCAGTAAGCACTAATATGTGATTAGGGGAGGGGGAGCCGGCGTAAGGCGCACTGTAAAATCAGTCACAATATATCCAGTAGGTACAATGCTATGATTAAGAACGCTAACGTATTCTGCAAAGCTCAGTAGAAGACATTAGGTGTGAAAATGTATGAAAATGGCCAGTACATTGCTTTTAAATGTAGCATACGCGAAAGCAAAACATGAATTTAAAAGATATGTATAGTTAACTAGATGAAACAATTTGCAAATGACCTTTAAATCTGTTTTATATCAACTATTTATAAACCGTTCACAAAAGTCTTTACCGGCAGATTAAAAAAGGCAGCGCTAGAACTAACTGATACAACTCGCAGATTCCTGGAAGAGCTACTCAACCAACGACCACCTTCACACAATCAACCAGTTGTTGGAAAGATCGCGGCTGAAATTCTGTTTGATTCTACTTTGTGTTTGTAGACTTCGAATACGCCTTCTATAGCGAAAAAATAAATTCAGTTGTAAACGCCTAGCGGAACCAAGATATCGACCAAAAGTACTCCTGCTTTATAGAGAAGACAAACGAGGGCTGCTCTACTGAGACCAGTGTGCGACAAGGAGATACCATCTTCCCAAAACTGCTCACACCTGACCTTTATGAGGATTGTAGGTCCCTAAGCAGGTCCCATGTGTGAACATAGTTGGCGAGATGCTCTCATACTTTCGTTTTTGGGGACGACATTATGATCTTCAGCCACTTAATTGCAGAAACTGAACACAGGCTAAACGACCTGACTTAATCCCACAAGACAGTTGGCCTAAATATTTTGAACACTTTCTGTCATAAAGGGGGAACTGCGATTGGATAATGAGCCCATCGAAAATGGCAATGCATATTTCTAACTAGGTCAGGAAATCAACAACAACCACAACTTTGCAAGGAGATCTCATTCAGAAGAGGGGCCGGTTGACCCAGCTTCAATTACAATAAACCGAGACTCCAGCAGACGACAGACGTCAAGGCCAAAATCCGAAATATCAACATTTCGAAGTTTCGAGACGTCGTCGGCTTTGCGTCAATGTGAAAGTACAGATGGGGTCCGCATGACTGACGATAGATAAAAGAGGAGGATGTCTTTCTGGGGACTACACAACTATAAGCACTCGAATGGCCACCCATTAAGCCCATGGTGGAAAGCCTAAGCAAAGCAATAATGCAAGCTGCCACTGAAACCATCACAAGAGGGGCAAGGAAAAATTATAAGCCCTATTGGAATGATGAGTTGCAGAAAGCGGAAGACGCAGTCACAAATGCTAGGAACATGGCAGAGCGAGAACAATCTATGGAGGCAATTAACGCCATCAAAGCCGCCACCGCGAAATACAAATACACTCTAAACCAAACAGCAAGAGAAAGCTGGAAAAACAAAACAGAAAGCCTCAACTTAGACAAAGAAGGGAAAAAACTATGTAAGCTAGTCAGAGCCATGAATGACGAAACTCCATCAAACAAACAAATTACCATCAAGCAGGGCGAAAACTTGCTTTTGTTGAACACTATGCCAGAGCAAACCACATAGCTGTCCCTGCAGATAGGCATACAGGCATTAATAGCTGTCCATCGTTGTCGATGAGGACCGCCGACATCATCCTTGTCACAGATTTCCCTGTTGGGTGTGGTGCGCCCAGATATGTGAATTTGTCTACGGCATTCAACGTCTGCCCGCTGACTGTAGTCTCTGGTTTTGTGTACGGCATGCCTGGTACTAGTTGGTACATGGCCTCTGTTGTTTTTGACATTTATGGTCATATAGACATTAGTGAAGAGCAAAACGGGCACGACAACATCAATATGGCATCAGAAGAGCATATGATGGCAAAATTAACAATGAACGAAATGGAAGATGCCATGAGAACATTAAAGAAAAGGAAATCTCCCGGAAAAGACGGGATAACAAACGAAATGCTGATGGGGCTGGGTCAAACAGCAAAGAGGAAATTGCTATCAGTCCTGAACCAAAGCTGGAAAAGGGGTATTGTACCCCAGGCATGGAAAGACGTAGTACGTGTACCAGTACCAAAGAAAGGAAAAGACAAAACAGATCCAAATGGATACAGGCCTATCAGCCTACTGAGTTGTGTCGGCAAACTGATGGAACGTATGATAAACACCAGACTGATGTGGCATCTGGAAGAAAAACGCATACTAATTCCACAGCAAGTAGGCTTTAGACAGCACAGATCCCCTGAGGATCAGGCCATCTTCACAGCCAAGGAAATAGAAGATGCCTACCAGGAGCAAAAACACACAGTAGCGGTTTGGATGGACCTGGAAAAGGCATTTGACAAAGTCTGGAAAGAGGGACTTAGAGTCAAGCTAAGAAGAAGTGAAATTTGTGGGAAAATGTACAAATGGAGCAACCACTACCTAAAAAACAGAACCGCCAGAGTTCAAGTACAAGGGCAGATGCGCAAAAAGATGACACTTGAGCAGGGAGTACCCCAAGGGGGAGTACTGTCAACTAAACTCTTCCTGGTGTATATAAATGATATAACAGAGAATATACTAAGAAGAGTCCATAGCTCAATGTTTGCAGACGATCTGGCTATGTGGACCTCTGAAAAGAATCTCACCATAGCAAGAAATCAGATGCAGCAGGCCCTAACATCACTGGAAGAGTGGGCTAACTCATGACTGGTCAAAAAAAACGAGGAAAAAACGACATGTACAATATTCTCGCTATCAAACAAACCCAGAAAACACCAAATTAAGTCTGAACGGCAAATACCTTCAGCCAAAACACAACCCAAACTACCTGGAAGTCACATTTGATCGGCGCATGACATGGAAATGTCAGATCGAGAGAAATCGAATGAGAGCAAGAGAAAAAATGGCAATCATGAGGAAACTTGCTGGCACAAGCTGGGGAGCAGACTAAAGTATACTAAAGAAACTGTATACTGGAAGAATGAGACCAGTACTCGAGTATGGCATTGCGGCATGGACAACAGCAGCAAAGGCGAACTTCGATAAAATTAGCAAACTCCAAAACCAAGCCATGAGGCGTGAAGTCAACGCCAATTGTAGAACTTGAAAATATTACAAAACTGCAATCCATGACTGACAGAAGAGACTGCAGAGCCGAGCTGCAATCAGAAAAACTCAGAAGACTAACTGTCCATCCAATGCTCCAGAGATTAAACAATTTCGGAAATGGGAAACTAAAGTGGAGAAACTTTGCAGAAATAGCCAAAGCAAAGATGCACGAAAACCCCATGAACGCACTAACAACACAAAAGCCCATCCCTACTGTACGAAAACCTACCTGGAGGCAGCATATATTTCCAGAGGTGGTAGAAAATATACCAGGTATTGGAAACAAAAACTGCCAGACTGAAAAAGAAAGAAGAGAAACTACCCTGAGCTACATATCGACAAACTACCCAAGCATGGACTGGACCCATGCATACACCGACGGTTCTGTAACAAACACTACACAGAACGGAGGAGCAGGAGCATTTATGAACCTACCAAATGGCAGAAAATAACACTGTCATTCGCTACTGGAAAATACACAACCAATTTCAGAGCGGAGGCAGAGGCACTGAGGGCGGCAGTGGAAGAAATGGTGACATGTAAAAGTAATGAAAGCCATACATTCCTGCTTACAGATGTCTTGGCCGTAGTCACAGCACTAAAGAGCCAGAAAAATACTGAACTTAACGATTTAAGAGCAGTACTCTGTCAACTATGCCAGCAGTCTGCACCAAAAAGGGTAGTGGTACAGTGGGTTCCATCCCACTACAACATCCAAGGCAACGAGGAGGCAGACAGACTGGCAAGAGAAGGTGCAAGACAACCACAACCAGATACTAGTATGACATACGAAGAGTCAAAACGGCTTATTATAGCTAGATACATGACCAAATGGGAAACCGAACATACTGGCTACACAAAAAACGATGCCTATTACCAGTTGAACAGACGAGAGCAGGTCGTGGTCTTCAGACTTCGCACTGGCCACAATACACAATATACTGAGGTACCACCTATTTAACAAATTAAAGATAGGTGGCATTGACGAATGCCCGTGTGGTACCGGGAAAATGACAGCTGAACATTTGCTGCAATACTGCCCGACATACGAGGATCAGAGAGAACAGATGTGGCCATCACCAGTGGCAACACTAGACAAGCTCTATGGCAGTGTCGACAGCCTCAGGATGACCACTGCCTTTTTCGAAAAAATAATGGTTACTGTCTGACTGCGTACGATGAAGAAGAAGAAGAAGAAGAATGGCTACCCGATTGTGAGATGGAGAGATGGCATGCACAACGCTTTTTGACTACCATGGTACTCGAGTGAGAAAGACAGATACGGATTCAAGCAGCTTGTGGTTACTTGGTATCAGACGTTGCCTGATTGAGATTAAGTAACAGGATTCAATTATTTGAGTAAGTAAGTAGGAAATAATGCAGCTGCGGTCAGGGAAAATCTTACACAGACTGACAAATCATGAACATTGTATTCGTGCATTGATGTAACGAGGTGTGGCATGGGGCTGAAAGGGATTTGCAACGTCCAAATTGAGAAGAAGTACTTCTCAAACAACAAGTAAATGTTGTTTAAACTTTCCTTTCGTTACAATCTTGTATCTTCACTTAAACATATTTGGTGTGTATGACACTACACAAACGTTATTGTGTTTGTTTTATCGGGGTGCTTCTTTGGTGAACTGATGGAATGGTGTTTCTTTTTAATGTATTGACGTTTTGTTCTGATAATTAAAAGTGTTCTGCGCCGTTCATACTTGGTAACGTATATTTCTCGTAGCAATGAAATTGAAGAGATCAAGTTGGTCGACATTCATTACTGAGTTATTTTTTTGAAAATTGTCATTGTTCATGTCAAATTCTTTCTCCAGCGTCATTTTCAAAGTTTACTTTGTGTGGTTCTGGATTTTTCTTCAAACTCAATGAACGAATTTGCATGTTCTATGTAGCTCGACTTGACGTTATTGATCTCTTTGTGAATGAAAGGAAACACTGATTTTTATTTTTAAACCGCGTTCTCCCGTAAATATCTCTGAAAGGCAGTTTCAGGATCCGTCAAAATGTTACATTAACAGGTGGCACTAATAGAGACTGAGTACAACATTCTAGCTCTCATAGTTATGTTGTTTGTCAAAATAGTAGAAATAGAAGTCTAAGCAAACAGAAAGCGTGTCATATTGTCATATGAGGTTTTTTTTTTAAACGTAATAGACCGTTGCCAATGAGACGTCACGCAGGTTGCGTTTTTAATTACACCTCGGATATAAATTGATGGAATAGAAGCCTAATCGGGGTCAGGTGAAACATTCTGATCAAGATCCCACATCATGTCATAGGTAGTGCTTCTGGAAACAGATTGTTTCACATCAGTTTGGCCAACAAGGTGAATATCTAAACCGTAGTTAAGTTAGTAGTGATGATCTGAGAAGTCCATATTGTACAACAGCAGAGACGTCTCTGGTACACCTTCTCAAGTACAAGTACGCAGAGCAACTTGCACACACTAGGGAAGGAATGTTGCACAACTAAACATCAGTAGCCTCGAACAAAAAACCTAGTTAAAACCAAACGAAGGCCGTACCAACGTTTTTAACACACATTTTGGCCAAAAGATAGTTATTCTAGCCGATGTGCAACCTATGCCATTTAAAATTGAGTGTACGATTCAACATTCAACAGAAGTCTGACATGGGATAGCTTATTAAGGAAATGACAGAGGTCAAACGGGTGATTCATTATCCTCCCAGCACAGATCATACTCTAAATTAGGTTGTCGAAAAAGTGTAAGGTTACATCGTATCGACGGTACTATAATAAGGTTAAAAGAACAAGTACAAAGTAATTGATCAATTGAAAAATTTCTGGACGAGACCAAATATATGTACTGATGTTTGCAGCCTCAAAGCATTAATTATGGATTAAAGTGACAAGAAAGCAAACAAAAATCATCATTACGTTTGATCTTGAAGACATAGAAGTGACAAGGTGAAATTGTACAAAATGTGCAAAATACTCACTTTAGACAGTATACCTTTATGAATATAGTTAATGTGGGGGATGATATGGGTGGGCGTTACTTATTTTTCCACATTAGATTGAATATTACAATCAGTGATACGAATCATGATATGGTTTGAAGGTTCTATATTAGTGATATATACATAATCAAAAGCAGAGAGCAAAGGACTGGCAACACATCGTCACAGAGACTGCGCATATACGGGTAATTATGTATGTGCTTGTTTGGGCATACGTAATGTCTACATGGGTCAGGCCATGCGGAACTGTTGTCTATGTGCATTGTGGACACGTGGTTCTTGAATGTATCGTTTGTTAGAGACGCTCGCAAAGATTCATTCCTACATACATACATACATACATACATACATACCTACCTACCTACCTACCTACCTACATACATACATACATATATACATACATACATACATACATACATACATACATACATACATACATACATATTTGTGTTGATTTCAATGTGTCCTACAATATGTCAGTCTTTTAGAGGACGTCTGTACCCTAGCATTAGCAGTTTTATAGTAATTGTTTTACATGATCGTATTGCTATACCCGTTGACAACCTTCCTTTGTTAAAATCTTCAGGAGTTTTGAGAGGATACAGAGGATTTGTGTAATCTTGAGTAAAAATAAAAACATGTATTGTACAATACACGGTGACTGCAGGGACAAGAGGCGTGTGTTCAGCTACTCTCGAAATCCTCCCGGTTGACGTCAGCAATAAGAGATGATATCAGCTGAGCCCTGTTTATATCTTCTCTAATTTTCTGGTCATCAGTTCAAGATGTTTGACGAAGTTTCTCTAGTAGAGAATTGACCGTATCTCTACCTGCCTCCATGAAAGTGCTGGAGAAGTTAGTGTTACGAGCTTAACTGTCCATACTGACAAACATTGCTTGACGCTTGACTAGTATACTGAGATCGAAAGAGAAATACAGAAACAAATTAGAAATAGACAGTTTAAAACCAGACTATAATCACACGGGTAGCAATAACACACAGTGGGTATTTCAGATCTTAAAAAATATATACATAAGTATAGAAAGCGCAATTAGCACAGAATATGGTAGACCGTGGTTACGTCGAAATGAGATGTCTAAAACACGCAGACTACTGGTCACATACGGTTAACATAGCTGTAAGGTCCGCAATTATAGTCGGATAAAAAGGTAGCACATCCTTTCAAAACCAATGTCACAGGAAAGTAATGTTGTTATACAAGACAACATGTAAACGTTTTCTTAGAACAAATAACACTAACATTTGTAATATACATTTACAGGAATAAGTGCATATCATGAAATAAGTGAAATATTTCAATCGTGAATAAAACATCAGTATATTTTACATGCTTAAATAAGGGCAGTTATGTTGTATGGATAAAGTAAGAACAGTTTTGTATGGATACAGTAAGGGCAGCTTTATTTGGATAAAGTAAGGGCAGTTTTTAATAGATAAAGTACGGATAGTTTTACATGAATAAAGCAAGGACATTTTGATATGGATAAAGTAAGCACAGGTAGGTATGGGTAAAGTAATGACAGTTGTGTGTAGGTAAAGTAAGGACGGTTTTGCTTGGATAAAGTAACGACTGTTGTGTTGGACTAAGTAATGAGAGTTGTGCATAGTTAAAGTAAGGGCATTTATGTTTGCATAAAGTCAGGACAGTTTTCGATAGATAAAGTAATGACAGTTTTATAAGGATACAATCAACGATGACTGAGATATGACGATTAACTTCTTTTGTCCTTTGGTGCAATCGTCTGCCTTCACAGGGCATCTTGTCTGTTAGATTACTTCCGTGACCTGAGGTGTAATCATTTGCTTTCACAAGCCCTCTTGTCTGTTAGATTACTTCCGCGACCTGAGGTGTAATCATTTGCTTTCACAAGCCCTCTTATCTGTTAGATTACTTCCGCGACCTTAGGTGGAAGCATTTGCTTTCACAAACCCTCTTGTCTGTTAGATTATTTCCGCGACACCTAGGTGTAAACAAAAATGTGTCTTCACAAGGCCTCCTGTCTGTTAGATTTATTCCGCGACCCTGGATCCATTTGCTTGTAATCGCTTGACTTTGTTATTGTAATTTACTTCAGTAAAATCCTTGATCCGTAAGTAGATATCATGCTAGCAATAATACATTAACGTGAATCAAAACTTCGTCCATATCTTATCTTTAATAAACCGTTGATCCACTAACTTTGCATTTTAGGGTCCTTGCTGAATTATATTGACATCATCATGCCTTTGTCAATTGACGTGAAATGATTCGGTAACCACAGCGAAAAGATGTCCAGACAACTAATATCTACAAGACCTTTATGAGCGGCACGCACACTGAAATCAATCAACAACCGTTGTTAATTGGTAGCCAGTTCGTAATAATCAATTTCTTGGGGATTTAAATCACACATTTATTAACCAGGTATAATTGTGCAAAGGGAAGGAGGTGATGCGCGCGTGAGGTGTGTGTGTGTGTTTGCGCGTGAGTGTGTGTGTTCGCGTGTGAGTGTGTGTGTTCGCGCGTGAGTGTGTGTGTGTGTATTAGCGCACGTGTGTTCTATTCTGTTGCTTCTAAGAATCGAGAGCATTGTACTCCGGACATACCCATTGGTGACCAGTTTCTCCCAGTAAATAGCGAAGAGTTTTGATACCGATGATTCCTGCAGTTCGTTCGTTGAACACTTCTGATCCATCTTCTCGCAATCCTCAGCCGATCTAATCTCTTTCGATGTTAAATTTATGTGAGTTGCTGATTCATTGATTTGCTGTGTCATCTTCCAACAGACTCTCTGTGTGTATGGGTATGTGTATGGGTGTGTTTATACATATGGGTGTGTGTGTGTGTACGTGGACAGTTGATCTGCGGTACCCATATATTTTAGGACTTGTTGAAGAGATCAAACACTACCGTCTGCTAAGAGTTCAGTGCTTTCAATTATGCCTAACTAACATAGCCTACATTATAAATTTACAGTTATTGTAAGAAAAACAGATAGGAAACTAAGTTAAGGCACGGGACAACAATTAAACAGTAAATAAATTTAAGCATATTATAAATATCAGATTCTGGTAAAGTTTCATAACGGAAACCGCAAATTTAAAACATTTAAACGTGATACTAATAAAACAAGTTATAAATAAACTACATACAACATGTATTACTAATAAACAAACATGTGGCATTAAAATACCAATGAAAACAATTCAAGAGAGAATTAGACGTAGATTAGACAACGAAGTTCAGGATGAACAATCTGGATTGACACAAAACAGCTTAACCAAAGTAGTATATGATGTATATATATATATATATATATATATATATATAGAAGCACATAATAAGATTTACGTGTGCTTTATAAACTACAGAAAGACCGTTTACATAATTTCAGCATCAACCAATAATTAAATATCATGACAACATGAAGATTGTTGGAAAAGGCACCAAAATACTCAGTAACGCCCACCCATATCATCCCTCACATTAACTATATTCATAAAGGTATACTGTCTAAAGTGAGTATTTTGCACATTTTGTACAATTTCACCTTGTCACTTCTATGTCTTCAAGATCAAACGTAATGATGATTTTTGTTTGCTTTCTTGTCACTTTAATCCATAATTAATGCTTTGAGGCTGCAAACATCAGTACATATATTTGGTCTCGCCCAGAAATTTTGGGGGTATATTGGTGGTAATGTTGGTGTGTATGTTGATGTATACTCATATGAGCAAAAATGTCATGTACGAGTTAACAGGTTTCAATTCATCATGCATAGATGTGAAAAGGGAAGTGCTACAAGGATACGCAGTGCTCCTTAGTCTGTTAACATTTACACAGAACATATGTGTCGATAGACATGACTCATTATGGGTCAACACAGAAACGCAAGTGACATTTCTGCTAACTGAACACGAACAAGAAATACACAAATTGGTGATTCAACTAAACAACAAAAGTCCCTTGTATAGATCGGATATTAACACTGCGATAATACGAGTAAAAACTATAATAATTAGCAAAATAGACTTTATCTACTATACAGATAAAAATAGAGGAACAAAAACTTGAAAAAGTCAAGAGCTTCTTCTATCTTTGCAATGATATAACGGTAAATAGAGAATGGAAAATTGAAATCAGAAAGGGTAATCACTCAGGAAGACAGGAAGGCTAAATCTTTTTTCATCAATATGAGTCACATCTTTCAATTTAGTAAAGTTACTCAAAGATTACAAAAGAAAGTGTTCAGGTCTAATGTGTAATCGTCTTTACTGCATTGACTAGAAACAAGGATAATGGACAAAAGATTGGAATCAATTCATTTGAAATGTGGATATATAGAAACAAATAAGGAAATATGTGAGAAATTAGTGCGGCAAAGTGAATTGATGAACGACAAAGATATTTTGGTCACATCAAAAGATGTAAGACTTTGCAGAAAACAATACTTGAGTGAAAGTAGAGGGACAACGTGTCTTATTAAAACAGAGCTTTAGTGAGTGAGTACCATCAACAGATGAATAGGGACACGACTGGCTGATTGTACCATCAAGACAAGAGATAGATGACGTTGAATTTCCATTGCAATCGAGATCGGTGTGGAGATTGCACCTAAAATGAACGAAAGTGTGGCAATGGACATTTTGAAGAAGAGTCCCGTACTGTAAATCACATCAAATATGACTTGCAGGAGGCGCTTCTTGGCTAATGATAGAACAAACAATGTGTTCGATTACAGAGACAAGACGTGTTTGTTACTATTGTAACAGTCATATCGGGCTCTAAAAGCTTGGCACACATACAAAGCACACCAGATGGTGGAATGGAGTAGTTAAAAGTTCAATTCAAGAAAAGAAAAAAATGTTATCACAAATGGAACAAATCAAAAATCAAGGAAGATTACAACGCCTGCAGACAAGCGGCAAGTGAAAGCAAAAAAAAACAGTTCAAATTGCAAAATCGTATTCATGGACAAAATATGAAGAGCATAGAGCAAACTTATGTACATCTTCACCTAGATATGTTTACAGAAGCATCAATGCAATGAGAATGAGAGAAGAGAAATTCAATCCATTGATAATTATCAACAATAAGTCTAAAGAATCACCCACCAACAGTCAAGACATAAGGACCAGATGGAGAGAATACTTTAGCGAGTTGCTAAACGCGGGACAGTATGAGCCAGCACAGCACCAGATGGAAAGAATACTTTAGCGAGTTGCTAAACTCGGGACAGTATGAGCCAGTACAGCACCAGATGGAGAGAATACTTTGGCGAGTTGCTAAACTCGGGACAGTATGAGCCACCACAGCACCAGATGGAGAATGAAACAGAAAACAGCTTTAAAATATTGAAATCAGAAGTGGAAGCGGCCCTGCGTGACAGTAAGAAAAATAAGGCCGCAGACATAGATGGTAGAATAGAAATGCTACTAGCCTGCAGAAACACCTGCAGTAGATTGACTGACCAGAATATTTAATGTTGCTTGCACGTCGAGAAAGGCACCGACAGACTGGCAACGAGCAACCATCGCTGCTATTTGGAAAATTAAAGATGACAAGCGAGTGTGCGAAACGTATAGTGGAATCTCACTTCTAAGCAACAAAGGCAAGATTTATGCACAGATACTAGAAAGAAGATCAAGACCGAAACTGGAACCCCAACTAGGAAATAATCGGTTCGGGCTCAGGAGAGGAAAGAGATGCACAGACGCAATATTTACATATAGACAAATATGCGAACAGTCTTTACAATACGAGGGAAACAACATCCTTCTATTCATAGATCAAGAAAAGGCATTCGATAGAGTGAACAGAAGTAAACTATGGGAGATCGTGGCAGAGTATGGACTGTAAGGTTCTCTCTTAAGTAATATTGAAGCCCTTTATAAGGACAGCCAGAGTGCAGTGAGAACAGAAGGTATGTCGGAGTGGTTCCCCCTTTCATCAGGTGTCAGACAGAGTTGTATACTCTCACCACTGCTCTTTGTCACTTATATCAATAAAATCACACAGGAGGCAAATACAGAACAGAAAAGTACAAACGAATTGCTCTTTGCAGACGACGAACGTCTTATCCACTTCAATAAACGACACCTACAAAGTTATATTAACTCACTCTACTTGAACTGTCAAAAGTACAATATAAATATCAATACATAAAAAAACAGAGACAATGCATATAGGTAGAATGTACACTACACTTGATATTCATGTGAATGAAACAAAAATAAAGTAGATACAACAATTTAGGTATTTGGGAGCTGTTTTTACTGAGGATGGCCGATTCGACAGAGAGATAGAGACGAAAGTGCAAAGGGTAAATGCTGTTATATACCAGCTGTCTCCATTACTAAGACACCCCAAGATTTTCCTCCAACCAAAAAAGTAGATGATAAATATTATCTTCATCCCAATCCTGTGCTGTCAGGCATGGGCACGAAAGTTAGCCACTTGCAAAATGCGGTGCCTACGAAAGGTCGCTAACAACACCAGAAGTTACATAATCCCAAATATAAGTATTCGGGAGAAGAATGGAACAATTCCCTGCCTACAGTACATAGAGCAACAGAGAATGAATTGGTTTGGCCACATTGTGAGAATGCAACCAGACCACATTGTTCATGCAACCTTCTACAGCAGAACATCAGGAAGACTGGCGAGAGGTGGACCTGGGAAAAAGTGGATAGTGTAAAAAAGACTTGCCCTAAAATGGAGAAACATGTTACTCAGGCCACGAGAGAGGCGAAATATAAATACACACCACGACACTGGGCTACAACCCGGTAGAAAGAGAGACGACAAACAAAAACAGAAGAAGTTTATCAGAAAAAGTCAAGAGCAGATATAAGAAATATGTGTCATACGTTTAGCGCGGGAATTGTGTAGCCCTTCTGTCTCTGTCAAGCTGGTTAGAGAAACATCTGACTTTCTAGCTTCTAGATCTCCTTTATTATGGAAACAACACAAACATTTTTGGGGAGGGGATAGAATAAATGCAGTCCCTGCTTAGGCGAAAACACTGCAGACGATGAATTGGTTTTGGTCCACTTACTACAGACGGTGGACGGTGGACGCGGGTTGAGCAGTGGTCCGCGCTTGAAACGGAGCATGGTTTTGTACAGCCAGAGCGCTACTGCAGCCATTAGTATCATTTCGTCAAATATTTAGAAAAATTAAGCACCTCAGTTAACTACTATTTTGAAGCACAGACGATAAAGTGGTTTAGTCATCTGACAAGGATGGAATATGATCAACCTGCAGCGAAATCATACTCTACTGAAGTTTGAGGAACACAAAAAAAGAGGTCGAAAATGACGGCGATAGATGGATGAAGTCAAAGAAACACGCCAAAAACCCAAATTGTCACAAGCCTCACACCTCGTGCAACCCAGAATCCTATACATACGTCGTCTACGAAGTCGCAAGGCACAGGCAGTAGGACAAAAGAAGAAGATTAAGTGCAAATGGGTCTGATGGTGAACAGTGACGTCGATTGGAGAAAACATAACATAGTAGAATCGTGTGACCAAGGAAAAATCATGGGTAGTGGAAGACAATAAAGACAAATCTGAGTGATGAGATATGCCTAGATGGACTGGACAACTAAGGTACACAAATGTTACATTTGGCTACTCAACGCTCATTTCCATAGCACATTTGAAAAATATGTTACATTTAGGAGCTATTTATCTGGACAATTATGTAGTTTATATTTAGATTACAGTAGCATGCTGTGCGTTTTAACTACCTTATTCAGCTGTCCACTATAGTAAATCATCAACATAAAATTGGAGGCGCCTGAGAGGACAAAGCAAGTGCATGTACAACATAATGAACATGAAAATACCAGTATCCACACTCGCCGAAGTTTGCCAACAGACACGGGCTTTTGAGTGCAATGAACAAATCATAAGAATAGCTTTAGATGTTCAACTGTTTGACCTTATCATTCTTTTCATAGCATTTAGTTTCTCTTTCTGTTTCTGTTTCTAAGAATCGACATCACTGCACTCCGGGCATACCCATAGGTGCTCAGTCTCTCTCATCAAATGGCGTAAGGTATGGATGCTCTTGGTTCCTGTTTCTCGCTGGTTGTACACTCTCCTACGCCGTCCTCTCATGCTCCCCACTCCGCTCGACCCTCGTTTAATGTCGTAACTTTGCAGTATGTGGATTTCTGCTTCATCTTTTGCGGTGTCCTTATCCAGCAGACGGTCATTGATTGATTTCAAAATGTCACTTCTGTCCATCACCAATGTGCCCATATTGGGAGCTTGTGAAGCCAAGATGTTAGCTCTTTCATTGCCCTGAACCACGGCATGAGCAGGACAGTAGATCCAGGTCTGCGCTTGGAGGTTTGAGGCCTCAACAGCAGCTATCCACTCGTACCTAAGCCATCCCTTCTGTACTTTCTGAAGTACGGCTTGCGCGACTGTCACGGTGACTTCCTTTGTTATAGAAGTCTCAGATATCCATTAGTTGTCTGTGTTAACTTTATCAATGAAATAAGAAGGGGCCAATTCCTTCTAGTGCCGATGGTAACAATGAGTTGAAGATCTACTCTGCGATGGCGTCTTATTTGGTTCAATAAATTGAGCTCAACGAGTGTTAAAGAGCTCATGTAAAACGAGAAAAGGATGCTTGTTCAATATTCGTTATCGGTACGTTCCAGTCTACTGAGTTGAAAACAGATGCTGAGCTCGGATTTAGGGAAGAAAATGTAGAGCGGCTAACTAACCCATACCACGAGAAGCTGAGCCCAGTACAATAGTCTTAAACACTACATCACTGACTACCGTGCCTTTTATTAGTAAACCGTGACCTCATTAAGAAATGTTACTACTAGCAAACACGTGCACATACCATTGCATGGCATTGGAACGAAGGAAGAGAGCTGGAATGCTGCTGGATGCGTTACAATAGCAACAGCAACGACGTTATCGTGAACTCTATCCAAGAGCAGCTCATTACACTCCCTTCCTTTGTTACCGAATCAAAAGGTTGGGGTTTTTTTTATCCAGAAGAATTTTGTCGGCTCCTTTAAGTGTAAGTTCATTACTGCCTTTCTGTTTGTATTCTTAGGTTCCGATTGAGGGCTTTTCCTATCAATCTTCACTTTATCTGCTGAGTTTCAAATTGGATTCATTCTTGACGTGTTCTTCTCCACAAAACTGCGAATTATTGCTTTTGATCAACTTATAGTAAACATGCGACAAATACGTATGTAAATGAAGATAAACATTATCCATGTGGTAATCTCTATTTGAATATCACTATGTGATAATTTTTTTTCTTGTGACGTTTTCCAGACTTATATTATTACTGCTGATACATCAAAACTAATCGATCTAATCGTATGTTACTGCTAGAATGGTTATGTATAAAATAATGAGCAAAGGGACCTCACAGGAAACCTAACATTGTTAATCCTGGCCTTAACATTCAGCTTTGGTAATGTCACTTCACAGATAAAACAATGTAATACTTCAGTTTTCTGCACATAAACCGTATCCCTTTTGTTCCTGCTCTATTTTCATGTCCTTTGTTTTGTTCAAATTGATGTGTCCTCATACTTCTGCTGATTTCACTGTCGTTATGTCTAGTGTTTGCTGTATTTATTCTTGTTTATTTATGTTGGTGCGACAGTGTACACCCCTGCTGGATCTCTTTAACAAGCACTAATTATCGTATTGGAAGTGCAATCCTTGCTTTGGAATGTACTGGAAGGTCTGGTAACAGCATGAGTGGATATCAGACACACAATTCTCAACTCACGGGAGCTCGAGGGAATCTATTGTCCCAGACAAGCTGGATATTATGGTACCGGAAATGAGCTCAAGCCCTCTTACCGAAGGAATCTATGGTATGGACTTTGAATATACATGTAGATGGTCGAGGGGCAAGAATTACCACTTCCAGGAGGATAACCCAACAATTGATGAAACGTCAGCCAATAGTCCTCAGAGGTTTGATAGTATCCATAGGTCGAGCCTGTGGATGCCACTAGGAACATGAGACAGAAGCGCATACAATCAGCGGGCTATCAGAACCATCTGTATCCTCCTACACTCTTTATGATATGCTTACAGAGATTGTGCGACAATGAGTCTTTGTTGAACATGTTCCATTTTGGGCGAAGAAAGTGAAAACACAAAGGGATGTAATTTGAATGGTTTTGAAAGTCATTAAATCTAATGAAACCACCATTATTACCTCCATAACAATTATAATAAAAAATAATGCAACTTTTATCTTAAATAAAATAAGTTATTTACGTTGTTAAAGCAACATATGCTGCTCTCGGTAACACCTAAATCACTGTTGTAACCAGGTGAGCTTGGATATAATTGTCAAACGGATACATCATGTGGGCGGGCGTGTGAGTTGTAATAACCGCTTCACCCTTTCGAAGTGTCTAGTTGTGACCCAGCGACACGCAATACGAATGGGAAAACTATACAAAGACAATAGCACTTTCTATCTGAAACATATACGCCGTCCACCTTCATGAAAATTAACTTGTTAGAGTTTGTCACAGATGAAACACGGCTGTAACTTTTAATCATCGCATTCTATTTATATGGAGCTAATAGTCAAAACTTGATCTAACAAACGGCTAGAATGCAAATGAGAGCACGGGCCGAGACACAATGTGCCGTGGTCGAATGGTGCTTCTGTATAGAAGAGTACTTAAGGTCCATCAGGCGTGCAAGTGACTGGAGATACTGTGGGCTCCATACGGGTAGCCTGCTGTTGCGTGAGACTTTCATAATATATGTTCAGCGACTGTCATAAAAGTGTGAGTATATGTCTGTGTGCATTTTGGTTGGTATGTATATATGTATGTTGGTTGGTATGTTGGTGAATATGTTGGTGCGTATGTTGGTCTGAATGTGGGTGTGTCTGTTGGTGGTAATGTTGGTGGGTATGTTGGTGGGTATGTTGGTGTGTATGTTGCTGGTAATGTTAGTGGTATGTTGGTGGGTATGTTGGTGTGTATGTTGGTGTGAATGTGGGTGTGTATGTTGGTGGGTATGTTGGTGGTAATGTTGGTGTGTATGTTGATGTGTATGTTGGTGGGTATGTTGATGGGTACGTTGGTGGGTATGTTGGTGGTAATATTGGAGAGCATGTTGGTAGTAATGTTGGTGTGTATGTTGATGTGTATGTTGGTGAGTATGTTGGTGGTAATGTTTGGGGGGAGGGGGGGCATGTTGGTGGTAATGCTGGTGTGCATGTTGATTTGTATGTTTGTGAGTATAATGGTATGTATATTGGTGGGTATGTTGGTATTTATGTGGTGAGTATGTTGGTATGTATGTTGGTGAGTATGCTGTTGGTAATATTTGGAGGGGGGGGGGAGGGTATGTTGGTGGTAATGTTGGTGTCAATGTTGGTGTGTATGTTGGTGGTAATGTTTGGGGGCATGCTGGTGGTAATGTTGGTGGGTATGTTTGTGGTAATGTTGGTGTGGATATTGATGTGTATGTTGGTGGGTATGTTGGTGGTAATGTTGGTAGGTATGTTTTGGTAATGGTGGGGGTATGTTGGTGGTAATGTTGGTATGTATGTTGATGTATATGTTGGTGGGTATGTTAGTAGTAATATTGGTGGGTATGTTTGTGGTAATGTTGGTGTGCATGTTGATGTGTATGTTGGTGGTAATGTTGGTGTGTATGTTGATGTGTATGTTGGTAGGTATGTTGGTGTGAATGTGGGTGTGTATGTTCGTGGGTATGTTGGTGTGGATGTGGGTGTGTATGTTGTTGGGTATGTTGGTGGTAATGCTGGTGTGTATGTTGATGTGTATGTTGGTGGGTATGTTGATGGGTACATTGGTTGGTATGTTGGTGGTAATATTGGAGAGCATGTTGGTGTGTATGTTCATGTGTATGTTGGTGAGTATGTTTGTGGTAATGTTGGGGTGGGGGGGGGCATGTTGGTTGTAATGCTGGTATGCATGTTGATTTGTATGTTTGTGAGTATTTTGGTATGTATGTTGGTGGGTATATTCTTATTTATGTGGTGAGTATGTTGGTATGTATGTTGGTGAGTATGTTGTTGGTACTATTGGAAGGGGGGGGGGGGGGTATGTTGGTGTGAATGTGGGTGTACATGTTGGTGGGTATGTTGGTGGAAATGTTTGTGTGTATGTTCATATGTATGTTGGTGGGTATGTTGATGTGTATGTTGGTGGGTATGTTGGCGGTAATATTGGTGTGAATGTGGGTGTGTATGTTGGTGGTAATGTTGGGGGGCATGTTGGTGGTAATGTTGGTGGGTATGTTGATGTGTATGTTGGTGGGTATGTTGGTCGTAATGCTGGTAGTAATGTTGGTGTTATGTTGATTTATATGTTGGTGGGTATGTGGGCAGTAATGTTGCTGGGTATCTTGGTGGTAATGTTGGTGGGTATTTTGATGTGTATGCTGGTGGGTATGTTGGTATGGATGTGTGTTTGTATGTTGATGATAATGGTGGGGGGGGGTGTGTTGGTGTGAATGTGGGTGTGTATGCTGATGGGTATCTTGGTGGTAATGTTGGTGTGAATGTTGGTGGTAATGTTAGGGGGCATGTTGGTGGTAATGTTGGTGGGTATGTTTGTGGTAATGTTGGTGGGTATGTTGGTGGTAATGTTTGTGCGTATGTTGGTGGTAATGTTGGTAGGTATGTTTTTGGTAATTTGGGGGTATATTGGTGGTAATGTTGGTGTGTATGTTGATGTATATGTTGGTGGGTATGTTAGTAGTACTGTTGGTGGGAATGTTGGTGGTAATGTTGGTGTGTATGTTGATGGGTATGTTGGTGGTAATGTTGGTGTGTATGTTGATGTGTATGTTGTTGGGTATGTTGGTGTGAATATGGGTGTGTATGTTCGTGGGTATGTTGGTGTGGATGTGGGTGTGTATGTTGGTGGGTATGTTGGCATATATGTTTGTGGGTATGTTGGCGTGTATGTTTATGTGAATGTGGGTGTGTTTGTTCGTGTGTATATTTGAGGAACGTCAATCTATCGCCGCTGATACTATTTATCACTCGGCCTTTTATTGGGGCGGATAAAATACGTGCTCTTCTTCTCATCTATTATTAGCTCCGTGTGGAGCATAGGACTTCCACTGCAGCTTGCCTGCTTACAGAAAAATAGGTTTTAAGTTCTCACATTTAATCTCGAAGGCATATGTAGTGAGGAAGTCATATTATATTGTAATGTTGCTAGCTTTATAGGTAATCATCCTCTAGTCCGGCATGCATATTTGTTACTATGAACATAGTATGTCTTCCTCCCGCAAATGACAGGAAACACTGACGTCGAATATGCCAGCCAGATTATCATGCATGTTTTGTATAATCGAGGGAGAGGATCGTTGTGTATGTGTAAGGGGGGGGGGGGGGCGGCCTCCATTAGCACATATAACAATTAGGTGGGGGTCCATTCTCTCACCTTACCATAACTTGAGGTGGGGGTCAATTCTCTCACCTTACCTTAACATGAGGTAGGGTCCATTCTCTCACCTTCCCTTAACATGAGATGGGGGTCCATTCTCTCACCTTCCCTTAACATGAGATGGGGGTCCATTCTCTCACCTGACCTTAACATGAGGTGGGGGTCCATTCTCTGACCTGACCTTAACATGAGGAGGGGGTCAATTCTCTGACCTGACCTTAACATGAGGTGGCGGTCCATTCTCTCACCTAACCTTAACATGAGGTGGGGGTCCATTCTTTCACCTGACCTTAACATGAGGTGGGTGTCCATTCTCTCACCTGACCTTAACATGAGGTGGGGGTCCATTCTCCCACCTGACCTTAATATGAGGTGGGGGTCCATTCTCTCACCTGACCCTAACATGGGGTAGGAGTCAATTCTCTGTCCTGACTCTGACGAAGTGGGGGTCAATTCTCCCGTTAACCCTGGCGTTGGGGGGAGAGAGGAGGGGGTTCCATTCTCTCACCTTTCTCTAATTTGATTTGACGTTAAGTGGAGGTCAATTCTCTTACCTGATGTTATCATTAGATTGGGGAAGGGAGGAATTACATTCTCTCACTCGACCTTGGTGTGGGTTGTCATCAGTGTTGTTCTTCTGACACTGCCCTGAGCTGGAGTCTTGGTCAGTATGTTTTATCTGACCCTGCCCTGAGCTAGAGTCTTGGTCAGTATGTTTTATCTGACCCTGCCCTGAGCTAGAGTCTTGGTCAGTATGTGTTAACTGACCCTGCCCTGAGCTGGAGTCTTGGTCAGTATGTTTTATCTGACCCTGCCCTGAGCTAGAGTCTTGGTCAGTATGTTTTATCTGACCCTGCCCTGAGCTAGAGTCTTGGTCAGTATGTGTTAACTGACCCTGCCCTGAGCTGGAGTCTTGGTCAGTATGTTTCACCTAACCCTGCCCTGAGCTGGAGTCTTGGTCAGTATACTTCACCTGACCCTGCTGTGAATTGGAGTCTTGGTCAGTATGTTTTACGTGACCCTGCCCTGAGTTGGAGTCTTGGTCAGTATGCTTCACATGACCCTGCTGTGAGGTGGAGCCTTGGTTAGTTTCATATGTCCCTGCCGTGATGTGGAGTTATGGTCAGTATATTTCATCTGACCCTACCCTGTGTTGGGGTCCTGGTAAAAATGTTTCACGACGCTGTCATGAGGTGTGGATGTTCATCAGTGTAACGCAATTGAGCTTGACGTGATGTGGGATCTTCATCTGTATGTTTCATTTGACCATGACGTGAGGTGGGCTGTCTTGATAGTATGTTTTACTTGACACTGACGTGAGGTGGGAAGTCTTGATATTATGTTTTACTTGAACATAACATTATGTAGGGGTATCGATCCGTATTTTTCATCTGAAACTGACGTGAAATTTACACCTTGATCAATATGTCTCAGACGATGTATCAGGTCGAAAAAGTTAGCAATTGATAATAAATTGGAAATTGTGTTATAAGTATCCTACGCTCCAAAAACTACGAAGAATAAAATATGTTACTTAGCGTTAATGTGTATGTACCTGTTTGCAAATTACAAAGACAGAAATTGCGGTACTGCATCATGTGTCAGCTTACACTTCAGTAGAAGGATGGGACAACCGCAGCAGGTGAAATCTCTGAACTTGTATACACTGGACGGTAAGCGACCTGTATTCCTTCACCCTATACTCTTTACAATAAAACTTCACGCCGTATGGCTTAAGATTTGTTGTTATAATATAAGCGCTAAATGACATGCTGGTACATATCATTATGTTATCATCCTAGGCATATCATTTCTTTCATATTGCGCGTTTGCTATTTCCTTTTCATTCCAGTACGGTTTTCAACCAAGTCCAAAATGTTGTTAAGCGTCTGTCTTTTATCACGTTCAATAATTATCCAGTCATTAAATCTCAACGCCAAATATTAGTTGCCTCTTCTCTCTACGAGGAATGTCATGTTCTTATAGGACATTACACAAAATTGTTGCAAATGAAATGTTTGTTATTTGAATTGCTGTTTTTTTTTTTATAGAGATAAATTGATTGTCCGAAATGTGTTATTACATTTGTTATTATTCCCTATTTCTAATTAACTGAATAACAATAAAGTTTTAGAATTTGTTTTAAATTACTAAAAACT
This sequence comes from Ariolimax columbianus, assembly GCA_036924085.1. Taxonomy (NCBI): domain Eukaryota; kingdom Metazoa; phylum Mollusca; class Gastropoda; order Stylommatophora; family Arionidae; genus Ariolimax; species Ariolimax columbianus. The sequence continues at coordinate 132,662,174 of JAVGWX010000002.1, forward strand.
ACCATCTCGTTCTTTTGTAACGTCCTCCTTCTTTTAAAAAGTCATGGTTCTTTCAACTGCAGACACGATCTCTCCTTTTTAAGCTGTAACAAGATTGCTACTTAGATTAGAAAACAGAGTTGATATCAAATAATCCCATAAAATCAGATTTGCTATGCAGATATTGATTGGAAGGGCCAGACTCTTCTACTTTATGTCCTGATCGAGAGATGGAAGTCAGATCAGGACGGTGACCTCAGGTCAGGACGACTGGGCATTTCTGTTAAAGAAATTGGATGTGTGCCCAGTGAGACTTTCACTTCTTCTTCTTCTTCTTCGTACGCAGTCAGACAGTAACCATTATTTTTTCGAAAAAAGCGGCGGTCATCCTGAGGCTGTCGCCACTGCCATAGAGCTGGTCTTGCAGTTCCACTGGTGATGGCCACATCTGCTCTCTCTGATCTTCGTTTGTCGGGCAGTTCTGCAGCAGATGTTCAGCGGTCATTTTACCAGTACAGCACGGGCATTCGTCGGTACCACCTATCTTCAATTTGTTGAATAGGTGGTACCTCAGTCTATTGTGGCCAGTGCGAAGTCTGAAGACAACGACCTGCTCTCTTCGGTTCAACTGTACCACTTCTTGTGACTATGACGACGAATCCTCTTCATGTCTACATACCTATTGAGCATTTCAGCACATCACATGTGTCTAGTATTTCCAAAAAGCTGGTCCTGGCCCCCAAGAGCCGCAATGCCGTGTCAAACCTTCAACTTCTTTGTACTGACATAACTTGTCACGACTGTCTTCGAACAACTCGGCACGGAGAATTGAATTTCTTTGGCCACGTGAGTTGTGTAAGTGGTTGTAAATCTATGTTGATGTCATATTTATGTTGTATCAACAATCAATTTTTCAGTGGGGTTTACCTTACGCTTGGTAACTAGATCTTCTTATATTATATGCGTACAGTGCTGATAAAGTTTCATTCTCGTGAGATGATCAAACTTTCTCATTTCCTGTTTGCATGTGTATTCAGCACAAGCAGTAGCTCTAAAATAGTTATAATGTCGTCATCACAAATTAGGTATCCTCATTTGATATGTATTACGTTTCTCGGACATTTCATTTTATATTAGAGAATGTTCCTTTCCTGTTTCTTGAAACAATGCCCCGTTAGACACCAATAGCAAGGAGCTGATATTAACATACTGATTATTTAGTCCAGTTCATGTTAAAGTACACTGATGTTATAGTGCATTGATGTTAAAATAAACTTATATTAAAGCAAGAAATGTTAAAGTACAATGATGTTAGAAAACACTGATATTAGAGTAACATATGTTAGGGTGCACTGATGTTAGAAAACACTGATATTAGTGGAACATATGTTAGTGTGCACTTATATTAGGGTAACGAATATCACAGCACAATGATGTTAAAGTGCGCTGATATTTTAGTAACGAATGTTAGAGTACATTGATGTTAGAGTTACAGATGTTAAAGTGCATTGAGTACGATGATGCTAGAGTACGCTGATATTAGAGTACGCTGATATTAGAATAACATATGTTAGAGTACGCTGATGTTGGACTACACTGATGTTAGGCTAACACATGTTAGAGTTCACTGCGGTTAGGGTACACTGGTGCTAAAGTACACTAGGGCTAGCGTATACTATTATACACAATATATTTGACCTGATCTAGATTAAGTCTTGGTTGGATGTGAAGCCTTGCAGATACGTCTAGATGTAACCAAAAGGATAGTGGTTGATAATCGTGTGGCACACATTTGTAAGTAAGACGAACCTAATTGGCAACAACCGGGATTAAAGTAGTGCTTGTATGTATTAAGAGATCGCATAGGTTGTCTGGAAACTAGGTTAAGTATCTTTATCAATACTTCTTTCATCCGCACAACTGTATCCATGCATCATGTAATAGTTGCACATATATTTATTCTTCTTCATTTCAAAATTAGTAGTACTTCCGTGCTTATCTATGTGTACAAATCTAAGATTTTGGAAGTCGTCTACTCTGTAACGTTTTGCCATCTATTATCGATCTTCTTCAGTTTTATTTTTTTTTATTTCCTTTCTACTTTTTCTTTATTTCAAGGTTCTCCAATACTCCCTTCTGCTTGTCTGTCCAATAATTGGGCCTTTCGATAGATTTTTTGTTACTAACTGCCTCCTCTTGCTACCATTTTGTTCTACTTTAAGATTAAAAAGACTTTTCCAGCTGTTTTCTTACAGCAAGCCTGTATCGAAACAGTAGCATGCGCTCTTGCAGTGTCTGTTTTCCTAGCATGTCGTTGTCACAATTTGATGTCTTTGTCCTCGCACATTCTGTAATGTGCATGTCCATGTGTAAGTACGCTTCTATATCTTAAGGGGCAACATGGATTTGAAGCGAAAGATATGCTAGCACAAATATAAAATACAAGTAATATATATATATATATATATATATATATATATATATATATATATATATATATATATATATATATATATATAGAGAGAGAGAGAGAGAGAGAGAGAGAGATAGAGAGAGAGAGAGAAAGACAAAGAGAGAGACAGAGAGCGAAAAAGATCGCCCCCTACAGGTTGCGGCTCTACATTGCTCTGGTGTTTTAGTTCATTATAGATGCCGCCATGCCATGTATTTCCCTAGAATTCACCCTAGCCGACTACTTACACATGTGTTCACGGTAACGTGTCGTTGTTTACCAGTTGTATTGGTGAAATTGTTCGTCTTTGTTTTGCCTTCCTTCCGATTATCTTAGCTTGGACATCGGCTTTATAAATTAGCACTACGCTTAGGTTCACTACGGTCTAGTTCACACCGCTGAACTTCACGAGATTGGCGGCCTTCGCTTTAGGTGCAGACAGCGTCAGTTTTGGTGTGACAAATTTAGACACAACTATAATGGACCAGAACACGACTCGGTAGAAATGCCCCTACGACATCTTGCGGTTATGGAGAAAGCACCACACACAACGATAGAGGTCATCCCCTTCCACTGCCTTGAAGGATACATGTTTACGTCAAAGGCCTCGGGAGTAAACCCTGAAAAAAATATGCATTCTGTGCGATCTCTTGTCGTCTCGAAACAATCTTGCCACTGAGAAGTAGCTCAGGACCAGAGAGTGAGGTTGATAAAATGCACATTGTTTTCCTCACTTTAATTCAAATCAAAGCGCAAGGTACCAATTTCAGCGAACAGAACAAGTAAAATGACTGTCCACACCATGGCTGAACAAAGAGAGTGGTCTTCATTACATGTGATGGACGAACATCATATATATATATATATATATATATATATATAAATATATATATATATATATATATATATATATATATATATATATATATATTTATAAACATGCAATCATACTGTACACAGACGTACATTAGTAAGTGTGTACGCTTTGCATTGAAACCTTACCAGAAAGTTCCTCCCGAGTTATGTTCACTGTGTGTACAATGTCACCCCACACAGAGCATTATACTTTTTACTTATGAACGTTGATTAGACTGTGCTCAACGCCTGCTCGTTTCCAACGTCATTGTGTCCGCCTGATTCTATTTGTGTATGACTCTATCACTTTGTGTTTTAACTTATACTAGAGAGTGAAGGGTTGTTATTTCAATAATTTCAATATTGTGGTGAAATGAAATTTAAAATAGCATGTCAAAAATGTTAGAAAAAATAAGAGGCAAATCGTAAGTTTAGACATTAGATCAAAACATTTCACGGGAAGTGCACTTATATTAGTAAAAAGGCGTACGGTTTAAATGTACCTACGCTTGCTTTAATTACATCACGTGTTTGTTTATTTTTTAATTTGAAGAACTAGCACAATTACACAATTATTTAATGCCGTACGTGCATTATGTACATTGTTATGTGGAGAAAAAACAAACTAATTACATTTGTAAGACTTAGCGGACATTTCTTACTTTGTGGGCAATTACTTTGTGGGCCTTAACCTAACATGCCGTAAGTTCGAGAACTGGACATGTATGCACATACACACACACACACACACACAAGTAACACACACACACACACATATATATATATATATATAGAGAGAGAGAGAGAGAGAGAGAGAGAGACAGAGAGAGAGAGATAAAGAGTGAGAGTAAGCAAGAGTAAAACGAACAGCAATATAAGGAATAAATCCATTTGAAAATAGTTATGTTGGGCATGCGACAGTGTGGCACAAGAAATGCGGCGGTCAGGCTATAAATGCCGCGTATCAATGAGGGAAATATCCTTTTTTTTGTGGTGGTAATAACTCAGCAGCGAACGTTGATTGGCAATGATTGATTTTACTATGAACTGGCCAGTCTTGGACTGTCCTCCGCGGGATTTATCGCGGAGAAGTGGACGATGGTCAGAAGGTGTTCAGTCGTTATCTGACATGGCAGTTTTCAAATGATGGCAGTTTTAGCAACATCGGATGGTAGAGGTTGTGATCATCTTTATCCATCTCATCATTTTCTTTTCTTGCATTCTCTACTTTGTGCATGGGGCAACAGTTGCCCTTGATTACTCTGATGGAAGCCTGCTTAAAATGTTCCTATTGTGATGAACGCCCCTCTCGCTTTCTGCATCTTTAACCGAATATCCTTCTATGTAATACTCCATCTTGTCTAAGCTGCTGTCTAGGTAGATATAGAGTCCACCGCTTTGAGAGTAATGCATCCATCACGAAGTGAATCTTGTCATCAGCTGTTATTTAGAGAATCCTAGTTTTCTATGACCAGCCCCTATCTAGTGAGTATGTCTCGAGTTGCTTTAATCAATGTTGCAGTTGAATTAGGTCATGTGAGAAGTGCTAAATCATCTGCACATGCAATGTCCTAATTTATGTTTGTCAAAATACATTAGTTGAAGTTTTTTTCTCATAATGCAGTCCACAGTCAGAGAAGAAATTTGTTTTCTCATAATGCAGTCCACAGTCAGAGAAGAAATTTGTTTTCTCATAATGCAGTCCACAGTCAGAGAAGAAAGTTGTTTTCTCATAATGCAGTCCACAGTCAGAGAAGAAAGTTGTTTTCTCATAATGCAGTCCACAGTCAGAGAAGAAAAAATAGTGCTTACAGCAGTTTGGATTTCAAATGGCGAGGACTCTACACACATGTTCTTCGCATGTATCCCAAATTATGTTTGTAAACTTTTGAGACTGACCAAAAAGCCTGAACAGCTTCACTATTGACCGTCTGTTACAACTGTCAAATCTGTTCTTGCAATCTACGACACCAAATGCACTGATGAATAGCATTCTACATTCTGCGAAACTATCACTCGCAAAGTGACTGTCTGGTCCGTACAGTTCCAACTCTGTTGAAAGCCCACCTGTTCCTTTCCCGAAAGGTGTGTCAATCTCTTTTCTATGATATTAGTCAATGTGTGTCCATCCGCTGATATTAGCACTAACTCTAAATGTATAGTTCATTTATTTGTTAATATTTACCGTTTAGTTCCCACGTGAGAATGTCAACGTGTTGTATTTGTACTTTTGCAGCCCTTTCTTGCTCAGGACGAGCCAACTCATCAATATCCTTCCTCTTGTCCACACAGGCGCACACGCACACACACACACACACACACATACACACACACATAAATATATATTTCCACTTTAAGTATTTTGAGTAGTACCACATCATGGATTCTCATACACCCGAATATATATTGTAATCGACAAAAGTGTTGGCCTCACAGAGGTGGACAAGATGTAATAAAAAACAGACAAAAACGGTATCATAAAATAAAAACGCTCAATATAAATGCAGCACGGACAAGTGTAGTTTTAGGGAAATTGAGATTATTATTGTCAACCCCATTGTGCGACTCTGCTATATCCTTTTGAGACTACAGATCTTAACCAGCGGTTGTCTTCGTCACATACTCTGTGTTATGTGGTCAGGGGTAGTAACAAACATAGATATATGATCGATAAAGATGTCTTGCAGATGTGACATTGCCAGATAAATAAAACCACCATAACCGCTCATCCCTAGCAAACTCATAGATCATCACAATTAAGACAGAATATAAACATTAGTGTGCGCTCTAAGCCAGCTTCTCTGTAGCAGCAACCATTATGTGATCTAAGTCATCTCAAATCGTCATCAAATTATTAGGAGCAGTAGCTAGTGCAGGATGTTTTGAAAAACAACACTTAATGACTCACATGTCAACCAACAACCGGGTCAGTTATGAGCTGTCTGAGTTTCACATGATGGTGATGATATGTTATAAAATAGTTGTCCTCTTGGTCTCTTTTATTACTGTTACTATTACGTTTTATTGTTTTTGTTAACTACATGAGTATCAGTATACTTGCTATTAGGAAATATTAATTATTGGTAGTAGTAGTACTGTGCGATTATTTTGATATATGGTACTATTCTGTTATAAGAACAAGTTATTATTATTTTGCTTGCTTCGAACTGTTAAGCCTGTCGCACAGTCTGACGCACAGCCAACACATAGTCATCGCATCGCGGAGCAGAGAACCATCGCTGCGACTTAAAAAAAGCGAGATGCCCAAATATTACAGAAGAGTACATTACTGATATTGCTCAGATCAGTCTATGCAGTCACATCTGACTACACCATATTGGACGCTGTCGGTTTATTCGTTTGTATTGGACTACTCATTTTTTAAATTTTATTATTATTATTATTATTATTAGTTTGTCAGTGAAATTCATTTCCGAAACAGAAACTGGAACAAAGAGCTAAGCGGTAGGGACATACCTAGAATATGTTTTCAGCTTCATTTGATAAGTTCAGTTATCTTTCTCATGAATTCTCTCCTGCTGACAGTTATGGCTTTTCTAACATAAGCCTTTGCATACGTTTTAACAATACGTCTTAATCTTGAATTAATGAGTTCAGTGTTCGTTCTCTCTCTGTCTCTCCTGTTGGTATGTATGACTTTTCTAAGACATCCCATTTCAGACGTACGTATGGCTTGGCTTGGCTTCGTTCGTTCTCAATCTCCCGCCACCAAACCCTGATATGGGGCTTAAGTAGCAGAATGTAGTTCAGAGAACATAATGCGTTGTGTCGTAGTTTGCAGCTTGACTGAGATATTTGCACCTTTCGGTCCAACACATCCGACTTGAGCAAGCATTTTTTGAGTACCGGGTTAGCATCCCTTCTCCTTTGCCAGTCTGCTCTGTTGCAGCCTGTTATCCAGGATCACCGCCTAGAAGTATAGAAGGGTCTTAGCAGCTCTGGTTCGCTGGCCCTGACGCTAGCAGTCAAATATGGGTCGTTGACTGCTGCAGCCCATGCGCTGCTCAACATATTGATACCAGAAGTACGAATAACATGTTTTCATATTCAATTGAAGTTTAGTTTCCTATCTCGTGCTTCCTCCCCGTGCTTAAGCCTGATCAGAGCATGGAAACTATTTCATCGGCTGAATACATTATGTAGACAAAAATTACGACAAGTATTTACTCAGCATATTCTGTATTTATACGCCCAAGTAGATGTAGGAGGAAACGAAATCGATTATTTACTCTATGTTTTCTGTATTTGTAAACACAGGTAGAAGTAGGAAGAAACGACGCCAATTATCTACTCGATGTTTTCTGTACCTATTTATAGAAACAAATATATTACGTAAAACTACACGTCTGTGTTAGAGTGGAGGAGGTGAATGTAGGGATGTGGTAAAACTGCAAAATCATAGGCTAACTGTGCTATAGTAAATATTGTCTAGTTGCTCAGCTCACACCAAACATATTTATGTTATGATAAATCATGACTAGGTCTGAGTGATGGTGAGAACCGACCAGTGAAGAGCAATGCTACTGCCTATTCGATCAAACAAAAACTGTTCCTTCTTACTCTTCTTTCTCGTGTTATTTTACTACTTCTTGCTCGTAGGTTATATACGCCATTTTGAACATATCTAATTAAAGAAGTAGTGACATTGCCTTGCGTATGATAAGGATGCCCTGGTCAGTCCTTAGTTTACCCACAGTATCGACATTTCCTGAGATATCAGAATATCTTGATTTTCACAATGATATGATATCTTATATTCAGATACACATATTGGTCGAGTGGTAAAGATACCAGTCAGGATGATACAACATTGACCAATATTTTACTTCACGATGACTGTTGAGGCTAGCTATCTTTATTTGCCAGCCAATTTTCCCGACAGCGGACTTCATAAATGGGAAAGTGACACAAAATATAGATTTGCATCCTAAATGTCCATCAAACTTGACATGATAGGTTCGCATGATTCTGGTCAGAAAGACTGTGGATGTTGAACACAGTCTTAATCTGTACAGAAGAGAAACAAGGTAACAGGTAAGATGAAAGGCTATGTGTACCCGAAAGTTAGAAAATCAAGAACGAGGAATACGAGTAGCTGCTGATATTTTATGATTATAGTAAAACATGAGTTTGCAGTGAAAGATTCTAGAGAACAAAATCATATATAAAGGGTGTAATAATTGTTTTCTTATGTTTTGACAGTGAAACATAAAAAATAAATTTTCACGCATCTATTATTCTACGTGTTCTAACAATCTGTTACAGCTCTGCCTGAACGTTAAGCCTGAACGCTGACTGTATTGATGCTGCATACACCATATACATTAGCTTAACTGATTTTGCAGGTGAAAAGATTCACCACAAGTATTTGTCAACTTATACTCAATGACAATATTGATAGAAAATTCAAAGCAGATCAATCTGATGTGCTAGACACAACCATTTCGTCGTGCAAGTGTCTTTTCATTCTAAAGAGTCATCCTTCTGTTGACGTTTTCTGTTTGTAATTTTAGGAGACACCAGAAAGGTATTGTTGTTTTTGTTGTTGTTTTTGTTGTTGTTTTTGTTGATGTTGAATGTCCACAATGAGTAGGATTCCTCTTTGTGTGCGCCTTGAAAAGGACGTTAAGTGGCGTGTTGTCGTAGCTGTCCTCACTCACATCCCGAGCTTGCTGATGAGTGTATCCGGGGTCTTCCATGCGGTTGTGCTATATTTAGCTTCATCTATGTGTCGCTCACTACTAAGGGGATCACATATATCTCTAGCCTTGTTAGCCAGGCTGCTATGATAACAGTCCGTCTCCAGGAAGGGCTACGAGAATGCAAGGTGAAGGTCTTGGCCAGTATGTTTTGCCTGACCAGACGCGTGTCTTCCTTCTCACCGTAAACAGACTGGCATAACATGCAGTCAATTCGCCAGCGTCCGTTAATATTTACACCCTTAGAAAAAAAAAGGAAATGAAATTGTAGGAGCTATTGTTTCTACTGAAATGCAGGACAGGCCCTTTAGCAGTTTGGGATGTTATATTAGGGAGTTCACTAGACGAAGTCTCCCTGTATTGTAGGTAGAATGACACATTTCACGCTTGCTGTATTGTCTACCCAATTTTAGGAGCTAGTTTCCAACTTAACTAGCCTCCGCCGGGCCGTACACTCGGCCAAATTGCTGCGTCCGTACCGATTTACCATGAAGACACTAAACGGGCTCTGGCCATTTTCTCTCGCAGTGCCACATATCATGTTCATGATACCATTTGAGAAATGCTGTATAATGTCCTGTAAAACAGAAGAGACATTATTGTACACAAACAGATCCATAAACGTTTGTCACTTTCAAGAAATCCCAAAGGGTATTGGTATTGAAGATTAGTTTAACTCACTGACAGGACACACTTTAGACTCTTCCTTCCTCATGATCGCTACACGGTTCAATCTGCGTGTAATTCCAATCTCCTGCAATGGTTGCTGTGCCATAGATCGTGGTATCTAACTTAAGGGCATATATAAATTGCATGAAGTTCCTTTATCTCACAAATAGTGTTGTTTCACGGGTGTGCAACTCGCCCTAATTGAGATATTGCATCAGCACTCTTATTGTTACATAAAATTATTCATTTGACTTGTATTATTAACTTTTTTCGATTGCTACATAGATTAGAGCGTGTATCTCTCGATATTTGATCTACGGTTCCCAGCTGTACGGTTAAATACGTGGATTTTGCAGTTTGGAAAGACTCATCAGATATGAAAGGAAAGTTTATTCCACCTATCGAAAGCGACAAGATCCTGAAACCTATAGAAAGTGTATCTTCTACTACGGGGTCTATTAGGTGCTTCATTGGTACATACTTTATCCTGGCTCGCTCAAGTGTTACCTGCATATAAAATGCGAACCGACTGTGATATATATTCGAGAACAAAAGTGGCGAGAAAGGAAACCATTCACCCTATTCTTTTGTAAGTAACATATATATCTCCCAGTCTATTATATATTGGTACACAATTCGTACAAGACTTTACTCTGTGTCAAGTAACGTAGATCTGAGGTTATGGTAACTGATCTCGCACAATGACGACTGAAACACGTGAGTTCCAACATCAGTATCAACTGGACGTTGGCCTATGTTCGGTAAAAACAGCAGTGTTTAATGGAATTGGCCACAACGTTTCACAAATGTTGAGACATACTACAATGACACCTTTAACAGTTCACAGAGCAGAAACAACAATCGTAAAGACAAGCAATAAATGCACTCCGAAAAAATCAATGACACCAATAAAGTAAGTGAAGTATATGCCAAAGTATAGAAGTATGCAAGGAGGTTAAACCACTTCCACACAGGTTGCCTGAGGCGAATATTCCACATCCGATGGCAAGATCGTGTCACTGACATCGAGGTTCTCTCGGGGGCTAAAATGCCCAGCATCCATGCACTGCTAGAAAAAGCACGACTAGGATGGGCCGGACACCTCGTCCGTATGTCAGACGAGCGGCTCCCAAAGAAGCTTCTCTACGACGAGCTGAGAGAGGGACGGCGCGAGAGAGGGCGCCCAAAGAAACGTTTTAAAGACGGTCTGAAGGACTCACTAAAAAGTTGCCAGATAGACATCGACACCTGGGAATGTCTTGCGCAAAACAGATCTGACTGGAGAAGCGCAGTCAAATCGGGTGTAGCTGCCGGTGAAGATGACCGTGTTATGAAAGCCCAGAACAGACGCGAGACGCGGAAATCCCGAGCAGCGGGAACACCATCCCCTTCTACAAACCTCGTGTGCCCGATTTGTAGCAGATGTTTTCGTGCTCGCATTGGCCTGTTCAGCCACATGCGCACCCACACCCAACAGGGAAATCTGTGACAAGGATGATGTCGGCGGTCGTCATCGACAACGATGGACAGCTATTATAGAAGTTTGAAGTATATCCCGAAACAGAAACTCGTCTGTCTGGGTGGCGAAACAAATGTACAAAACTAAGAACGCAGACACAAATCTATTCAAATGTGCATCACACTTCCATTTTAGTTACGCATTCATGGTATATCCTTGGCTAGTACCTAATAGTACCCATCATTGTTTTTGTTGTCGCTATTCTGCTTAAAAATGTAAAGTTTATAAAAGCAGGTTTTTCTGACTTGACTCCATGTTTCTAGCAATTAACAATATAAAGGTTCTAAGTGTTTAATGTTTCTCTAACTTGACAAAAAGTTTCTTGCGCTTAACAATTTAAGCTATCAAGAGTGCCATGTTTTTCTAACTAGACACCAAGTTTCTAACATTTAACAATTTAAACCAGCAAAGAGTGACATGTGTTTGTAACTTGACACCAAAGTTTCTAACACTTGAAAATTTAAACCAGCAAAGAGTGACATGTATTTTCTAACTTGACACCAAAGTTTCTAACACTTGAAAATGTAAACCAACAAAGAGTGACATGTGTTTCTAACTTGACACCAAAGTTTCTAACAATTAAAAATGGAAACCGCCTGAGTGCGTAATATATATCTTACTTAACACCACATTTCTAACACAATATCGCCATCGACAGTTTCTGTTATAGGACTGTCTTTAACATTGTTATTACTTGACTTCATTAACCATTTGTAGTTGTTGTTTGTTATAAACTGACAGCCACGGATTATGATACATTTTTTTTTGTGGGGGGAGGGTCGTTTTTCTATCAATATTTACTTCCTCTATATTGAAAATGTGTAGACCTCTACTCTGCTTCCTTGGAATTAGGACTGCATATTAATAGTTCTGATAAAATGTTGTGAGTAATGAAAAGATCTACTGTATTTTGAAAACAACGTGTAATAATATTTAGAGCTGTAAAAGCCGTCATGACATGAATAAATGTATGTGTTGGTTCAACACAATATAACTTCTTAGATCACGCCCCTTTGTAATATACTTCAAATATGTATTCGTCTGCATCATACAGTTGGAAAAACGTCTGCTTCGCTAATATCTTCGATAGCTGGTTCCACTACACATTTTAATTTGAATGAAAGCTTAAATCGTTAACTTAAACTAATTTACTTCTTCGTAAAGCAGTTTCGCTTTCTTTTCCTATGTTCGTGTTTTTTAGTGGTTAGGACCTCCCAGAAACTGATAGAGCGACATGTGAGTATCAAGGCTAACCAGCCATGCTAGCCGTGAAGTAGGATAAAAAAAGGAACATATATTTATTCTATACGCAGGGCTCACGCAGCACAACAGATGCAACCAAGTCATGCCGCGTTTTCCAACTGGCTACTGGCGTTTTCATGATACGACCTGACCCCGCCCACCGGGTGTTTCACGCGGCAGACACGGGACACGGAGAGATCCAACCAGATTATGCTATTAAACTAAACATTAATCCCTCCCCTTCCCACCCCTCATGAACCCCATTCCTCCACGAACCAACCTCTCCTCGCGGCTATAACGGACCCCAGGCTTATAGTCCATGTAATGTTTTAGTTATAGACTAGCTCGTAACGGAGAATCCTGCAAAAGTTACACGATGGCCCAGACTTGCAGGTAGGCCTAACTACTATAACAATTTTTTTATAGTAACGATATCCATTAACTATTATGAATTCTTTCTTACCGTTGCATGCGCTTGCGGTTTGTCTAATCCCTGTCTAGTCTAGGCTGCGTAATGAGTTAATTTTTGTGTTTGGTTTTAATAGGCTATTATTATCTGGTGTTTTCTTTACGTGTGTAATCAAATTTTACAGGCGTGTATCAACATTCTGTTTACTTATTTATTACCGTCGTCTCGATTGTTATAACCATATTTATACCATCGGCAACACAAGGCCAAGTACCATTAAAAGATATGTAGACATTTGCTACAAAAGTTAACGAAACTATGTTTCATATAAATCGTTTATATTCATATATATATATATATATATATAAATATATATATATATATAATATTAACATATAAAATATAAAGATGTATAATGCGCACGTACGTGTATATCTACTTACATACATATGTGCGTACACATACATATAATATACATATATATTTATATATATATATATATTTATATATATATATATATATATATATATATATGTGTATGCTTGTAAATATATATAAATAATCACACACAATTAGGACTAACGTCTTCATGGTAGAAGACTGTCCAACGTATGGACACGCCCATCACGACGTTCAAACAGACCAAATGCCTGAAAATCATGAAGCAACCTTCAAGTTTTGGAAGAAATATCTATATACAATACCCGGTACATGATTCCGAATTAAAAAGTGAATAACTCAATTTTCTGGAGAACATGATATCCAAATATCCTTAGGTTACACTGCGTTGAAAAAAAACATGTACTGTTAGTTGTTCCTGTGTGTCTTTTGACATGTGCATTCATTTATTGTTGTTATTGTTATTTAGTACTGTCTTTGTGACTGACGATATGTGTATACCGGGTACATTAAGTGTACCCTAGTCACACTGTGGGCCTCTAGATGTAGGTATCTGGAACCATTCTCTCGTCTTTAGATTTTCGTCGTATTAAATTCCCATAATATGTTTATCACATAGTGATCAAATTTATTGTTCTATTGTTAGATTTTTTGAGAGCTATAAAAAAAAGAAAGTGAAAACTAGAAGAACAAGAACAATAATGTGAAAGAGAAGATTACCAAAAAAATAAAGAAGACGAAATAATAATAAAAGTTAGATTTTAAATAGAAGAAAAAATAGTAGACTAAGAAAAATTAGACCAGGAAGAGAAACAAGAGTATGGAGAAGGTGAGCAGAACAAAAAAATAATAAAGGAGAAGATAGTCAAACGAAAAACATATACGAGGAAGAACAAATGCTTGCCGTGTAGGTAATGTGTATTTGATGTTAGTGATGTATCCTTAGATCAGCACGACAGATGTATGCTTATTTGAGTGCGAAATCAAAAAAAGTGGAGCCCAAATTAAGAAACAGAAACAAGAAGGAAAAAACAATCTAGTGCGTTCAAGAAATGTGAAGGTCTTAAAGAATGCAAAGTTACCACAATAGCTGATACTATAGTCAAGGATAACATTTCATAACACGAACACTTGTTCTATAAATGTGATATAGTTGACTCAGCTTTATATAAGGCGATGTGAACAGTTTATTTCATTTTTGCTTTGTTTTCTATAATTGTAAGTTAACAGGAGAACATGTGCTTCTTGATCGAATGCTGCGTGCCGACACCAAAACACCAAATAACATATTGTTTTGGGTTTATGTGAGAAAATAATGAATATGTTTATGTTAACGTGTAAGGCACGCATTATTCGGAGTGACTGATGGAGATAATGAAAACAACATGAAGGAAGAGTAACTACTTGAGCTGCCAGGATCAAGTTGATGTGTACATCAGGTGTTAACTTGGTCGTTGTTCTTCTACCACAAGGTGTAAAGGTCGTCGTTTCTGGTTCTTGTGGTTGGTAGTTTCTTAGGAATATGTAGCCGATACATGTCCAACCCTTCGTATTCTCATTTAACGTTCTCTTTGGTAGGTTACGTTGTTATTATGTGTGTTCCCCTTTTTGGCTCCTGCACCAAACGTGTACGATATATATATATATATATATATATATATATATATATATATATATATATATATATATAAACGGATGTATGATTGCTAGCCGTTAGCCCGCTAGATTAATTAATGTTATTATTATCTATGGGCGAGCGATCAGGAGGAGAAGAGGAGGGACGGATGATTACTATTATTGTAGAGGTAAAGATAATAGTGACATTCATTTAATGGTGTCATATGTAGATGGTATTCGGTTTTTGGTGTAAAGCCGAGTGCTTAGAACAATTGTCTTTTTACCATGGTTCAAAATCTACCCTTAAGCTTGAATTGTTTCTTTCCTAAGTAAAACGCAAATGGAATATGCATACTGTGTGACAACTGCAATGATCAGCGACTGTTATTCCTCATGTCTTTAGACACCCACCATCCCCCCCCCACCCACCCCCATTCTATGTGAATCTTTGTTGCTATCATACACACTTTGATTATTAATATACGATGCTTTACCACTGGACGCACTTGAAAGTGGTCATTGATCTGTCCGCGCCCTGTGGTACCTGCATATCTCTAGCGTCCACGCTGGTAATCAAAGACCCAAACAGCTGCTTAGAAAGGAATGACTTCAGTTTCCTTCACTCATTTTTACGTAGGAGCAAATGCTAGTTTGACAAGTTTCTGTAGATTCCAGCATCAATTCCAATAAAGATTCGACTGAAGTACGTCATTTTTGAAAGGAAAATATGCGCGTTGTTATGAACACTTAATAAATGATGAGGAAAGCAACAATATTGTCATTATCTATATTTGCTGTGTAATTTTAAAAGGTAATACTTATAGTATAGTAATTTGTTTAGGTTAAATTGTAACTTTTACGATAGAAGGAGTTGCAGTTCATATAGCTGTCAGTAATGTATATTTTCTGTAACTTGATTTTCTCTGAAGACATTTTTGTTTGGTCTTGACATTAAGTTGGGATGTTATTTATATGCGAAAAATATATGTCGCTGTTTTAGATCAATAGTCAATTAAAATAAATTAACAGCACATAAACTACCTTGCAGTGGTACATAATATATTTATACTATAGTCATTTTATCAGCTCACGTCTTTGCTTTAAAAAGAAAAGTATTTGCGACTGTTTGAGATTAAGTGAAGAAAGAGAATGGCGGCACAAAAGTCAACAATAATAAATACTCGACATTTGTTGAAAAGAAACTATTTATAAATATTGAAAAACATTTTTTTTAAAATAGATAAGGTGTTTGGCTGTTATTATTTCTATAAGAGAAAAATAACATAGGTTTTGAAACCTGGGTAATAAAATCAGCAAAAACAATAATGCATCTTTGTACAATAGTTAAGTAATATTTTCATTATGATAATTATATACGATGGTACAGCAGTCACTTTGAATGAGAGAAATTGATGTTCTCATTTGCGGCTTAAGGAAGACGTTTTGTTAAATTTGGTTGTTTGAAGTTTACTAATATATTTTATTAACGGAGAATAGTGTAATTAAATTATCATAGTTCTCCTGGATTTATACGTATAATTGTTATATTTATATTACATTATTTTATAAAGTTGTACTGCTATCTTAACGTAACAAGTGATGTGGTTAATTCAGGGCAACGACTCCGGACAGAAGACTAAGAGTAACACAAATATTAGGAAAATAAAGAAAAGTTAAACAAAACAACAAGTGGCAGTAAAAATGAAAATAAAGCTTAAGAGGACGAAGAAAAAAATATGAAAAAGACGAAGGAAAACCCAAAATTAAGAAATAAAATGACCAAAGTTAATGTTTTAATAATAATCAATGTCTTGTTATAGTTGATCGACTTGTGCTCTACATCATGCATAACTATGTATGAGTAGACTGGCTATGTTCTTTGTGCTCACGCATCGTATGGGATATTCAACGGGATTATCTATATTAGCAGTTTTACAGAGAATGCTAAAACGTAGTTTTGAAAGTGTACTTCAACATTCGTGTTCCGACGTTTCCACCAACAGAGATCGTGATCAGTGACTGAATAAATAATAATGACACAAATGATGACAGTTAAAGTGAACGAATATATGTTATAGATTGAAAGCAAAGCTCAAAGCTGAAATAAAATCTCCTAATTTGCCAATGATTTGAAACTTTTGTCAGGTGACCGAGATGAACAGCAAAATAAATAGAAACGACTCTAGGGATTAACCCATAATTTGGCGCTTGAGATTCAGAGAGAGAGAAAACTCTGATTTTCTGAATAAATGCAGCTGTCACGATTTACGTCGTACTCGAGGGCGTTACACTCCAATAGGTGGTCTCATTTATCTACTTAGGCAGCGTCATAGACGACGTGACATATATAGAAACGGATATTCGGTTCAAGATACAGAAAGAAGCAGGCCCAATGAAAACACAAATGTGAAACTACACAGGACATGAAATCCAATACGAACATTGACGTTTTTAAATCCAATGTAAAGTCGGTGGAACTGTATGAGTATGTAGCTTTGAAGACAACAAGCGTGTTAATAATGCAGGTACATTCATTCATAAACAAATTCCTTCTCAGAATATTTGGTCTGAAATGGTACGATAAAGTCACCAACATTAACATTCTGCACAACATCTAGTCTGATCTCAGTGGAAGCTATCCCCAAGAGAAGACACTGATGAGGGCATACTTTGCGAGAACAGCCAGCGGATATTGCAAGGCAGACATTGTTCTGGAACCAAACGAGGAAGAGTAGTATGGACATAATATAAAGCACTTGGAGAAGTGCAGTTCAATCCAAGTGGTTTATGTCGGTGAAGACGACAAGAAACAAACAGAAGTGGCCGTTGTTGATTGAGAATATTTGCTCCGCGGCCAAATAAAAGGTTACGGTTGATTGATTGATTGATTCCAAACTGTATGATCAAGATAGACTACTACGTGTTTTATTAATACTATTTCATTTATTTTTTTTAATCATCGTGTATCCATAGTAACCACGCATTCTGTAGTTCCAACATTGTATGTGATATGTCATTGTTGTATTAGTGATCTTTATTAATTTATCGCCAAAATATGAGCGTGAAAGTGCGGCTGTAGTGTGTTACCTTCCTTAAAGCGTACAACAATGCATCTGTGCTTCCACAGTTATGTTTCTGTAGTGTTTTGTTTTACCAAATCAGGTTGTCATGTTCTTGTATAGCTAGCTATCTTTAGTCGCATTTTGTGACATATATTATATATATATGTGTGCTTGTGTTCGTTGTGTTTCTCTTCTTTCCTCCCAATAAAATAACATGAGCAACATATTATCGTCACAACAGGCTACAATCTTTTATTTCTTCATTGTGCTGTATACACAGTTGTTATGTAATATTTACATACGTTTAAGAAATAATGTTAGTCAGCACATTAAGTGAACTGTAAAGACACAAACAATGACGAAGGCCAGAAAGATGAAGGAAAATAACTATAACTCTTTAATCGTAGCTACAAAAACATCTTTATATAAAATTAATGATAACAAAATGTCGTGTACACAAAAAAAACACATTTATTATCAGTCTGTTCAGATTGACCCGAAAGGGTGTATTATTTATACATGTTAATTAACTTTATCAGCTCAATGTGAGATTTATATTCATGAAATTCGAGTGTAAACAGAGCAAAGCACTTGTGATATATATGTTTTCCCCTAACTTGATGTTACCGGATGAATGATCTTTTTTTTTTTCCAAATGGAATGTGCTCATTTCCGACAAGATGGCGTTGCTCTTTTCCAACTACTTCTGCTGGCTAGCAAGGTGCAATCTCTCGCTTATATTTTTGTTTCTGCAAAGTTTATGACATAAATGTATCTTTAGTTCGAACAATAGCAAATGTTGTCGATGGATTGTTAGAGCTTTCTCTGTTGAGGGTAAAATAAAAACTTCGTCAGCACACTATGTTGCGACTGTAGTGACAATATGCTTTAATTTCTCAGTCCTTTCATTTCTCCTTCATTCCCATACGGAAATAGAACGTTGTAGTTGTGTTTGCTGTTGATTGTACTACACCTATATATCTTTGTTGTACGGGTACATTTGAAATAATAAAACAACTCATTGCCAATATTAAACTACACAGTTTTACTCAGTATGAAATACCTTGCTCGATGTTAGCTTATTTGTTTATACTCTCGCTTCTTTTATGGAACGAAAGAGACGTTTTCCATGCTCGTCATATGAGAAGGTTTAAGTAGCACTGCGCTATAAGGTCCATTTGAAAATACATAAATACACTTACACATTGTTTAACCTCGGCAATAAGTGGCCACTTCCAGTCATGTCTGACTATAGATTCATGCGCTATTGGACTGGCAGGTCTCACTCTTCAGAAGATACCTTCCTTTGTCTTACTCGGATGTCAGACTTCGGCCCGGTGTCTTTAGTTCTACTCACGTCTTTGAACATCACCTGTGGTCATCCTGGTATATAAACACGCACACACACGCACACACACACACACACACACACACACACACACATGCGTGTGTGTGAATGGGTGTACGCGTATAGGTATATCTATTAAAATACACAAACATATATTCGTATATGTTACTGGAATTTACCAACATATCGTATTGTAGTAAACGACCATAGTACATCAGTGCCAATACTGAGATGTTCTTATGTTTAAGTTGCGACCACTGTTGTTTTCTTACGTTTTCCTGTCAAACATCGTAAGTTCTGTTCTGATCAAAGCATACCGCTCTACTACATAACTTTCCTAACTCTTAACAGGAAACCTGTATCACATTACTTACTTCTGCTAATGTAGTGATACAGTTTATTGCAATGCCTTTTGTATTATGAAGTTGTTCGTCACAAATGCACAAACCTTTAGTTTGTAGTTTTCATTTTGAATTTTTGAACAGCCTAATCTGTTTAAGGTTCCATAGTGTTGCAAAACATAAGAAAGATTAAATCAAGATGTATCGCAAATCAGGTAATAATTTAATAAATAAGTGTCGGACTGTGTCATATAGGCACTCAACAACACGAATTGACTACTGAACGACATATATGTATTTGACTTACTAGAGGCGATGAAAATTAGATGAACAGTTAATCACGGTAAAAGTAATTTGTTAATCAATTTTTGTCGGGAATGAAACGGCAGTGACCATAATGCAATATCTCTCCGCTTTTTATGAGATTGAGAGACCAGATCGCTTCATCACTGCTTTCATGCGATAATTCTAAGGCGGGTACCCATTCAAATCTAAGTCTACTGATTTATAACGGATTTTGTACCAGGTACCTGTGCCGTGAGAACAGAACGCTCTGCCACTCTGAGCTAATGTCAAGAACCTAAAAACTATAATAGTAATGAATACAAGACATAATCTTAACCGGGGCTCATTCAACATGCACCATCGAGTGGGGTCAACGTATAATATTGTGACCTATCTATTTGACTGTAATGTTTCAATGAAGGAAAAACTGGTACATAATCATTCATTCCGAGATTTCTTCATGTTGTACTGATATAATATTATTAATGTACTATCATCGTTACCACTACTACACTACTACTACTACTACTACTACTACTACTACTACTACTACTACTACTACTACTACTTACTACTACTACTATTATTATTACTACTACCACTACTACTACCCCTACTATTACTACTACTGTTACCACTACTAATATTAATACTACTACAACTACTGCTTTTACTGCTGCTACTACTGCTACTGCTGCAACTACTACTATTACTTTTACTACTACCACCACTACTTCTACCACTACTATTATTACTACTAATACTACTACTTCTACCACTACTATTACTACTACTAATAATAATAATAATATTAATAATTGCGATAATACTACTACTACTAATTCTATAAATATAATACTACTACTACTTCTGCTTATTTTACTAGATCTTAAACTTCTGCAACTGAGCTGTACGTGCTACCATATTACTTCTCGTGTTGTTATTATACTACTAATATTAATAAAACTGCTACTACTAATAATAATAACAGCAATAATGATAGCAATACAGCTACTACTAGTAGAACTGCTACTAATACTAATAATCCGATTACTACTACTAGAACTACACCTACTACTATTACTACTACTACTAGTACCACTAGTACTACTTCTACTACTGCTAGAACGACTACTACTGCTACTACTACGACTACTACTACTGCTACAACTATTATCTCTACTACTGCTACTTCTATTACTGAAACACCTAATCGTGCTGCTATTCGTGATACTTTTACTGCTCCACCTGTTGCTATCGGTCAGCTTTTAGTGAATGAATTTGTAAAATGATCACATTAAAGTCTTTAACTTCCTTTTACCATCGAAATATGAGGATTCTCCATTTGTCTATTGTCGAGAAGGAACGAAGGTCTTTACCCTTATTCGGTAACGTTTCATTATGAAAAAAACAGTGCTACTCTATCTGAGTCATTCAAGACATGGAATTAGATCTAATAAGTACTGACTTTTTTAAAATTATAGGGGTAATGCTCATTAGTGTTTGATGTTGTAACACGTTCAGAAATCTAATCATTGTAATTGTATCACGGTTGTGGGAATCAATAATGCGAGAAATCAAAACTGACCACCCTGTCTCAGAGAACTTTAAATCTTGTTTAAATAAAAAATGGTCTCTGCAATAATACTGACTCAAATTAACTAAAAACCTTCCAGCTTCGTGTGCAGCACATGTCTTCTATAATTGCAGACCAAGTCGTCCTGTCCTGGCCAAAGAGCGTCATCTCTGTCAGCGTCTGCCCTGTTTCCACAAGGTCTATGTCGATCTATCTTCTGCATGCCTGTTTTGGTATGTGTCTACTGTTCCTGCTTTCAGGATACTAGTACAAAGAATGCCTTGTAATGCTATCAACTTGTTTCATTTGTGTACGTTCTTTTAAATGCTAGTGTCATCTGCTCATCGAATTGTCCGCTGATGTTTGTATGCGTCTATCTAACAGTTCCACATTAGTGATCTTATCATACCATTTCAGTTCTTCAATTTTTTGTATGGAATCATTTGTGAATGACTGTATCGTTTGTTGCTGTTTTGTTTTTCAACGTGAAAAATTGTAGAATCCACTTTACTATGGAGATGAGGTGTCTGTATTTTTTGTATTGGGCTTAATTCTTTTCACTTCCATAAGTTCCGAAATGCAATGTAAGTAATCACGCCTTTTGTTGATTTCCATATGTGTACGTCCTACGTTTCCAGTATGTTCTAGAACTGATTACATCTACGATTATATTTGTCAAAAGATTACCATTTGTACTAGACAGCCTAGAGAAGAGAAACAGACTAGACGGCATTGCCAGCTAAGCATAACAATCAGCGAAACCAACTATTGCAACAACGATTGAGCTTGCAAATACACACATACACACACAGACACACACACACACAAACACAGACACACATACACACACAGACACACACACACACACACAAACACATACACACACACACAAACACAGACACACACATACAAACACAAACACAAATATTAGGAGTTGTGACTAGCCGTTAACGTTAATTCAATTAACAATCTTCAGCTAGGTTGATTTGTGCTTTTTGTTACTGCATTGACGACAGAAGATTTGCTTTGAGAAGCCAATACATTTATAATTTGCATATATTCAAAAAGCTGCAGGTATTAAATGAACACTTATTTTGAACACTAACAAGTATACGTTTACTGCCACTACTAATGCTACTAATACTTCAGAAACCATTCACATCAAATAGCCATGAAACGCAATGTTAATTTGATGTTCTGGAGCATTAACTTTAAATAAATGTGTTTACTTTTTGTATTTACTCACTACGTGCATATCACAAACGCTCCACTGACTTTATACGTGGCATCTAGTTTGAATATACCATCTTCAGCTACTGCTAACGTTGTTACCAGCCCGCATGTTTATCAATTGCTTACTTATCTTAATGAACTGCGATATGCAATACTAGTCATTTAGCATTGATTTATTGTGTGTACATTCTCGTACTTTATTACCTCGGCCTCAGTTTGCACGATAAAACGAGGCAATTTGATCAATCTTTTTTTTTTTCATCATTTTTGTATTTTGAACTACGGGAAAACTTATTTAAAAATGTATTGTTTCGTACGAAACACATTTATCATTAAGCACTGTTTCTGACTTGGTGTACTACTCAGAGTAATGTTCAAAGTTTGAAAAAGAAATTCAAATTTCTCAGCTTTAAGGGGCAGGCAATTGTGTGGCCCGCTGAGCACCAAAACAAAATATGTAGTTTAGCGCGATCTTTCTAGCCCAGTAGACTCGTCCACATTCGGCGAAATGTTTCTTGTCATGAGTTCGAGAACCATTTGCTCTCATCATATCATCATATGTGTCTCAGTCTCTATAGCCCATGCGCGTGGCGCCCTGTAAGTTTTGTCCAGCTCTGTCTCTTGTATTTCGACACTGCCTGCTATGGCTATAAAGGCCGATCCGCGAGTGACAGTCCCTGTCACATATCGTATAACCATGCTGAGGAAGCAGCTTGCCTGGCTGTTCCTTGATCTCTTCAGTATTTTTTCTTTTCTCTGCAGCCAGAAGACCTCTACGAGTGTCAGCAGCCACTATGCCCCCCCCCCCCCTTCCTACTGATTGTCTCCAGAAAGCTCGATCCTGGGCATTTCCTTCACAGCCCTCGGATGGGATGTCACATGACTTCATGTCCCTCTTGCATACGTCCTTGAACCGCAGTGTGGTACGGCCGATTCTGCTAACTTCAATGGCTAGCTGTCCATAACGAGTATCCTTTGGCAGCCTCTCGTCTTCCATGCGATAAACAAGTCCCAACCACCGTAGACGTCACTGGCTCAACATCGTGTACGTGTTGTGAGTGGTTGCTTTCTGTAAAAACGTATTATGTGACAATCTCCCTTGCCACTAAATTCCCAATATACGCCGTAGACACCTCACGTGAAAGGTGTTGACCCGCCGTTCCTGTGTAGTGTAAGTGCTCCAAGTCTCGCTTCCATACAAAAGAGTGCCAAGAATCCAGGTCTGATAGACCCGGACCTTGGTGTAGTGAGACAGTGCAGTGTTCTTACAGACTCTCTTCGCCAGGCGGACCATGACGGTACTTGCCCTGCCAAGCCTACTGTCTATCTCCTTATCGAGCGAGAGAGTATTGCTGATGGTAGACCCCAGTTAAGGGAAACTGTTGACGACTTTCAGAATGACGCCATCAATCTGTATGTATGGCGTAGTGGTACTGTCCTGCGCGCAGACCTTTCTCTTTTAGACTTATGGTGAGACCGAATTGGATGCACCTCTCGGAGAATAGGTCTACCAGTCTCAGCAAGGTTTCCTCACTACTTGTATCATACTACTTATGCTCTAGAATAGCGTATCATACATAAGTTACACACATTTTTTTCCTTACAAGCCGTTTATTGTATTCAGTGTTTCCCAGTGGCCAGAGAGGTGCCATGTTGACAAATTAAGAAGAGAAAGGAGGGGTTGGGGTGGGAATATTTCAAATAGTGTCATTATAATTATTGGACTGAAAATATGAAGAAAATTATAATATACCAAAAATGTAAATGCAGACAACAAATATTAATCTATAAAACACAATTAAGTTTCAGTTCATTAATTATTTGTTTAGAATTTGGTCGATTACCGCATACGGTGAACATTTACACGGTTCTACTTTAAGGCAGCACTGCATTTGGTTATATCTGTTGTGATTACCTACCGGTTTAGAGAAGTTACTCTTTCATCCTATTTTGTTTGCGTTGTTTACATAATTGCTTTGTTGGAATTCTTTTACCAACGAACACTTTCTTTTTATCCCGCATTTAATGTGCTGTTTTAGTTTTGTAGAAAACTTGATGTAATCTTTATACACATATATATATATTTATAGAGATATTAGTTTTTTGTTTGCAAATGCCCACAATGAGTAGGCTACTCTTTTGCGCGCCGTGGAAATGGCGTTAAGTGGTGGGTTGCAATAGATTTCCTCGGATCCCGAGCGTGCCGATAAAGTGCACTGAGATCCTCCAGGCGGTTGTGCTATGCTTTGCTTCATGTGCGTGTCACTTACTACTTCGGGAATCACGTCGATCCCTCCCCTCGTTAACCAGGATCCCATGACAACAGCGCGTTTCCATGGAGGGCTACTGGGAAGCCCAGGTGAGGGTTTTGTCCAGAATGTTTTGCCTGACCCTGACTAACATGTCTGATCAGTATATTTTGTTAGTCTTCCTCCCAATATGTTTGCATATATATATACACATTAATTGGTAGAATAGTCTGTTCTCGTCTACTTCCCTTTATTTTAAGAGCTATATATATGAACTTTATGTGGTGACTTAAGTTTTTAGATGACCGAACAGAAACAGCATACTTGTCCGACCTCACGTCCGACACGACACTATTTTAATGGCTTACATTGCAAATAGGTACAAGAACAACGTCCAAACAGAAGGACCACAGAAGTAGTTGGTCGATCTAATGATACAATTCGAGTAGATGTGACAAAATTGTTTCTGAATCTTGTTTGTGCGTTCGTGTTATTGAGATGTTCTAAAATTATGAGGTAAAATCAGAATTATGTTCTAACCGTTTTAAAGTTTTAATTGATTGATTTGATCATGGGAACATACAAACTTTACAAAACCATTTTACAAAGGTACTCCGGCAAACCTGAAAATACTAGGCGACGTACCATTTCAAAGGAACATATTTGTCTCATCTTCAGTAATGATTGAACTAATATCTAGATTAAGCTTTACCTTTACATGTTAGCAGTACATAGATAAATTGACATTTTGGCCTAAATATAACTTCATCAAGGATTCGACGAACGAAAACAACACGCTAAGAATGACAATCACAATTTAAACGATTATTGTGATTTACTATAACGAAAACCATTAATGTATTTTGTATAAGTTGTGGAGCGATGGCGATGGATACGTCACACATTATGGAAACCCATAGATAACATTACCAGACAAGCTCTATTCTAGAATCCACATGGTAAGAGAATTAGACCATTGAGACACTCATGGAAGAGGGAACGAGCAAATGTAAAGTTAACAAGCAGGATTCGGCCAGAATTGGCTCAGGTGGCTAATGATATGAAGACTTGGCGAGTATGTGTTGGAACTGACAAGTTTTTGATTGATTTGATTGATTGATTGCATAAGTTGTGCAAGTAAAGGTTCTGCGTCAGGATAGCCATGAGAAGGTTGCTGCCGGACAGACAACATCACTGCCGTAAAAAACCATATCTAATTAAATCACACTACAAGCGGATGCATGATCCTTTATAAACTGGATAGGGACAATACATGTGTAGTGTTGAACCTATGATCGGTCAATTTGAGTGGGGGTTTAACCATTCATAATGAATACTGCAAATATACTGTATTACAGCCGCTATTAGTAATAAAGAAATGAATAAGTACGGTTCATCATGTCTTCAGATTTCGTCACATTTTTTGTAATGAAAACCATTTGAAACTTTCTTGTAGTCACTCATTATTTATAATGAATTTTCTGCAGTTTTTCCTACATCCATATCACAATACAGTATATGGATTTGATTTTTCTCTCTTTTCTATTAAATTCTTCTTTATCAGTGATATAAGTGATCGAATTCAGCGTTCACATTGTCACTACTTAAATATATATATACATAATTTGTTCTCTAAATGATTTAAATAAATAGTGTATTCTCTAAACTAGTTATACACAACGTGTTCTCTAAATTAGTTATAAATAATGTGTTCTCTAAATTAGTTATACAAATAGTGTGTTCTCTAAACAAGTTATACATGTCGAGTTGGCTTGTAAACGTTTGTCTCATTTTGCCGCAGTAATTTGAATAATTTGCTAACATGATTAAAACAAGCATGCCTTGCTTTTGAATCATTCGTTTCTTAATTTGTATTTCTTATTCCTTGTTTTATCTTTTTTGCTTCATGTTTATTTCTTCGTGTTGCTGTCATTCGTAAGATGACAAAATATGTATGCATTTCTATTTTGCATATATTTGTTATCTATTTGTTTTTTTAATCTTTGATGTAGTAATTTATATAGTATGTTGTTATTGGTGACCTGCGTCTTGTCTGCTGTATCGCCTAATATGAAACATATCGTGGCAAATGCAGATGTGCCTTTTACTGGAAGCCTGTTTTAACATAATGAATACGCTATTCAACTGGTGGTGTCTACTACATTTAATTCTATTCATTTAATTGTTAGAACAGTATTGTAATATTACAGTGGACCTATTTATCAATCCCATGTACAACTAGGATGTTATAAGTCTCCAAGCTTTTGTCTGTGATATTAGGGCGTACAAAAGACTAAACTTACTTATTGTGGGCATTACACAACAACAACAATAAAGGCAATGTTTGAGTGCCTTCCACTTCCAGTATACTGTAGAGCTGCAGTAAAGACGAATGCTTGTTATCTATGCAGGTCACCAATATATTAGAAATCAATGCTGCCAACACATATAAAAAATATACATACTATTCTTCAGCTATAGTTCTTCTTCTCCTTTCGTTCGCTTGGAGTATGTCTACATCTTGAAGTTGTCTCTTGTATGAACCTCACTGTCTTCTGCAGTTCACACATAGGTCCATATGGTTTCCCTTGAAGTGCTGTTTCTTTTGGTCAGTATGTCCGCCTCGGTATCTCTTACGCTGGAGAGTCCTGAAGTATATGCTCTGCAGTCTGCAATCTTGCCTACTTATATTATAATAGTCATTTTATATTTGTGTTGGAAGCTCTCTCATTGATTTAATCATCTTTTTCTGTTGATGGTATGTAACTTTTACATCTGGTAGCTCGTCTGCAGAACCTTCCCTCGCCAGTGTGTCAGCTCTCTCTTTTCCTGGTATTCCGCAGTGAGACGTTATCCACTGCACCGTGATTAGGCGCTGGTTGTTCAAACTTGACAATAAAACTTGTAGTTCTGACAGCTTCCCGGATGATAGTGCTCGGAGTACTGATTTTGCATCTGTCAGAAATACCACAAGATACGGGCCAAGGTTGGTGTTCAGCAATTTTTCCGTCTCCAATTTCATCACTTGTATCTCTGCATCATAATTATGGCAGAATTTCCCTGTTGGTGCTGCAACTGTTTCCATAGTGTTATTTTGGTGTTCTATATACACTCATGCTCCTCCATTCTTTACTGCATTCTGTGCTGGCCCATCTGTGTATACTCGGACCCATAGATCTTGTGGATATTCTTCATTCAAGAAACTGAGAACAATTGTCATACATTGTACGCTGTTCTGTTATCCTTGCCTAGTATTCCCGGAATGGTTGAAACTATTGTCATTTACCAATGTGTATTTCAAACGTGTTGTAATTACGTCACACTGGAACATTAAAAAACAACTTTGGGTTGCTATATGTCCGAACAAAAACAGCACGCTCATCCGACTGCATGTCCGAACAGAAATTGCACACTCGTTCGACTCCATGTCCGAATAAGGATGCTTACACATACACACACACACACATGTACAGACACACATGGATGCATGTATTTATATATATAGAAGAATAACAACTAATTTATATATACTTTAGTGATCGTCACCCACTTGTTGAAGTGCCCATCGTTAGCACACTTTCATGAAATCCAATCAATGTTGTGCTATACTGTAAGCTAAACTAAACACTACAGCGAGCTGGTCTTTGATTGTGCTATCAGTGAGCAGGACATCTGTTTTATCTCTGCTACGGATGTGCAACTGCTGCCTCCAAGAATCACAAAATCTAACTACAATCTAATGCAAAATTTAGAAATGACGAACTTTATTTATCAGCGTCCAATGCCAGTTTGTGTCATACTTGCTGGTTTTTAATGACCTTTATGTATTAAGTCAGTTCTTGTATTCTTCGGAGTTCGTCTTTAAAAGGACGTTTATTACGTTGTGTCGTGGTTTACAGCGATGCTACTACATCGCCGTGGCTCTTGACACATCCGTTTTCCGCAAGATATTTTTTAACCGGGTTTGTCATTTTCATATGCCTTGTCTCTTAACCAAACAGCATTGTTGCAGTCTGTTTACATGGTGGCCACTTGGAGGTGGAACATGGTCTTTGTAATCTGTGAGTCATTGACCCTGATGTAAACAGCCAGTTATGAGTCGCTGCATGCATCTTCAACCCCGAGGGAAAGATCAGGCAATCAATGCACGATTTAAAGAATTGCAGAGCATATAGTATGGCATGAGTCAATCATTTCCATGTGACTGAACTGAAGTTGAAACTTAAATTATGTGCGCCTTGATAATACAAGCATACATTCCTTGTCTGCTGACATATAATTTTCCACAAGAATGTTATAGAATTCACTTAATCAAGTATAGAGGAGATAAAATATACCAGCTGAATGATAGGTAGGCCATATCATGAAACTGATTAGGAATGAAATTATCCAGTGGTGACCACATCATTGATGTTATTATTCGTGGCGGGCATTTTTAAATGGACGAGTTTTTTTTAAGTTATTGAAAAGAAAGAAAAACAATAGCCTTAGACGAACAGCTGAGAGACGCACATTCAGGTTTACTGCATATTTCATGTGCAACTTTGCCAATGGCTAATTTATTCATATAAACGAACACACATACATATCTACATGCATACATGTACACATCTAAATGCATATATGCATACATACGTACAGTTGTACATACATACATACATACATACACACATTGATACATACATGCATACATACATACACACATATATACATGCATCCATACATACATACATACATACATACATGCATACATACATACATACATACATACATACATACATACATGCATACATACATACACACACACACACACATGCGTGCGTACAGGCACATGCACGCACGCACGTACACACACGCATACACAAATACATACATACAAACATACAAGTTATTACCCATCGCAAGTCATGATGGCCACAACATCAGACTGTGTCGTCTTAATAATGTGATATCCGCTGTATTCAGATTTAAATAAGTGAGTGAAAGCGCTGGTCATCAATCTCATTCTCTTGTTTCGAGTTACCTTGGATCAGTGGCAAGACTATTGGTCGAGACGACTGAAGCTAGCTCAGTATGCAGGCACTCTTTTCTTACCTCCGTGAGACCAGGCGTCGCTTGAAACTTGCGGGACTTGACCGTCCACCGTTTCCATTCATCACTGTAGGCACACGAGTGACTTAACCTCTTGACTACAGTGACTCCCATAATATACATATTTAAAAACATACATACATACACACATTCATACACACATACAGACACACATGCAAACATTAATACATGTATGCATATATATATACATATATATATATATATATATATATATATATATATATATATATATATATATATATATATATATATATATATATATATATACATATGTTGTGTTCGCCTTATTCCTCTAATGTCCAAGGCGGTGTACGTTGCACTGTAGTTTTTATGTTTCTTCTGATGGCCCAGTGCATCAGACTTCAGCATGCATTTATATAAGGGTCTACTTCCTCCTGCATGTTTTAAGGTTTCCCTTTCCGGGGTAACGGCAGATGATGTGATGGGAATCGAACCCAGCACCTTTGGATTGCGAGCCGTGCCACTTAACCACTAGCCCACGCTGTCCCCATATCAGACGGCGAAACAAACACAGGAAAACTAGACCGAGTTAAAAATATGGGTCTCATAATTACATTGGGGGCATTGAAAGCACTCTGAGCTAGGAAAAACAGCATATATTGAACCCTTGAATTAAGGAGAAAATATAAATCTCTTACTCAATTTGAAAAAAACTAAAACGGTTATCTGATCATCCTCTGCACGAGAAGTTCTTAGAGAGAACAAAAAACAAACCTCTAAGGAAAACTCTAACCACCTGGCCATAGAAATTCACAGAAAACACGCAAACATGTTTAAGCTGAAACGCGGTCAGCGTCTCATAGCTGAACTGCTAGTGTCAGGGCCAGCGAACCAAAGCTGCCAAGACCCTTCTACACCTCCACGCGGTGATCCTAGATAATAGGCTGCAGCAGGGCAGATTGGCTAAGGAGAAGGGATCGAATAGGGAAGGCTAACTCGGTACACAAAAAATGCTTGCTGAAGTCGGATGTGTTGGACCGAAAGGTGCAAATATCGCAATCAAGCTGTAAACTTCGACACAACGCATTCAGTTCTCTGGACTACATTCTGCTACTTAAGCTCTTTCAGTGTTTGGTAGTGGGAGATTGAGAATGAATGAAGCCAAGCCAAGCCAAGCTGAAACCAAAAATTGCGAAGCACTCATTCTAGAACTCTCGACACCTAGCCAGAACCGGTTCAAAATAATCTTGGAATTTCCAGGAAAAGTGAGCAGTCGGCAATATAGCAACAAATGGACGTTCTACTGGATCGCAAAAGACATTTGCCTAGGAACTATTGGACACTTGTACACAGATTGATCAGTCTCGGTGAAAGATAAAAGGGGAGGCAGTACAATCAGCATCGAATACTCAACTGGCGAAATAGAAAATTACTCCACACCAGCATTGAGAGACTTGCACCAACTTCAGAGCTGAAGCAAAGTCTGTTCATGCAGTAAATCAAATTCTTATCAGTCAAAACATAACTGCAAAGAAGACGATGTTTCTAACGGACTCCTTGAGTGTACGCAAAGTCATCTCAAGTCCCAAGCAAGATAGAGTCTCACATGAAACATTATACAACATAGGATTTCTGTTTTAAAAACAAGATTTAGTCCTATAGTGGATTCCTGCTTACTGAGGAATTCCTGGAAACGGGAAGCACATTAGCTCGCAAAACCCTCAACTGGAGGCCTACAGACTCCACAGCCACAGAGCTGTAAAGAAGCAAAGCCACTAATCAAACGGTACATGAGGACATAATAGAGACCGGCACAAAGAATACAAGCCAGAAAATGACAGCATAAACAAACTTGGCAGAGATGGGCAGACAGAGATCTTCAGACTCGGAACGAGACATTGTAGACTCAAGCACACCTCCACAAAAGGGGTCTCGTAGACACTGCAATGTGCGATTGTGGAGCACCCAAGCAAACACCAGAACATATGTTGCAAGAAATGCCCTACCTATGCAGACCAAAGAGAGGCAGTCTGGCCTGAGGGAGCGACCATGCTCGAAAAGTTGTGGGGGAGCGGCGAAGACTTGGAATATACAGTATCCTTCATGAGCCTCACAGGACTAGAAGCATAGCATCAGTTGAACGATGTAAAATAAGAAGTTGCTGTTTGGAAACACGTCGTGCGCAATGCAAGTCCGTCAAAAATATGTTCTTCGCCTACTTCGTATTTGTAAAACATGTGTTAGGTTGAGATTTGTAACAAAAATGTTTCCGCTATACTTTACTGACAAGCAGGCAGTAACAGACGACACACACCTGTGGCGTGACTCATTGTATCACAATGTTGCTCATTTTCTCAGTTCATTGCTAAAACTGTATGGTCGTAGTGCATTCAACCTGACATGTGTGTCAACAGATGCAGCGTCATTCTGTAGCTGGGTACTGCTCGAGAAGATCGCCTCAGCAGCAAGGTGGTAGAGCTTACGCTGACAACGGCAAATGTAGCTGGCTCGAACCCGTTATCAGCACTCTCCAGTAGAGCAAAGAGAAATGGAACTCCCTTACCCCACGTTGTGAAAAGTTGAGACCTAGTACAATACCGACTCTGAACACGTCCTCCTTAGTCGCACTGTGAGCATGTCCTACGGTGTGGTTAACAGTACTGTATAGCACTATTATAGTAGAAACGTTTCTGATTCATGGTGTAGCACACCTCTCCCTTAACACAGACCAAAAGCCAGACGAGTGTGGAGTAGTCATCTGAGTATGACAGAATCACCTTATAAAATATGTTATATTTACTAATGATATAGAGAGTAAATGGTTCGCTTTCCCTGGGATAAGAAGCCAAAGTGAAAATGGTCTTATGTGTTATGTCAAAGTGCAGATGCCCTCTTGTAATGCAGCGCCATGTGTAGCGCCATTTGTAGCGCCATGTGTAGCGCCATTTGTAGCGGCACTTTAATGATGTTTTCATTTCTTTTAATGTTTTACTCATTCCCTCCTAGTTTACTTTGTTATGATATTTCTCGCAGAATAGAATTCTCATTTCAACATACCTGTCATTCCAAACAATAAATGAGCACATTGTGTCTTACTTATGCTTATGTTGGTTTAGTATTTTTTTGAATCTCTTACGGCGTGGCATTCTTCTTCAGTAGTCTTGTGAAAATACTCAGTCACACACTATTTGCTTAGTTCAGATGTTCACTGTATTTCTTTCAGCTTCTTGTGCATAGTGCTCATCAGTCAACAATAGACAGCGCCGTCTTCATTATACCCCCTTTCTTTGGCTTCAACAAACACATAATAATGCAGTCATCATCTGAAGCGATGCGTTTATTAGATGCCTTTCGTATCCGCTTAAAGATACTCATATGTTTTCTTGCCCATCTCTTCCTCTTGCCGTCTGTCTTTTTCCTTAAATAGATTAAACACCACTGTGATGTTGTTGGGTTTTTTTTGTGACTGATGCTAACAAGCTGTATTGTTTCTTGAAAAAAAAACGTACTAAGTGGCCCGTGTTTGTTGTCTCACACAACTAAGTGCCCCATTATTCTTGCCTCACACAACTAAGTGCCCCATATTTCTTGTCTCACACAACTAAGTGACCAAAGTTTCTTGTCTCACACAACTAAGTGACCAAAGTTTCTTGTCTCACACAACTAAGTGGCCAATGTTACTTGTCTCACACAACTAAGTGACCAAAGTTTCTTGTCTCACACAACTAAGTGACCAAAGTTTCTTGTCTCACACAACTAAGTGGCCAATGTTACTTGTCTCACACAACTAAGTGACCAAAGTTTCTTGTCTCACACAACTAATTGTCCCATGTTTCTGGTCTCACACAACTAATTGTCCCATGTTTCTGGTCTCACACAACTAAGTGTCCCATGTTTCTGGTATTACACAACTAAGTGTCCCATGTTTCTGGTTTCACACAACTAAGTGCTCCATGATTCTTGCCTCACACAACTAAATCCCATGTTTCTGGTCTCACACAACTAAGTGTCCCATGTTTCGGGTCTCACACAACTAAGTGGCCAATGTTTCTTGTCTCACACAACTAAGTGACCAAAGTGTCTTGTCTCACACAACTAAGTGTCCAATGTTTCTTGTCTCACACAACTAAGTGTCCCATGTTTCGGGTCTCACACAACTAAGTGACCAAAGTGTCTTGTCTCACACAACTAAGTGTCCAATGTTTCTTGTCTCACACAACTAAGTGTCCCATGTTTCTGGTCTCACACAACTAAGTGTCCCATGTTTCTGGTCTCACACAACTAAGTGTCCCATGTTTCTGGTATTACACAACTAAGTGTCCCATGTTTCTGGTTTCACACAACTAAGTGCTCCATGATTCTTGCCTCACACAACTAAATCCCATGTTTCTGGTCTCACACAACTAAGTGTCCTATGTTTCGGGTCTCACACAACTAAGTGGCCAATGTTTCTTGTCTCACACAACTAAGTGACCAAAGTGTCTTGTCTCACACAACTAAGTGTCCAATGTTTCTTGTCTCACACAACTAAGTGACCAAAGTGTCTTGTCTCACACAACTAAGTGGCCAATGTTACTTGTCTCACACAACTAAGTGGCCAATGTTTCTTGTCTCACACAACTAAGTGACCAAAGTGTCTTGTCTCACACAACTAAGTGTCCCATGTTTCTGGTCTCACACAAATAAGTGGCCCATGTTTCAAAACTCGCCTAATTAAGTGTCATCTTTTTATCTCACCCAATTAAGTATTCTAATTTGTATATATCATCCGATTAAGTGGCCCAAATTTCTTGTCTCACATGATTAAGTGGCCCATGTTTCTTATTTCACACAAATAATTGGCCCATATTTCTCATCTCACCCAATTAAGTGGCCCAAGTTTCTTATCTCACACAACTAATGTGGCCCATATTTCTTATACTGCACAATTAAGTGCCCCATGTTTTTATCTCACACAACTAATATGCCCAATATTGCTTATCTCACACAATTAAATGGCCCAAGTTTCTTATCTCACACAACTAATTTGCCAATATTGCTTATCTCACACAATTAAATTGTCCAAGTTTCTTATCTCACACAATTAAATGACCCAAGTTTCTTATCTCACACAACTAATTTGCCGATATTGCTTATCTCACACACTTATGAGGCCCATATTTCTTATCTCACACACTTATAAGGCCCATATTTCTTATCTCACACTATGATGTGGTCCACTTTTTGTTTATTCTACACAACGAAGTGACAACTGCTTCTTATCTACTTTAAAAAATTGAGCTCAATCTAGAGCAACGATTTACACGTGCATCTGACGAGCATAACGTGAGTTTATATGAAAGAACTGCCGAGCCCTCATGCATTGGTGACTTATGCAGTAGTTTTATTTACATATAAGTAGTTTTATTTATATATACTCTTCAGTGGCCTTTTGAATGAGATGTAGGTAACATTGGCACAAACTTTTCCTGTCCTGGTAAGGTCTCTCAAAAAAAGAGGAAATGAAAGCATGAAATATTGGGTAATCAAATCTGAAAAATTTCAAAGGTTTCTTGGTCTCAAGAGATATTATATTGTTGTCAAAATCGTTTAGAGATGGCCGATAAGCTTAGGTCCTCTCTATACGTAGTGCCCCCAAAAGAACATTTGACAGTTGAACATAAACAAATAACAAGCTGTTAGTCGCTGCCCAGACAACAATTCTAAGAACAACGAAATTCCTACCCGATTAAGGGCCTGTATGAATGCTAAAATTGAGGTGGCTTCTCCATCATGCACAATACAAAACAGGCTAATCAGCTGTTTGACAGAACACTAGACTACACGCATACACAAGAAGCCTTTACACCTCAAAAATTTAGAAGAGGAATGACAAAGTGAATAATTAATATTGAAGAGCAAACAGTCGGGTCCTGATCTTCTTTTGTTACAGTTGCGTTGTGTTTTTTTTAAAAATTGGTGGCATTTTTTCAACTTGTGCCTCTTTGCATACATGTGAACATGTTTTCGATGATAGTTGATCGAGTTTTATGATCACCGTACCAACCCATTGTGGAAACCTTGATATGCATTCGATATTTCACTAAAACATGAACAACAATAATAAACAGGGTTGCGAAATGACGATTGCGTCGACGGCTATGACAAACCCTTAAAAATATATATAACAACTTAGTAGATGTGTCAACATACATAATGATATAAAATATGAACTATATAAAGAATGATGAAAGCTAAAAACTCACGGAAAGAGTTCAAGAGGACGGCCCCAGAAGAATTCACAAAAGACCATCATCTGAAGCCTTATGTTACAATATCACCAAATGGATGAAGTCATGTCATGTATGATCGATTAGTTGCGCTATGTAATGCTATATATCTAGACAATCAAAAACACTGAATGAAATGTTTCTTTCTAGCCTAGACTAACGTTGAGAAACCAATATAACAGGTGCAGTGCGACTCTTGCTATTAACATGTTTTTTGATGGCTAACGAAGATGTCTAATAACATCAATATATATTGTATTTTTTTCTGTCTCAGATATCGAATTTAGCTGCTACTTATATTAGCTATTTTTATTGTTCGTTCACTCATAGAAATAATGAGATAGACAAACCGTTAATTTTTTTTTTTTCATTAAAAAAAATGTACATATATCCAGGAATTGAAAATTGAATCGTCTCAACTATTATCAAGCGCTTCGTGGTGTAATAGTTTCGATATTGCCAACAACTGTTTTTGCTAGTGTCCATAAGTCACCACCACCCAAGAAGTTCAATTTAATGTGAAGCTGCCGTTTTGACAGACCTAATTTACAGAGGAAGTTGGTTCTCGTATCACTATAACCGTCGTACTATATGTTTCACCACAAACATAAAACTGGCCAAATGAGCGTGTTGTAGCTGTTGATAACGTTCTCTTTCAATGGTGGCTGTTGCTGGTGTTATCTTTGAACAGTGGATGTCATTGGTGTTATCTTTGAACAATGGCTGTCCTTGATAGTATCTTTGAACAATGGCTGTTCTTGTAGTTATCTTCGAAAAAAGGGTTGTCCTTGGTGTTGTTTTGAACAATTGCTGTCACTGGTTTTATCTTTCAACAGTGACTGTCCTTGGTGGTATCTATGAACAATGGCTGTCATTTGTGTTATTTATTGACAGAAGCCGTCACGGGTATCATATTTGAACAATGGTTGTCCATCATGTTATCTTTGAACAGTGGTCACTACTGGTGCTATCTTGGAATAGTGCATGTCCTTGGTGTTATCTTTGAACAGTGTCTGTTGTTTGTGTTGTATGTAAACAGTGACTTTTGCTGGTGTTGTATGTGAACAGTGACTGTTGTTGGTGTTGTACGTAAACAGTGCCTGTTGTTGGTGGTGTATGTAAACATATACTGTCCCTGGTGCTGTATGCAAACAGTGACTGTTCTTGGTGTTGTATGTAAACAGTGACTGTTCTTTGTGTTGTATCTAAACAGTGACTGTTCTTGGTGTTGTATGTAAACAGTGACTGTCCTTGGTGTTGAATGTAAACATTGACTGTTGTTTGTATTGTATGTAAACAGTGACTGTTGTTGGTGATGTATTTAAGCAGTTGCTATTGTTCGTCTTGTATGTAAACAGTGACTGTTGTTGGTGTTGCATGTAAACAGTGATTGTACTTGGTATTGTATGTAAATATTGACTGTCCTTGGTATTGTATGTAAACAGTGTCTGATGGTGGTGTTGTGTGTAAAGAGTGACTGTTGTTGGTGTTGTATGTGCGCAATCCATGTTCATAATAGTATTATTAAACAGTGGATGTTGCTGATTTTGTCTGCAATAGTTGTTGCTGCTGGTATACAGCCACCTTCTCTGTGCATATAATCTTCCTTTTATTATGTACTCTGTGAAAAATGTTTTTGCCTTGAATAGACATGCAGTAAAAAGTTGAAGGGTGTCCTTTAGCTAACTTAACCGCTGGTTGGAATAACTTGTTAGAGACTCCAGTATACTATGTCACACCTTGTAGGGATAGGTGTGGCAAGTTCTCTTCCTCTCTGTATTTTCTTCCATTAGCCGTAAGTCAGATAGTCATTTACACCTGGTTCGATTCTAAAGTGACGGTTGCGATGTTTGAGCTTAGATCCTTTGTAATGAAAAACGAGTACTCTATCAATAAGCTATTCGGAACCTCGGACCAAATATAACAATATTAATTTATTCACAACTATTTGTGTTGTTATTCATTTTATTACATTAAGTACCGGAGTTACTTCGGATTTCATCTGCAGTTGCATCGCATTTACATCTTTCTTTTTACGTTAAAGTGACTACTCCACACTCCGAAGGCATTTGGCCTGCCCAAACTTTGATATGTGGAGAGTCTTCTACCCTATATTGACTAGACCACACTGTTTGTCATCCATTATAACATATCTCATTGTGTTAGTGGTCTGTCTGTGAAGGATGGTCAAGATCAGCTGGCATGATGCAGTATGCGACTCTTCAACTGGGCGATGTTTGCGGGCAGACATACGCTACTACATAGCCCAAATTAGATTGGCAAAACATGTTCGTGCGTTCGATAAAATATTCCGCAATAAACTAATGTACGGTGATCTCAAGGGTGGGGTGATCTCTTGGTTCGTCCGTGTGATTTCTTCTTGTCACTTGGCTACTATAGGGTAGATGTACTACTCCATTGCTCGCCTTTCCTTCTAATCGCATGTCCAGAAAAGCGATGTTTAAAATTGCTTACGTGTGACTAGATATCCTTTACATGGGACATTTCTTGGCGACTATGTAGTCCTCTTTGATGTTGTTGCCTAGGTGTTAAGCCCAGGAGCTGTCGCTCGAATGATGCATGCGTTATTTTTGCTGGTTGTCTATTGATCTCGCTACGGACGAGGTTCCACTACCTTACAAGGGTACTGGTATGACCTTCAAGACGATAAGGTCTGTACGTCAGCGGGTAAATATTGTTGCATCTGATGCTGCGTTAATTGAGTTAAGGGCCGACAAACCCGCTCGTCGCCGTATGCTATATTATATTTTATATTATTTTTCTTTATTGAGACACCGTCCTAGGTAAATGTATTCTCTCACGTATTCTACGAATACTCCATTTAGAAGCACGGTGTTCAGTTCTACAAAACGGTTACACATGGAATTAATACCCTTTCCCTTCCCCAAGACGTTAAAAATCAGGCCTACCTTATATCCTTCCTTGTTTAATGATGTTAGCATATATGTGTGGCGAATGTTTCTTTGTGTGTGTGCAGCTGTAGCCCTTTTCAATCACCGCTCTTCTGAGTTTTACGTTTTCTTTCTCCTTGCCGCTTTGTCGTGTCAATTTGCCGTGCTGCAAAAGTGTCTTTTGATCCTACGAGAGGTGGTTCTTCGGGGTGAAGGCCAACTTGGGTCGGTCTACAGCTTCCTCTTGCCATGATGTTAGCCTTACGCGCAGTGCATTCATGTGCCCCGTACATACACATTTTAAACGCAGGTTTAGATCGGCCAAATGCTATTTTTAGTCACCTGTCCACAGGGGATATCTTTGATATATCGACTTTCTTCCATGCGACAAACATCACCTGACCATCATAGTTTTTCCTGCCAAAAAGAATGTATATTCATGTGAAACTGATGCATTTGTCTCCCTGGCAAGAAACTATACGAAATGATCGTAGGCGCTATAGATGGGAGGTGTTAAGGGTGTGCTCGTATTTGACATAGGTTTCAGAAGTCTTGCTACCATATATGAGTGTGCTGGTGACACATGGATAATAAACCATGACCTTGGTTTTAATTGTAAGCTTCTGGCTTTCCCAACCACGTGTTGGGAGGCGAGTGAATGTAGCAGCAGCTTTGCAAAAGCGATTATCTATTTCTGGGTCTAGACATCGCCTGTCGTTGATGAAGAACCCCAGGTATGTGAATTGGTGCACAGCTGTCAATTCATATTTAAGAGTTGGGGGTGGCATCTACTTCCTGTCCCAGCACATTTGATTTGCTGAGACTTATTATGCGACGAGAATCCGCGCAAGCATGTGAGAAGTGAAATATGAAGTTATGTATTCCAACATATGTACTTGTATATATCAAATCTCAAAATCCTGCTATTCAATAAGGCACGTGAGTCTGATGCCAGGTAGCTAAATGTTGAGTAAACTCATTTCGATCTTTTTCCCTGGTGTACCATGTTTGGCCCAAGGCCTCCATTATGTCATCTCTCCGCCTCACCCCGTTAGAGCAGCTAAAGCTGTATTATCACCTCGACGTCCCTATACCTGTCCATCTGTTATCCAGCATGAGCACCACATGGCCGTCCCACTTTTATTTTCGAAACAGCGCTACATCTATATAGTATATCTACGATATATATATATATATATATATATATATATATATATATATATATATATATATTTATATATATATATATATATATATATATATATATATATATATATATATATATATATTTGGAATTGTTACGATACTACGGTCAGGCACGACATACTGGCAAGGAAGTCGCGGCAGAGTCAGGCACAGTATACCTAGCAAGACCACTATCTCTATTCAATATAAGGCTCCCTTCAAACAATGTTTTCGAGACAACCGACTAACGTGATCCGTGTATTTAGTGAACGTCACACAGATGAAGCGAATCATAGCATAAGCATCTTCATCCGCACTCTCGGGATGCAAGGAAAGCTACTACAACCTGTGTTTTAACGCACTTTTTAGTGCGCGACAAAGAGTAAGCTTACTTATTGTTACTTATTGTTACTTATTGTTACTTATTGTTACTTATTGTGTACATTAAACAACAACCACAATATATATATAATCTCATTTATATATTTTGTAAAACCAACTAATGCTAATATAAAGACATAAAGTTGGATAGTATCCGATATAAAGAAATAATTAACTAGCTTCCTGTAAAAACACATGAACAATCGTTTGGTAGAAGAGTTTACATGCGCCTTACAATTATCAGTAGTGCAGAAAATGTCTTTCGTGTATTGTATTTTAGGACAGACAATTGTCATTTGCGTTTGACATCTCTGTCCGAAGTTACATACATGTTGTCATTTGTTATGTATTTACCCTTGCTGTTGCTATATTGTGCACACTACCAGCCCTTCAAACAAAAGTGTGTATTAATAGCTTGCGTGACGACATTGAAATCTGTGCAGGTGAATTGTGTTGTTCTTATGTAAGTGTATGGGTATTTCTTACATTTCCTTCAGATGAATCTGCTCGAATTGTTGCTTTGTTAAATTTAAATTTATATTTAGAAGTCATACATAGCCCGTCGTAGTCATGCATATTTACTAGTCGTGCAAGAGCTGAGGAACTGACATAAGAAAGTCGTTTAAATGAAACACATAATGGTTTTACATAGAATAAATATAGTAGTTAACATGCACCTGTATCATTTGTTCTGTCCACTTGTACAGTGAGTGATGTGGTGAGCTTACAGTGTCTTTTCTTTGTACAAGTATTTTGTCTCTTTGTGCAGTAAGTGACATGGCGAGCTTACAGTGTCTTTTCTTGGGACAAGTATGTTAACTGTTTGTGCAGCAAATGACGTGGGGAGCTTACAGTGTCTTTTCTTGGGACAAGTGTGTTAACTGCTTGTGCAGTGAGTGGCGTAGGAAGCTTACAGTGTCCTTTCTTGGTACAAGTGTGTTAATTGTTTGTGCAGTGAGTGGTGTGAGAAGCTTACAGTGTCTTTTCTTGGGACAAGTATGTTAACTGTTTGTGCAGCAAATGACGTGGGGAGCTTACAGTGTCTTTTCTTGGGACAAGTGTGTTAACTGCTTGTGCAGTGAGTGGTGTAGGGAGCTTACAGTGTCTTTTCTTGGGACAAGTGTGTTATCTGGTTGTGCATTACGTTTTTTTAAGAGTTAAATGTCTTTCAGCATTGGTAACAAGTTTACAATCGAATACACTAACATATATCTACAATAAAGCTATGGTTAGCAGGACGTTAGAAATAACCCATTTCAATGGTCTCATGGCACGCATTGCCTTCATGGATAACGTATTGAAGACTACAATGTATTAGATTTTATCATTTTTGCGAGAAAGCTTAATCAGTTCCAATCGTTTGTGGCCTTGTCCATTATAATTGCCAGTCAGGTACACTATTACATCTTCGTAGACTTTAGCATCAGGAGTCTGAAAGGGCGTGCCTTCGATTAAAAAGTTGACATCACCGTATGGAACCAAGATTTGGGACGATAACTCGAACATCGTGAATACGCCCCTGTTAACACCCTTCCCGCTCCCACAAAAGCGTATATAAAAACAATGCACCTTAAAAAACTCACTCATAATTTAGATAACCGCCCGCATTTTGTGCTCAAAAAGCTCTAGACAATCTATAAATGACTTTGAGTTAAAAAAAACCTCCACCTTAAAATACATAAATTAATTAGTTAGTTTACCTAAATGTGGGTGTTTGCATCCATGCGGGTGTTAGCAGCCGCTCGTCGGTGGATATTATCGCAAGGGCTTTCTAAATAAAACATCTCCCTTTGTTGATATGTGTAATCTTACTCTATCGATTCTCGGCAGAACGAGTTATTCTCTCTTTTATTTACTGTATCATATCTTGTGAATTGTATCTAGAGATTTAGTTGTGCACGAGTGGTTTAAACAGAAGTTATGTGTGTGACATGGATGGTAAAAGGCCTAATGCACATGTCGAAAAGAGTGACTGACAGTTTGGTCTAACCTCACGGGAATAGAAGACATCCCAACTCGTGACTTTTTACACACGTAATTCACGTAGGAGAATAGCCTGTGAGTGTGAACAAAAATGTACTGATTTTTATATGAAAACAACTCGAAAAATATGTGTATGACTATTGCACAATGGTTGAATGATGCTGATGAATGTAAAAATATAACTGTTCAATATTGACATTCTACAAACGTATGCACAAATTCAAGAACACATTCAAGAAAAAACACATGAATATTACGAGAACTTGCAACAGACCCTTATACTAATGAGGAGTTCTTCTGAGTATAATGGGCTATTTGAATTAAAAAAGAGGGAAAGAAACATACTGGAATGTTGTAGTGCAATTAGGAAAGGCAAAAGAGGAATGATAGAAAAGATAGAATGATACATGTTTGTGATTAAAACCTATTAGTTATATGTAACAATGTGGTGCTACCGTAGAATGGAAAGAGTGAGTTGGATAAAAAAGAAGATCTAATGACAAAATGTACTCACTGAAGTGGGCGCAGACAAACAAATATTGCATGATACAAAAACGTCGGTTGAGTTGGCTGGGTCACAATATGAGGCATGAAAGTCTTCTACAGAAGAAACTAAAGGGACAAATTCAAAGAAAGAGAGGACCATGGAGTCCACGATTCAATTTTACTTCACAGGCATGCAGGGACATTAAAGTACAAACATATACTGAAATGAAGAGAGATGCAGTGGATAGGGTCAAATGGAGAGACATACTCAGACAACCTTACAACCAGTCTCCGGACTGATCAACCAGAGGATAGGGTCAAATGGAGAGACACACTCAGACAACCTTATAACCAGTCTCCGGACTGATCAACCAGAGGATAGGGTCAAATGGAGAGACATACTCAGACGACCTTGCAACCAGTCTCCGGACTGATCAACCAGAGGATAGGGTCAAATGGAGAGACATACTCAGACGACCTTACAACCAGTCTCCGGACTGAGCAAGCAAATGATAATAATGGCCAGATTCTCCAAAAGGCGACGCAGCAACAAAATATCGAAGTGCAAACCTAAATTCTGATGAATAAATATAGAAAGAATATATAACAATGATCAGAACATAAAAATACCAACAGCAATCGGCGATTAAACAACTATCTTGTGAAGGTCAACAAGTTTGTTTAAATAAATAATTGTATATATATATATATAACAGCATATTGTCAGAAGGCATGAACAATGCGAAGGAGAAAGCCAGGAAGAGAAAGCAAGTATGCAGGAAGGAAATAAATCTCTATAGGTAACAAAGTTTACGAAAAAATAAT
This sequence comes from Ariolimax columbianus, assembly GCA_036924085.1. Classification (NCBI taxonomy): domain Eukaryota; kingdom Metazoa; phylum Mollusca; class Gastropoda; order Stylommatophora; family Arionidae; genus Ariolimax; species Ariolimax columbianus. The sequence goes on from JAVGWX010000002.1 coordinate 132,706,243, forward strand.
GCTTAGATGGCAAACAATATCGTAATGAAAATGAAAGGAATTGATAAATCAGAAAACACTCCATAATATAGGTACTGAAAAATGCAAGAAGCACTAAGTGTCGGTGTACACAAAAAACAGTGTATGGAATCAAAATGCAAGGTAATAGAGGACGATGGTGCAAAACACAATACTAGGTCTAAACATGTAGGCAAAAACACAACGTTCAAACGCTACAACGTTGACTCAATACATTAAGAATAAAACGGAGACATCTTACTTGATGTGAGAGACATATCAAACATGTGGGCTTAACATGAAAGGAACTGTTCGACTTCAACAGAGGTGTGACAAATCATTATAATTTAATATTGACGGTCACAAACATCAGCAGATCAGAAGTAGATAACAAATATGAATATTTACGAGAGGTGTTTAAAAAGTAACCGACCTTGCGACATAATAAATAAAATTACTCACCTAGAGATTTGAGACCCAATGCCTTAAACGTACTCTCCTTGGCACTCCACACACTTCTCCCTGCGGTCTTGCCACTGCTAAAAGCATTTCAGGAAGGCATCTTTGGAAATGGAGTATAGTTGGGTCGGTGCATTCAGCATATTGTCTTCTTGTGACTCATAGCGGGTCCCTTTCAGGGGAATGTTTGGAAGAACAGTGACAAACTGCAAAGATCCATGTCAGAAGAAAGGGGGGGGGGGGGAGGGGGGTGCTGGTGAATTAGATGAATGTTGTGTTTGTCCAAGAAAGAAGGAATAAAATACACAGAAATTGGCGGTTGTGTTCTCATGATGTAGCTGCCAAGTTTCCGTTGTCCATAGGTCCGGTTGTTTGTCCACAGATCCGGTTGTTTGTCCACAGGTCCAGTTGTTTGCCAAGGGTCCTGTTATTTGTCCACAGATCCAGTTATTTGTCCATAGGACAAGTTGTTTGTCCACAAGTCCGGTTGTTTGTCCACAAGTCCGGTTGTTTGTCTACAGGTCCGGTTGTTTGCGTACACAGGTCCGGTTGTTTGCGTCCACAGGTCCAGTTGTTTTCGTCCACAGGTCCGCTTGTCTGCGTCCACAGGTCCGCTTGTCTGCGTCAAAAAGCACCACGAAGGCTACGGATGGCCTCCAGGTGCTGGTAATGTTTTGACCGTGTGATGTGTACTTGTGATGCACAACCCCACGGACAAAAAAGAGAACGTTGAACATGACTTTGACAATGCTATGATGCGAACCTGGCTCGCTTTTTTCGGTCTCCGGGATGATGAAAGTCTCCACTGTGACGATTGAAACTTGGTTCTCGGGTCCTACCCATAATCACACGACTTATCACCATTGATAAACGGGTTAATGAAATCTGGGTCGCCGTTTGCAAAGCCCATCATGTCCTGTGAGCATTTCCAGCTTTTCTGGACGAACTTCGTGGATACTCTCCGTATAGACAAATCCTCGCTCAAAATGGAGTTTACCGAACCAATGCTTATACCCCCTGCCATCTGCTAGTTTTCGGATGGCGACACGGCTGTTCAGTGAAACCAAGGTCCGTCCTTGCTCATTGACTTCTTCATTTCGGCTAGTTGAGCGCCTACAGGAACGTGATCCGATATCTTTGAAGCGATTGTTTGTCCTAACGCCTTTTCCCATTGCTGGGGTAGTGGAGGTTTTTTTTTTAGACTGAGGACTAGAAGCCACTTTGCCACTGCTATAGCCACGTCGTGTGCTGGCTTTGTTTGTTTATTTCACTCACAACAGAACAAAAATAACAAAACCTATACCTAGGTTTCGAACTGTGGTTCTACTTGTCGACAGGCATGAAGTTTCGAACTGTGGTTCTACTTGTCGACACGCATGAAGTTTCGAACTGTTGTTCTACTTGTCGACAGGCAGGCATCCAAATCATTCTTCCACTCTTTATTGTTAGATATGTTCATGCCATCGTTACCGAAAGCTTTCTGAATCGTCGAATGGTTAGTACATGGGTTTAGCGTAAATTTTGGAAAAATGTGATGAAACACCACAGCTAAATTATTTCCGTCATTTCGTGCTGAAAGAAAACCCGACTATGCTAGTACACTAAACATTGAGAGACTGACTGCTAGCGACTTTCGCAATCTGCGTGCATGGAAAATAATACATGTATGGGCCTGACTGTCCCTTATCACTTTGGAAGGGCAATGCCAATTTCATATTTGTTAGCTTCAAATTATTTAAAGGCAGGTACAGATTGGATATTAAGAAACATTTTTTTCAGTCAGAGAGTGGTGAATGCTTGGAATGCATTGCCACATGATGTGTTGGGGGATGAGTCAGTTAATGCATTCAAGAATAGATTGGATGATCACAGTCATTTTTAAAGTGGAATAAACTGGTTGTATACATACTCTATAAAGTCTTCTAAACCAGTATAATGAAGTTAGGCTAAGTTAAGAAGGTTGCAAAGTGGCACTCGACTAACTCAATCGTTCTGACAATTAGATCAGTCGAGATCTCAATACAGAATCATCAACTTTCCTGAACTCTTCCGTCTCCCCCCTTCTCATTTATTCGACATGCCAGCTGACGACACCAACACCTTCCTGTCGTGAGTGCAGTTTATGAAATATGTTGTTGATTTTCTTGGGGCAGTAATGCTCTGTATCTACGTCACCCTCTGTCGTCTATCGGTGACATAATGTGCTATATGTCAAGTATAGTGCGCTATATGTCAAGTATAGTGCGCTATTTGTGCACTATTAATCATCTTCTTATAAAATAATATGTTCCCACCACAAGCGAAGAGAACGACATCCTCAGATGTGTGTAGTGAAATGTGACCGCAATTGACTGTACAGTCCGATCAGAGCGCGACAAACTTTACCAAACGTAGAGTACACGTGAAGATTGTCGGCAACTGGACCGTCTTGCGTTCTTTGCTGTCATGCAGTTCCGTTATTTTACGCTGCAGGGAAGATTCTCTGAGCACCGTGTGGGATTACAGTGGGCAGGCTAGATGGATGTTTTTGTTGAATGACCACAATGAATAGGATTACTGTTTTGTGCGCCTTAAAAAGGACGTTGAGTGGCAGGTTGCAGTAGCTTTTCTCACATTCCGTGTGTGCTAATGAAGGTAGACCGGAGTCCTCCATGCGGTTGTGCTATGCTTGGCTGCATCTGCGTGTCGCTTACTAAAACGGGAATAGTGTCGATCTCTCATCTTGTTAGCCAGGCTGTCATGAAATCAGCCCGTTTCCAAGAAATGCTACGAGGAAGTCAAGGTGAGGGTCTTGTCCAGTTTGTTTTGCCTGAACCTGACTAACATGTCTGATCAGTATATTTTGCCTGACCAGACGTTCGTCTTTCTTACTGGCTGAATGTTTCGGAGCAAGCATCTACTAAGACGCGATATAAGTAAGGAAACTGTTCAACTTGTCCTACTATGGAAATCTGTCTCGGTTGTCTGTAATAAGCTTTAATCGTATATAAGCTTCCTGCATTATATCATTATTAGTCGTTTTTGCCTTCAAGGAAAGCTATATGTGTGACAGAGACAAGAATACGATTTCATACATTATTTCGTGAGCAGCGACTGACATCTTGAAAACAACAAATCTCCATAGTTGAAGTCTGTCCAAATAAAGGCAGCTGAACGTCTTACCACTCGCACAGGCTTAATGTCTGGTGAAAAAAAAAATATTTTGATGTTTAAGCCGCTAGACTTGTTTACTAACGTTGTTTCCTGCAGTGTATTTTACACTGCGTGGTCTAGTGCATCCGACTTCTGCATTCACGTTAATGGTTTTCCTTTCCATAGAGACACACTTTGCTAAATAAGAACGTTAGCATTATTGTGCTGTGAACTGTGTCACTAACCACTACGTTTCGAGCCCCCGTCTTCTGTGTTTGGAATAAACTTAAGTAAGCCATTTGCCTCACACGTGGCGTGAATCGAAGAACGAATAACCTGTTTTTCGAAAGACGACAGAATGGCAAGAATATATATTCTTTGTATACAAGAGAAACGGCAATCGCAGAGAGTGTGACAATCACCGCAGAATTTCACTGCTATCTATTGCCGGATAGATCATCGCGCGCGTGCTGCTCAACCACCTGAACAAACATCTTGAGCTAAACCATCACCTCCCGGAAAGGCAGTGTGGATTTAGAGTTGGTCGAGGAAGTGGGGACATTATATTTTCAGCGAGTCAGGTGCAGAAGAAATGTCGAGAACATAACCGTGAGCTCTATATTATGTTCATTGACATGAGCATTTGATACGGCCAACAAAGATGGACTATGTGAGATCATGTTTAAATTCGGTTGTCCAAGAAAATTAGTAACTGTGGTGAAACAGCTCTACGAGGGCATGCGTGTACGTGTACTTGACAACGGCGAGACCTCTCCATCTCTTGTGAAACAGGGATGTGTACATGCTCCGACACTGTTATGTATGATGTTTTCAGCTTTGCTGACGGACGCCTTTAAGAATGCCGAAAATGGCACACCAATAAATTACCACATGGATGGTGGTCTATTCAATCTACGCAGACTTAAGACGAAGACCAAGGTGATGCGCGACACGATATGCAAACTTTTGGTTGTGAATGACTGTGCTCTGAACAATAGCTCAGAAAGAAAAATACAGGAAAGTATGGGCAACTTTGGCTTGACAATTAGCAAAGAGAAAACTGAGATCATGTATGAACCGGCAACAGGCACATTGTATAAACAGCCAGTAGTTACAGTGAAGGGACATACATTACACGCGTTTGAAAAATGTGTCTGCCTCGGAAACACGCTGTCGAGATCAGTGACTATTGCTGATGAGCTGGTAAATAGAATAGCAAAGGCCAGCTCAGCTTTTGGCCGAATGCGCTCAACAGTAGGGGAACGTTTCGGAATCAGCAAGAATCAATCATCGCAGAATGTATCTATTGCCGGATAAAACTAAATGTCTACCATGCCGCCATTGTTCCAACCTGTTCTATGTGTGTGAGAGCTGAACTGTCTACGCTAGAAGCTAAATCATTTTCACATAAACTGTCTAAGACGTATTCTGTATTTACGCAGGCAGGACCATATTACAGATACTGAAGTCATGTCCTGAGCCAACTTGCAAAGTAGTCATCATTTCTGCAATAATCCCAGTTGAGATGGGCTGGCCACCTTGCCCGAACGTCAGATGAAAGGCTTCCAAAGAAGCTCCTGTAAAGCCAGCTAAGTGAAGGAAAACGATCACAAGGACGTCCTAAAAAGCGTTTCAAGGACAACGTGAAAGAGTCCCTTAAGTGCTGTCAAATAGACCCACCAGTTTCTATTGGCCCACGAGTTGCCAATGCCGACCGCTTTTCTCTATAATTATCATCATCATTTATCCCGATTTGCCTTTTTCACGGGCTCAATCAGTGTTGTTTTCTGCAGCACATTGTATTGCGTGATATACAATCATCTGTTCCTATGAAATGCATTACATGTGAATTCAAGTTCACCTAAATAGGCATCAAAGAATAGGACTACTGATCCTGTAGCCTTATAAGCACAGTTCAAGAAGCCAGCATTAGCTAGTGTGGTCTGTTCTTTATTTTCGCCGCACATCTACTATTGTCTGTTATAATGTATGGAATTATGTTATTATATTTAAGACATGTATTAGTTGTTAATATTGCATGATATATAACTTGATTCACTGTTTTAATGTGTATTTATTTTCTATAGCCCTTGGTGAGGATCTGTTTTGGTCAAAATGTTCATAAACATAAAAGGACATTTGACCGTATTAAAATTCATCTCTACAGTGCATGACGACTGCAGGACTAAGCGGCCTTTGCTCCTCAGTCTTGTAAAACCTACTTATGGATGTCAGCAATGATAAAAAGAAAACTGAATTGAAAATTTATGTAGCATACCCTAAATGTGGCTGCTAAGGCGGACCTCAGGATCAGACGCACACCAGTGACCAAAACACCATCTTACGACGACGGCGGACCTCAGGGTCAGACGTACACCAATGACCAAAACATCATCTTACGACGACGGCGGACTTCAGGATCAGGCGCACACCAGTGACCAAAATACCATTTCATGACGACGTCGTGGACCTGGAAACATAATTTTGTAGCAGTCTGAGCAGCGAGGTGGGGATCGAAACTGTGACTTCCATAATGACAAATTTACTGAAAAGAAGAGCATTATACTGCAGTAACCCAAAATAACCTTTTTCAGTACGACACTTAGAGAGATGTAGAAAGAGCCAAGAGAACAAGTCTAACAAGATACAATTCATCGAAAGTTAAGAACTCAGTAACTTGACTAACAAGAACAAAACAAAACCACAAACAACTGTCCTCCTTACCAGTACTGAGGACCTCTTCAGTTATTCATATATTCAATTCACACAAGGTAATGGTCTGAATATCTAGTAATAACATTACCGGTAAGCTCGCAAGCAGTCTCGTGTGGGTAATCCAAAACTGTTAACGCTGTCTAACGAGCTCTTAGCCAGCCTAGGATATATTTAGCAACCTGCCACGTGTCTTTCATCACTATGACAAGCGGCACCTTGAGCATCCCAGGCGTGGAAACAAGAAGAATAAAAATGTCGCCACTTGTACCGTGCCCACCCACATAACTACCTACTTAGAGCTCAAAAAACCAAGGGCTGACGAGATAAATATCCAGAGACATTCCTAATGTAGTAGGTACTTGCAGCTGCTATCTTATCTTTGAAAGTATATTTACAAACTCTAGATTCGAGCAGCTGATGAGATATAGCAATTGTGTCTCGTGACTAAGATATTTAGTTCAATATCCAATCTCCAAACGATGCAGTTTACGGACATTTAAACGGGTACTTGACTTTGTGCTTAGACAAAAGGCAGAGATGAAAATAGTATCGACCCTACCTTAGGTAAAGCAGGTCCAAATCAAGTCTATAACGCTTGACCACTGACGGTACTGTCTATTACTGGACCACTTTCTTCATATTTCAGTTGTGCAACAGTTATGGCAGAACTACTACGATACTGACCTTTAGTTAACTGAGATGTGTTCAAACCGGATAAGGCCTCGATTGATTTCTGACGGGAGTGAGGTATCGGGGTTTTTGGGAAATAACTAATGATTAACTTCTAAAAGACACAATGAATGTTAGAAAAAATGTCCTTTATTCTTCTGTCCATGAAATCGTATTTGTGTGTACTGTTTGATCCATACGAACCATAACGCATCTGGTGCAGCAAACTTTGTTACATGAAGTATGTATAAGAACACGTATGTGTTCTCTTACGTTGTAGTTTCTGCAGAATTGTGTTTGCCATGATGTTTCTAACCTCAGTATACAACATCTGTAGCCAGTCTTAGAGATGTTAATGAACGATAAAGTGGCAAAACCCTATCATCACGGGGTAACCATCCTAGCCATCTGTTCACTTTCCTACTTATGTGGGGAGGTGACATTTTATTCGTTTGCACTTGTGTGACCGTTCATATTTTCAATCCATCCCTGTGAAGTGTTTTATGGTCTTCGTCTTTTTCTGGACGCCCATGCTAGCTGTTTTCATAGACAAACGCAATGTTAGGAAACATTCTTGCCATGTGGCCAACTTCTTAATTATGTCCATGTGTATATATGTACCTGTTTATGTTGGATTTCTTCTTTTCTTCCTCTGCCTCTTCTAGTGACCTATCCAGCTTTTGCACACGGCACTGTTCGGATGAATGACATGATATATCATACGAAAATAAAACTAAGCCATCAGATATTACAGCGAAGACGTTAGATATAGCTTACCTCGATTTATGGACTGAGCGGGACAGAAGGTGGCGTAAATCAGATAACGCTAACCGTATCACCTCATGTATAGAATACAGCTTCAGTTTCTGTCATTATGTACATTAAATTCAGTTAACGATAGTCTGGTTTTAGAATAAATTTTGTGTCTCTCAATGTTATTATCGACTTCTAACGACCGTGTCAAGACAATAATAGAAGTGACTCCAGAGTTGATTACATCCATTGACCGCATCGTGAAGGAAGACTGCCGATTGACTGAGAATTACATTTACTGGAATGAAAGGCATTAACAAATGGTAGAAAAATAACACTGTCAGTGGCAACTGTAGAATTCTTAAGCGATTTCAGAGCGGAGGCAGAGGCACTGAAGGCTGCAGTAGAAGCAATGTTGACAGGCGAAAGCAATGAAAGCCAGATAGTCCTGTTTACAGATGCCCTGTTCGTGGTTACAGCACTAAAAAGCCAGAAAAATACAGAACTTAATGGCTTAAGAACAGTACTCTTTCCACTATGCCAGCAGTCCGCACCAAAAAGAGTAGTGGTACAGTGGGTTCCATCCCATTGTAACATTCAAGGCAACGGTGAGGCAGACAGACTGGCAAAAGAAGGTGCGAGATTACCATAACCAGATTATAGTGTGACCTACGAAGAGTCCAAAAGGTTTAATAGGGACAGATACATGGCCAAATGGGAAACAGAACATACTGGCTACACACAAAAATGATGCCTACTACCAGCTGAACAGAAGAGAGCAGGTCGTGGTCTTCAGACTCCGCACAGGCCACAACAGACTGAGGTACCATCTATTCAATAAACTGAAGATAGGTGGCACTGACGAATGCACTTGTGGTACGGGGAAAATGAACGCTGAAAACCTGCTCCAAAATTGCCCAACATACGAAGACCAGAGAAAGCAGATGTGACCATCACCAGTGACAACACTAGACAAGCTCTATGGCAGTGTCGACAGCCACATGATGACCGCTGCTTTCTTCGAACAAATTCAAGTTGACGTCTGACAGCGTAGCAAGAAGAAGAAGAAGAAGAATGAAAGGCATGAATCATCGCACTGGACCTTCATTAGCCAATGAATTTATATTGGTTTCATCTCTTGGTTATTTACATTTATATGTTGTTGTTCAAGGCCCACAATGCCTAAGTTTAATTTATTGTGCACCCTGAAAAGTGCGTTTAGTGGTGGGTTACAGTTACTTTCTCACATCCCGAGCGTGCTGATGATGGTGGAACATGGTCTTCCATGCGGTTGTGTTACGCTTGGCTTCAGCTGCGTGAGTGTATGATACTATGTATAACTGCGATTAATTATAACTCAAATACAGACACGGTTAAACTCGCAGCTTTACATCAGTGACACTGTTCATAAACCGTCTGTGATATTCAGCTACTCTATACTTTCTAGAAGTAATATCAAGTACGGGTGTTAATGCATGCACATCTTTGTCGTTTTAAGCCAAACTATCAAAGCCATCTTCTATTCTATAATACTTCACTGTGAAAAATGTAAATTTTTTTATCTTCAAATTGGCCTGCCCTAACATTTGCACCTGTCACAGCGGGCGTGAGAGAACAAAGCAGGGTCAGGTTTTGTTCGATGCCGGTAATCTTAATGAAGATAGCAACAAACAATAGTAAACGTGTCACAGGTATTTCCAAGATAGCCAGTTCCGACTGATTTCACCTGTCGATATGTATATGAGAACAGTAACACGTGTATCAAATGCTGGTTAGAGTGGGTTCGGCCGGAAGATGAGCACACTGTTTCATTGCACTTTATTGTTATTTATTTCTACTTCATCTTCTTCTTCTCCTTTTTTTTCCTCTTATATATATATACATTAATATATCTACACACATATTTTATTATTTGTTTATTAATTTTTTCTACTCATTTTTAGCCTGGTTTTTGTTGTTGTTCTGTTCTACGCCCACCTGTTTTTCTATTGTTTTGTTTCGTTGTCTTCTTACTGTTCATTTATTCCTTTAACATCAAATCTATATGCTTCCTTACATGCCTCTTTAATATTCCTCTTAATTTTATTATTTCTCTCCTTCTTATTCACATTCCCATTTTCATTTTTCTGATTTGTTATTTGTTTTTGCATCTTCTTTAGTTTCTTCTGCTTCTGTTTGCTGTTCTTCGTCTTTCTTCTCTGTTCTCTATGTTTTTCTCCACCTGTCTCTTCTTCCTTTACGTATCATATTTAACAGTTATTTCTTGAACATTTACCTTACCTCATCCTCTCACTTTTACGCGTTACTGAATAACAGGACGGCGTTTTTAATAAACTAAAACTAGCACTGCGCATGCTGTCATTTAGGAGATGATGATGATGGTGGTGATGGTGATGATGATGGTGATGATGGTGGTGATGGTGGTGGTGGTGGTAGTGATGATGATGGTGATGATGGTGGTGATGGTAGTGATGATGATGGTGATGATGGTGGTGAGGATGATGGTGGTGGTGGTGATGGTTGTGATGATGATGGTGATGATGGTGGTGATGATGGTAGTGATGATGATGGCGATGATGGTGGTGATGATGGTGGTGATGGTAGTGATGATGATGGTGATGATGGTGGTGATGATGGTCGTCATGGTAGTGATGATGATGGTGATGATGATGATGGTGGTGATGATGGTGGTAATGATGATGGTGGTGATGGTGGTTATGATGGTGGTGATGATGATGGTAGTGGTGGTGATGGTTGTGATGATGATGGTGATGATGATGGTGGTGATGGTAGTGATGATGATGGTGATGATGGTGGTGATGATGGTGGTGATGGTAGTGATGATGATGGTGATGATGAAGGTGGTGATGGTAGTGATGATGATGGTGATGATGGTGGTGATGATGGTGGTGATTGTAGTGATGATGATGGCGATGATGGTGGTGATGATGGTGGTGATGGTAGTGATGATGATGGTGATGATGGATGGTGATGATGGTGGTGATGGTAGTGATGATGATGGTGATGATGGTGGTGAGGATGATGATGATGATGGTGGTGATGATGATGATGATGGGGGTGATGATGATGGTGATGATGGTGGTGATGATGGTGGTGATGGTAGTGATGATGATGGTGATGATGGTGGTGATGGTAGTGATGATGATGGTGATGATGGTGGTGATGATGGTCGTCATGGTAGTGATGATGATGGTGATGATGATGATGGTGGTGATGATGGTGGTGATGATGATGGTGGTGATGGTGGTTATGATGGTGGTGATGATGATGGTGGTGGTGGTGATGGTTGTGATGATGATGGTGATGATGATGGTGGTGATGGTAGTGATGATGATGGTGATGATGGTGGTGATGATGGTGGTGATGGTAGTGATGATGATGGTGATGATGAAGGTGGTGATGGTGGTGATGATTGTGGTGATGATGATGGGGGTGGTGGTGATGGTTATGATGATGATGGTGATTATGGTGGTGATGATGGTGGTGATGGTAGTGATGATGGTGGTGATGGTAGTGATGATGATGGTGATGGTAGTGGTGATGATGGTGATGATGATGGTGATGATGGTTGTGATGATGGTGGTGATGATTATGGTGATGATGGTGGTGATGATGGTGGTTATGATGATGGTGATGGTAGTGATGATGATGGTGATGATGATGGTGGTGATGATGATGGTGGTGGTGGTGATGATGATGGTGGTGGTGATGGTTGTGATGATGATGATGGTGGTGGTGATGATGATGGTGATGATGCCAATGATGATGAGGATGATGATGATGATGATGATGATGATACAAAAGAATATGCCTCTTTTGGCGAAAGTGAAACGTTTTAAGCCACCATCAAAGTTATGTTTATTGTATTGTTGTACAAGGTCGTCGGACACTAGAGTAGTATCTGGTTTGAAAAGAATAGAACCATTGTAACCTTCCAAATATGACGTGAAAGTCGGGGTGATTAGCAATCTCATCACGTACAATGGTTGTTTTTATATTATCTCTGGAAATGAATTAGTATAACCTTCATACAAAGGGTGCAGATGTAGTTTGTGTCGTTTGCGTCACTTGAAACACTCCATTATCCTCCCCATCTTAGTCGCTCCTCTTCTACCCCTTGGGGGTGAATATGTATTTTTGCATATGAGTGTAAACGAGTGTCATAATGTCAGTGATTGAAATGTTGTATTTGTACATAATGTCAGTAATTGAAATGTTGTGTTTGCGCATAATGTCAGTGAATGAAGTGTTGTGTTTGCGCATAATGTCAGTGATTGAAATGTTGTGTTTGCGCATAATGTCAGTGATTGAAATGTTGTGTTTGCGCATAATGTTTTTTTGTTACATCCATTGGCCTTCACGTAGGCTACGATTGGGTAGGAATTTCGTTTCTGTTATGATGTGTGTCCCGGACCCCAGCTAACAATCTGCTTTTTTGGATTTTAAACTACTAAGTGTTCTTTTACGCGCACCGCGTTTGCACGAGGCCTCCAGGTTTATCGTCCGTCTCTGACATGACTAGACGTTCGATCTCTGTTCTCTTGAGACCAGGCGGCACCTGTCATTTTCGAGATCTGAACATCCGCCGTTTCGCGCTTTCGTTAATTCATTTCGTGTGAGACAAGCAGCTTACTTCTCAGCTATAACAGCTCTTGCTATCAAATCGATAGAGAGACTCAAACCCGGGTAGATCACTACAAGCACCAATCTTTGAAAACTCCGTCCAGTCCCAATATGACTGATTGATCTTTCACACTATCAAGTCTACCTTGCATTTGGCTTTGACTGTGTCACAAAAACACAAGATCATCCAGTTGCGACAATAGTGTCCACTGAAAATCAATTCTTTTTCCATCGATTGATGTCTTCATTATCCAATCCATAGGCAACATGAACAGGAAGGGGGATAGCAGGCATCCATGTCTTGCCGCTGTTTCCATCCCAGAAATTGTCAGTTAAAGAGTTCTTTCGTGTACCACTTTACTAACAGTATTTGTGTACATTACCTGTGTGTGGGACATTTGTGTAGGCATAACGTAAAGAACGATGTAGCAGGTTGTGTATTGAAATGACATCATCATTATGTAACAGCATCAGCAAACACCACTATAATAACGAACGTTAGTACTTTGATTCAAGTTTCGTGCTAGGACGGACATCAGTAGTGGTTCATACATATTTGACATAGACAATGAAACAAAATGAAGTGTGCGCCGTCATCGTGTAAAACAAAGTGCTGCGAAACTCCCCATTACGCCAGCGCACCTGCTGTAGGAGAGGCTGCATACACATAGCTCACCGCTATACAATCGTACATGCTCTAGGAGAGGCTACATGTACATAGCACACCACAACGAGAGCACGTAGTATGGGAGCGCCTACGTGTACATAGCACACCACTATCAGAGCACATGCTGTGGGAGAGCCTACATGTACATTGCTCACCACTGTGAGAGCACATAGTGGGACGATACACATACGTCAACAGCAATGATAGTCCCATGCTCTTGCTGGAGCGTTACAGAATAAAAAATATCGTGGCAGCATCCGTAGTATTGATCAATTAATGAAGACTTTTACTAGTAAACATCGCAGCTTACACACATAAGGAAATATAACAGCATTTTCAAGCAGGAAGTTACATATCATACACTTATGTCGAGGATCAAGTGTGAGATACTTCATTACACTATACCTTATCGTTCTATGTAAACATTTCCTTTATCGCCGTCTTACCTTCTTTAATAACACATCAGGTAGCTATTTACAGTAAGGTCAACCGGATGAATTCAAAACGGTGGGTATGTCTTGGTAGCTTTGCGTGAGACGCGATCGAAATGCCACTCTGCCGCTTAGACGTTCCTAATAATATTTAGCATGTGTACAATATAACGCAGTCAATTGTAAAAACATTTACTGCAAATGAAACTTAACGATAAATCAATACTAGCACTAACACTGTTACCACCCTCAGGATTTGCTGATAATTGTCCGCACTTGTTTTAATGGTTTGTGATTAAAGCTAGGAAATGTGACTATGCTTTCATTAAAAGTATATTATTATAGATGAGCTGTAATATCTATCCCGTACTTTATGATATACGTGTTGAGCTACTTTAAAAGTAACGACATGCACTTTATGTAACATGTTGCACTGGGTCATTGACTTATTTCTGCACAAACTTACTGTTACAGAAAATAAGCTGCATTCACTGGCTGGAGCAGTGTGTGTGTGTGTGTGTGTGTGTGTATGTGTGTAAGTGTGTTTGTGTGTATGTATGTGTGTGTGTGTGTGACTGTGTTCAAATGTGTGTATGTGTGTATATGTGTTTATGTATATGTGTGTGAGTTTGTGTGTATATGTCTTTATTTGTGTGTATGTGTGTCTGTTGTGTTTGTGTGTTTGTGTCTGTATGTGTATGTATGTGTGTGTCTGTGTTGTATATGTGTGTGTTTTGTGTATGCGTGTGTGGCTGTGTATCTGTATGTATTTGTGTGTCTATTTCTCTGTGTATGTGTGTGTATCTGTGTGTGTGTGTGTGTGTATACCGATGTGTCTATGTGTGTGCGTGTGTATGTGTTAGTTTACTTCATGTGCGTTCGTTATATCTCACAACATAGGGATCGGATTTTGTATACGGTCTAGAAACTCTCAAGTCTACTCAGCTGTAAATGGTGCCCCATTTTTAGTTAGTGAAGACAAAACGGGAAGAAAAGAAACGAATAACCTGTCTTCTAAATTGACTGTCTGAAGTTTGAAGTTCGCTCCTCACTAAAATGAAGCATACACAATTAACTATTAGAAACGTCTTCTAATGTCCGACAAAGCAAAATATCTCCCTTGTATTACAAATAATGGACTACCACAATATACAGATAATAAACTATGGTAATAGTAATAACACATAAGACTTTCCAATTGCTGTTAACAATATTCTATTTTTATTTATCTTCAAGTACATCTTTACAAATATGGCGGTCCGATATCAGATAAGAAATACAAGTTTGCATATTTTTTTTTTAAAACCATGTGCGTGATTAATATATCATGTTGGATTAAATTTGAAGCCTGCCAGAAGATGAGGCAACTGTGTCATTGTACTTTAATGTTATATTCCTCTTCTTCTTCTTTACTTCTTCTTATTCTTGTTCTTTTTCTACTCCTTCTTCTTCATCAGTTAGATATCCCAAATCAGAGCTCGACAGCATGGTGGACCTATTTTTATCTCCGTTACCATTGATGTCAAACCATCATGATTTTTTGTTTAAATGAGGGTTTCACAGTTCCTGAATTGTTTTATTATTGTAATAGCATTCCTTCCCTTTGTATATCACATTTATTGGGTAGTTCACCTTCTTTATAGCCATTGTTATTATTTGTCCCCAATTTCTGTTTAGTTTTTAGTTTCTGAATTTGACTCAATAAATTAGTTATTATTGTGTTAACCCTAATCTCACATGAAATCGAGGTTGCCGGTTGCTGCGCCATTGTTAATGTATCGTTCTCTTCTAACCGTGGATGTACAATTTTCAAATTGTTAAATTTCATTTTTTTTAAATATATTGAAATCATTAAATCATTTTATATATTCGTCACTTACTGGAATTACTCCGTTGTACTTCCTGTCTCATTAAGCGTCGGGGGGTGTGCTTAGAAATGTTACCTTTCATGAGTGAAGTGCGCTGCTCTATTTCTTGTAAGCCAGAGTTGTATTATTTATGTTATGTCATCTATCCATCTATCAACAGTTCTTCTCCGTACAAATCAGCACGAACATCTGGATTTATAAGCGGACAATGATCAGTATTTATTTTCATGAGATAACCGAACCATCAGCACGTGGGATAGTTCTCAATATATTTCTGATATCTGCATTTCTCATTGTATTTATGCTGGTCACACCATTGACTTTCTATGTAGACATTTTATTTCTCCCGTTCACACCATTGACTTTCTATGTAGACATTTTATTTCTCCCGTTCACACCATTGACTTTCTATGTAGACATTTTTATCACACGTAATTGTTCCTCTTGTGTGTCTTGCATACGGGCCATGTTTGATATCGGTAGCAGAAAGTTGGTGAAAATATAGTTTTATTCCTTCTTTGTGCTGATGTTGTTCTGTCACCATGCTGACCTTCAGGTATATAATGGTTTGTATGAAACTGAATTCTCAAATCATGGTATTAAAACGACAAATGCAAGACAGACTGTCGATTAAACAGGACCAATGTTAGTCATGTTGATACCACTGTATGTGAAGAAGATGTAACACCATTAGTACTTCTTCTTCTTCTTTTCCTTATTTTTCATCTTCTGCCTTTCCTTTTTCTTCTTTTTCTTTTTCTTTTACTTTTTCTTCTTCTTTCTTTTCCTTCTTCTTCTTCTTCTTCCATTTCCTTTTCTTCCTTTTCTTCTTCGTCTTCTTCTTTTTCTTCTTCTTTTTCTTCTTCTTGTTCTTCTGCGGTTGACTTCAAAAATGAGTGTTGGGATGTTGAGTCGCAGTTTACAACGAGTCTGCGATATCTTCGCCTCTTATTGCAAACATCCGGTTTCAACTATTTAGAAAAAAAATACCAGGTATGCCTTCCTGCTTTTATTTATATTCTCTTAGCTAGACGACACTAGGGCAGCCTATTTCCCAGGCTGCCTGTTGAAAATGGCATGAGTTTTGGTTGGTTCGTGTTCGGTAACCCTGATGCAAGCAGCCAGCTGCTAGTCGGTGGCTGCTGTCTGACTGACTGCTGCATAATTGGCTTGGTTCAAAACAAGATAAATATACTTCAACATTCTCACCTGCGTTACATTGCACATTTAAAAAAAAATGTTACTATTATTTGAGAGCGCAGATTTAGAAATTATTCAATGATATGTTCACTTCCAGATATTCGTTTTCTTCTTTTTCTGTGTTGGCTTGCAGGCTTCACATTTAGCTAGTTCACACAAAAGTGATGCTTTTCGTGTAGAACCAGAGAGTAAAGAACCCAACCAGTACACGTCTATGCATGTAGTACAACTCCAGTAAAAACAATTATTGCATTGAGCTCATTATGTAAACAAATAAGCTACAGAATCTGCCATGACAAGAAAACACCAAATATATCGTAGGACACTTTGTCAATAACAATATACAGTGCTAGTTCCATATTAAATTTAGGTGAAAAAAGAAGGTAATGCAAAAGAAGAATAAGAAAGAAGATAACGAAGAAGTAGAAAATGAAGAAGAAGAACACGATGACAATGGAATAAAGAAATGACAATAATAAAGAACGAAAATGAACAGTAGACGAACACAAAGAAGAAGAAGAAGAAGAAGAGGAAAAAGAAGAAGACTAAGAAGAAGAAGAGGAAGAAAGAGACGAAGAAATGAGAAGATGAAAAAGAATTAGAATGAAGATGACGACGAAGAAGAAGGCAGTTTCTTACAACAGGCAGTGTGGTCCAGAATAAAATGTAATTGATTTTGTTGTACATATCCAAGTTGTTCGTTCCTAACTGTAAGTTGCGTTCTCAAAAATAAAATTAAAACATAGTGATCAACATTAGGCTGTTTGTGGGTCCACGAATGGAGCTACTTGTGCGTGCTCTGTTCCTTGTGTGTTGGGCACCATTAATGTTTTTATCAAAACCATTCTAATCTCCATAAGCATCAGAGATTTGGCTTCACATATTTTATCGTGTATTAACAGCCTGTCTCATATTTCTCTCACTTTTGGACGTCAGCAGCTTCACGGTTTTTACGACACATGAAGAACGTGAAGTTAATGACACAGAAGACACCACCGTAATGGATGACGTGTTGAAGATATCTTCGTGTATAGTTTCAACTTTTGTGAGGTTATAGTGTGTAGAAAACCATATACCAGTTACTGAAGCTGAATGTGAAGTGTTGAACACATCATTGTACAATGTCTTCAATTGTATAAGATAACCAGCTTATTGCTGATTACAAGTCTTGACTAAATTTCTTTGATGATGTGTTATACAGTGGATTTTTTTACTTCCCAAAGCGTACTCATAAAGACATTCTTGAGTCCGCTTCGCTGTAGTGCAGTGAAATGTTGCCTTCTACGTTAACGACTACGGAATTGCCAATGTCGATCTCCACCCCACTGCTGTGATACAGCCTGTTTGTAGAAGTATTCATCAGCTGTCCTAATGTTACTCTCAGTTCCAATTTGTAAAAGGGTACAGTAGTTTCAAAGAAAATATCGTCGTCTGAAATATAGCGTAGAGCAACCCAGTGACGGAGGCATAAACATCTGTTAGATGTACTATTTCTCTTTATTGTTCTATTGAATTCCATAAATTCAGGCCTAATGTCTCGTTACCTCTGGGTAGACTTACATTATTCGCCATTTGGGCCACCACATGATTCTGTTCATGTGAGAGACAAGCATTTTAATAGATATTAACACTTTGAAACTTAAGAGAATGCACTTCTTCGTCTCTGAACCTTTTCAAGTACTCTTGGGTATACTGAAAAAGGCCGCTGCTGGACAACGAAACTAGACAGTTTTTTGTGTTAGAGGCAAACGCTCTAACTGATCTGCCATGTTGAAAACGAGCAGAAACAAAAGTAACTAAAACTATATGTGCCGCATTAATTCTCACTCGTGATTTCTGCGGGGAGAGGATATTTTGGCGCAAAGAAATACAAGCCACTTTCAATTACAATCACTACTTAGTGTGCAATCTTTGTTTTATTTTTACCACCAATCGAAAAAAATATAACCTTTACTGGAGTTTTGAATCAGTGTCCGACAAGTCAAGAGAAGGGTCTTCTAACCATTGGGCAAGCTACTTCTTTACAAACATCAGAAACAACTGAAAAAAGAGACTTTATATGCTTGGCTGGAAGTTGCAACAGAACCCATCTCTATTTCATAGGACTTAGCCAGAGAGCGAGCGAAACAATGTGGTTTTAAGATTATATTATTCCCAGCCAAACACTGCCGTTAATCCGTTCAGTAGAAAAGCATCGGCAAGCCAGGGCCCTAATTAAGCTGCTGAGAGTGTACCATAAATACACAGGGGAGCACAGCGCATCCTGATTGACTTAACACGAGAAGATATGATATAGTCTGCCAAGTTTTGGTTTTTTTTTCCAGAACAAAGCAAACGTAACTGTATAAAAAGATCACTAATCTGAGAACCATACTGACATCACCGGAGCATGAGGCGAGGAGAAGGCACTGCTGTTGGATACGGCTCACACTAAAGCAAAGATAAACCGTCTCTGTTCTTGAATCATCAGGACACGAGAAATAGAGGCAGATTAAAACACGGGGAGAAGACAGCTCAATGAAAACATAAAGGAACCAAGGAAGCGCAGGCAGAGCTGGGGCGGATTGCTGGGTACAAGAGGACTGTGCGAGAATCTGTTGAAGACTTGTTCTCCACGTGGAGCTGAAAAAGTTACAATTTGTAATCCGTGGTATTGCTCTACGGTTTGATCTTTAGGAGTTATTCCGATGCATATCAGATGATATTATCAAGACGTATAACTGATACTATCACGAGGAAGCAAATCATGAGCACATACAAACAAACAAGAAGCAATGGTATATGATATTGTTGTTGTTATCTCATAGCTATTGAGCAAGCCTGCTTTTTGAAACCTATTACCATTCTTATATAGATACATGTCTTCTTCAGTTGTTTCACTGCTCCGTACAGTGTGTTGGAAATTGACGGCAGTGCTTGTAAGAATGTTTTCTTCATGTCCGCAAGCGCCTTGCACACAATGAGAAGGGGTCGAACTGTTTCATAAGGATGAGAGCAATGGCTGCACAAAGGCAGATGCTGGGGGTTGATGCTGTCCAAGTGACTATTGACTCTGGTATATCCAGTCAGGACTGAAAGATGACACTTTAAATCTCTTCTATGTAGTTTATTTATGTCATCGTTACTTTGTGGCTGTGACATTTCACTAAATACACTGCCACTTGTTGTTTCCGTCGCCCACCTGCTCATCCAGATTTCTCGAGAATTTATCTTAATAATTCGTTTTACTGGTGTCTATCCAATTGTTGTTTCGATGCTCCTGTTTTTGCCAATCTGCCGGCCCTCTCGTGCCCTAGTAGCCTACTTGTTAATAGTTTTGATATTCATGGTCCATATTGCTCGTTGGTTGTACACACCTGTTCTATTTCCCCACCCCCATGCCCCCCACCCCACCCCCGCCCACAATACTTATGCCAGAACATCGTCTGAATTTAAACTATTACAGACTGGATTATTTCTTCGACGATTGTAGTGTCAACATGAAATAGGTGAACATCGAAATATTTCAGCAATATATCTTCTTATCTATCATATCTATCCTTATCCAATGTTTTTAACTATGGATGTTTACAATGATAGATCGTGAGTTTCTTTCTTGCCATCAACCCTAGAGTGATCCGACGAGTAGATCGATACAAGCCACATGAAGTGTCCACACTAGCCGTGAGACATACCAGCTGCCATCCCTACTAAAACATACCAGCAGGTATCTCTGTTGTGACATACCAGCTGCCATCCCTGCTAAAACATACCAGCAGGTATCTCTGCTGTGACATACCAGCTGTCATCCCTGCTAAAACATACCAGCAGGTATATCTGCTGTGACATACCAGCTGTTATCCCTGCTAAAACATAAAAGCAGGTATCTCTGCTGTGACATACCAGCTGTCATCCCTGATGAGAGCTTTGGCATGAAGATAAATGCAGATAAAACAAAGCTGATGACTAATAACACGGAAGGATTTACATCTGTGATAAAAACAAATAGTCAGGAACTCGAAGTTGTACACCGGTTCAAGTATCTAGGATCACTGATCAGTGACAAGGGCTCACAGCCTGAGATAGTTACCATAATAGCACAGACAACATCACTGTGATTACGCGTTTGAAACCCATATGGCAAGATAAACGGCTCGCCCTCAGCATAAAAGTTAGACTATCATCTTAGGTGGTGTTATATGTTTCCTTTGTTTCCCATAGAAACTATAATAAGAAAAGAACAAGCAGACAAATATACGG
Organism: Ariolimax columbianus; assembly: GCA_036924085.1. NCBI lineage: Eukaryota > Metazoa > Mollusca > Gastropoda > Stylommatophora > Arionidae > Ariolimax > Ariolimax columbianus. Next base: position 132,727,017 of record JAVGWX010000002.1, read on the forward strand.
GAATCCTAAATGAGAGATTGAGTTATATCACCGACACTAGTTTATCTGAATACCTTAAGGCATTTACAGTCTTCTCAATGAAACTAGCCCGCTACTCTGTGAGGCAACCACTCTATTTGCTCTGCCGCTGGGACGTTTACATAAACATATGTTATCCTTCTTCTTGTATATAGCATGCTATGTACCAAGTATAGCGGCATCACAGCAGTTCGTCTCTGAGAGAAACATGTGCCAGAGCGCAATTGTTGCTATTATAGCTGTTGATTCTGTAATATGTTCTACTTGCTGAAGCTGCTAACCTACACCTATCGCATTTTACGGTTACAGTCGTTAAATATTTTGAAACAGGACTCCACAGGACATATAAATCAACTGAACTCTGCTAGTTTTTGTATCATAAATGCAGTTGCAGGTCTCATTCGTTGTATCAAACTATTTGGTTCTCTTTTGAGATTTGCCTTCGTGCTTCAAAATGAAGTAAGGGCAACCCATGCAAGTGACTTATTACCAGAAGCCTGTACCAAAACACTTTCGGTGTGCTTTCTGTATCAATTCGTTATACACGATGAGGTTGCTAGCCCATGCGCCACCCTATTTAGTTGCGTTTTACGATACGCTTGGAAGGTTAAAAAGGGATGTTTTAATTCCTATCTGAATATACACTGACTAAAAATTTTATGCACACCATATAGAAATTGTAGCAGACAACACACAACAAAAACGGACCTTGCTAAAAGACATTGAATTTTATTCGTCTGCCACTTCCTACCGATCAAGTTCTTCTGTCTTCAAGCCTCACCTCCAAGCCGGCTTGTCTATAGCGAGGGTCAGCTGTCGAGGCTCAGTAGTAAATGTCAACCACTCTCTCTCGTCTCAGGCACAGGTTTAGACTATAAAATGCATCTCTGAAGGGCCCTAAAGTGACATTCATTGATCTTCAGCACGCAGGGAAATTGTCCATGTCGAGCATACACGATAATCCATACCACCCGACCGATTTAACCCATCCAATGGTTAACACTGAGAACTTCAATTTGATCTTCGGTACAGCATTAAGCGGGATTTCCTCTTAATGCAAACTTCTAATATTCTTTATTTGACATTTTCGAAACAACTGCCTCATTTTAGATGTGATGTATGCTCGTGTGTATTATATTGAAAATATTCAAAGTATACCATTGTTATATCGCTCTCATGTGTTCTGATTTAAAAAATAAGGTTGATAAAGCAGTTAAACATGAAATCAGTAAGAAACGTAAGTCAACGTAACAGTCAACGTGTATTTTATCAAGGATTATACACCCGAGAACAACAAAGGAAAATAAGGTGAATTAAGTTCGGCTGATATCAGAATACAGGATTTCACATATTATAAAGTCAATCTAATAATTAATTTCAACAATGGTTTCGCGCGTGTCATTGTTGACAAGTGTTATTGTATTTTATTCTGGATTTGTTTTATATTTGTTTAATGTGTGTTCTTTTATTCTGAGAGTAAAGAGTAATCAGGACGAGGTGAAACATTCTCATGCATGCGTAAGTAAAGCGTAATCAGGGTTAGATGAAACATACTGATCTAGGTGAAAGTAGAGAGATATCAGGGTCAGATGAAACATACTCATACAGGTGGGGGCAAAGAATTATAAGGGTCAGGTGAAACATTCTGATTGTGCACAGACAATTGAAAACATCTCGTGAACATACACATTACTGATCTGCTCTTTCTTCTATATCCAGGTCTAATCATTTAATCTTAGTTCCTTCTCAATTTCTCTTATCCATGAATTTTTTTGGTCCACTTTTCTTTATTTTCCGTTGAGGATCCCATGAAGTAGCCTTCCATGCCGTATGCCATCCTATCCAGTCCCATTTTATTCGCTGAATTTGTAGTTCCAGTGACTATTACCTTAACTTGACTTTACGTCTTTATACTGGTTTAGAACACCCTGCTGACTCTGTATACAACCAGTTTCATTTACTTTACCTTGCTCTAAAAGTTATGTGCATCCAATGTATTCTTAAATGCATTAACTGTCCCTGCCTCCACTTCCTGCTCTGGCAATACGTTCCAAGCATTCACCACTCTATGACTAAAAAAATATTTCAAAATATATAATCTGGACCTCTCTTTAGTCAACTTGTAGCTATGCACTTTTGTTATTGTGGGTGGCTGTATTTTTAAAAATCTTGTTATAGTCTAATTCACCCATTCCTCTGATCATCTTATGAACCTGTATTAAGTCACCTCGAAATCTTCTTTCTTCTAGACACTGTAGGCCGGTTTTTCTGAGTCTTTCCTCATAACTGTAATTCTGGAATCGCATTATCAGCCTTGTCACTCTTTTTTTGAATTCTTTCGAACATGATTATATCCTCTCTCTATAAGGGGACGGCGTGGGCTAGTGGTTAAGTGACACGGCTCACAACCAGAAGGTGCTGGGTTCGATCCCCATCACAGCATCTGCCGTTACCAAGGGGAAGCAAACCCTTAGAAAATGTAGAAGGAAACATGTCCTAGCATACAATTCATGCTGAAGTCGGATGCATTGGGCCGACAGACGCAACATAAAAACCACAGTGCAACGCACACCGCCTTGGGGATTAGAGAAATAAGGCAAACAAACAAACAAAAACAAAAAAAAAACCTCTCTATGATAAGGACTCCACACCTGTACACAGTATTTCAATCTAGGTCTAACTAATGCTTTATACATTGTTGGTATCAGCAAAATCAACAACAACAAAAACAACGAAAACATCCGCAGCAACAACAAAAAGCAAATACAGAATCAACAACTTCAACGCAACAGGAGTAACAACAACACAAACAGCAACATCAATAAGAACAGCAATAACAGCAACAACAACAACATATTTAGTCAAATTGCTCCAAACTAGTCCTTGTGGACCCGTCGCAAGAAATACAAATGCTAATGTACATGTAACAGATAAAGACACTCACATTAATTACATTCAAGAACAACAATTGTTTTCAATACGCCCGTGACATATCAAATAGAAGGTGGCATGTAACGTCATAATGTTTGAATAATTCAAGGTTACCATTATTGTAGAGGTCTTAAACTCAAGGTAATTTCCTTCCCAGGATTAATCAGATCCATTTAGCCAATTTAGAGTATGTATACACATAATGCTACATCAATTATTGGTACACACCCACCTACATACACACATACACGCACACACAAACCCTTTAAACTGACATGAACTAAGCAGCCACGGGCCAATATTGAATACAATGATGTAAATTCTTTATAAACGTATATATATAATGGAGCACTCAGGTTTACCACGCTGCAGGCCGCTGCGCCATGCTCGTGACGCTGTCAAAAAAATAAAAATTTGAAATATTTTTCCTCTAAGTACGGAGACCCAACCGATAACCATTTTTATACTGCTGGATTCGTCACGTCCATCTACACACGCTTTTTGCCGGTAAAAGTATCGTATGTTAGATTACAAATGGCTTTTGAACGATTTATTTATTTTTTTTCGCCAAGGAGCAGGCCGACTTTTGGGGGAAAGGTGAAGTAGGTTGTTGGGAAAGATGTTTATCTTGTAAATCTTTTTTATTTTATTTATTTTAGATGAAATAATTACGCTTGAATTGGAATCTAACAGTTGTGTCGATATTGTAAACACAGTATCGATTCTTTGTTATGATTTCCATGGTTTCTATCGGAGAGACTAGGCCTAGCCGGGAAAGTCCAAATATTAAAATCTTTTCAAAAAATTTCACATTCATCTTCTTATATCTCAGAAACTAACAAACACACAACAACAACAATAACATCAACAAGTTCTTTATTCAATTGTGTCTCTAAACACAAGAAAATCATATTTATTGACCAACAAACAGAACAGTTACAATTTTTGAAAGTTGCAAAATCGAAAAATGTGAAAAATTTTCAAAAATTCAATGTGGAGTGCTACAGGCAGACGCATGATACAGACAGTGAGTGGCAGGTCTATTCTTATATGAAGGAGCCAATCCAAGATACTCATATTGAGTGACACGTCTGTTCTTGTATGAAGGAGCCAATCCAAGATAATCACATTGAGTGACACGTCTGTTCTTGTATGAAGGAGCCAATCCAAGATAATCACGTTGAGTGACACGTATGTTCTTGTATGAAGGAGCCAATCCAAGATAATCACATTGAGTGACACGTATGTTCTTGAATGAAGGAGCAAATACAAGGTAATGACATTGCCAAGGGTGAATCTCGGGACTATTTATTTGTAATGAGGCAATAGAGTTACTCAACTTCTATTAATGTCCGAAAAAGTGACTATAGAGAGTTGTAGGGTGGGATAGCAACCTAATCAGATAAAATAAATAGCTTTGGAAACAATTACTGTAATTACAAAGAATGTGAAACAGTGCAATCTTCCTGTAAGGAACAGTCTCTGGTGGGGACACTTTGCTTCATGAAGATCGAAATGACTTATCCCTCTCCTGGAGTCAATATATTTCAATATCATTGATTAAATCGTTTAGCGAGATGCACATGTTTACTTTTCATCTGAAGTTGTTATAGTGCGTCCAGAAAATACGTATCGACATGTCGTTAAAAATGATACACCACATTAACAATTCATTAATATATCAGCTTAAGTCTTTGCGCATACCCTTAGATTAATTACGACATTAATGTAGTGTACAGAAATATGTAGGCTACAAGGATATATCAAACAGATTTGGTTATCGTAATATGAACCATAGTTATCGTTCAAACACACAACACATGTTTACACTACTTCTGGTAAGTATTAGTACATTAAGAGCCGCAGAATATCTTCATGTATCATAGGGGTATGAGTGAATTATGTGCCCTTATAAATGAGCATTAACGTTTACGAGACATGGCTTTTGAGTAAGAGCTGTGTGTTGAAAGAAAATTATGTGAATAATGTTTGTGTTCTTATGTAATTGTTCCTTTTTAATCAAATGGTATAATTTGCACGAGTTTAAGCATGTATTAATGTATGCCATTTTTGCTTTAAATATACATAAACGTAGAATGTACTCATACGTTTTTGAATCGGATGACGCAAAGAACATGTTGACTGTTGTCAGCTGAATGAATCTCAAACCATATAACTGTCAATATCCATCTTTCTCTTCTAGTACATGGTCCTCACATTTAATCCATAATTGTATGCGAATGTCTGATAGGGCAGCATATGCAACTGTCTTTGTATTAGATAATTTGAACGTTTTGTTGTCACTTGTCTCCTGTCCTTTCACCTTTGCCCATATCAAGTTGATAGATTTAAATGTAAATGGCAATCTTCAACAGCTATGCCCATGCTCCTGAATTACTTTGTCAATGGGAATCGTCTTTGTCCTATGCGTATTTTTTACAGGTGACAGCAATTCATATTTGATGTTCATATCCGTCATTTGAATGTGTTCCTGTATTAGCCTCAGTCTGATCTCGTCCATAGTGTTTGCTGTTGTCGGGACGTTCCCTTCCAGTGCCACTGCATTATGTTAGGAAGCATTGCCCATTACCAGGCAGGAAGGTCTATTTAATAACAGAAGTACAGTTTTATCAATCTAGTCTGTAAACATTTGGCCAATAATCTCATTCCATTATCAGTAACTGTCCTTTACTACATGGCACAATTCTCTTCTTAGTTCCAGCTATAGATTACCAATACTACTCATTAGTATGGTGTGCATTTATCCGTGTTTCATCTAATACCCAACATATAGTCTTGTTTTGTTTATGTATGCATACATAATCATACACCCACAAACACATTAGTGCACAATAATGTTAACCGATTGACTATGCAGGAAAATTCAGCTTCTTGACAAGAGAATAGCTAGGAAAGCTACGTTTTAGTGTATTCTTCTAATTGCATTTAGCAGAAAAGTACTCACAATATTTTGGACCTCTTTAGAAACTGCTCCGGTTTATATATTATCAGGCGCTTGGAATTTAGACAATTAATGAGGTATACATTCGAACTCTTTTATTATCGATATATGTGAATAGTATGTTTCTAGTTTGTATTGCGTTGCTCGAGTGTCTTAAAAATAAAGATATGTGAATTTAATTAAAAAAATAACGTGTAAATCAGATGTTCTGAAACTGCATACAACATTTTAGCATGGAAATTGCTGAATGAATGTTGGATGTATGTTTACTCCTTTGTTGGAAAAAGATGGAAATCCTGTCAGAAATCAATATTTGTTCTAAATGAACACAATCTGACAAAATAGTATGTCTAAATATATGCAACCAAGTTCCCAAGCCTTAGTGCAGCTAAGCGTAGATACGATGAACATTCTCAACAATTCATTGAATTGGCTGCAATACTTGTCTTTTTATATTTCTGAGGAAGCTGACGAGCTTTGAACACTGTTTCAAAAAATGTGCAAACATTTTCGTGGGTATTTTGTAATGAATGATTTGGTAAGAAAAGCATACTAGTCTGATGGATAATTTGGTAACGAGAGCATAATAGCTGCAGCTAATGTTTTATTCCCAAACAAAGAAGGCGTCTCCTAAAGATAAGCTGATCTCGAATGACTGTTACAAAGAGAGTGGAAGATCTGGCATTGATTCTTAATGAGACATTAATAACAAAGTAGTTACATGCAAAGTATACTCATAATCTAGGTAAAATCACGGATTTAGACAGCACTGCTTAGTTGGCTATTTTCATTTTTGAGATCAGCGACGAATTTAATGTTCCTAAGGACCTTCGATTTTTTGTGTCAGGAAAATAGCAATGAAAAGACTCGCCATTGAGGAAAATAGCTCCTGCATGATATCACCTGAGTTAGAAAAACCCAATTGTGTTAGCGACTGATGGCGCCACATCTATGGGTAGCGACGGATGAAGCCCCAAATATACTTAGTGACGGATGAAGCTCCAACTATACTTAATGACGGATGAAGCCCCAACTATACTTAGTGACGGATGAAGCCCCAACTATACTTAGTGACGGATGAAGCTGTAGCAGCTCTGGGAAATGACCGATGAACCTCTAGATCTGGGCAATGACGTATGAAGCCCTAGCTCTGGGTTGTGACGGATGAAGCCCTAGTTCTGGATAGTGACGGATGAAGCCCTAGCTCTGGGTAGTGACGGATGAATCCCTAGATCTTGGTAGTGACCGGATGAAGGCCCAGATGTGTTTAGCGACAGATGAAGCCCAGCTATGGTTAACCATATGTGAAGCCTTAGTGATGGCAAACAATGGATGAAACTACAGCATTTGATATTGACGGATGGAGCCCTCAGCTATGTTTTAACGACGGATGGAGCTCCAATTTGGTTAGCAAGGGATGGAGCATCAGCTGTGTTTTAACGACGGATGGAGCTCCAACTTTGGTTAGCAAGGGATGGAGCCCTCAGCTGTGTTTTAACGACGGATGGATCTCCAACTTTGGTTAGCAAGTGATGGAGCCTCCAGCTATTTTAAACGATGAAGGGGATCCCAACTTTGGTTAGCGACATATTAAGTCCAGCTATGGTTAGCAAGGGATGGAACCTCGAGCTATTGTTAACGATGAATGGGATACCAACTTTGGTTAGCAAGGGATGGAACCTCGAGCTATTGTTAACGATGAAATGGATCCCAACTATGATTAGCAAGGGATGAAGTGTCCAGCTATTGTTAACGATGAATGAGATCCCAACTTTGGTTAGCAAGGGATGAAGCCTCTAGCTATTGTTAACGATGAAATGGATCCCAACTATGATTGATTAGCAAGGGATGGAGTGTCCAGCTATTGTTAACGATGAATGAGATCCCAACTTTGGTTAGCAAGGGATGAGGCCTCTAGCTATTGTTAACGATGAAATGAATCCCAACTATGATTAGCAAGGGATGGAGTGTCCAGCTATTGTTAACGATGAATGGGATCCCAACTTTGGTTAGCAAGGGATGCAGCCTCCAGCTATTGTTAACGATGAATGGGATCCCAACTTTGGTTAGCAAGGGATGAAGCCTCTAGCTATTTTTAACGATGAAATGAATCCCAACTATGATTAGCAAGGGATGGAGTGTCCAGCTATTGTTAACGATGAATTGGATCCCAACTTTGGTTAGCGACGTATGAAGTTCCAGCTATGGTTTGCGAAAGATGAAGCTTCAGCCATGTTTTAAGAACAAGTGAGAATGGTTACATTTTTTAAGAAAAAATACAAAAACATTTACTCCCGGATTTATCAGCTACCATTTCAAAATTCACAAGGAACATGCTGGGAATAGAACATATTATGAACGCTTTCACAGTCATTGTGAATGTTATCAGTGCATGATGTCTGAGCCATCCACAGCTACACAATAGTTAGATGGAATCGAATGATGATCATGAAAATGTTGTTTATCTCTCAAACTTGCACTGCTTTAAGATGTTCACATTCATAAGTAAATATTCACAACTAAAAGCAATTCAACCCCAGAGTTCGGGGATGTGAAGTGGTTGGACCCCTTTATCTCCCTTAAGGATAATTCGTCTCATTTAAATGATTAAAATTTTAAACTTTAGTTAAAATATCAAGGTGAATGATTTATATAATCGCATCCAAACTTTTCAGATGATATTGTAACTCTGTAATTACAACTTCAATATAGTATTTCAAATAATTGTGGAATGACGGTGTTCAGTTAACGTTCCTCAATATGTGTCTACAATATGTCATTTCCGGAACGTGCTCTGAGACATATTCCAAGATGTCCGTACTGGAAGGGAGGGAAGCGAGGAAGGGAACTGGCTACCCCATATCATACATAAGTTGTGGCCTCGCATAATGAAGTCTACAACACTTCATCCCCGACAGCAGTGTCTGCTATTGAACAACATTTACATTTTTTACATCTCCTAACATGTTACTACAAATGTAAAAAGTAACAATTTGTTAATTTCAGAATGTAAGCCGCAAGATTGCCACGGAGCACTTCGTCCGATTTACTACGACATAAATAGTTCATGTCATTGAATTTCATCTTTTTTATGAACTGAATATTTTAGTCCTTTCATTGATTTGCTTCTTACATTGAATTCAGAAAATCATTTGTTTTCTTGTGGCATCCTTCTAGAATCATACGTTGCGTCAAAAAAGAAAATATAGTTAATTTAGAAACAACTACCAATGAAAATAGTGCAAGTCAAAATATGTAACAAATAACAGTGTTTATATATAAATATTTATAGTAAAGTATATGGAAAACTATTGAAATGAGGTTTCATATATTTTTACTCAACATGTATATATTGCTTGAGATATAGAGCCTGAAAGGAGTAATATAATATGAGGGGAAGTTAGTAAATAAGTCACAACTGACTATTCCAATAAACAAAACGGACAACAGCCGTTGGTTGTACACCATGTGATCATGGACATCATTCTGTATATCAGCTGCGCACACGCCTGCGCTACCTAGTGCCTGCGCTACCTAGTGCCTGCGCTACCTAGTGCTACCTAGTGCCTGCGCTACCTAGTGCCTGCGCTACCTAGTGCCTGCGCTACCTAGTGCCTGCGCTACCTAGTGCCTGCGCTACCTAGTGCCTGCGCTACCTAGTAATCACAAAACAGGATTTCGCTGACACCTAATAATGCCTTTGGCATCCCATATATGTGACCTACTTACTGACGTGCCCTAATACTTGTCTGTTGCATGGTTAACGACGTGCACTAACATGTTCAAATAGACCCAAGACTTACTCAATGGGCCTAAATAAATGCATACGTTCTTTTCAAAAATCCGACAATTGATTTTAGCTAGACATACAAAATGAACTAGCCTCAATCCTGCTATTGTAAACGCTAAATAAGTCAGTTCCAAACAGTTAATAAAAACCTTTTTGTCCCTAATATTTGTTGAATTCATTTCTTTGTTTATGATGTCATGACACTTTCTGTTTCTTTGTGTATCAACAGATGCTGACGTGATAAAACGCAGCAGGTGCAATATATCTACCATCTTGGAAATCAGCATTACCTCGCTTGTCTGCATCTGGAATTGGAATCAACAAGTTTGAAGCTTTGTTTTTTTTTTTTTTACAAAATATCAATTTCACAGAATCGTTCTAAATTCATTTCATTAGTTGTTTCTGAAGCTAAATTGTTTTCAGCTAAGGATTATATTTAAATGCAACATAATTCATAAAACATAATACACACTAAAGGAGCAATTAGAAGAGAAGACAGTTAGGTATATTATTCAGGATATACTGTTTTGTTAAATGAAGTGTTTATATATTTGAAAGACTCAATGCTCGGACTTGATTGAAATCACATAGGTGGTCATTTAGCATATAATGCATTGGGGGATGAAGTGGTAAAGACTTTCGTGTCTAAAGTCTGAGCTAACACGCTATTGCTAGTTGGAGGAAACCATATTTCCTTATCAATAGCTTGTTTTTCCTAAATTAGACAGGTGTAGCTAGCAGTATACAATTAGGTAGGCAATGGTGTGACCTGTTCCCATGTAAAGAACGTCAACAACAGCAGAACGTAATCTAGAAGTGTCATATTATGGTATTTAAATAGTTCATCAATGTACACTGAAACACAATTGACAACATCTTATACTAGTTACCAACAGTCGGATGAAGTGTTAGATAATTCATTACATAAAATCCGTGTTTATTTGTGAGGTGAAACAGCCAGTTCCCTTGCTCGCTCCAACTCGTTGTTAGGAGACACACATAAAACAACAATCAGTAGCAGCTATGTCCTACAGTTCGTCAAGAAATTGATTAGGAAAGACAAGTGCGTAACATGAACTAGGGTATAAGAGAGACAATATATGATCGTGCAACTTGAGCTAAGCTGATTACAAGGATTACTCCAAAAACTGAGCATACCTAAATAAGACCTCAACTACTACATACAAAAAGAAGGTTAGAGGACGTAGATCCATAACACACGCAATTAATAGTTACAATTCAACATACAATTGCCAATATTAAAGATAAGTAAGTAACGCGCTCTGTTGATTTCTTGCAATAAAGATCTCGTTTAATCAAGTCATAGATCCACCTTCTCAAGTTCTACCACATTGATATATGAACGTGGTTATGAAATCAAAGCAGAAGCAGCTGTAAATTACAGATTGACCTAGCATTAGCAATACAACGGACACATTGTGAATGTTGGACATAAAAGACATACTTTGAGTGTACACTTTGATTAGCATATCTAAGCTGATTGCAATAATCCTCACCACTCCAAGATCTAGCTACTAATTTGACCTTCGCTGGTATTACAAATAAGTTACAGATTAGAAGATACGCAAGATACGCACATATTATTTACATATCTAAATATATTTGACAAATCCGAAAGACACCCTGTATATTTGTCAAAACACGACATTCATTGATTAATACCTCTAAGCTGACTGCAAATACTGGCCCCACTCAAAGATCTGGTCATATCAAACCAGTACCACCAGCTTCTCAAGTACAACAGACAAGAACATTTCCAACGTCAACTTGACCATGAACCCATACACGTTTCGAGGCTGGCACTTGCCGACCGCTTACTCTGAAACAACAAACTGTGAAAGAAACTACCCAAGCATGTACCCATCCTCCTGGACATCAGGGTACTTTGCCTCGCCGTCAGTGTACCCCTTCCAGACCGACAGCAGTTCCGCCAAACAGGCCAGTAGCACCGATTGGAAATTTAATCCAATTAACTCTACCGATAACTCAAATGTACACCGGGACTCAAACCTCATGAAATCTGGCTACGAAGGTCTCCTCTACAAAACTACTGCCAACAACCCACGATCCGAGTTTGACACGTGTCCAAGAGACGACCCTCAGAGATCATGCTGTGCTATTTCATGTTCATGCAACAACCATCAGAGGCTAAACGTGCTGGATAACACTTGGAGGAACTCAGAGATGTCTCCAAATCTGGACTTTAAAAGCACGCCAAGCATTTCGCCATACCAGAGTCTCTGCCAAAGAGGTATGTATTATTTGTTGGTTTGTGTATGCATTGATTGAGCCCAACTTTGATAGAAAACCACCCAAGTCATGGTTAGCACACTCGGTAATTTATGTAGGTGAAAATATTGTCGTGTTTAGGTTAGTCTTCCAGGTTTGAAAAACAAAACCTAGAAATAATAAAACGATATTGATACAGAAATACATGATTTCAGAATCCATTTACCTGCCGTCTAAAAGTTGCAGAAGATTGCATTGGTTCAACTGCAGTCTAAAGAACATAAAAACTGTCATTCGCTTTACTATTGCTGTTAGTGGTTTAACTTTCATTACGAAAGTTATAATATTTAAATCCGTAGCCAGTATATTTTATTCATATGAGAGACTGTATATCTGTATAGTCTGTATATTAGTGTCACTAACAAGACTCGGGTATAGCGCTAAGAAGCACTTCACATTGGGCGTACTCCGTTCAAAAATATAACTATGGCATTGCTTTTTGGATTTAAAAGGCTGAAGATCCACGGCCGCTTGCCACCCAGTCGTCGCCCAGTGACACCATATGTTTACATTTGTTTCTGGATATTTAAAAATCGTAGGCGTTACACTGGCTGGAACCAGTTGTGAGACAATGTCTAGACTTGTACGTCCCCTGTTCCTTGTGAAAGAGGTATATTCCAAACAAAATGTCTTTCAAACCGGCTGCTACACACATTCAAGAATAGTTTAGTCATGAACAATAAAAGAACAAAACAACATACATATATGCGCCAAACAGGAAGAACAACACGCATTGTCATGGAGTTTTACGTCCACACACTCATCATACGAAACATTTCAACATTGAGAAATGTAACTTGACATGAACACACATGTTCAAATCATGCGCCGCATTTGCCCAGAAACAAGCAGTCTTTATCAAGGCTAGTGAACAACATATGCTGTGAAGACCAGACCAACAGGTAAACTATATTGCACTGCAACAGACACCATTGAGGCTAGAAACATGCCAGTTTTAAGACAATCAAACAGTTTCGTTTCAAGAAATGACTGCTATTATAAGCCATAATAAGATGACGTTATGAGAAATGTGGCTGCTCCGCATGATCTCATGACCCAAGTTCAAAGTTACTTGTTGTAACTCTAGTTAACAGAAACTTACACCAAAAATGTGTGCATTAAATCAATCTCCTAGACATAAGTGACAACATGTCAATATATTATTAACTTCAACAAGAGCACGTTGTTAAGCAGGAGCATATTAATGTTCGCATCGCTGAGAAGGTCACCTAAATGGGATGTAGGTGTCCCATGCACAGTCCACTTACAGAACGCTCTAGAACAGAGCAAGGGACCATTTCCGGGGGAAGAGGATTTTGTATGTTTTGAGAAGATGAGGGAGCGAGAAACACTTTACTGGGGACACGAGACAGAGAACGATAGACATAAAATATACTGGAATGTTGCTGCTGGGCGGGGGTGGGGGGATAACATAATTGTCTGTTGCTGCTGGAAACATAAGACAGAGGGCAATAGAGAGAACATACTTGCGTGATGCTGCTGGAAACATAAGACAGAGGGCAATAGAGAGAACATACTTGCGTGATGCTGCTGGAAACATAAGACAGAGGGCAATAGAGAGAACATACTGGTCTGTTGCTGCTTGGAACATGAGACAGAGGGCGATAGAGAGAGAACATGCTGATATGTTGCTGCTGGAAACATGAGACAGAGGGCAATAGAGAAAGAGAGAGAGAGAGAACATACTAGTATGTTGCTGCTTGGAATGTGAGACAGAGGGCAATGGATACATGATATTATTTGCTGTTACTGCTTGAGACATGAGGAGAAAGGTCGACAGAGAGAGAGCTTTCTGGGCTATTGCTTCGGAGCCCATGAGACAGAGGACTATAAGGAGAGAAAATTATTCACAGCTGTTGCTGTGGAACATTCTGGACTGTTCAAATATTTCGCATTGAAGACACACAGCCACAGAATTCATAACCAGCAATTTGGAGACAGTAAACTGGGGCATGTTAAGCTTGCATTTAAGCCTTCCACCAAAGTACGCGATGTTAATATCACTTTTAAAGTGGCCCTGTCCGCTTAACCCAAAGTTACAATTTACTAACTCTGTTAGTACGCTTTCGTCATTGCATCTTATTTATTACGAGATGTGTTCAAAAAGTATCCAACCTTGGAGCCAGAAACAATGCATTTACTTCCCTAGACGTTTGAAACCTTTTTCTCCTTCAAATTACTCTCCTTGGAACTCCACAGTTCAAACAGTGGTCCCGCCAATGTTGGAAGCATTTCAAGAAGGCGTCTTTGGGAATGGACTAAATCTTGGTCGTTACATTCCGCATAATGTCTACTCATGACTCAAATCGGTCCCTTTCAGCTCCATTTTTTTTCAAATTTTAGAAAACAGAAAAAAAATTATGTAAGACTTTCAGACGAAGTTTATTCTGTTCCATCGCTAGTAGTTTTAGCGTTAATTTCATAGACACCATCTGCATAGACAAATCCTTGCTCAAAATGGAGTGTACCAAACCAACGTCTATCCCCCATCTCCTCCGCAAGATCTCGGATGGAGACACGATAATTCTGCAACACCAAGGTCCGTACTTGGTCAATGACTTCCTCATTTCGGCTTGTTGGGTACCTACTGAAACGTAATCTGCTCTCCGCCGATGTGTAGCCATCTCTAAAGAGATCGTTCCACTTATTAATATGTGTGATGCTCATGGCATCACCAGCGGAAGTCTGTGTAATCTTCCGAATGTTTTCCACTTGGGTATCGCAGAGCTTTAGGTAACATTTGATGCAACTTCGAGGGCTCAATTCCTTTCATCCTTTCATGAGGATTAAAAGCACTTATGGTGCTCACTACACTAAACACGCAATCCGCGAAAGGAAAGAGATCACTCTTGTACATGACGGTACCCGTTACCTCCCTGACGAAGGAGAACACCCTTGCTCCATTTGTATTTGCGCAAAAACAAAGTAAAGTTCGGATACTTTTTTCAACACACATCGTATATGATGTTAGTCCATCACTTGTGATGAAGACCATTCCCTCTATTTAGTCCTGTGGACAATATTTTTATGTTGCTCATTTCGCTGAAATGGGTCACTTGCATGGTGATTTGAATTAAAGTGGGGAGGTCGTGGGGGTGGGGGCTGCAATTTGCCAACCTCACTCTATCGTCCTGAGCTACTTTGGTCAGGGACAAGACAATATCGAGACGACTGGAGATAAGACAGAATGCAGATTTTCAGCAGGATTTGGTTCTGAAACCTTTCTCATAAACATCTGGAGGCAGCGGGGTATGATATCCAATTGGTTGGGAATGTAGGATAACAGGACTAATTTCCTAAGTTCATAACAAATGACACAAGAGCCTGTCAGTAGCAAATAATGTTCCAGATAATCAAAAAGGGATATCATAAAATGAAAGCCAAAGTCACCAACATTGTGAAAGATGCACTTTGATTAATCCGGTTTTCCTTAAACTAACAGCAGGCAGCAGAGGTAATCCATCCAGATGTGGGTGATGTAAGCGAACCAAACATACAAGTCACAAACATGTCATAAATAACAATCACAACTGAATGACTAGTTGCCCGTTGTTGGTAATCCATTTGCTCCACTTTGACAATGAAATGTAACAAGATATACGGATGACAAGTATCACAGACAAGATAATCGGTGCTATAGTAGACAGCCATCAAATCCACACAATCGCCATGTTCATATCAAATGTCACAAGAAAGAAATGACAACTGCATTAATCCGGCTTGTGTCTAAAGAAGTAAACATACAGCAACTATAATAACACGCTTCCAGCCATCTTACACACCAGTAGCATGTGTCCAGACTATCTATTTAATGGGGTCATCAAATTCAGTTTATATCTCAGTACAAACCAAAAAAAAGAGGATTTTTAAACTCCGCATTGGGAATTCACAAATAGTCACCGCCATCATGGTCGCTACGTGACGTCATTTGTAACGTATTGTTGAGACTGTGTCACTGCTGCTATCTTTCTCTTCATGCAGATGATGCTGTCTCCTGGTTCACACAGCTCTTTCATTTGAAACATATGCACTCACACTCAAATATAGATCAAACTGAAAAAGCACATAGGTTAAAAACAAATGAAGACGTTAAAATGATGTTTGATCCTAACCTTCTCTTAATGTCATTTCCTAAGTTTATAAAACGTAGACATACCAATCATCTGATTAATAATCGTTATAAACAACTATTAATATTATTAAGCCCCTCGCTTCCTTGGAGGACTGACTTACCACTACTTCCAGATTCACGCTTGGTCAGCATGTAATGAATATGTAGTTTCAAGCAATTGTTTTTACGCAACTGATGTTGCCAGCACAAACACAAACTTCCCTGGTCACCCGACCCCCAAAAAGGGTACCTGTGGGAGTTTTCCAAAGAGGTAAGACAGGACGGGAATGACATCTAGTTGTGGAAACATCTCCATTTCCGTATTGCCTCTCTCCAACACTCCTGGAATCTCCGAGCGTTGGAAAGCTGTTGTTGTCACTGTTTTTGACTCCACCAGTAGCAGCTGACTCAATGCGCGTCACTAATTAGTTGACCAGATATTTGGTCATCTTAAGAGAGACATAGTTATTACCACTTTATCAGGCCATTTCTATTTTTTTCTTTATTCTCATTTTCTTGGTGCTCCTCATATTCGTGTCATTATTTTTGTTCCTGCTTTTAATGTTTGCCGGCTACTTTACTGCCCATCTAACAGAACACATATTAATCACTTTCAAACTGATGATACTCTTGTCGTTTATACAAATCATTCGATTCCCTTTTCCTGTGATACTTTGTTTGCCAGATTATCAATTCCATTAACAGGAACGAGGGAATATTTAGAGATATACACAATTAGATAAAAAGAGAGGATGAAAATATGCAAAACTTAGAGATTAACATTCCTTTTTCAACTGACACAGATATACATTGATACAAACACAAACATAGAGATTAACATTCCTTTTTCAACTGACACAGATATACATTGACACAAACACACTCACACACACACATATATATATATATATAAATGCATTTGAAATATTGGAATCCTGGTATTCAAATAGGCATGTTAATGTCTGTTGCCAGGTAGTCGAATGCTTCGGTTTTATATAGTAGGTATTTTTACAAATTCGTGCCGCTTACTAGGCCTGGGGGAAGATGTTTATTTATAGAGAGAGAGAGAGAGAGAAAGAGAGAGAGGAAGAGAAAGAGAGAGAGACAGAGAGAGATAGAGAGAGATATTCTCTCTTGTCTCAACCTTCAATTGATCTAAGATCTAAACAAGTCGCAGAATAAGCACAAGCAGGGAACATCAAGTCAGCTTATCAAATAGTATGGGCCGGACAAAGCAATATTCAAGATGTACTGCACTGGGGCAGAATGGACACAATCAAGGTCTAACTAAGACAAACACGACCTTAACGCATGTGACAGCCAGTTTTACTGAGAGTAACAGCTAACGGAACAGATCAACGCAAACTCAAATGACAAGAAACAGGTGAATGGGTCATGTAGAAAAGACTGCTATCAAGGATGATGTGTTAAAGACATTATTGTAAGATGTATCTAAGTATTTATTGGGTTGTGTCACCCAATGCATTGTCTTACTTGAGTCATGTACTCATTTACAACTGGATCAAGTGTCACTGATGTACCACAGACACGTTCTTAATAATAACGCATGAAATGAAAAGGAACAAGCACAGACACTTTCCATGACACACACATACAAACATACACATGAAAAGGGAAACGACATGCCGAGATAAGACGACATAAGCCCTCTTGGATGACGGATAGAAGATCCCTCACTTCCAACCACATACCTGCGCTGCCTTGAATCATAAATACATCATCCTAGTCAGAGGCGTCTCCTAATCTTGCATATGATACAAATTATGAGAGGTATTTCGGTGCATGTGAAGGACTGATTAATTTATGACTTCAGCATTCCGTCTTGAACTTACATTGTCATTCTGACATTTGCCTGTTTTAGTACATGACATTTTGACCAAAAATGACTTTCTTAAAGTTGCATTTTTTAATATTAGAATATCAATAATCGAAGTTAATTTAGAACAGCCCAACTGATTTCCTCGCCAAGGTGGTACCCAGAATTAAAAGGACAGGAACTATGCAGACTTCTAAGTTAGTCGTGAAAAGCGGCATAAATTAATTATTTTCCGCTAGCGAATTCGTGTTTTCAACCATTGCGTTGAAAACTGAAAGTTTTGTAATGTCTTTTTGCAAGTGAGCCTGTGCTTCATGGAGAGTGGAAAGACAGAATGAATATTGACATTGCAATTGAACCAGGGAGTAAATGAGGAATTCATATAGCAAGTACTGCCCACGGCGGTTTGGTGTTCGATACTTTACTATTCTTGGTTTCCGTTTATTTGATGAAACCAGTAAGCTGAGACATAGTCAATGTCAGGCACAATATACTGACCAAGATCACTATCTGTCTTCCATGTAGCCTTCCCTGGAAAAAGGCTGTTTTCAAGGCAATATGGCTGACGACATGTGGATCGACGTGATCCCTGTGGTAGTGAAAGTCACAGATAGTCTTAGACTTAGTCTTAGTCGACTTGTACTTCTACAGGAGCAAAAGCCACTGTGCAGGTCCAATCTCTGATGTGAGCTGGAAGTAGCAAAGAGGAGGATTTTCTGATTAGCGAGCTAGGCTCAATCAGCTTATTACTCCTCATGTGGAGGGTGGTTAACTGATGTGTTAGTCCATCTTAATAAACTCAAACACTAGAGCAAAGTAGACCCACAGTCTGTTAAGCGAGATGTATGCTGTTATTGACAAATGTATTATTGTCCGTGTCATACACAAAGACCCCGGCCAGCTACTCGGGACAATGTCACAGATAAAAAAAATGTATACCACGAACACCTATTAGACCACGGTCCACCTTCGCCAGCATGCTCGGGATGTAATGAAGGCTACTACAACACACCATTTAACGTTTTTTTCAGGGCGCACAAAACAGTAAGCATGCTCTTGGAGGGCGCACAAAACAGTAAGCATGCTCTTGGAGGGCATTAAACAGTGGCAGAAATTTAAGAGACAAGTCTATTTCTTCTCAGGAGACTCCGTGGCGAAGTGGATAAGCCGTCGACCTCGTGATCAGGTGGTGTGGGTTCGACTCCGGACTCAGCCGTCTTTTGCACGGGTGCTTGATGCGGAGTCCCCTGCATCTCGTAGTCGCCCACTAGTCGTCTTGTCCGTGACTTGCCACTGGGGTCGGGTGGCTCGAGACGAGAGAGTGATGATAAAAAGTAGCGCAGTTAATCCTTACTAAAAAATAAGCGCTAGAAAATAAATTATGCCATCATTGTCTGTGATGGACGGCGGCCTTTGTCCTTTATCTTTTTTTTCTAATGTAAATCATGTGGCCATTACAAATGAAAAGACATGCGTATATAGACCGGGGTTGGAACCCCGTATCTGTGTCATGCTCCATTACTGAAACTCTTGGTCCTGGTTAACAATCCAAATTGTGGCCATTGTATTTGTTGGTGCTTAGATTAGACACTGCAGTTGTCTTACTTTAACCAGCTGTAATGAAAACCTGAATCCAGTCATTTATAGAGCAGTTTGTTGTTTCTACGGATCCAGCAGCATCTAAACTTCGGCTCAAAGCAGAATGGTGCAATGGTATCTGCCTGTTAGTCTATGTGTAGTATCATATAGTGTCCGTGTATCTGGTCTCGGAATAAACATTTTCCAAATATCGTTATACGACGTAAAATGAAAGAGAGGGTGATCAATTCTTCCGTAAGGATTATGCACACAGTAAGCACTCTGGAGTGTGTTGTGGTTGGTTTATGTTCAGGTGCTTGTTAAGTGAAATGTATTTGGTTTTCAGTCAAAAACTGGTTCTCTGATCTCCCCCTGTGAGCTGATTTATTCAGTAGTTTAGATTGGAGCTTGCCATATATCTGTAGACCACCCTTCATTTCACATGGTCCATCTGCTCAGCCAAGTTTTCTTGATTGTTGTTGCCATGAGATGCTTGACTGTTTGTAGAGTTGTTGTTGTGCCATTTTTGTCTTAAGCCCTTCTTTGCAAGACTGTCTGCCTTGTCATTGCCAGGTGTGCTTGACTGTCCTTTGATAGCGTGTATATATTTTGTTACGACACGGGGGTGATATGTGGCCAGCGTCTATTGGTATTTTTAAAAGATGAGGTCTTTAACGTGCAGCATCTTTGACATCGAGTCAGCAAAAGTAGCAATGTTTTCGATTTCAGGTTGAAAGTTATCTAAAACCGTCTGTGGATGGTACAAGGCCATTTCAAGTGCTGTGATTTCAGCCTCGAAGTGTGCTGTCGTCATGCTCCAACGTCCACCATTTCTGTTTAACACAGAGAAGTTATACCGTGTACACAATGATGTCACAAGTCCTGAGTAGAAAAGTATGGGCCGCCTCTTACGACATGCAGAGAAATTAGTGAAACGTAGGTCTACTCTTCCTGCCCAATACGAAAATAATGGTTAACATACTTCTTTACATCTAATCTGCAATAAAAATGTGGGGACCACCACAGCAGGAACCTTTCTCGCAGGAAGCCTGCACCAAATTCACCTGATGATTTTGTTGCAGTTGTTTTATGTTTTTTGCAGTACTTTATTTTGTAAATTCATCCTCAATCATGTTTTCACTACATGCGTAGTCTGAAGCGGGTGATCCAGCGGTTAGGATAAACATCTCTTCATCAAGAAAGTGCAGGTTCAAAACCCTGGAAGATACATTTATTTTCAATCGAGGGTGAAGAATCTAGTCTGTCAACTGCAAGAACACACTACTTGTATTTATGTGCACTATAAATCCAGTCGACAAACTCATGCTGCAGAAACAAACGATGTGATGATGTGAGCTTTACACTCCCGAGCAGTAGTACGTTTCGTTACTTCCTTCTCGACATCAAACAGCCTTAGTCTAAACAGGAACATCGTCATAACGTTGCAGTTGAAGCTGGCCTCTTTGTTGGAATGGTGCACCTTATACAAGGTAATCTTACAGTGGATATTTATGTAGAGTCGTTCACAAAATGAAACAACTACTCTCATACACAATCTACCTCTATTCCCCCTTTGCGACGTACATTAGAGGGTTTGGTTTTCTTGTTCTTTCTTCTCAAAAGTTGTAATCGTGATCTTCTTTATTGTTGGGTGTTCAATTGGTGAACTCTTTAACGGAAAACATTTCTTTCTTATTACGGAGAGATTGAGTTATTGGCCTGTTGTATCCATGTCATTTGTATTTGTATTCAGTGTATATATCTACAGCTGTTTTTCAAATGCAGAAGGCACACGACAGGATTTTGGTTTCTGTGGATGGTGGTGTTTTCTATGGGTGGTGGTGTGTTTCTTTGGATGGTTGTGTGTTTCTGTGGATGGTGGTGTGTTTCTGTGGATGGTGGTTTGTTTCTGTGGATGGTGATGTGTTTCTGTGGATGGTGGTGTGTTTCTGTGGATGATGGTGTGTTTCTATGGATGGTGGTGTGTTTATGTAGATGGTGTTGTTTTTCTGTGGATGGTGGTTTGTTTCTGTGGATGGTGATGTGTTTCTGTGGATGGTGGTGTGTTTTTGTGGATGGTGGTGTGTTTCTGTGGATGATGGTGTGTTTCTATGGATGGTGGTGTGTTTATGTAGATGGTGTTGTTTTTCTGTGGATGGTGATGGGTTTCTGTGGATGGTGGTGTGTTTCTGTGGACGGTAGTGTATTTCTATGGATGGTGGTATGTTTCTATGGGTGGTGGTGTGTTTCTGTGGATGGTAGTGTGTTTATATGGTTGGTGGTTTGTTTCTGTGGATGGTGATGTGTTTCTGTGGATGGTGCTGTGTTTCTATGAGTCAGATATACTTCTAAGATTTATCCCATACTTGTATTAGCTTGTTATAAAATGCTCTCAGTGTCACAGTGGGCATATGCTTATCTCTGTCATAAACAAAGTACTCTATCAAAATGAGCTTTTGCAGCATTTTGTATTCACCTTTCACGAAATACTATCAGTGTTGAAAGTGATTGGTCCCATCTCTGTAGCGCACATACAGTAGTCTTACCTAAACGAGTAAGTGAACCGCCATCCACTTCTAACAACATGATATCAGTGTGGCAGTGATCTCACTCGCATCTCTTTCCAATAAACAGCGTCCATCAAACAAAATTGGCAAAAGCCTTTGCCAATAGGTAAACTGTACCTTCCATTATTTTCAAGAGAAGAGAAGAAAACAAATTTTGACACGTGTTGCGCCACGTTGTCTACCCAAACATATTTTTCAGAGTAAAAATATTTAAATACAAAAACAAGGCTTATATAAGCCAGAGTTTGCTGCCGTTAATCACCCCTTGAACGCAACCTAATAAATTACAATGGCCTCCACTGAAGACATGGTAACTGGTAGGCGGTGAATGCTTTATAACACTGGAGCCAACGAATAGGGTATAAGGAATAGATTCGAGACTAGATAGACTTCATTTATAGAAGAAATCTACTTCTTTTTTGCCAAAGTACGGCTCATCAGACACAATGAGTCTGTTTGGTAATACTAAGATTGAGTGGTAATATTTTTACTGAAATATAAACAAGGTTAAAATGCAGCGCTACATGGAACAGCTGTAAATTGGTACCTGATTACTGTTAGGGTACGACAGATCTAATCCATACGTATGAGTTCCACTTACGGACGGTCTGACTTTACAACCAAATGTGATTGCTTGTGACAATAAAATTATAATGATGTCGCCGTCTTTCCTTGCAATTAGTAACTATAAATAGTAGGGAACGGAAGGCTGCGAGGAAGGGAACTAGTTGCTCCACATAAAGACAATTTGAGAGCTTGAACTATACTCTCTTTAATATAACCTTCCAAACTTAGCTCTATTTTTCAGAAGAAAACTAACTAGTCTGTGCCGAAGTTTCATGTAGAGCAGGTACAATATGCTGATCATGTAATAGAAAGTGATAACTTTGATTAGAGATTGTAAATAAAAGTGTCAGAGCAGCCTATTGCACACAATGTTCTCTTTTGTGAGAAGTTAGAGAGAGCGAAGAGCAGTCAGTGTTAGGTAAAGCATGCTGTTCTAGACCCCTATCTCATGTATTCGCTCACACTCCTGAAAACAGGCTGAGTCGTTATTGGCACTGTAATCCCAACAGTGGTAAGTGTACTATTGAAGTGAGTCGAATTGTAACACAGCATGAAGCACCGCGGTCCACCTTTTCAAGTACGTCTCGGGATTGAGCCGATGTACCCCGCTACCCAAGAGTTAACTCAGTTCGAGCTGATTCGAACAACAACACTTCATTCCACACAGCAATGTCTACTTTTCGACGACGTGTATGTAATTTACATTTTAAAAAACTAACAGCAGTTTACAGATGTATAAAAGTCAATTAACATTATCGGGGAATAGAAAATTGAAAATATCACAATTTAATGAGGGACTGGGACGCTAGTCCGGGCATGCACAGTATACTGACCATGACGTGGTATGAGGGTCAGGCACAGTATACTGACCATGACGTGGTCTCAGGGTCAGGCACAGTATACTGACCATGACGTGGTCTCAGAGTCAGGCACCGTATACTGACCATGACGTGGTCTCAGGGTCAGCTACAGTATACTGACCATGACGTGGTCTGAGGGTCAGCCACAGTATACTGACCATGACGTGGTCTGAGGGTCAGGCACAGTATACTGACCATGACGTGGTCTCAGGGTCAGGCACAGTATACTGACCATGCTCATTACCTTTCCTCCGTGTAGCGTCCACTGGGAACAGGCTGTTCTCAATTCTGTCTGTCTGACGAGATGAAGATCGACGTCATCCCCATAGTAGTGAGAGTCACGCAGTTGAGGTCAAGCATAGCACAACAGCCTAGAGTACTACGTCTCACCAAAATCAGCAGGCTCGGTATGTGAGGAAAAATACTAAAAACCACCACTTAATCCCCCTTTCAGGATGCACTAAAGAGTGAACATACTTATTGTAATATTAAACGGCAATGACTCGCTCCCTAGAATAGAGATAGAAATGAAGTTCTCCTAGAAATGACGTCTTACATTTATTGACAGACAGAGCATTTTATATACAGGTTTCGCGTCGACGTTAATGGAACAGACCTCGACGTAAGTGGTCGGGAGTGTCTTTAACACACTCAGGAAGTTCCACAAAAGGACAGCACAAGTATTTCACCTGGCAATAACAAGAAATCTATGCATCCTATTTCTATGCGACACCGGATGGCAAGGGCAGTGGAAAAAATAAAAGTAGGAAGAGAATTCATTATTTTATAAGACAAACTTCCAAACCTTCCTGCAAACCAAGTTTGATACCAGCCAGCAGGACTTCATTGCCAAGACGTCGACAAAGAAAGAAATCGATTTACATTTAAATATTACTAAAATATCAATCGCCATGCAGATATGAACATAATGTGCACCTCCAGACTGTGTGTGACCGACCACATTTGTGTACATGTGAGATGAGGTATCAGGCCAGGACCTCCACACATTGAGTCACATGTGTGTACATGAGAGATGAGGTACCAGTCCAGGACCTCCACACATTGAGTCACATGTGTGAACATGTGAGATTAGGTATCAGGCCAGAACCTCCACACATTGAGCCACATGAGTGTACATGAGAGATGAGGTACCAGTCCAGGACCTCCACACGACATTGAGCCACATAAGTGTACATGTGAGATGATGTTAAGCCAGGGTTAATTACGCCAAGAGGAGTTGGTGGACTATTGGGTATGATACCAGCCTCCTGATCATGATCGCCCTTGTTCAAATCCCCAGTAGCAAAAGTTTATTTGTATCGGAAGTCAACTAAAACTCTAGGATGTGTACTACGCAACAATTGCAAGGGTCATACACGATTGATCGTCTGCCATATAAATCG
Organism: Ariolimax columbianus; assembly: GCA_036924085.1. Classification (NCBI taxonomy): domain Eukaryota; kingdom Metazoa; phylum Mollusca; class Gastropoda; order Stylommatophora; family Arionidae; genus Ariolimax; species Ariolimax columbianus. The sequence continues at coordinate 132,751,972 of JAVGWX010000002.1, forward strand.
CACACTTTGCAATGCCAGACGCCGAACCGAACTAAACACAGTAGCTATTTATTTTTAAACAAAGTAACAATTACTTTCATTTTCCCTAAATGGAAAACTCAGAATCACTTTCTCATGATAATAAACTTAGTTTCTCCAACACAAATATAGGAACATTCTTTCTACATCACTCACAAATATCGTTTACAGAGAAAAGTATCACAACCAGACTGCATCATTTCCTCAACAAATGTCACTGTTGCGTACGTTCTTTTTGAGGGCAAGATGTTATAACATTTATATATACATACAACATTAAGATACTATAACAAATATATACATACAACAGAAAGATGGTAAAAGATATATATATATATATATATATATATATATATATATATATATATATATATATATATATATGCATACAACATAAAGATAACAACAACAAATGCAGCTGGAGATTACGTGGAGAAAGTGTTGATGTATACGATGCACCGTCTGAAAGAAAGTCACACTACTATCAGATATATTCTGCATTCTAACCAACAAGGTTATATAGGCGAAGAGAAGCCACAAAATACGTGACTGAGATGAATGATAGATACCTGATGTATAGGACCCTGGCCTCCAATGCAGTGAATGGATCGTTTTTATTGTTTGATTCTCCCTACCAACTAACTGTATTATATGCATGCATTCATTTTGCTTGTTTATTATTTATCGTCGCTGTTGTGTCGTTTCAATATATTTAAAACAACTCTGTTTCTACAACTTCTTGGGCTAGTCTGTCTATCATTTCATATATATATATATTATTTTATGAATCATGTACGACTGTAACAAATTAAAAAATGTCATGAGGAAAATCACATAATTATTGTACATAGTTTAGTTCCGAGTACAAACACACACATCAACAACAACAAAAACTAGTATTACGATTTAAGGGTTCTCGTAAGAAACAATATAAACGCACGTTAAATTAGCTAGATATAGCAATCAACGAATACCGATAGTGAAACATAATACTTATCTGCTCGCGGAACAACTAGATGACCTAAATGGACTCGGAGGTGAAACATTAAAGTAAGCTCGTCGCTTGATTATAACCCAAAATAGGTATGGTTAAAGGAAGATAGATGCAGCTATATTTTCTTACAGGAAATAATATGAACATCAAGTAATTATGTTCTCATATTTTAGAAACGAGACTGATGAAAAGTAGCGACTAGGTCTTCAAACAGAGCCTACAACCTTTGAGTACCTGGCCGTCTTAAATCAGCCCTGACACCTTTCCTTGTCGGAGGGGCGTGATATGAACAGAGCGGCGTCGGACCAACAGACAGCTTCTTTACGATCCACTGAAGTTGACAGTTAAGCGTGCTAAGATGCTGTAAACTAGTCTAGGATATTGTTTAGTTCCCTACTGCTCTAGATCACTTCAAATAAGGATTTCAGTCTATGAACTGAAAAATGGTTTATCTGTTATATCTGCGTGGCATCTGGCGTTTATAAGAGCCAGAGATGCAGGGAAACAGTCTCATTAACAGACCAACAGCTCTATCTCACCAGGACCCATGCAGACACTATTTTCGCTTAAAAACAACCACCAGGCCACAAGAATGTCAGGTCAAAAGCTATTGTGTGCAGTTGAATATCTGCACCTTCACCTAATCAGAGGTAGACCACCAATGCAAATATACAGATGTAGACACAGAGACATTCGGAGTAGCGTCTTAAGAGAAGATCACTCGACAGCTTATAACATTAAAAATTATACATTTGCATATGTCACAACTCTGAAGAGTATAGAAAAACCTACCTGGTTAGAAAAAAAGATCTAGACAACACCTCATACATAATGCAGGAATACAAGTGCAATTATATCCTTCTCCTGGAAACCTGTGGAAGTCAGACGGAGAGACATAACACAAGAGAGAAAGAAAGACAGAGAATGAGAAAGAGAAAAGAGAGCAACCGAGAAAGATTGAGAGGGCAAGACATAGGCTGTCAGAAAGATAAATGTATGGGTATTCGTGTAGATCCATTCCTGTGATCATTGTTCTCATTATAGTTATTAACTTCAGAATTACAAAATACCAGTAAAGTGTCTGTCATCGAAGATTTATGACCTCTAATTTACACACTGCTAAAGACATTACATAATAAAGTTTTTATATATATTTATATATATATATATATATATATATATATATATATATATATATATATATAGATATATATATATATATATATATACATATATATATATATTAGAGTATTTCAATTTTATGTTAATGATATAATTTATGAACCAGTTCTCTTCAATGTCGAATTGTCTAACTATTGTCGAATTGTCGAACTATTGTCGAATGTCTACGACCAGGAATATTCTTATTTTTTCGGTCCGTGGTATTCTGAGGGATCTTCTATAATATTTTGATTCGAAAATCTCGATTGAGGTTTGAGTCACTGTCCATATTTTGTAACCGTATACGGCACGGGAAAAACACAGATTCTCATATTGTGCACTTTTGTTGGTTTGCTGGCAATCTGCAAAACCTTCCACCGCTTGCATATCTTCTTCATTGCCATTGTCAATGTACGTAGATTTATTTTGAACAGTCGCCATTGTTGTCAATTCTGGAGCCCAGATACTAACCATGAGTGACCTGTTCTATTTCAACAATCTTGAATTGGAATTTAAGTTGACTTCTTGTTTTGTCAGTGGTTATTATCATTTTTTTAGTTTATTTTTACCAAAAGGTGTTGATTTTTGTTACATCAGCTTAAGGCTCAAATTAGGCTCTGTAATCCTTCTGTACTGTTGGATAGTGTCACTGTGTCGTCTGCGTTTATAGCTATTGTATCTACTGATTGTAAAAGGATCGTAACTTTTTATGTTATCACTCTCTCAAACACCAGTCATTATGCACTCTGCGTTCATGTTAAGTAGTTATGGCGAGGGGATACATTCCTGTCTTACTCCACTTTGTACTTCGAACGAATCTGATATTTCACCAGATATATGTATATATATATATATATATATATATATATATTGCTTTTAGAACTGTCTTTCATAGCTGGCTACCCCACATATATCAAGCTGTTGGCCTATGTGATTGGAATGTGTGCAATGTCATAAGTTGTTAAGTTTCTTCTATCTTAGATGGATTAACATTGAATACGATTTACATGTATCAATGTCGTGTCGCTATTGTGTCTGATCATACAGTAGATTTTAGCAGTTTAGAAGGTCGTTGGAAGCTGTGTAGATGGATCCCTTTGTTGCTACTAGTTTCTTTGATGTGTTTCCTTAACAAAGAATGTCAATGTTGGGCCAAAATAGTACACGGTTTTGTAGAAGTAGTGGTTGCATGTCGCAGCCTTACAGTCTACTGTGTGTGTATATGGGAAGGAGAACATAATATATAGACATCATTCACAATGTGTTTTACGATGAAGTGTATTGTACAGGTACAGATATGTTCAGGTATATCAGCTACAACATACAGCAATCACAAACAACATTGGAAAACTGCCAACATAAAGAGCACGGTAATCAAACTTTGTAAATGGTGCTGTCACAAGATGTGTTGGACATGTGACCACACTTGAGACAATATGTATAGAGGAATAATGGATAAACATTGACGAACAGACAAATCCATCCATCTCACAACATTAAAATCTCAGTCATGCAATCGGAACGCAAGGAGTGAATTAACTATGTATCTACAATGTGTAATAATGGTGTTCATTCAGACATATGAAGTGTATGATAATAGATAGTCAAATGTTGTTTAAACTTAGAGCGGTCTTTTAGCTCGTAGTACCGTTGTTGTGCCATAAGTTTTATTCATGTCATTTTACATCGCATTGTTGGACCTCAGCTTGTCGCTTAAAGGTGAAGGACAACCAAAACATCACTTTTTGTGTTCATCTTTTGTAAGTTATAAGCATCACTTGCTCAGACATGAGCATCACTTTCTCAGACATGCGCAACACTTGCTCAGCCCATCTGAATTTTCTCACCACACAGTATCCACGACCTCATTGAAGACGGTTCGGCGGTTAATTACTATATTCCGAATTCAGTCAATGTTCTTAACGCCATTGCCCTTTGAGAAATTATAAACTTCTCTACATCCACTTTTTCGTAGATTTCATACCTCGCAGGCATGTACCAAGGCTAGATTAACCATGCTGTTCAAGGTATGAACTCTTGCCTAAATCTCTTCACATCTGTTTAAGTATTAATTTTGATTTGATTGACGCTGAACTATCCTCACAATCTGTTTGCGGATGATTTTAAATACTTGGCCCAGTTTAAATGCATGAATTCGCGTTTTCATTGGAATAGTATCCTTGTAGAATTTCCTCGCATGATCAAAAGGTACATTTCTCTGTTTTTCTCTTATCCTGTTATGGCTTACAGCGTCTGGTTAAGGAGAGATCTATAGAACGAGCCCGCCTGATTGTCCCACGTACAGTACCATTTACTGTCTCAGACTATGTGCCCCATGTACAGTAGCATTTACTGTCTCAGACTGTGTGCCCCATGTACAGTAGCATTTACTGTCTCAGACTGTGTGCCCCATGTACAGTAGCATTTACTCTCTCAGACTGTGTGCCCCATGTACAGTAGCATTTACTGGCTCAGACTGTGTGCCCCATGTACAGTAGCATTTACTGTCTCAGACTGTGTGTCCCATGTACAGTAGCATTTACTGTCTCAGACTGTGTGCCCCATGTACAGTAGCATTTACTGGCTCAGACTGTGTGCCCCATGTACAGTAGCATTTACTGGCTCAGACTGTGTGTCCCATGTACAGTAACATTTACTGTCTCAGACATTGTGCCCCATGCACAGTGGCTTTTACTGACTCAGATATTTATGTAATCCACATATTTCATGGTCTGCCTTTGTCTTTTATCAATTGTGTCTAAATAGCATTGCTTGTTGGGGGATGATGTGTGGTGGTAGTCTTGTTACGTAGCCAAAGCATTTTAGTTGCTGTCTTTTAATGTAGTCCAACACTGGTGTTGTTCCCACCAGTCCCCTGATGTCATTGTTTCTGATCATGTCTGTCCTTGTTATGCCCAATATTTTTAGCAGGCTTTTCATTTCTGTTGTTACGATGTAGCGTTTTTCATTTGATGTTAGTGTCTAGTTTTGAAATTTGATGTTAGTGTCTAGTTTTGACATTTGATGTTAGTGTCTAGTTTTGACATTTGATGTTAGTGTCTAGTTTTGATTTTTGATGTTAGTGTCTAGTTTTGACATTAATAGCAGTGTCTAGACGAAAATCGTGTTGTATAAAGCTCTTTTAGTAGTTAGTGTTCCGTGCATGCAATTAAGTATTGGAGTTAATAGTCCAATGATCGGATTTATCTTTTTGCATCTTTGTTGGATTTCCGCCTTAATTCTTCCATCAAAAGGTAGTCAGTAACATATTTTTGTGTTTTTTTTTCCCCATTTATTTTAAGTCGTACCGCCTCATCTATTTGCTGAGCTCATGTAGATATTGCTCAGCCTTTTTTAAATGTGAAAAAGTTAGATGACAATAACAATGGTAGATATTACAAGGTTAGATGTTGATGATTTAGATAGTGACTATATTAGATGTTGCAACGTCTGATGATGACAATATTGAAAAATGTTAATTAACCTTAGACGATGATAATATTCGATAATGATAAGGCTAATTGGTGACTATGTTAGATGATGAAAACGCTATATGATAACAATATTAGATGACAATGGAAGATATCGATAACGTTACACAATAATAATACTCGATGATGATAACGTTAGATGATGACTTTATTAGATATTACAAGGTTATATTATGACTTTATTAGATATTACAAGGTTATATTATGACTTTATTAGATATGACAAGGTTATATGATGACTGTATTAGAAATTACAAGGTTATATGATGACTGTATTAGATTTTACAGGGTTATATGATGACTTTATTAGATATTACAAGGTTATATGATGACTTAATTAGATATTACAAGGTTATATGATGACAATTAGATATTACAAGGTTATATGATGACTTTATTAGATATTACAAGGTTATATGATGACTTTATTAGATATTACAAGGTTATATGATGACTGTATTAGAAATTACAAGGTTATATGATGACTGTATTAGATTTTACAAGGTTAAATGATGACTTTATTAGATATTACAAGGTTATATGATGACTGTATTAGAAATTACAAGGTTATATGATGACTGCATTAGATTTTACAAGATTATATGATGACTTTATTAGATATTACAAGGTTATATGATGACTTTATTAGAAATTACAAGGTTATTGGATGACTTAATTAGATATTACAAGGTTATATGATGACAATTAGATATTACAAGGTTATATGATGAATGTATTAGATATTACAAGGTTATATGATTACTTTATTAGATATTACAAGGTTATATGATGACTTTATTAGATGGTACAAGGTTATATGATGACTGTATTAGAAATTACAAGGTTATATGATGACTGTATTAGATTTTACAGGGTTATATGATGACTTTATTAGATATTACAAGGTTATATGATGACTTAATTAGATATTACAAGGTTATATGATGACAATTAGATATTACAAGGTTATATGATGACTTTATTAGATATTACAAGGTTATATGATGACTTTATTAGATATGACAAGGTTATATGATGACTGTATTAGAAATTACAAGGTTATATGATGACTGTATTAGATTTTACAAGGTTATATGATGACTTTATTAGATATTACAAGGTTATATGATGACTGTATTAGAAATTACAAGGTTATATGATGACTGCATTAGATTTTACAAGATTATATGATGACTTTATTAGATATTACAAGGTTATATGATGACTTTATTAGAAATTACAAGGTTATTGGATGACTTTATTATATATTACAAGGTTATATGATGACTTTATTAGAAATTACAAGGTTATTTGATGACTTTATTAGATATTACAAGGTTATATGATGACTTTATTAGAAATTACAAGGTTATTTGATGACTTTATTAGATATTACAAGGTTATATGATGACTTTATTAGATATTACAAGGTTATATGATGACTTAATTAGATATTACAAGGTTATATGATGACAATTAGATATTACAAGGTTATATGATGAATGTATTAGATATTACAAGGTTATATGATTACTTTATTAGATATTACAAGGTTATATGATGACTTTATTAGATGGTACAAGGTTATATGATGACTGTATTAGAAATTACAAGGTTATATGATGACTGTATTAGATTTTACAGGGTTATATGATGACTTTATTAGATATTACAAGGTTATATGATGACTTAATTAGATATTACAAGGTTATATGATGACAATTAGATATTACAAGGTTAGATTATGCCAATTCAAAGAAAAATGGTAAATCCCAATGTAAGACATGTTTTGAATGAAACAGAATAATCACGAGGGAAACGAGGGAGTACGATTAAGAGTGTGTACAACAAGCGAGCTAGACGAACCATTAATCAAATCAATTGTCTACTTAAATAAAAAACCTTAAATGTGCTAAAAGTGAGGCAATGCTGGTTCAGCTTAACGGACAGAACATAGCGTGACATCATTCTTCTTTCATTCCCTTCAAGCTGAGGCCTTTCTTGTTCTTCTCTGACGCAAAATGTATCAAACATTTCCCGTTGCTCTTGTTTATCATCTTTATCAAAACCTTTAATCAGCACACAGACAGTTGTTTACCTATTACCTATCCACTGTCACTCCAGCCAGGCGCAGCACGTAAAGGTGCTAGAGAAGAGAGGAACACACGCAACTCTACAGGAGGTTTCTTCTTCTTCTTCATCGTACGCTGTTTACAGCGATTTTTACGTTGCACTGTTTTATTTTGTTAAGCCTGTGGCTCAGTACATCCGATTTCAACAGGCGTTTCTGTAGGGATGCCCTCCTTAGCCTCTGGCTGTCCCCAGCCTATCTGCAAAGCAGAACTTGTTTTTGGTGGGAGTTGTCTCTTTTAGGGAAGTTGTCTTGCAGGACTAACGAGTCTTCCCCACTCGTGTCTATAGAGTTTGGCAATGATATGATATGATGGACTATGTACTAGTTTGTACTATCCCGGAAGAGAGGCAGTCCAGTGTGACTGTGTCTCAGGATCGTCACGTCCTGCCAGAAACGTAGCATATGCATGCGAGTGAGGTATCTCTTTGCTCCCTTTATTTTCTCGGCTCATCTGCAGTGATGGCACTCCTAGCATTCCCCGCCACCTGATGAGGCGTGTCTTATATGTTCGCAGTGAGGTGGCTGCTCTGCTGCTTACGACACCCCGACCGAGAACTAAGTCTTCTACTAGTGGTTTCACACCTCATCGCCGTATGGGGTGAATATCGGGCAGCTTCCCGCTCGCTTTGATCGGCGGACGGCAGAGATCTCTTTCTGCGGCTCGACCGGGTCGGGCTGGGACACGAGCCTCATGTCCCAACCCTAACGTAGCCTCCCATCGCAGTGGTGCTGAGATTTAGGACTGGATTCCGGCTTAGAGGCGTTCGGCCGTAATCCCTCCTATGGTAGCCTCGCGCCGTTGGCTTATCAGCCTAGCACGTGGACCAAATGTCTGCGATTTGTGCTTCCTTACATGAGGTTTGAAACCAAAGAAGTGTGCTATTAGTAGGCAAGGATAATAAGAATTATTAACGGAATGCGTTATTAAACGTTATGGTATTGATTTATCAACAATGAAGCACATCAGCATTGATAAGCTACACCATCGACATAGAATTGTTTAATCTTTTACTTGTTTCCGTCAGTCAGTATGACTGGCACAGAAGCTACAATACCAAATCAATTACAATGTTTCCAAGAAAAAGTCAAACCTTATAAACTATTTTAACTAAATATTAAAGAAATTGGTAGTTTTCAGACTTCATATAAGTCTCAAAAGGCTGATAACAAATCTATTTAATAAACATAATATAAGAACTACTGAGCATTATAATTGTGTCACATGTACCCACTGAGCTGCTATTGCAATACTAACCAAACTAAAGACGAGCAGACAAAACACATTTGACCATCTCTAGCACCATTTTTTTTAAAATGCCCTCAGAGTTACAGATACGATTCAATCCAACACCTCCTTCTTCACTTGTATTAAAGTTAATGCTAGATCATGGTATCACCCAAAACAAACATTTTCTTCTTCACTTGCATTAAAGCTAATTCTAGGTGCATTAAATACGCAACCCAAACCAACACTTCCTTTTTCACTTGCATTAAAGCTAATGCTAGATTATGGTATCACCTAACCAAACACTTCCTTCTTAACCTGTATTGAAGCTAATGCTAGATTATGGTATCACCTAACCAAACACATTCTCCTTCACATATATCTACATTAATGTCAGGTCAGATACGATACGATCCAACATTTCCATCTTCACTTATATTGAAATTGATGCGAGAAAAGGTGCTATTAAGATGCACATAATTTTCGAAATATTGGAATTATCTCTGACAATCTTTCATAATTTTAAAATCACTGATAGCCTCATAAGTTCTGGTGACCATGTGAGTGAGTGTGCATGTGTGTGGATATGTATATCTACATATATGTGTGTGTGTGTGTGTGTATATGTGTGTTTGTGAAGCTGTTTTTGTTATGTGTGAGTCAATGCCTCACCCAACAGTGAGTGTATGTGTCAATGTGTGTACGTCCCGCTGTATCTTCAATATGTGAGACAACGCATCATCCGGCAGTTAGTATATGTGTGTACGCGAAGCTGTTCCTGTTATTTGTGAGACGATGCCTCATCCAACAATGCGAATATGTGTGTGTATAGGACGCTGTTCCTTTCATGTGTCAGACGATGCCTCATCCAACAATGCGAATATGTGTGTGTATAGGACGCTGTTCCTTTCATGTATCAGACGATGCCTCATCCAACAATGCGAATATGTGTGTGTATAGGACGCTGTTCCTTTCATGTATCAGACGATGCCTCATCCAACAATGCGAATATGTGTGTATATAGGACGCTGTTCCTTTCATGTATCAGACGATGCCTTATCCAACACTGTTGCTTAGATTGTGGCTCATTCTGATGTTTATTTTAATTATTACACACATAGAAATTGTGTGTTCTGCATTAATGATCGTCTAAATTTGAATGTGCATGTTTTTTTGTATTTTTATATAGACAACGACTGCTTGTACACCTGAAAAAAAAATTACCATCAGTTGTCTAGAAAGTGATCATCTCTAGACCTAAAAATTACGATTTCTGAAACTAAAAATAACGATCTCTAGACCATCCTTAATTGTTAGCCATCTTTACATTTGAAAATAACCATCTCTAGACCTGGAAATACCAATCTAGATCTGGAAATGACAACCTGAAAATGACCGATTCTAATATTGAAAATGAATATCTATGTACTTGAAAATGACCATCTTTAAATCTGAAATAAACTTTTCTAGGACTTAAAATGAATGTTTCTATTACTGGAAATTAATATTTATGTACCTGGAAATTACCATCTCTAGATCTGTAAATCACCATGAATAGACCTGAAAATGATCGTTTGAAAATGAATGTCTTTGTACCGAAAATGACCACCTATAAATCTGAAAATGATTATCTCTAAACCTGAAAGATCTACCGATCTGAGAGGAAGATAAATTCATTGTGCGTGTTATGTAACTGGTAGGTGTGAAACCCCTCGGTATTATCTATATTTCTTCACATAGAAACTACTTTGTCATGTTTGTAATTGGGAACTACAAAGTCTGCACTTGCGCTTTTTTGCGAATCCTGAAATAAACGTTGTCCTGTGAATTATTGTTGCGGTATTTGGCGTAACTGGCAGACTCGATCGTAGTATTGCAAGTGAAACATCGCTTGGGCTGGTGTCAGAAGAGAACACAAATTATTAACTTATAGTCAAGTTTACTGTTGCAGACATATTTCGAATTGTTTATTACGTTGATGTGTTGTTGGATTTTTAATACTTCTTTGATATGCTAATAATAGTGTTTAATCTGTGGCTTCTGGGCTTCAAACTCTTCTTTTGAGCTCATTGTTTTTACAGGGACTCAATTGGGGATTGCAGGTTGAACAACCAAACAATATTATGAACAATAACACTTATCATGCCAGCATATTTTAATTCATATTAGTTTTCATAGTAGTCATTAACATACATACATCCGCTTGCTCACCCTTCAGTTATTCGATTGGTTCCAAAGTCTTGCACGAGACGGGACGTAGAATACAGAAGCTCCGATCTGAACTTCGTCTTTCTCCAACAACAACGTGTGAGGCCAGCTCTAGTGCGTATAATCACACATGCCATAACGGAAATCTGGCACCTACAGCTCTGCTTCCTCTTCCTGATAACCCGCTTACTAGGGGGCGCTTCTTATAGCCAATTAAAACGAGTCGTAAATTTCCGCCATTTTGGTTTGGAGTGCTGAGAAGTTTCAGAAAATGTCTAAGCCCAACTCACGATGAGGGGGAGCAGAGTGGGATGACCTTGCTGACAATGAACCCAGGACCAGCTGCCCCCCTCGCTGTCTCTCCACCAGCACGGAGATTTAACATATCCTCTTTCAAAGCACTATATCATCAGCTTCTAGGGTTAAACATCCATCCTGAAGTTACACACATAGAGAGAGGGAGAGTATTCAGTTAGAGCATCTAATGCACCGAGTGCCTTGCTTCCGCGTCCGCCAAGAAAACACATAAAAGATATTAAACAGAGATGCCAGCTACGTTCTTTGTCGGGAAATGAAAGACACATAGATAACTTCATCGTTTTGATTTGTTTAGTGTCTGTTGGCTCTTCTTCGTATCTGAATCTGTTTGCGATAAGGTGTTTCTGTATTTTTCGATAAGCTGCTACTTTATGTATTTAGTGAACCTTCGTTGACCATTTGTGAATGCTTATTAATTGTCACTCACCTCGGATATTTTAATTTTAGGATAGTGTTGTATTTACCAAACAATTATTACTTTGATTTTGAATTGTTCATAAATGTGTCAAGGAAACCCTATTGTAAACATCCACGTTCATGCGATGTTAGAGAGAGCAAAGAGTATTCAGGGTACGATGAAGCGTATTGATTCTCCATCTCATGACTTCGTTCATGCGCATAGAAACAGGCTGCGTCACTGCAAACTAGCCAACGAGATGGGGATCGGCATTGTAATCCCCACAGCATTCGGGGTGAGGGGGAGTATTAAGAAGGTTCACACTGAGTTGAAGCCAAGAGAACCGCAATTCACATTCTAAAGTACGCTTCGGTGAGTAAGAAGAGCACTACGACCAAGAGGACCCCAGACAACCTTCTGAAGTACTACTCCGGTAGTAACAAGAGTATCTGTAACTCGCTACAATGAGACATTGTCAAGAGTTAATTCAACTGAACCCGCTCTGCTTCGAACAACAACATTATGAATGGACAGAGTAGCCATTATCAACATTGTATTCTGGAGAGCCCGTGATTGAATTTTTCAGAAAACCACAGCAAACAAGCTGTGTATATCTATAGACCAAAGGACATTAGCGCGATCAGCTGTTAATATCATATACTATTAGCACTTGCCAAGATTGATTGACCTATTTTATCTAGTTACATATATAAGATAATAATGTAATAATAACAATAATAACATCAACTTAGGCGTCAAAGTCCCGTTGCGTCGAACGACCACTACCCTGTCCAACCGCTGAGGCTATGTTCATGCGTAGCACGTCGACCGAAATCCCAACAGACTCCCCATGTGGAGCCATGTACTCCGCGGCCTCGGGATGGGGGCTCGAGGAGTAAATGTTGGACCAATGTTTGTTTCAAATTGTCTGTGTCTGTCCGTATCTGACTCCCAGTTTTTTTTCGTGTTCTGCCCCCGAGACCTCTGGATTTTGTCCACCTTCGGATCAGCGTGACCCTTGCTCTGCTGAGAATACGAGGTTGGGGGAGGTATCGTGTAACCACGGGTGGAGGAGGGCAGAAGGAAGACGGCTTCAGTCCGATCAGGGAGATCCTTGAGTAGTTATAACCTGGACTGAATTCTTGGGAGTTAAGCGGAACGTTGAACGCCATCTTGGACTGGTTTCACACGGTTTAAGCCATGCGCGAAATACAGCATAACAAACAGGATAACCGATCAAAAGCAATTCAACAGAATAAAATCCTTTCTAAATACTAGCGTTTTGTGAATAATATATAAATATATATATATATATATATATATATATATATATATATATATATATATATATATATGTATATGTATATATATATATATATATATATATATATATATATATATATATATATATAACATTAATTGTGCACTGACTTACATAGCTGCTCAATTTCTGCCATCAACTACCAGCTCAATTTTACAAATCTTTGTTTTTATTAAATCATAATCTGTCGACTGACAACTGAAGACTTTCCGTGGATCTCCTAGAGACCTTTCGATGGACAGCTAAATATATTTTGCAGAACGCCACGAGATCTACCACATGACCGTCTGTAGACCTTTCACGAGACACCTATAGATCTTTAATTGGGAAACTTAGAGACCTTTCAGGAAATGCCTAGAGATCTTTTGCGGAATAACTAGGACCTTTCACGGAAAATTTAAAGAAATTACTTGGAACTCTTAGAGATCTTTAGTAGAACGCATAGAGATCATTCACTTAATACGTAGAGACCGCAAACTGATTGCATTAGAGATCTTTCTCGGAACGCCTGGAGACATTTCTTTGAACTTGTTATCAAGTTTATTGTTGGATTTGATAGGACAACATATCGGCTATAGAGATATGGTTCGACCAGTCTCTTTCTCATTGGCTTGCTTCTTTTTTACATTGAAACAGCCAGATACCAATATAACGTCAATTTAACCAGTATTCAGCTCTGACTCATTGGACAGGTGTTAGAAATGATGTTAACTATTTGGCTTCTTGTCAATCCACATCTAAAGAGATGGCACAGTTTTGAGAGATTTAAGAAACACAATAAAATCAAACAAAAATTGTTGTAAAAAAAACAGGATAAAGGATGAAATAAGTAAAACATAAATGTGTTTTCTGCGACGACAAAAACAACAAAAGTAAAGACACATACATAATAAAGACTTTAAAAAACATTCCCACTAGACAACAGAGAAGAAAGTACTAGTCAAACAGGCTTCGAAATCGGACCTTCAGGATCCTGAAGTGACATTCTGCAAAGAAGTGCAGGCGTATTGGCAACTAAGTAGCATACTAACTAGACACATCAACAAAGTGTTATGTTATTATTAATCTAGTCCAGTCTGCTTAATGATAAGATAATTAGAAAGTGATATTGTATATCAATTTGTCCGGAGGGACCGACTTATATATTCCATAGCTGCAATTGATTGGTGCAGGACTGACTGAGTTCCTATTGGCAGCTTTTTCATGTTGTCTAGTTAGTATACTACCTTAAATCTAGGCTTGTCTTTGCAGCAATGAGCTCATGTAACCTGGAGATCCGTGCGAACCACGTATTCGAACAATCTTGGAAACCTGTTACTGTACTTTCTTCTCTTTTGTCTGGTATATATGAATTCCTAGTGCGTATAGTATACTTGTCTTTGCGATTGTTGTTGTTAATCTTACAAATTAATTGTGTTTACAAAAAAAAATAAAGTATGTTGCTGATACGTATGTCTCACTCCGCACAAAGACGATGTTGTCTCTCACTCGATCAGAAAAGCTCACCAGATTTATCACCACTTAGTGCAGAACCATCGGCATATATGAGAGGATCATTATCAAATGCATAATCACTTATCAAGTTTTTAACTCCTAGGTCCGCTCTCTAATTCAATCCTTTTCGCTATCCCCTGCCCACGGTGCTGAGATAATTTGGCGTTATCTTCAAGGTTAATCCTTTCTTTCCTTTTTGTGGTTTCCAGTGTGGCCACCTGAAAAATCATTTAAGGCTCAGCTGCCGACCATATCATTCATCTCTTATTCACGATCCCTTGAGATCTGCAGCGTTCAATTTCAGTGGGCGTCTCGTTCGTCTGTGGTTACTGGCTGTAGAATTTGGCCAGGGTCGGTGGATATCTAGATTTTACAAACATAATCCCAACTTCATCATCATGTGAAGCCTTTGCCATCTCTATGAAGTTTACGAAGGTAGGTATAAAGGCAGTCCGAGTCAACTGCTGCATTCATAATATTAGTGTTGAAATACTCCACCACATTTGAATGCCTACCTTTTCCAGCTGATTCACAGACAATACAGCAATTAATCAAGGCCTATGAAAGTTCTCATGCTGTCACTTAGTACATTTTCCACATCGTCCTCACGTATAAAGTCTATGTAAAAAATATATATGAACCAAAATCAATTGCTGCATGTCCGACTGGCAAAAGAAGGTACAAGACTACCACAACCAGATACTAGTGGGACATACGAAGAGACAAAAAGGCTTATTAGAGCTAGATACATGACCAAATGGGAAACAGAACACACTGACTACACAAAAAACGATACCTATTACCAGTTGAACAGGAGAGAGCGGGTCGTGGTCTTCAGACTTCGCACTGGCCACAATAGACTGAGGTACCACCTATTCAATAAATTGAAGATAGGTGGCACTGACGAAAGCATGTGCGGTACTGGGAAAATGACCGCTGAACATCTGCTGCAAACTGCCCGACATACGAGGATCAGAAAAAGCAGATGTGCCCATCACCAGTGGCAACACTAGAAAAGCTATATGGCAGTTTCGACAGCCTCAGGATGACCGCTGCTTTTTTCGAAAAAATAAAGGTTGACGTCTGACAGCGTATGAAGAAGAAGAAGAAGAAGAATTGTTGCATGTCCTAGACATGCATATCGCTTTTGTCTGCTGAGCAACATATCACTTTTTGTCTGCTGAGCAAGATATCACTCTAAAGAAACAAGTGTCCTTTCTCTATTTCTGTCCTCGTTAATGTCATTTTTGAGTCTTGCATATTTAGAACTGAAAGACTTCCCATTAATCATTCGATGCATATGCCAGAACTTCGGAAGGGCTTTTATATCATTACCTACTTCGTTGTACGTATTTCCTTGTTCTTCTCTTGAACTCTGAAATCATTTTTAGGACATATATTTCTGGACTTTAACCGCCCTTTTGTTGTCATCGAATTTTACATCCATGCCGATTCAACTGTTTTATTCCACCAGGGCGGCTGGATGAATCAGGATCTTGTAGGCTTATGTCTGATAGCCTCCCAAAATATCTGCTGGTCTCTTTTCTGAACTTGTACACTCGCAAAGTAATTGAAAACCAATGCAGACGTATATTTTGTAATGCGTTATTAAATAGATTGCAGATGAGAGAGTCAGCGTAGTCTAGGGGTGAAACTCGCCTGCACGCGCACCTGGTTCGAATCAGGCCGTGTCCAGTTTGGCAGACACGGGCTTTTTTTACCCTTTTTGAGTTCGCTTCTGCACCAACGGAGAGTAATGGCAACCTACCAACCTGCCAAGAAACCTATACCCGTCAAATAGATTCACAGTTGTAAGAAGCACCGTTCTGCAAAGGAAATGCTACTTACTTGAATTAAAAAGATTAATTTATTATTATGTATTTGGACATAATGATGTAAGATTGTCTATAAACGGCCTATTACTTATGTTATTGTCTCACTTTAGTGAGGTGAGGCCTTTAAACCACGGACTGTGCGTCCTTTTGCAAATATCAAAACATATTTCTTATTTTGATAGTGTAGCGTCCGACCAGGTAATAACCATAATAAGTCTTGATCGACGCCCTATAATTGCTATAAAGGAAAAGTGTAATAATGTACCCTTGAGTTTGTAGTGACACATTAGTTTAATGTATGTGCACAGCGATTGGAAATCGAAACAGTAGAGCAGGTAAATTAATTAAGATAGTTAGTCTCTTGGTGGTGGAGTACAAAAGTGTCTGAAAAACAGCAAATATGAAATGTACAATGACATAAGAACAGACGAACCAAAGTGTTAACACATTTGAGACTTTATAAAGGACTGGACAAAACGAAGAAAACAAAATAATAAACATCACATTACGCCAATGCCAGCATTCAGTATTTCTTGCAGATGCAATGTCAGTTCTGCAAATGGTGCAAGCAAATAAAGAAAGTCGACAAAACAAGACACGACCATCACTACTTTGATCAAGCGGAGCAATTGAGCCTGTTCTGCGTGAGAACGGGGCATAACAGATGGAATTGACACTTACACGGGCTAATATCGTCTCCATTACACATTTGTACGTGCGCGCAAGCATCACAGACAGCCAAAGATATCCTACTAGATTGTTATATGCTTAGCCAATTGTGTAATGAGTATTGACCCACTGAGACGGGCCTCCACATAAAGCTGTTTAGAAGTCTTAAAGAATTATACACTATAGCAACCTTTATCCAGACGACTGGATTTCATGTGTAGACGTAATCAAAATGGTGACGAACGAGAAGATGAAGAAGGGAGGAAGTTGAAGAAGAAAATCAGCTGATACAGTGTTTCAGACTTAGTGTACTTAAGGAAAAGTTAAAGGTAGGGTCAGTGGCAACAATTGCCGTCAGGGATGAACATAACTCGCCATGGACCATGTAAGGTGGGGGTGGCCAGTTCCCTTTCTTGCTGTTTACACCTTCCCCAACTCATACGCCATATACCCATTTACAGCTGGGTCGACTAGAGGAGCGATCGTACCAGAAACGAACCACGCCTAGATTTTCTTTCTGCCGTCCGTGATTTCGACCCCTTGCGCGGTGTAATCCCAAGCCAGCTCACTGTCGAATAGTCTACACGTCTACTCAATCTACTTGCTAGAAAATCAATCAAACCTACGCGGTACTGAAGGTCGAAAACTATTAAAATTATAAATCGCTGTGACGCAAATATGACAGCTATCCAGTTTGTCTTTATAGGAAGATTAGTCCCTCCACTGTTATATCTACTCTCCTTCAGCTGGCAAAGCTTCTCCTTGTCATCAGTACCTTGCGTTCGACGGTCATTTTTTCAAACAGATCGGTGGAGCAGCTATGGATACTAAGATGTACCATAGCTACGTCTGTATATCGATGTGCCATTTGCAATCTTTCATTTTGTCTCGCTAGCATAGTTCCTTTCCTCCGATGTATTATCGATGCATTTATGAATGTTAATGTATTTCTTGACCTACTTTGCTAAAAACGTCATCAAACAATCCACTTTACATTTCATATCTTTCTTATATCAGTCAATTATCTTGTCATCGCTGATTCTGTCTGCTTTCTTGGCTTTTCCACCACTGCCTGTATCTGCATTCCTGGCTTCTACATCACAGCTCATATCTGTCATCCTAGCTTCTTTATCACTGTCTTTACCTTATCTGTCATCCTCTTTTCTACATCGTTGTATCTTTCTGCCATTCTGCCCTTTCAAACACTGTCTTTATCAGCCATCCTGGCTTCTCTCTCACTCTTTGTCTGTTCTCCTGGCTTCTCCATCTCTGTTTTTATATGCCTTTCTGGCTTTTACATTCCTACTTTTATCTGTTATCCTGGCTTTTCTATCACTGCCTGTATATGCCTTCCTTTTTTTTCTCATCGATGTTTCTAATTGTCTTCCTGATTTCTCCATCACTGCTTGTGTATGTCATTCTGTTTTCTCCATCACTGCTTGTGTCTGCCATTCTGTCTTCTCCTTCACTGCTTGTGTCTGCCATTCTGTCTTCTCCTTCACTACTTGTGTCTGTCATTCTGTCTTTACAATCACTGCTTGTGTCTGTCATTCTGTCTTCTCCATCACTGCGTGTGTATGTCCTTCTGTCTTCTCCATCACTGCTTGTGTCTGCCATTCTGTCTTCTCCTTCACTACTTGTGTCTGTCATTCTGTCTTTACAATCACTGCTTGTGTCTGTCATTCTGTCTTCTCCTTCACTACTTGTGTCTGTCATTCTGTCTTTACAATCACTGCTTGTGTCTGCCATTCTGTCATCTCCTTCACTACTTGTGTCTGTCATTCTGTCTTTACAATCACTGCTTGTGTCTGTCATTCTGTCTTCTCCATCACTGCGTGTGTATGTCATTCTGTCTTTTCCCTCACTGCTTGTGTCCACCATTCTGTTTTCTCCATCACTGCTTGTGTCTGCCATTCTGTCTTCTCCATCACTGCCTGTATCTGTTTTCTTGGCTTCAGTTCCACCATCTTTTACAAATATAGAGACACACATAACTATTTCATTTCCACTTCTACTTACCATCCATCATTTATTCCCGTTTATCAGTTGCTACCGCTCGTCGTCCATGCCAGGAAAACAAAGACTTTCTGTAAAAGTTTTATAAGGTGATTTACCTCTTCATGAAACGTCTGTAACCGGAAGTTATGCCTACTTCTCCTTCCAGTGTGTCATCCCAATGTCTCGTGTTGACGTTCTTCCAAATTCCATAATACATGTACCTGCTATTGTGAAGCTGGTTCTAACATTTCATTATCACAGCTTCTCTGTCCGTGGTATCTTATTCCACAATCTCCCTATATGGTACACCAATCCTCCCACTTTTGTATTTCCAAATCTGCTTCCGGTTGTCTACAGACGTGATATATACATGCGTGACCTGTTGTTCAGAAGCCGACAACGTCACGGACCTCCTCAGAGCTTTGACCTGCACAACACGGATAGTTGTTTTATGTGTCGCTAGGTCACACAGACACGCTTGGTGGTCTTCCCTAAAGTGTTTGAGATAAAATATGGGTTCATCAAGAAGTCAGACAACATAATATACACTCTTAATTTGTGATCTACAATGTGCAATAAATCGAGGAAATTTACCTTGACTCATTTCAGTCATCACCTTTGTGACATTACTTATACATAGGTTTCCAGTCGCCAACCACTTCAATATTTAGGGGCACAAGAAAACCGTTTATATCAAAGTCGCTGGCATTGTTTGTCGCGCAACAACGGATCGTCACCAGTTTGAGAACGAAAATAATGGTATTGTCCATAAGATATGCGTTAGCCTTACGCTATGAATACATTCCCTACTCATTCCATAGGATCTACTGCACATTGTTCTCTTTCGTGGTCTCTCTTTTCATTCTTTTCTTTCACATATCCTTTTACATATTTCCGTCATTTAATGATTTTAACATTATATATATATATATATATATATATATATATATATATATATATATATATATATATATATATTTATATATATATATATATTTGTTAGCTGATATATATGTGTCCGTAGGATACATATGTACAAGAGTTGGTAAGTATTAGTGCGCATTCTCATTGTTTAAATTACAATACTTATTTGTTTTGGTGCACAAGTATGAAGGTATTCACTTATTAATGTATACACATCAAATATGATATGTTTCTATGTGTAGTTATATTGATTATGTTTTATTTGGCCTACTCAGTCCTAGCAGGAATATCATGATACAGACATTCCTGACCGGTGACACGCAAATGTGTACTGCCTTCAGTTGTAATGTATTCACTGTCAAGCCTATTCGCATTATTTTTCTTGTGATTCGTTTGGTGCTTTAAATATATGTGTTGTCCCTGACGAAGGCTTGTGGCCGAAACATGGGTTTCTTTTGTTTCTGTGTTGGTGCTGTAGCTGTGTCATATTTTTTATTAAATGTGGTCTCCAATTTTTCTCAAGTGTGGTGTCCATTTTCACTCCTCACTGCTTGCCTGTCTTAACATGAAATTAACAGCTGCGTGAACTGGCTCATAATATGGTCGGGAAACGAGTACAGTACATTCGACGTGAGAGGCAAGAGTTAAAACGGATATGCCACTTCCTCGCGAAAATAAGAACACGTACCATAGAAAGAATCGTTTTGCCCATGCTGATTTACAGATGGAGATGACCTCTCTCTCTCTCTTTCTCTCTCTCACTCCTTTTCTCTCTCCTCTGTCTCGCTTTCACTCTCTATGAAATTATAGAACAACGTAGTGAATAAATACGATTATTCACTTCTTTCATACAATGTGCACATTGCAGCTGACCCAGTTACAGATGGTCTGTGTCCGAGAAGTTGCAATAGCATTTCCACAGCAGCGGCTTCACATGTGTTAGCTGCTAGTCCGTTCCGTGCGCAGCCATGTTGTGTCCTATTTGACAACATGCTGGGAAGGTTACAGTGGGCCTGTTTTTTTTTCTAAACTGCATAGAACTCGGAATGAAGAAATAGGAAGAAATGGAGGTATTCAATTGAAAATTCGATAGTGTCAATAAAATGTAGAGTGGGGAAAATACAAACGGGAGCCAAAATAAACATAAAATAGAACTCAAGTTGTTATCGCCATTTTCAAGCAATCTATCTACATACAGAGCCCATACAGTCAAACCTGTCAGGCCGTTGCTGTTTGTCTTTGTACAATTGAGAATGGTATCTCTGTGTCTACGTTTGGCCAGGCACACATTCAGAGCCCGTACAGCCAAACCTGCCAGGCCGTTGATGTTTGTTTTTGTACAATTGAGAATGCTATATTTGAGTCTACGTTTGGCCAGGCACACATACAGAGCCCATACAGCAAAACCTGTCAGGTCGTTGCTATTTGTCTTTGTACAATTGAAAATGCTATCTCTGAGTCTACGTTTGGCCAGGCACACATTCAGAGCCCGTACATTCGCATCTATCAGGCCCTTCGGGTCCCTAGTTGTGAACCTGCTGAACGGTAAGACAGTCCAGTATCGGGTATTGCTGGTGTGTTCAAGAATTCAACGTACTATATTTTAACTTAATTAAAAGTGAAATGTCCAGTTCGTTTCTTCATCATCTTGCCTTCCTTAAACGTGAGTCCGTTACCCATTACAATTGGGTAGACACAAACGTGGTTAGACCGGCGACCAATCCCAAGAACATGTCGGTTTTTTTGTTATTTTATTTAGTTTGGGTGATTTTCAGATACGGCATGTTTGCGTCTCTCTTACCAGCCTGTAATTCATTATCTTTGACACCTGTGTGACCTTGTGCCTACTGTCCTGTGGTTTAATGTCTTTATGATGCAAGTATATTTATAGCGTGAGGAATGTTGGTTGTTGTGTCTGCTATATGGTTTCACGCGTCAAGTGCCTTGAAGGTGTCGTAGTGACAAACTGTTAAAGTTCTTGACTAGTCCAGCGAAAAGAAAACGTTCGCTATCATGTCTCGACAGGTTTTTTTTTTTTTTTTTTGTCAAGTTCACGTTGGTATAAATAGGCTCATAAACTCTGTGATGGCTGGTCGCAAACCCGGATGAGAAAGAAAAAGCTTTGAGAGCGAGGTCAGTTCTTTCTCCGCTTAAAATCTTCTAGCCACAAAACCTTCAATCAGCTTATCTAACACGTCGTCTGTCAATGAGAATGACCACCCACCAGGATCTGTGTGAAGCATACAGGCAAACCCGTCACGAAGCTGGTATGGCGACCTTCTTTCTTTCAACATTGAATACCTCCACACTTGACATCTGGAACGTTACAACGATATGGGCGACCATGAAAAATACTTGCAATAGAGAAGGGAAAAAACGATAATAGCATCCTTGAACTCACCAAAATAAGATAGAACAAGCAGATACAGTGTACATTATAAGAAAGAATGATACACTTGTGTCGCAAAGATGGAAATGTAACGTAAGCTAACACAAGAAGCCAGGGGAATCTTATTGAATGACACGTATCTGAATCAAGACTGATAATGATATCCTTTAGGACCACTCACAAAAATAACAAAAATCCAGTTAAAAAAACAGAAAAGTCAATTAAAAATAACTTTTTCATTTAAACTAAACTACAAAAACAATTGGATGAGGCATAATCAAGAAAGTGATTGGAAATTGGAGATTGGAGATTGGAAATTGGAGAGATAAAAGTCAAAAGAGAAGAGAAAAATAGTGAGCGCAACGAGAATATGGACATAAATAGGAAATGGTCAGTGGATAAAACATGTTCATGTACAGAAATCATGGAGTGGACAAGCATTGACCAATTGGCTGGTGAACAATATTGCGTCTATGAAACCAGATTACGTTGGTCACATTAAACTCCAGAATGTTCTAGAAAAAAACGTTACTGGGGGTTATGGTATATGGCAAGCAAGGCAGATGCAGACCAAGGAGACGATAGACACAGGACATTTAAGAGGTCCTGAGAATAATGGTAAGAGGGGTGGGAGACTAGCCAAACACCGAGTCTAACAGATCTGCTGTTATGAAAGCGATTATCTACAAAGGACGTGTTATATGATGATGCCTGTATTCCTAAACATTACACAAAAACCAACACCAATTTGGATATCTTCTTTATGAAACGAAAAACCGTGTACATTTGAAATGTAGACCTACATTGCTGACTATCAGGAGCAGATGGTGCTTCAAAACACAAACTAGCCATGACTAATGCAAATTACAGTACAACTGAAGTTAGCATTCCTCTTTTCTAATGTGGGGTACTTCAAAAGAAATTCCAGTTATAAGGAGATCGCCATCAGAATCATAAATAAATCGAAAAAGTTATAAAAGGGAATTTTTAGTAAGAAGCTATGCGAGAACACTGAATGGATAACATTAATTTTGATTACAGTAATTGAGGAGAGGCAAGATATAAAATGTCCTTACTAAACAGCACAGCTGTAGTCTTTACAGCAAAGCTGCAGAGGAAAAAACCCCACAGAGATAAACAAAGAAGTAAAAATTAGCATAAAGAAAGATGTATTATGCCATATTGGAAGTGTCGCTACAGAAGCTGAGAAAACCTCAGCTAGAGGACACTTGAAAGATGTGTAAACCACCAATATCAGTAGCCAATATATGACGAGAAGCTTCCTACACAGTGAAAACAAGAGTAACCCCATACAGTGGGGCAAGAGCAACTACCAGCAGTGGAAGCAAGAGCAACCACCAGCAGTGGGGCAAGAGCAACTACCAACAGTGATAGCAAGAGCAACTACCAACAGTAGAAGCAAGAGCAACCACCAACAGTGGGAGCAAGATCAGACACCAACAATGTAAGCAAGAGCCACCACTAAAAGTGGGAACAAGGGCAACCAACAACGGTGGTAACAAGAGCAGCTACTGTACGAGTGGCAACAAGATCAATCACCAAAAGTGAAAGGAGCAGCCACCAAAAGTGGGAACAAGAGCAACCACTCACAGTAAGAGCAACAGAAACCACTCACAGTGGGAGCAAGACCAACCACTCACAGTGGGAGCAAGAACAACCACGAACAGTGGGAGCAAGAGCAACCACTCGCAGTAGGAGCAAGAACAACCACCAACAATGGGAGCAAGAGCAACCACTCGCAGTAGGAGTAACAGCAACCACTCACAGTGGGAGCAAGAACAACTACTCACAGTGGGAGCAAGAACAACCACTGACAGTGGGAGCAAGAACAACCACCAACAATGGGAGCAAGAGCAACCACTCGCAGTGGGAGCAAGAACAACCACTCACAGTGGGAGCAAGAGCAACCACCAACAGTGGGAGCAATAGTAACTACCAACTGTGGTAGCAAGAGCAACCACCAATAGTGGGAGCAAGAGCAACCACTCACAGTGGGTGCAAGAGCAACCACTCACAGTAAGAGCAAGAGCAACCACTCACAGCGAGAGCAAGAGCAACCACCAAAAGTGTGAGCAAGAGCAATAACTCACAGTGGGAGTAAGAGCAACCACTCACAGTGGGAGCAAAAGCAACCATCAACAGTGGGAGCAAGAGCAACCACCAACATTAAAATCAGCAACCACCAACAGTCGACACAAGAGCAACCACTAACATTAAAATCAGCAACCACCAACAGTCGACGCAAGAGCACCCCCCCCCCCCCCCCCCAACATTAAAATCAGCTACTACCAACAGTGAGAGCAAGAACAACCACCAGCAGTGGGAGCAATAGCAACCACCAACAGTAGGAGCAAGAGCAACCACAAACAGTGGAAGCAAAAGCAACGACCAATATTGAAAGGAGCAACAATCAAGAGTCCAAGAGCAACCATCAACAGAAAAGGAGCAACCACCCACAGTGGAAGGAGCAACAACCTACAGTGGAAGCATGAGCAACCACCCACAGTGGAAGGAGCCAACCACCCACAGAGGAAGCAAGAGCACCACCAACAGTGGGAGGGACAACCATCCACAGTAGAAGCAAGTAGCGAAAGTCACGAGCTAAAATGAATTGGCAATCCATGTCCTCACAAATATCATAGCAAGTCTTTCGGTAATAAGAGAAATATAACGTGTTGTAGATTTCTTAATAACCACACACTGTTGTAAAAGTATGTTGCTCAATCAACTTGCCAAATATGTTGCCAAATAGTGTTTCAGCGTTCATCGCATTAGCAAGGACCAGGAAGAACTGGAGATATTTCTTGTATTATTGGGGTCGTAAATCAACGGCAGAATTTTGTAAAAGACAACACTTTCGCTGCACAGACAGAGATTGTAACAGACAGTTCCTAATACACTGAGATGTGATACTCCAATTTAGGAAGAAAGAAAAATAAGCCCGTTCAAGCCAGTGTGGAGTAAATGCACCCCATATCTGACCCTCCTACCATTCTCCGTCGTGCCCCCTCTTAAGATTCCTGCAATACTTTCTTCGCGTGTCCCACAGACGCCGAATCGTTAGATCTTTGTCGCTAGGTGGTCGCATATAAAGTCGTTATCCTTTTAAGTTCCCGTCGATTGGCTGAAAACCGGCTGTTATCTGTAATCTATACCTGGCAAATTTGATTGCCATCAAAACTGTACCCTACCTCGACAGAGCAGCACAACACTCAGGTGGGCGCTCAATATGTGGGTGGCAAGCTGTAAATATGGAAAAGATAGGTGCATGAGTGGCAGTGATGGATGAGCAGGACCAGGTACAATGATGTGTTGTTGGTGGGAACATTAGTTTCTGCTGGCAGAGTGGTTAAATCGCTTGTCTTTTCCTGCAACGAGTGAGGCTTTCATTTTAGTCAGTAAACAGTCCGGTCTACACACGTACACACAGATACCGGATCGACAGTTACTGGAGGATAGGTTGCAGAAAGGGAATTGGTCAACCAATCCGTGTTAGAAAAAAACTGATCCCAAGGACTATGACATCTCTAGAACAGACAGCATTTTCTAGTTTTGTGACCATCATCAATTTTATATACAATAACAACCACAGCTAACCCTATTTCACTTCACGAGTTCATGTCTATGCACATGACAAATATATAATAATAAAATCTAGAAAATATAAATATTCGAACACATTTTTTTTATTTATTTATTTATTTTTTATTTATTTTTTTTTTTTTTGGGGGGGGGGGGGGGGGCAGGAACGTTTATACGATTAAAGTGATATTTTACGCCAGTTCAAATGACGAAGATTCTAATATAATTTCAGATAAACAATTTAGTGAATAATCGTTGACGACAAGTGTCAATGTCGTCGATGGAATAAAATCGTTGCTCCTCCAACCAATCCCCCTACCCCCCGCCTCCCATCCGAGCGTATATCTTGATCAACCTAGTGCTCTCATTGTTTTATTAAGAGAATGACAACAATTGAGCCAGCAATTTCAGTTCTCTGGGTTGTCTGTGAGGTAGTCGAGGGGTGCAAAAGGATTGACAACGGCATGAAAGGATAGCAGGCATAGAAGCCAGAAGCCATCAGTGGGTTGTATAGATCTACTGGTTATTTCTGTTATTTAAATGGAATGGATGCTTTGCTTGCTTCTATGAAATCCCTTTTTATCATCATCATCAGTCCCATAACCTATATGGTCGTTGAGGCACCTTTATTGCAGTTTGTCGCACCAGCTCTGCCATACAACAACGGTGTGTCTTGGTTCGCTACACACCTGACAGATCCCATCTCTCTCCAGGTGGCGGATCAAAGCTGACACTGTTTGCAGCTAGGGCGAATGACGCCAATCTTGTGAACTAGACCGTGAAACATGACACATGTTTAAGCGTAGTGCTATTCATATAGCCGATGTCCATTCCAGGATAAACGGACGGAAGAAAACACACAAAACGAACAAATTACCCAGTCCATATAGAAAACAACAACACGTTTCGTGAAAACAAGTAAAGGTAGTCGTTCAGTTTGAATTCCCATTAAAACCCTTGTCTGGCGACATCTATAATGAACTATAATGATAGTGTAGAGATGTGTACTCTGTTTAACCCTACATAACATAATACAAACATATAAACTTCCAGACAGGGAGAAAAGAATGAATAATGGAAACATTAACAAACAATATCATACCTTACTGTGTGCTTTTCCTCGATCCCCAGAAAATACAAGTTTGTATGTTACAGTTCTACTTCGCAATGTATATGTTCATGAATAATTCCTGCCCTACAGCAATTAGTAGCGTATGTGACAGGCAACCAGAAAGACCCTTTTAGTAATGTAATTACTTACTTACTTGTCCGTTCACACATCACGTTACCACATCCTCGGCATTTAGTCCTGTAGTATGGGAGGAAGTCAACAATATTCTCTATGTGTCCCGATTTTATACTTCTCCGTATCACTGCCGATCTGGGTATTTGATCAGTCAATCTCACAGTGGCATAGGTGGACAAACCTGTGGGCGTGTACATGCATATGGCCACCACAACGTTGTTGTACCTGCCCATATGTTGCCAGGCATGCGTACGACATGTCCAGTTCAACGATGTTTGCGTGATATCGCTGCTTCCACAACGTATCGCAACAATGTTTCATATCGAATTTCTTTGTTTCTGATCTTATCCATGTATGGAAAATGTGAGTACACGCCGTTCCATTGTTCTCTGAGCGATCACGGCGTCTCATTATCTGGTGTTCACAAGTTCCACGTTAGTATCCCTAAAACTTTGCTGGGATGACCATGGATTTCATAGTGTGTGCTTTTGTCGTGGTATCATCTTTTGGAGTATTTTCCGTTCACTTGTGCCGTTAAGGGAGGTGGTTTGACCAATTTTTTCTCTTGTGTCCAGTGCATGTCGTGTCGGTTGTTGGAAGCTCGTTTAGTTGTAAGATATCTTCATGTCATTTATCGATATATCACATGGTCTGCCTTGTAACTAGATCTTATTTTTTGTATGCGCGCAGTTGTATCTGATCAGAACGCATTGTCTTAAGATGACTAAGCCACATTATTTACTCTATGAAATTGTTTTCATCACTAGGGGTGGATCGCATGATATGTAAAATGCCGTCGATTCTAATTTTAATATATATGGCAACACTAATTACTGCAGGTTGAGTAAGAATCGCGTTTGACGTTGCTAGAACAAAGTTGATCTAAATATACTGTTCAACAGTTGTTGCTTTATTGCCAAACTCATGTTAGGGAAAGGGGGAGGGAGAGTGGGTTAAACAGCATTGCTGATAAGACACACCATAGAGATTACGATATATAGTTTCAATTTCTCTATTCAAAACATGTTCCAGCTGTATGAACTATTAGCCATGCATCATTTTGTTATCGTTTACATGTTTATAGGTAGACTGGTAATCCATCTTTGATTTGATGTGAGCAAAGAACTATGTTCAGTTGAAGCATGATACTCAAGACCCGATCTCGTGCTCCTGCAAACAGATTGTGTAATCTGACCAACGAGAAGAGAAGGAGAGGAGGGTCGTTGACATTGCACTCCACACAGTAGCCAGCTTATTGAAGCGCGTCACAATTCACAACAGCCAGGAAAGCCTTGGTTCTGTTTCTCATCCGTGGGATGTAAGAAAGGTTACTATCATTTTCTACCAAAGAAATATCATCCATAGTTAACGCAACTAATGGCAAACAACTTCGACGAACAATGACTATGTTTTCCTAATCTGTACACTATATCTATCACAAGTTGTACTAAATCATTCATTTGATTTTCGTGGAAAGCTTCGTCCTCGTATATTAGACTTTGGTTGTCTGCAAAGAATAGTTCATGAAATGGTTTGAGTTCATTGTTACTTATATCGAGTTCAACTTCCGGTCTTGCATCCTTTGCAAAAGCATCTGCCATTAAACCAGTTGTTTTGATTGAATTGTTATTAATAAATCATAATGTTCTTACATTATCTAACAATTACGATTGTATCCCATAGTCCTATAAAGATGGGATGATGATATTCATATCTGCTCTACAAAATGCGTTTCTTTAATATGTAAAACAATATGTTTGAATGCTTGCCATTTTCCATTATTTGTATAACTTAATTGTATTGAGGTAAAGAAGACCAATCGAAGAAACAAAATCACGATTAAAAAAATAATAGAAACAATATAGAAAACAACTGACATTCAAATGATGCAATATTTAGATACATTCTACATATAGATGGGAGAATAAAGAGGTTAGATGACAAAGGAAAAAGTCAAGTGCTAGTATTGGCAGGTACAAATAATGTAAAGAGAGATGGTACAGAAATAATTATGGATAAATATAAAAGTCTTATGAGAACACTTAAGGAAAAAAAGTTTAGAAAGGTCACAATGATGGGCATTTTAGACAGAGCAGAAAGGTCAGACTATCTAGATAGCAAAATAATAGGTATCAACCTTAGGTTACAGGTGATGTGTGCGGACATGGGAATGGAATTTATTGATGTTAAAGTAGACAAAAGTAAAATGTTAGATAGCGGAGGTTTACATCTAAATGAGATAGGACAGCATGTTGTAGCAAAGTATATGTTCTATCATTGTGTTAAAAATTTAAACTAGTAAGGCCTATGAAGTATGAGACTAAAGATAGGCCTACAATAGGATGCTATAGAGGATGTAGTCAAGGGGATAATTTGGTGTCAGGGAAGTGTGAAATACATAGTAGAAAAGCAAACACTAAAATGATAAAGCAGAAGCAAAAAGAGGAAAACCAACAACATTACAAACTAAAATGTTTTTATGCAAATGTGAGAAGCATAGTAAATAAAAGAGAAGAATTGGAACTGTATGTAGAAGAAGAAAAACCAGATATAATAGGGTTAACAGAATCATGGACATATGAGGATATTGCAGATAGTGAACTTGAAATTGAGGGATATACAATGTTAAGGAAAGATAGGATAATTGGAGACAAGACTAAGGGAGGTGGCGTTTTATTATACTGTATAAATTCTGTTAATATAACGATTAAAGATTATTTATCATGTGGTAACAAAAATGAAAGTGTATGGGGAGAAATAGAAAGTGGGGGTGAAAAAACAGTGATTGGAGTGTGCTATAGATGTCCATCAAGTCAAAAAGAGGAAGATGAGGAGCTGATTAGTAGTATAGCAAAGGCAAGTAAAGGGAAATTATTATTAATGGGAGATTTCAACTATCCATAAATAAAATGGGATATGGCAGAAGCACTTGTAGAGTCAAAACCTTTTGTTACGTGCATAACTGACAATTTTTTAATTCAACATGTAGAAGCAGCCACCAGAGGCAAAAACATACTCGACCTAGTTTTTACCACAGAGGAAAATATGATTGAAAACGTTACCGTTGGGGAACTGTTTGGCTCAAGTGACCATCAAATCATCCGTTGGGATCTTATTGCAGGGAAAGAAGTAAACATAAACACGCGAACATACGACTACTCTAAGGCAGATGTTTAGAGGATGAAAGAGGCAGCGAACCACATAATCTGGAAAGATATTATTGTAGGAACAGATGTTGAACAGGAGTGGGAAAGTTTTAAAACAGTTTTAGAAACGCTAAATGAGGAATGTGTTCCATGTAGGGAGGTAAACCCCAAGCGTAAAAAGTGGATAACTAGATTTGTAGTGAAATGTAGAAGAGCAAAAAATTAAGCATGGCAAAAATATATAGAGGCAGGTAAATCAAAAGAAACATATGTAAAATATTTGGACAAGCAGAACATATCTCAGAAAGTGAATAAAACAGCAAAAATAGAATTTGAAAAAAAACTTGCTCAGAGGATCAAGACTGACAGTAAAAGCTTCTTTTCTTATGTTAGAAATAAACAAAGAACGAAAGACAAAGTAGGCCCTCTCATAGACAGTACAGGGAAAATAATAAGTGAGAATAGGGAGGCTGTTAATCTGCTCAATCAGTACTTTGGCACAGTCTTCACAAAGGAGGACTGCTCCGAGATCCCAGAGCCTATAGATATTTTTCAAAGAGACATGGATACAGCGGGATTAAGATCAATCTGTATTACAGAGGAAATGGTTTTTAAAAAATTGGAGGGGTTGAAAGTGAATAAATGTCCAGGTCAAGATGGTATTCACCCAAAATTGCTGTATGAAATTAGAAACCAACTAGCAAAACCATTGGCTATATTATGTTCTCAATCACTTACAAAAGAGATTGTTCCACGGGATTGGAAAGATGCAGGAGTGATCCCCTTATTCAAAAAAGGCAAAAAATCAGATCCGGCAAATTATAGACCGGTGAGTTTAACGAGCATAGTCTGTAAATTGTTAGAGTCAATAATCAAAGAAAACATTGTAATGCATTTAGACAAATTTAATCTAATTAGAAATAGTCAGCATGGGTTTACTAGAGGGAGATCATCCTTAAAAAATATATTAGAATTCATGGAGGAGGTTACTAAAATCATAGATAAAGGGGAGCCAGTGGATGTTATTTATCTAGACTTTGCAAAGGCCTTTGATAGAGTACCTCATCAAAGATTATTTCGAAAGTTAAAATCACATGGAATAGGTGGCGAAGTTGCCAAATGCATTGAAAATTGGTTAACGGGAAGAAGGCAGAGGGTGGGCATAAATAAGGAGTACTCTGAGTGGAGTGAAGTGAAAAGTGGTGTGCCACAGGGCTCGGTTTTGGGACCAATTTTGTTCTTGATATATATAAATGATTTGGACATTGATATGAGATCCATGATTGCAAAATTTGCTGATGACACAAAACTATGCCTGTAGTGTCTCATCTAAAGCGGAAGTGGATATATTGATGTCGGATTTAGATAAAATTCGAGAATGGTCTGTAAGCTGGCAAATGGAGTTTAATGTAGATAAATGTACAGTCATCCACATGGGTAGATCCAATATGGAACATAATTACAGAATGGGAGAAAACAATAATAGAAAGATAGATAAGAAAAGGGACCTAGGGGTTATAATAGATCACACAGGAAAGGTGAGTGAGCAAGTTAAGGTAGCAGTGAAAAAGGCAAATGCAATGTTAGGTATGATAAAAAGAAATATTAAACATAGGAGCAAGGAAGTGATCGTCAAACTGTATAAAGCTTTAGTTAGACCTAGATTGGAGTACTGTGTACAGGTGTGGAGTCCCTATTATAGAGGGGACATAAACATGCTAGAAAGAATACAAAAAAGAGCGACAAAGATGATAGTGGGATTCCAGAATTACAGTTATGAGGAACGACTCAGAAAAACCGGCCTACAGTGTCTCGAAGAGAGAAGAATTCGTGGTGACTTAATGCAGGTTTATAAGATGATCAGAGGAATCGATAAATTAGACTATAACAAGTTTTTTTTAAAATACAGCCACCTACAATAACACGAGGGCATAGCTACAAGCTGATTAAAGAGAGGTCCAGGTTAGATATTAGGAAATATTTTTTTAGTCAGAGAGTGGTGTCTGCTTGGAATGCATTGCCAGGGGAGGTAGTGGAGGCAGGGACAGTTAATGCATTTAAGAATAAACTGGATGCGCATAGATTTTAGAGCAAGGTGATGTAAATGTAACTGGTTGTATACAGACTCTGCAGGGTCTTCTAAACCAGTATAAAGATGTTAAGTTTAGTTATATTTATCAAAGAAATGATGATACGATTTGGAGGGATTAAATTTACATCCCATTAAATACATCTCATTCCTTTAGAGAATCCAAGTTGAGCTTTTAACAGCTGAGGTTCAACTATTGGACGTGTTCTATGTTCTAGTATTTTCCAATACATTTGTCACGTTTTATTTAGATGCAATGTGCCTTTCTATAAATCACAGTTTACATGTTATTGCATTCTTTCTTCATTTACCGATTGGTATAATTATAGTTTGTTGCCTATCATCTGATGCTCTTCTTTCTTTCCTTGATCTCGTAAAGATTATATCTAGACAAGTAGGGGACGGCGTGGCCTAGTGGTTAAGTGGTACGGCTCACAATCCGAAGGTGCTGGGTTCGATCCCCATCACAGCACCGGCCGTTACCCCGGGGAAGCAAACCCTTAGAAAATGCAGGAGGAAGCAGGCTCTTACATAAAATGCATGCTGAAGTCGGATGCACTGGGCCGACAGGCGCAAAATAAAAACACAGTACAACGCACACCGCCTTGGGGATTAGAAAAATACGGCGAACGCAAAAAAAAAAAAAATATCTAGACAAGTTACCCTTGTGCTTCCACCTGCTTGAATCTGTTATGATGGTATGTCATTCATACCTGGTAACTGGTTTCTGGGGTTGTACAGGATATGTCTTCCCATTTCTAAAATACGTTTGCCAGGTTCAGGTTGATCCTCGTGTCTTGGAATAAATATAGCTTGTCCACTAGTGCTTGTCTAGCTAAAAATGTTTTGGAAGTACTTCTTATATTGTTGTTGTCTTGCGTGCTTGTTTAATATTGAGGATCCTCTACTGTCAATAACGATTAACGTAGAATTGAAGCCCTCCAAATCGTATCATCATTGCTAGATATTGCATCATTTGAATGCCAGATGTTTTATATATTTTTTCTATTACTTTTTTTATCGTGATTTTGTTTCTTGGTTTGGAATTTCGTATTGCATTTTCAAGACTAATATTATATGTATGCATATTGGTAAGTTGTAATTTGCACGACATTGAAAGTCACACAGCAGAGGATCGCATATATATATATATGTTTGTGCTGCGTAGTGTTAATCTCTTCAGAATGCCATCTTCATATTCCAAATCTTCCAGCTCCATTTGGAGCACATGTCTTCAATAACTTCACATCGTTAACCGATTCCTTAAAGCTTGCGTGTTACTGGGACCCTAAAGGATAGAACAAAAAGTACCACTGTAATCTGCCAGAAATTGCATAAGAGGCAACCAAAAAGGGTTTGTCATAGGGCTGGCGTAGCCCCATCTGTAGCTTCGAGATGTATAGGTAGGTGAACGTGTGATGACTTAGCATATACTTGTTGAAGACCATTGATCCGTTGGAAGCTGACAAGATATTGATTGATTGTCTTTTTATATATGTGAAAGTATTTGTGTTTTATAGATACGACATGATGGGATTCCCGGCCTCCTTTTCAAATTCCAGTTATTCAACTATTAGAGCATTCTTCACATTTTACAGTGTTAGTATTTTTGAGCCTCTGTCGGACCAGAGAAACACACAGGCGAGTCTGAATCAAGGTCTATACAACTGTGTGAGATACTTGAATTGTTGAATAGAATTCAAAGCAGAGTTGAAGAAGTCACTTCTAATCCAATAAAGTTGGAAACTAGAGCACTAAAATCCCTAGTATTTTATACTCGACAGCATTGCCTTCCGTAAGACAACTTTCATTCAACCATTTGTTTTTCAAATAACGCTCAGTTTCATGTTATATCATCTGGTTCCCCTTTGAATACGGGCCATAGCCGATGGTTGGGTGACATGTGGTTGCAGATACCGACGTCGCAGTGGATATGGATATGCTATGGTTATCTGTGTCGAGGCCTGAATATCAATGTTCGACCTCGCTTTTCTAGCCGGCGTTCAACAAAGAAGTGTTTCATTTCTGAAAGTCATGTAAAGTAAGGGACTTTAAGCCAGCTGAATAAACATAGTAAAGAACAGACCCAGAAGAGGAGAGAAGTGTGTCAAATGAAAACAAACTATTCATATACTTATATGTGGGGACGACATGGCCTAGTGGTTAAGTGGCACGGCTCACAACCAGAAGGTGCTGGGTTCCATCCCCAACACAGCACTGCCGTTAGCCCGGGGAAGCAAACTCTTAGAAAATGCAGGAGGAAGCAGAGCCTTGTATAAAATACATGCTGAAGTCGGATGCACTGGGCCGACAGGCGCAAAATAAAAATCACAGTGCAACGCACACCGCCTTTGGGATTAGAGAAATAAGGCGAATAACAACACCAACAACAACAACAAAAATATACTTACATGTAAATGTAAATATATATATGTATGTTTATGTATGTATGTAAATATATATATGTATGTTTATGTATGTATGTATGTATATATATATATATATATATATATAGATACTGTATACTATATTATGTTAATATATCGATCAAAGATGATTTTTCATGTGGTAACAAACATGAAAGTGTATGGGGAGAAATAGAAAGTGGGGGTGAAAAAACAGTGATTGGAGTATGCTATAGATGTCCGTAAGTCAAAAAGAGGGAGATGAGAAGCTGATTAGTAGCACAGCAAAGGCAAGTGAAGGGAAAGTACTATTAATTGAGGATTTCAACTTTCCAGAAATAAAAACCTTTTGTTAAGTGCATAACTGACAATTTTGTAATTCAACATGTAGAAGCAGCCACCAGAGGCAAAAACACACGCGACCTAGTTTTTGCTACAGAGGAAAATATTATTGAAAACGTTCCCGTTGGGGAACTGTTTGGCTCAAGTGACCATCAAATCATCCGTTGGGATCTTATTGCAGGGAACGAAGGAAACTTAAACACGCGAACATACGACTACTCTAAGGCAGATGTTAAGAGGATGAACGAGGCAGCGAACCAGATAATCTGGAAAGATATTGTCGGAGGAACAGATGTTGAACAGGAGTGGGAGAGTTTTAAAACAGTTCAAGAAACGCTAAAAGAGGAATGTGTTCCATATAGGGAGGTAAACCCCAAGCATAAAAAGTGGATAACTGGATTTGCAGTGAAATGTAGAAGAGCTAAAAATAAAGCATGGAAAAAATATATAGATGCAGGTAAATCAAAAGAAACATATTTAAAATATTTAGACAAGCAGAACATATCTCAGAAAGCGAATAAAACAGCAAAATTAGACTTCGAAAAAAAACTTGCTCAGAGGATCAAGACTGAACGCAAAAGCTTCTTCTCTTATGTTTGAAATAAACAAAGAACGAAAGACAAAGTAGGCCCTCTCATAGACCATACAGGGAAAATAATAAGTGATAATAGGGAGGCAGCTAATCTACTCAATCAGTACTTTGGCACAGTCTACACAAAAGAGGACTGATCCAAGATTTCACATCCTATATATATTATTCAAAGAGACATGGATACTGCGAGATTAAGATCAATCTGTATTACAGAGCAAATTGTTTTTAAAATGTTGGAGGGGTTGAAAGTGGATAAATGTCCAGGTCAAGAACGTATTCATCCAAAATTGGTGTTTCAAATTATAGACCAACTAGCAAAACCATTGGCTATATTATGTTCTCAATCAATGTTCTGCAAAAGGGATTGTTCCACGGGAATGGAAAGATGCAGGAGTGATTCGCTTATTTAAAAAGGGCAAAAAATCAGATCCAGCGAATTATAGACCGGTGAGTTTAACGAGCATAGTCTGTAAATTGTTAGAGTCAATAATCAAAGAAAGCATTGCAATTCATTTAGACAAATATAATCTGATTAGAAATAGTCAGCATGGGTTTACTAGAGGGAGATCATGCTTAACAAATCTATTAGAATTCATGGAGGAAGTTACCAAAATCATAGATAAAGGGGAGCCAGTGGACGTTATTTATCTAGATTTTGCAAAGGCCTTTGATAGAGTACCTCATCAAAGATTATTTGGAAAGTTAAAATCACACGGAATATGTGGGGAAGTAGCCAAATGGATTGAAAATTGGTTAACGGGAAGAAGGCAGAGGGTGGGCATAAATAAGGAGTAATCTGAGTGGTGTGAAGTGAAAAGTGGTGTGCCACAGGGCTCGGTTTTGGGACCAATTTTGTTCTTGATATTTATAAATGATTTGGATATTGATGTTGGATCCATGGTTGCAAAATTTGCTGATGACACAAAACTATGCAGTATTGTCTCATCTAAAGCCGAAGAGAATATATTGAGGTCGGATTTAGATAACATTCGAGAATGGTCTGTAAGCTGGTAAATGGAGTTTAATGTAGATACATGTACAGTCATCCACATGGGTAGATACAAAATGGAACATAATTGCAGAATGAGAGAGAACAATATTAGAAATATAGATAAGGAAAGGGACCTAGGGGTTATAACAGATCATACAGATATGGTGAGTGAGCAAGTTAAGGTAGCAGTGAAAAAGGCAAATGCAATGTTAGGTATGATAAAAAGAAATATTAAACATAGGAGCAAAGAAGTGATAGTCAAACTGAATAAAGCATTAGTTAGACTTAGATTGAAGTATTGTGTACATGTGTGGAGTCCTTATCATAGAGGGGATATAAACATGCTGGAAAGAATACAAAAAAGAGCGACAAAGCTGATAGTCGGATTCCAGAAATACAGTTATGAGGAAAAACTCAGAAAAACCGGCCCACAGTTTCTAGAAGATTGACGAATTCGTGGTGACTTAATATAGGTTTATAAGATGATCAGAGGAATGGATAAATTAGACTGTGACAATTTAATTTTTTTTAATACAGCCACTCACAATAACACGAGGGCATAGCTACAAGTTGACTAAAGAGAGGTCCAGATTAGATATTAGGAAATATTTTTTTAGTTAGAGAGTTGTGAATGCTTGGAATGCACTGCCAGGGGAGGTAGTGGAGGCAGGGACAGTTAATGCATTTAAGAATAAATTGAATGCCCATATCTTTTAGAAGAAGATGATGTAAATGAAACTGGTTGTATAAAGACTCTGCATGGTCTTCTAAACCAGTATAAAGACGTTAAGTTAAGTTAAGGGTAATGCGGATAAGAACTGCTTTTGTTGCGTCCATATTTGGTGTCATTTTACTTGCAATAATTGTATAGTTTCTATTTCGCTTTACAGTTGTGTATCCCTCTGGTTTTGGTTTCTGAGGCATGTATCTAAAGTCCTGTCGGTCATCTAGATGGCAGAGGTGGTCTAACCCCCTTTCCAAAGACGGATGTGTTGGATTGAAAGTTGCAAATATCGCAGTCACGATGTAATCTAGCGACTTTACGCATTCGTCCTCCGGCTTTGTCATTTTGGAGAACAATGTGTCATTGTGAGAGAAGATGGTGTTATTTTTGGGGAAGAATGTGTCATTGTGGGTGAAGATGTCTTTTTTCTTAGAAAGATGGTGACTGTTGTATTATGCTCGGATATCTGGCATAACTCCCAATATTTGTTCACCATTTTGATTTAAAGCTTGTTAAGGCAAACATACCAAGATATTTGTAATTCCTTTGTTCTCACTTTCTGCCTTTACACTGAACTATGTCTCTACCACTATTAAATCATGCTGATGTGAAGTTTGGGGTGAGGGAAACTTATTGACGGCATTGACATAGTTCGTGAAGCCGCAAACTTTCTTGGTTTGGGATTAGAATGATATAACAGTCAATTTCAAATGACTCGTTCCTACCAACATAAATATAAATATATATATAATATAATGTTTGGGAATGTATTGGTGGGTGTGTGTGTGGGTGTGTGTGTGTGAGCTATTGTTTAACTCAAAGCAATACTAATTGAAATATCCCTCAACGTTATAAATGGCACAAACCCGTATCATGTGATCCGAAAGATGCAACAGTACTACAATAATGTACATCCGTAGACGTTGACGATCATGTTTCTCCACATATCAAATTCTTACCATGAGCTACAAGGTCGATGACCTAAGGTCCAGACCAATATTATGCCTGAAAACGTACGAAATAATATTCAGAAAAAATAAAGTGATAAAATAGTAATAAATGTATGTGGTCAGATACCACAATCAGAGAAAAACACAAACGAAACCTACGTTACGACCAATAGGCTTTCATCATGGACAAAGAACAACAATAATAATGAACTAGCATATCAGAAGAAAGGGAAGATTACATAAATTAGGGATATCAACATATAAGGAGAAAATCGCCTACTTAACTGAAAAAACGTCACATCACTCTTTCTCAGGTTGGGTGCAGGATTCCAAGTGGCAGACAAAGGTAAAATGAAGTAGCCAGAGGAGTGTAAGAAGTAGGAAACGGCCGAATAGGCTAGTGGTGGCTAAATATGGAAAGGAACATGAAAGTAAGATCAAGGGGTGGGGGATGCGTGTGCCAGAAAGACAATCCGTGAACGAATCCGCAGACACCACGATAAGGTCGATATTGGGAATAAACCCAGTTAGTGCCTACATTGCCACCAAAAATATCGTGTCGTTTGGTCATAGTCATAAAACATATGACTAGCATTCAATGCGAGCATATCATATGCAGGTTTCCGGTCCACGTGCAAAGTTCTGATCTCGACGTAGGTGTATCGAATATGTCTCTGACACACTCAGAATGTTACACACAGTGACAGCACAAGGCTCCCATCTGGCAATAACAAAAGTGATCTACGCATCCCGTCTCTCTGCGACGCCTCATGGCAAGAGCCGTAGGAATAAAAAAGAAGAAGATAAGTATCCCCGATATAGACATTGTTATCGTAATGTGAAGTTTGTCTTTTTGTATCCAACTGGTTACGGAGATTTATGTTGGCTTTTTTTCTTGTCTCTTTTGATTTAATAAAATGGGTTTTAATAATAGTATATGTAAACAAAAAGTAATTTTATGACAGGTGTACTTTCAATGGCATACTTGGAATCCAGGTATTGAAAAAGGCAGATGCTTGCCTGCTGTCCGATAGCCGAATGATCACCGCAGTAGATTCTTATTTTGAAGTACTTCCTGCGGATTACCAGGCCTTGGTGAAGTTAGTTGGGGCATTGGGTAGCAATTTCATTATTATTCTCAATGTTTTTGCAGAGCCAGTAGCTATAACAGTTCTACCGGGCCGTTTTCATGGCAGCCTGGCTAACAAGGTGAGGTTTCGAAGTGATCCCCGTAGTAGTGAGTGACACGCAGATGAAGCCAAGCATCGCACAACCGCATGGATGACTCCATTCACCTTCATCAGCACGCTAGGGATGTGAGGAAAGCAACTGCAGCCCGCCACTTAACATCCTTTTCAGAGCACACAAAAGAGTAACCTACTCAATGTGGTCATTCGTAAACAACAGTGAGTTGGCTTGTTAGAACTGGGATTACCAGGGATGGACAGAAACGGATGGACACAAAAATCATCAGGGTGTGGTTCGTTTCTGGTACCACCGCTCCTCCAAGTCGACACAGCTGTAAATAGATTCCTGGCGTATGACCTGGGGAAGATATAAACAGCAAGGAAGGGAACTTGCCACCCCTCTTCACATTTCCTGTTGTTGTTGTTGTTGCTTAGATGATTGCCTCACTAGTTTCTACTAGCGGAGGCTCGCCCATTCCACCCTAGACCGTAGTCTATTGCGCGATATCACGGCGCATAAACCAGTGCTTGGATGGATGTGTGCGACTGTATGTACCTATGCTAGGTTTCTGCGCCCTCAGAAGCTAGCCAAACCAAAGTGCAATGGAAGGGCCTCACCCTGAGGGCGCGTGTGAAAGTTGTGCAAGAGTGTGACTGTAGGACAGAGTCAAATGAAACAGAGTGAGGTGAGAGAAAAGGGGAAGAGTGGCCCCCAGGTTGAGCCTGTTTTTGTGATATTGTGTTGAAGAGTTATCTTCATCTCCAATGGAATTTGTTGCCATGGGACTGACCTTTACCTTTACTACTGTTCCATGAAGTCGGTGGCTATCATTTTCTTATTCAAACCTCTAAACTGGTATATTATTTATATGTTTATAATTATGATGATGACGAAAAGGATTACGATGATGATGGTTATGAAGGTGAGGGTTATTCCCCATTTGCTCCAAATCACGCATATGGTCACCAGTAACATTTGCCCGTTTTTGTAAAGCCTGTATCCGAAAATTTATAATAGTCATGTCAGTAGTATTAGTTTGACATGATTATGTTGCTAGCCCCAAACACAACACTGTGAGGTAGAATTCTTAAAATATGATTACAAAGGGCTCTATAAGTAACATAATGTTGTCCGGAGAACGGAATGTGTTGTGTCGTAGTCTACAGCTTGGCTGGGATATTTGCACATTACGGCCCGACATATCCGACTTCTCCTTGGTATACGACTATATGATTTTAGTGTGAGTCGAGCTACAGAAAAGTTAAATAAAGATATACTAATAAGAAACAAACAATGACGCTTAACATGTTGCTTCACACTGTGGTAGTGAAGGTGACGGTCGTTTTCAGGCGTTATGTGATGTTAATTGTCTACATCACGATATAGACAGACAAAGACAGGTCACAGGAAAGTGGTGAACTAAGCTAAACGAATT
Source organism: Ariolimax columbianus (assembly GCA_036924085.1). NCBI lineage: Eukaryota > Metazoa > Mollusca > Gastropoda > Stylommatophora > Arionidae > Ariolimax > Ariolimax columbianus. The sequence goes on from JAVGWX010000002.1 coordinate 132,793,259, forward strand.
TTGGCAGAAAAGTCCAAAGATATGTAAAGTGATAATGAAAAATGAAAAATGCGAAGCATTATCTATGGAAACTAAGAAGCGGACAATAAACATTAAAATGCATTTCGACATAATATCACCACATGTGTTCTTACGATTTCACCTGTTAAGGTCTTTGTCTCGGACATGACAAACAAAACCACAACTGCTAACTGCACTTTGTGAACCCAGTGTGTAGAACCATCAACGTATCGTTAGGCTGGCTGATATCCTTCTTCTTCTTTGCGTTCAGGATCTTTTGGTCATGCTATATCTGCAGGCTAGTCGCCATGATGAAGTCTGTAGTCTTCACCAGGTCGGAGCGGCTGCCCCACAGCGTTTGTCTCAGCTCCACACCCTCTGGCCAGGTCTGGCCTCTAATTTCTCTATAGATTGGGCATTCCTGTAGAATATGCTCAGGGTTCTGGCCTCCAGTTCCACACGGGCACTCATCGGTGTGTGAGATCTTCAGTCGGTACAGATGTTCTAATTACCATCTTTAGTTCTGTTTTCACTTGTCCAATCTTCGACAAAGATCTTTGTTCCATCGAAAAGGCGAAAATTATCTTTTCATGTTCTTAAGTTAAACCCCGTTACATACAAACCAGAAATTTGTTATGGTGGGTTTTTGTGCAAGCTTGATATATTTCATCTGGTCCATCGCGTAACACGCAGGTGCAGTGCTTTGTTCTTTCATGTTGTACATTCGTATTTATTGCGTCATTGATACCTCAGCCGGTTCGGCTTTCTCTTTCACTACCAGGTTATTTTAGCCTTATGATTCTTTTCTTGGCCTATAGTTACTAGCTCAGATTATTGGCCCTATATTGTTAGACTTATACCTGAGAGATAGTTCTATCCATCTTTACCCTATATCAATAATTTACCAGCCGTGTTGACTGTTACTTTATTCCTTCCGTGTAAACTGTGTTTATTCCTACTACTGATCGTCTCCTTCTTTTTGTGATCGCATTTTTGATGTTTATACCGACAGACGTGTTCCTGTATTTCGACCTTTGCCCGGCATTGTTCTTTAGCTGGGCATTGCTTTGATGTCAGTGTTAAATCGTTGTGCAAGTACATGTTCATTAATTTGCACATAGAAGAGGGCGCTGTAATATATGTTGGATAGTTTGTTCGTTTATTGTACTTGTACACATAGTCCAAGTCTGTACACATGTTTATCCAATGCTTTGTGCTCTGTCTTTGGGCGAAGAATGGCGATCTATTCCTGCCTGTGATCTTATACAATGTTTGCTATAGAGCCATCAGTGGGTGAAGGTATGCAATCTGAATACGATCCTCCCAGTTACGTGTTATGTCTCCGATCCCTAATTTAGCATTAATGTTCAACAGCCATATTTGTTTCCAAGGTAAGTGCTGCCAAGTTCTATTTTGGGCGCTAAGCGTTGAAAACAAATCTTTCGTACTGATTAGGAATGCGCCATACAAATATATGTTATTTATGTATCTTACAACTGTATGTAAGCCTGATTTCTAGCGGAGTTGGTGTCTGCTTCTAGCAGCTAAAATACAGGATTTGATCTCCTTATCGACACGCTCTAATCGACATAGCAATAAAGTATGTAGTACATCATCATCATGGCCAACAGTGTCTGCTAAAGGACTACATCTACAATCTACCTTTACAGCTTTACCATAGCATTTGTTGAATGGTAACTCTGAGTATAACAGTCCACAGTAATGTCTGTAATGGAATATAATTCAAACAATGAACGTCGGAACTCGTGTACGGCACGAAAAGTACCTATTGTGCTTCTTGAAAGTTCGGCTATCGTTGTGCGTTGGGACAACTGTGGCTGGAAAACATCTTAGTGAATTAAGCAAAAATAATTAGAATCTTTGGTTACTTCATTTGCATCGATACGAGACGTGATGAATCGTCTACAATGACACTGCATCTATTCAAGTCCTTGGGATTTAATTATTATCGGGTGGCGTGTGTTTCTCTCACTGGTTGGCGTAGTGTTCTGTAAGATAGGATCTGTAAGAAGGGTCTCAAACTCGCAGCTTATGGGTGGCTTGTGGTTGGCAGCCATTTTTGGTGGTCCGTAATCTGGGTGGGGTACGCAATAAGAAATTAATAAGAAGAATGGTTTTTCTCCCTACAGGAAACCACTGCCAAATCATGTATGTATGTGTTCTTGCAGGGAAGTGCATTTGATTTCACATGATGGGACTGCTAGTCCAATGGACACCCATTCTTCATTTATTCTCCGTTTTTCTTCAATAAGAAGCAAATGTATCCGCCGAAGCTCCCTTTAAAAGTAAGCATAGCTTCCAGCATTTGAAACCATTCAACGTGTCACTCCGCTGTGACGCTGTAACTGCAGTTGGTCCATTTCATGAAGTATGTATCCGATCTTTTGCAATTGCTGATTATAACAACAGTGTTTTTCTTTTACATGATGAGGGTACTAGCCGAAAACACTGCCCTTTTTAATCGTATGTCGCAACATGCTGTGATGGTGATAGTGTTCCTATTCTTTTCTTCCATTCCTAGTCTCCTTTTTATACAGGCCAGACAGAGCGCACAATCATTCAATCAAAACCAGTTGCTCCACTTGGTACAAAGGCCATTGAGCAAACTTCACCAATCGAAAACAGTCGTGAGCTATTCTTTTTTACTCTGTATGTTCAACCATATAATCCTAGTTCATTCTCACATTCTCCTCATCGTGTATTTTTTGCCAACCTCTTTTCCCCTTCCTCTCAGATGTCCACCACGTATGCAATATCCAGCCCCACTTTCTTGTCCTAACTTGTTGTTCCAGTGACTGCTGTTTGCTTATTTCCCAAATTTTCTCATTCCTAACCATGTCTTGTTAATGTATACCAATTATCACTAGTAAGAATCTGTTAACGAATCACTGGAGTCTTTGTTGCATGACTTTGGTCTCTGTCCATGTTCCCGCTCCACATAGCAGCACAGACTAGACACTGGCGCTGAATAGTCTAACTTTGGTGTAAATATGAATGTATCTGGATCCCCATATGTAGTTTAGTGTCAGGTAGGTCATTCATGTCCTTCCAGTTCTAGTCTTTACATCTTTACTTGAACCCCATAACCGGTCTATTGTGCTGTCCAAATAAATAAAGGCATCCACCTCTTCCAATGGCTCATCTTTCAGCTTCTTCTTCTTCTTCGATCAGCTGATACCCTGCTTCTAGCCCGTTGAGGTTCACGCAGGATATTGTGCGTCTCAGATTTCATTGGTTCCCCACCGACATTCGAGCAAGGTCGCTCTCACGACCAGACCGTTGGTTTGCATAAGTGGGCAGTCCCACGGGACATCTTCTGGTATTTGTTTGTTTGCTCCACAATCGCACGGGACTGTGTTTTTAAGACCTTTTTCTGTGTCTTGCTTCAGCATGATCGCTTCTCTTTTATGTGATTAATGTTAAGGATCTTGGTTTTCTTCATGTTGATATTCATTCTCAGTTTGACTGAATGTTCTTTCACTCTGTACATTCCTCTTGCATTTACCTATGACCTTGTGATAACAGTGCTAGATCTTTTATTCCCTTATGTATATATATGAGGGAATTTAGCCTCCACGGAATATTAGTACTTGTTCCATGGTTTGATCTCTTCAATCCTATTTTTAGTCTTAGTCCCCCTGAATTTTTACACGGCTGGGTGCTCCTGGGCAGATCTCAGCTCTTGTGTTAGCTGGATCTAGCCGGATGGATTATTTCCTGCTTAGCGGGTTTGGCTCGAACAACTTATTACTACGCTACGTTTGGGACAAATGCTGAGGAGGGTGTTAAACCGACATGAGAACCTATCTTAACAGACTCAAACACTAGAGCAAAGTAGACCGGAAACTTGCTAGGCGCCATTTATAGTGCTTTTAACGAACCACCTAATCATGGCTGGTAATATGCCATGTCTCACTGTCGCCTCTTACAACATGCTCTCTATATGGCAGAAGTGCTATTCTTGTCTTTGTCATACACAAAGACCCCAGCGGACAGCTCGGGGATCTCTTTAATATCCAATGTATAGCCAACAAGAACAGGACGGATGAGAGAATGCATCCCTATCTCTCTCCTATTTGAACACTAAAACTGACCAGTCAGTGCTCCTTCACGTACCATTCTCCTGACTGTATCTTCATGCACATCCTGTATAAGGATTATGTACTTATGTGGTGTTAAAATATTTATCAATAGCCTCAACCAGAATTAAATGTAACTATAACCACGAGGGATTCCAGAGTGTCACCGGGCTTGGAAAAGGTAAAAAAGAATAGTAACACTGTAACCTGTCGTGAATATAGTAAAAAATGACTAAAGGGGACTGAACGAATGGTTCACTACCCGCTACTGCAGAAATGCTGTTACAGAAAATTCAACACATACACACCTGGTCTTGTTTGATGACGTGACGTGGTGTTGGTAAAAACGTATGCTCCATAACGAGCAGAGTGTTGTAATTGATGGTTGATTGATAGCTATTAGAACAAAAGCACTCAATGTTCATAAAAAAACAAAAGGCAAAAGCCGCATTCTATCGTAGACGATGATCGCATAATTAATTTTTATATCGCAATTTTTAGTAAGGATTAACTGCGCTACTTTTTATCCTCACTCTCTCGTCTTGAGCCGCCCGATCCCAGTGAAACATACATTTGAGATCAAGTTAGAAAATGCAAGTAAAATAGGAATTAGATGGCACGAAGAGTCAAAACGGCTTATCAAAGCCAGATACATGACCAAATGGGAAACCGAACATACTGGTTACACCAAAAACGATGCCTATTACCAGTTGAACCGAAGAGAGCAGGTCGTTGTCTTCAGACTTCGCACTGGCCACAATAGACTGAGGTACCACCTATTCAACAAATTGAAGATAGGATGTACCGACGAATGCCCGTGCGGTACTGGTAAAATGACCACTGAACATCTGCCGCAGAACTGCCCGACATACGGGGATCAGAGAGAGCAGATGTGGCCATCACCAGTGGAACTGCAAGACAAGCTCTATGGCAGTGGCGACAGCCTCAGGATGACCGCCGCTTTTTTCGAGAAAATAATGGTTACTGTCTGACTGTGTACGCAGAAGAAGAAGAAGAAGAAGAAGAAGAAGAAGAAGAAGAAGAAGAAGAAGAAGATGGCCCGGATGTCGAGAATTGAAGTGTTAGGTACTTCTTCATTGTACTTAGTGTCAGTTTAATGCTAGCTTCGATGGCCATGTTTCGTCCTTGATGTCTGCCTTTCCTTAAGTGCGAGTTATGTACCATATTACTACTTGGTAGACTTGAGCGTGTCTTGATCGAGGAGCAATCCCGGACCCGTTGCCGCGAGAAACAAGCGAACAACAGTGTATAAGGTCAGATATGAAAACAAATGTAACATTCATAGCGTGATTGACAAATAAAACAGTCACAGAACATGTTGATATGGGTAAAGAATTTGAGAAAAAAAACACGTTTTAACCAACCAGTTGTTATCAAGCTCGTGTGTGTGTGTGTTGTGGTAGAGATCTTGTGATGTCCACATCGCCATTGTTTTCTTTGTTTCATGTAATACTCGCATTTAAGGAGATCTGGGGAATACATTCAATCCTCGGTAGCAAAAAACACTTAATGAAACTGCAATGTCATGTATCTGTCGGCCATCTATGTTAATACACGGCTTCAATTTCTATAATGCGAGATTATTAATCCACATCTACACCGTACAGTCTACCCAGCTGTAAAAAGACAACCAACTTAATGTTACATGTGAGAGTCGAGAAAAACTGCGCATGGACACACAAATTGGAGTCCAAGGACAATGGGGTCTCTAACACTCCATTCCTGACAGCAGTGTGTTCTATGGGACTACATTTGCTTAACCGATTTTAATATTGGAAACTGAAAAGCAGAAACTGTATATAGTCATGAAGTGACACCAATTTGATGTTCGTGTGTGTGCGTGTGTATGTGTGTGTGTGTGTGTGTAAGTGTGCGTGTGTGTGTGTATGTGTGTGTGTGTGTGTGTAAGTATCAGTGTGTGTGTGTGTGTGTGTGTGTCACGCGTGCGCGCCCGCGCGCATGATATATGGATTAGGAGAAAGGGTAGTTTTCAACAACACGTAATTACAGCGCGATAAACCTAAGCCGCGCGAGATGTTATCATGGCTACCAGAATTTATCACCGCTTAGAGAGCAGAGACCGTACCCTCTAAACTGTATTGTTTGACAATTTTACGCCAAGGAAAGGATGCTATTACAAAACCAAAGACAAACACTGCTATCTGCTGACAATCTGCTGAATAATGTATTCAGCTTGGCAAATATCACAGTTTTGGATGTAAATAATGAGTGAACATGAATATTGTATTCGGTGTGTGTGTGTGTGTGTGTTTGTGTGTGTGTGTGTGTGCTTGTGTGTGTGTGTGTTTGTGTGTGTGTGTTTGTGTGTGTGTGTTTGTGTGTGTGTGTGTGTGTTTGTGTTTGTGTGTGTGTGTGTTTGTGTGTGTGTGTGTTTGTGTGTGTGTGTGTGTTTGTGTGTGTGTGTTTGTGGGTGTGCTCGCGCAACTTGAACGTTCAAGAAACAATATCCCATGTCCTAATAGACAATAAAAGAAGTGGCCATTGTTTTTAATCTACAAATTTAAGCTTTTGAGAATTTCCGCATTCAGGTCACAAAGTGTGCACAATTTGTCTTGCGGCTGAAAGTGCGATGATTGGAGACATTTTCTCTATGTCAGTGCTATTAAGGAGAGGACGAAACAAGACTGCAACCAATGAGCTTCATAGAACATGACTATACTCGCCCTTCGTCGCCTACTGAGAGAGAACAGAACAAAATTAAAGAGTGGATCGAATAAAATAAAGATGGCCCCCTCTCCCAAGATGTACTTTATATATAGCAGCTGTGTCTAACTAGAGTGTCCGCCCTGCCTGTCGTCCAAAACATGTATATGGCGGCTCCCACCCAAATAAGAACTAAGAATGGTGAGACTGGATATAACCGAAATATTGCCCAAATAAAGCAACTACTCACGCGTACTTGACGTCATCAATGTGTTTCCGCTTAAATGCAATGGAAGAGGTCTGAGACAGTTAGCTAACAGCTGGTGTAACTAGATCAATCCCAATACTCAACCAGTCTTAGGGAACTAGTCCATGAGCAATTTGTGCCGGAATTTTGCTCTTCTGCACTTCAGAAGTCTTTGCTGCTTGCATGCCATTATTTACTGTCATCGATTTCTCGTTTCCAATTTTCTCTTGTCAAAGGCAAAACTTGAAGTATCCTTGGGAAGAGAAGCGATAATCAGAAAGAGTTAATGATGAAATGAAAGCTGTAGAACAAAAAACTGAGAAAGGGAGGTTCTAGTAAATGATAGAGATGTAGATGCACATTAGAGAGAGGGAGAAGGACAGAAATAGGCAGGTGGGGGGAGGGGGGAGGGGGAGGAGAGAGAGAGAGAGAGAATGAGGAAGTGGTCATGAGAGCGAAAGAAATTGAGAATATGGAAGAATATTATAGAATATCAGGTGACAGTGGCGCGAATAAATGAGAAAGCTGCATGGCACTATTAAAAGGACCAAGAGACAAAGAAAGAGCAAACAAAGTGATAGCTATGGACAAACAAATAAGTGGTGAGATGAGATCTAGAGAAAAACTAGAACTTTAGTGTTGTTGTTGTTTTTTGCGAATGCCCACAATGAGTAGATTACTCTTTTGTGCGCCCTAAAAATGGCATTAAGTAACAGGTTGTCGAAGCTTTCCTCACATTCCGAGTGTGCTGATGACGGTGGACCGGTGTCCTCCAGGCGGCTGCGCTATGCTTGGCTTCACCTGCGTGTCGCCTTGTTAGCCAGACTGTTGTCCTTAACAACAACCCGTTTCTATGACGACCAACGAGGAGGTCAGGTGAGGAGGGTCTTGGCCACTATATTTCTCCTGAACCTGGCTAACATTGTCTGATCAGTGTGTTTTGCTTGACCAGACGTTAGCCTCATCGTCCCAAAACTTCAGTGAAAGGGAGCGATTCAGATACTGAGTGGAAGAACGAGAATGTGAGAGCTGTAGATAGACAGACAGACACATAAACAGAAAGATGATAGATAGATAGATAGATAGATAGATAGATAAATAGATAGATAGATAGATAGATAGATAGATAGATAGATAGATAGATAGATAGATAGATAGATAGATAGATAGATAGATAGATAGATAGATAGATAGATAGATAGATAGATAGATAGAAACACAACATTGAAAGTTTATTTCTACACGATCACAGCTGACTCCCCAATCTTCACTCAAAACAAAACTAAGAGAAACTTGATTACGAACTAAAACTTGATAGACGAACCATTATGTGGATTGCCGCAGAATGGACGATTCGTGTCTGTTCCGCAACCCAGGGAATTCGTCCGTGGTCAATTCTCCTCCTCGGCGGTGGATTGTATTGATCGCTGTGCTAGTCACATATTTCTGTAGTTGGAGGCTGTATTTTTTAGATACTTCTGTTATACGCTGGATTTTCTGTAGGGATGCGAATAATAGTATCTAAGAAGTCTTTCTCGTGCGTGTTTTTCGTGATGCACTATTATATCTGTTTCTAGCCCTTGCTATTCTTCTTCTTCTTCTTCTTCGTTCGTTCTCAATCTCCCACTACCAAACCCTGAAAGGGTAAGTAGCAGAATGTAGTCCAGAGAACGGAATGTGTTGTGTCATTGTTTACAGCTTGGCTGCGATATTTGCACCTTTCGGTCCAACACATCCGACTTCAGCAAGCATTTTTTGAGTACCGGGTTAGCATTCCCTCTTCGATCCCTTCTCCTTAGCCAGTCTGCCCTGCTGCAGCCTGTTATCCCGGATCACCGCGTGGAGGTGTAGAAGGGTCTTGGCAGCTATGGTTCGCTGGCCCTGACGCTAGCAGTCAGCTATGGGTCGCTGACCACTGCAGCTCATGCGCTGCTCAGCATCTTGATCCCCCTTGCTATTCGAAAAATCAATTTCATTACTATTTAGATTTCCTTGATATGCTGATGAATATCTGGACTCTCGTGATGAAAGATTGTCTGTCAAAATCTATATCTCTCTTTATCTCTTTCTCTTGCTCTATCACGCTTCCTCTCTCTATCTCTCTCTCTCTCTCTCTCTCTCTCCCTCTCTCTCTCTCTCTCTCTGGGCTTCAAAATGTTTCTGCTTTCTTCTTTCCCCTTCACCGTTATCTAGACGGTCCAGTTCTCGTTGCTCGCTGCCGACGGATGTCGACTAGTTCTCTTCGCAGCTCGCACCCGAATGATCTGTCTTTTTGTCTTTCCGCTATCTCGCACTCGAATGATCTGTCTTTTTGTCTTTCCGTCATCTCGTACCCAAATGATGTCGACTTGTCCTTCCGCTATCTCGCATCCAAATGATGTGGACTTGTCTTTCAGCTATTTCGCACCCAAATGATTCTGTCCACCTGTTTTCTCCTCCCCGAGATTTAAGAAAAACCAGTTAATAGCAAACGTCACTACTGATCATGCTGTAACAGGCATTTGTGGATTTGAAACTAAATAAGCAAGGACATAAATAAAACATCGATTGATGGCCATAGCTACTGTGAGCTTACACTGACGCCCGTATGCTGTATAATGTGTCTGAATATTTGTTAAGTTTCTGGCTGTTATTTGGTGTCAGTTTTATGCCACTTTGAATAACTTAGTTAGTTGCCAAAAAGGTCATTTGTTCACTTGTGGAGTGGCTTCTACGCGGGCTCTGTGCGGTCCACGTTACCAGAGGTTCTAAAATATTCATCTTCAGCTCACAACAATTGCCATCAGATTAAAAACAAAGAAATTCAAGCTGGCATTTTTTGTAACGTAAAACAAATATATGTTATATACGGATAAAAAGACGTGTAACTTGTTAATTGTTATTATTATAATTGCAAGCACCGATTTATATAATGCATGTTATTAATTAATAAAAACCTGGAAACATCAGAAGAACACTACTGGTCCCATTTAAAATAATATACATTTTATAACAGATCTAATGAACTAACATAGAACCTGACTTTCATATATTTGCTCACTAATCAATCGTCTGACGTTTTGTAACAAATTCTGAAGGATATTACAGTCTTCTCACACCATCTCACATCCGCTAGCATCGTAACAGAGAGTTTACTGTAACAAAAGGGTGGCTTGGACCATAGTAATGAGTCGTTCACGTGGGGACTTTGGTACTAGTGAGGTCTATGATACTAGTGTGGTGTTTGGCACGAGTGAAGTGTGTGGTACTAATGTGGTGTGTGGTACTAATATGGTGTGTGGTACTAGTGTAATGTAGTACTAGTGTAGTGTGTGATACTAGTGTGGTGTGTGGTACTAGTTTAGTATGTGGTACTAGTGTAGTATGTGGTACTAGTGTAGTGTGTGGTGTTAGTGTGGTGTGTGATACTGCTTTGGTCTATGGTACAAGTGTGGTCTATGGTACTAGTGTGGTCTATGGTACTAGTGTATTGTATGGTACTAGTGTGGACTATGGTACTGCTGTGCTATATGGTACTACTGTGGTGTGTGGTTATAGTGTGGTGTGTGGCACTAGTGGTCTATTGTACTACTGTGGTATATGGTACAAGTGCTGTCTATGGTACTAGTAAGATGGGTGGTACTAGTGAGATGTAGTACTAGTGGTCTATTTTACTAGTGTGGTGTGTGGTACTAGTGTCGTTTGTGGTACTAGTGTGGTGAGTGGTACTAGTGTGGTGTGTGGTACTAGTGTGGTGTGTGGTACTAGTGTGGTGTGTGGTACTAGTGTGTTACTAGTGTGGTGTGTGGTACTAGTGTGGTGGGGGTACTAGTGTGGTGTGCGGTACTAGTGTAGTACTAGTGTGGTGTGCGGTACTAGTGTAGTACTAGTGGGGTGTGCGGTACTAGTGTAGTACTAGTGTGGTGTGTGGTACTAGTGTAGTACTAGTGCGGTGTCCGGTATTAGTGTGGTGTGCGGTACTAGTGTGGTGTCCGGTATTAGTGTGGTGTGTGGTACTAGTGTAGTACTTGTGGGGTGGCGGTACTAGTGTGGTGTCCGGTATTAGTGTGGTGTGCGGTACTAGTGTGGTACTAGTGTGGTGTGTGGTATTAGTGTGGTATGTGGTACTAGTCTGGTGGGTGGTACTAGTGTGGTCAGTGGTACTAGTGTTGTGGGTGGTACTAGTGTGGTGTGTGGTTCTAGTGTAGTATGTGATACTAGTGTGTTGTGTGGTACTAATGTGGTGTTTGGTTCTGGTGTGATGTGTGGTACTAGTGTAGTGTGTGGTACTGCTGTGGCTGTTGGTACCAAATTGGTCTTCTGTTCTCATGTGAAGTATTGTACTAGTGTGATAGCTGCTCTAGTGCGATCCGTACCATGTTGGCGAGTTGTGCCAATTCTCGAGCTGTACGAGAATGAGGCGCCGTACCAGTGTTGCAAGCCTCGTCATAACCTCTAGCCATACAAGTGTGTCGTGCCGTACTTGTGCGGCGTGTTGAACTTGTTTTTGTGTGCTGCACTAATATGGCGCACTGCACAAATATGTCGGATTGGTTGTACTTGTGTGACGCACCGTACTAGTTTTACACGCTGTGGAAGTCTGGCGTGCTGTAACTGTGTGGCACGCTATACCGAATTGGAACCGGTGGTCTATGTAAACAATGCGGGTTATGAATTATATACGTTGTTTCCCGGCACCTGTGCCATTACTTGTAGTGAATTATATTGCTTCTGGTGTGGAATTTATTAGAGCGACTTGTATATTGGTCCTAATCGTCGTACTCGGAAAGTTGAAAATGGCGGTGTTTCTAGTCGGTACATCTTCACCAAGTGATGTCTCCGTCAGATGGTGAGATGTAATCGGAAAAATTAGAATGTTTGACACATAACAAAATCAAGAGCAAGTACAGCTAGTGACTGAAGAGAAAAAGTAAAGAAAAGAAACTGGCATACTCATAGCAATAAATTGGAGAAAATAACTAGATATGTGCTGAGTTGTGACTGAAATTGGTATAGAAAAGAGAGGAAGGACACATATTTCTTTTAGAATTTTAGGAGCACGTGGCCGAATGGTTTCCAGGCCTGCCTGACGACAAGGAAGGCAGCGGTTCGAATCCCCGGTATGGCATATGTTGTTTTTCTGTTAGGGGTGAAATAAACAAACAGAGCTAGCACACGACGGGGCGACAGCAGTGGCGAAGCGGTCTGTAGTTCTCAGCCTTCAAAACCCCTCGACTACTCCAGCAATAGAGAACATGTCGTATGACAGTTATGACCGTGGTAGTGCTAGTCAAGACAATGTTAGCCTCTTGTGAAAACTTCATGTAGACGGCTGAACAAGGTAAGCACGGAGAAAGATTGATGTTGTGTTCATTGATATGACATCTAACCATTAGAGTTCATGAACAGAAACATCTGAAAGTGAAGGTCTAAGGTATGGACGGGATATGCATAACTCAATGTCCTACTTTAAAGGAAATATAAGTATTAACTGTTGTACTGAGCAGCTCCCAGATCGCAACGTTTTATAGATGCTGGCTCTGCTTTCAGTTCAGTTCAGTTCATCCCGTAACCCATCAGGTCGTTGAGGCACACATGAAGACATGAAAATCCCACGCCAGCTCTCTCTGTCTGTCGCCGCCTGACGTATCTCACCGTGACGAAGGCCTAACCACTAAGCGATGATGTCCACCCATCTCTTCCTTGGACGTCCTCGCCCTCTCTGTCCCGGTACGGATCCAAAGAGTATCGAGTTGGGAATTCCGTTGGACCTCGCGACGTGCCCGCACCAGGCCATCTTTCGTCTTTTGATAGTTGTGAACAGATCTTCAAAAGGACCAATAGCGTCTTCAACTCTCTGACGGATGTCTACGTTCGTGAGACGATCCTTATATATAACATTTAGGAGTTTTCTATAGCACCGCATTTCCATTGCACGTATTCTGAACTGGATATCTGCTGTAATGGTCCAGGTCTCGCAGGCATACAGAAATATTGACAGCACCAAAGAGCGCAGTAGTCTGACTTTTATGCCGAGGGCGAGTCGCTTGTCTTGCCAAATAGGTTTCAGCCGAGTCAGCGCCGCTGTTGTTTGTGCTATTCTTGCAATTACCTCTGGCTTCGAACCCTCTTCACTGATCAACGATCCAAGATATTAGAAACGTTTCACCACCTCAGATTCCTGCCCATTTGCCTCTATGACATATTGGAACCCTGCAACGTTATTGGTCATGAGCTTTGTTTTATCAGGATTTATTTGCATACCAAAACTCAGGGCCGTTCTATCCAATCTACCAATCAACTCCTGGAGTTCCCTCTCTCTGCCTTCTAATACATCAATATCATCAGCAAAGCGGAAGTTTGTGATAAGCCTGTCACCTATTTTAACCGTGCCAACATGTCCTTTTAAGGTCGTCTCCATTATTCTCTCCAAGAATAATGCTTTACACTCAATATATACATGTATGGACCAGATCAGATGAGAAGGAATTTCTGCACCGAATATAAGCTGTATTGGACCTGCAATGTCCTCTGCCTTTTGTCATGATGGTGAAATGCGATTAGCGTTTTCCTATTTATCTCGTCATGGTATCCTCTCCTCTCCTCGATTTCCACTGACACATTGTCTCTCTATCGTCTCTCTACTTTTCCGTCCTGAATACTTTTCATCTATCTTTTTTATATGGGCGAAATATTGTATTTCTCTGATTCTGATTTCATTCATAAACTCTATCTCTTCAACCCGAACCCGATAAAGACCTCTTACTTGATTTTCGAGCTGTTTAAGGGATACACTGCATTCTTCTATGTATTCATAAAATTGAGAGGCCACAATTCTCTCTTCCAACTATTGTTAATGATGCATGTGTTTACCTCAAAAAGTAACGGTGCGTACATAAATATATAACATTTGATGACTCTCATATAATATGTGAGTTATTTGTTTGGAAGTCATTTTCTGTTTTATGTTAATAAATATAATGTTGGCCATTTTTGTGCTTATCCTGGTTAATGATTCAGGTCTTTCATCATCCATCATCATACGTTAGGATATGAAAGATATTTTTTTGTTCTCATGTGATGACAAATCAAAGCAATTTAGAGTTGATATAAATAGTTCTCCTTCAAACATGTTGTGATAAACAGGTTGATGTCTACATCTCTTGTCACTACATGTATGCTTTGCAGCCTCATTTTACCACGCTCTATTCAACCAATCTGCAAACGATTACTTGACTGCCAGAGGCAAGTTTTAAAAAAACATAAGGACATAAAAAGGATCGCTTCAATCCACCATACAAAAGCTGGGACTTTGAAACATGAAGAAAAAGCTTAAATTAGACACGAGTAATTAAATACAAAACGTTAGAGCATTATAAAAGATACACAACATCAAAGAGCAAGATGCCATCTAACAAGATCAACAACAGAAATGATAACATGACATCTATTACAGGAAAATGTATCAAAATCAATATATTGTTTGACAGCGATTCCGTCTATTATAGAAGGTACCCCATACCACACCCAGGAAAAAGAATTATCACTTGCTTCAGCTTCTTCTACTTCTTCTACTATTTCTTATTCTTAATAGTTTTATTCTTCGTCTTCTTCGTATTCTTCTTATTCTCTTTATTCTTCATATTCCTCGCCTTCTTCTCTCTTCCTTCTTTGTTAACGACTTGTTTGTTAATACAATACGTTGTATGACATTTGACAGTTGAACTGTCACATCTACGACTTCTAGCACTGCAGACGCGCCTTCACCTTCAGCAGTGATTGTTATCGCTGTTACTTTCACCGATCTTTGTCTAACACGAAAAGATACTTTGACGTCAGAATTGTCCATCTCCTAGATACAATATCACATACAGCTTACCGGCATCACTTAACTGGGGTATTATGGTTTCTGATGGCGAGAGAATAGCTTCTGCTCTTATCTCTCGTTCGTATGAACATTATCACATCATGTAGAAGACGGTTTTTACTTTTAGCAGCTACGTTTTGTGATTGTTCTGTGAGAAACTTTTTTTTTTAATGCATGGCTTGTTAGAGACTATGTTTTGTGCTTGCCTTGTTAGAGACGATGTTTTGTGATTGTCTTGTTGGAGGCTATGTTTTGTGTTTGTTTTGTTAGAGACTATGTGTAGTGATTACTTTGTTAGAGACTATGTTTTGTGCTTGTTTTGTTAGAGACTATGTGTAGTGATTACTTTGTTAGAGACTATGTTTTGTGCTTGTTTTGTTAGAGACTATGTGTAGTGATTACTTTGTTAGAGACTATGTTTTGTGCTTGTTTTGTTAGAGACTATGTTTTGTGCTTGTTTTGTTAGAGACTATGTTTTGTGCTTGTTTTGTTAGAGACTATGTTTTGTGCTTGTTTTGTTAGAGACTATGTTTTGTGCTTGTTTTGTTAGAGACTATGTTTTGTGCTTGTTTTGTTAGAGACTATGTTTTGTGCTTGTTTTGTTAGAGACTATGTTTTGTGCTTGTTTTGTTAGAGACTATGTTTTGTGCTTGTTTTGTTAGAGACTATGTTTTGTGCTTGTTTTGTTAGAGACTATGTTTTGTGCTTGTTTTGTTAGAGACTATGTTTTGTGCTTGTTTTGTTAGAGACTATGTTTTGTGCTTGTTTTGTTAGAGACTATGTTTTGTGCTTGTTTTGTTAGAGACTATGTTTTGTGCTTACCTTGTGAGAAGTTAAAAATTTAAACATGTCTTTTTTTGGGTATTCTTTACAAAGAAAATATTGACCGTTGTAGTTGGTCTCTAGAAGAAAATACATGATCTGGTAATGCAAAAGTGCAGTGTGTAACAATTTGTTGTGCACGAGCAATTTGTTAATATTAGGCACAACCATGGCAGGGGCGACAGCCTCAGGATGACCGCCGCTTTTTTCGAAAAAATAATGGTTACTGTCTGACTGCGTACGAAGAAGAAGAAGAAGAAGGCACAACCTTCATGTGTTGTTTTTTATCACATTCTACATTCTGGCTATTCTCCGTGACGTGATCTACAGATTCATTTCTCAAACACGAAAATCTCCCCCAGATTAAACACCTCACGTTTATGGTTTATTACGTTCAAGGTGTGAAAACATGAATCAACGGACTCAGATTTTACCGTTTGTTTCGTCGACTTTCTTCAAATTAATCCCTGCAGCCTAGTTTTTACTTAACCTTTGGATTTACTCAACAACATTTATAGGTTGAGATACTGTGTTTTTCGGAATTTACTTGTAGCTGGTTGTTAATCTAGGTTTATGATACCATCCACATGTCTTTGGTATAAACGCTGACCGCGCCTGTGGAAAATAAAACAGGTTAACTAGCTTGAGTCCAGTAATAGGAGTTTAATACAGAGGTGAATCTTCTTCTTCTTCTTCTGCGTACACAGTCAGACAGTAACCATTATTTTCTCGAAAAAAGCGGCGGTCATCCTGAGACTCTCGCCACTACCATAGAGCTTGTCTTGCAGTTCCACTGGCAATGGCCACATCTGCTCTCTCTGATCCTCGTATGTCGGGCAGTTCTGCAGCAGATGTTCAGTGGTCATTTTACCAGTACCGCACGGGCATTCGTCGGTACACCCTATCTTCAATTTGTTGAAGAGGTGGTACCTCAGTCTGTTGTGGCCAGTGCGAAGTCTGAAGACAACGACCTGCTCTCTTCGGTTCAACTGGTAATAGGCATCGTTTTTGGTGTAACCAGTATGTTCGGTTTCCCATTTGGACATGTACCTGGCTTTGATAAGCCGTTTTGACTCTTCGTACGTCATACTGGTATCTATTTGTGGTAGCCTTGCACCTTCTTTTGCCAGTCTGTCTGCCTCCTCGTTGCCTTGGATGTTGCAGTGTGACGGAACCCACTGTACCACTACCCTTTTTGGTGCGGACTGTTGGCACAGTTTGCAGAGTGCTGCTCTTAAGTCATTAAGCTCAGTGTTTTTCTGGCTTTTTAGCGCTGTGACTACTTCGAGAGCATCTGTCAGCAGGACTATATGGCTCTCATTTTCACTGTGTGTTACCATTTCTTCCACTGCCGCCCTCAGTGCCTCTGCCTCTGCTCTGAAATTGCTCGTGTACTTACCAGTAGCGAATGACAGTGTTATTTTTCTGCCATTTGGTAGGTTCAGGAATGCTCCTGCCCCTCCGTTCTGTGTAGTGTTTGTTACAGAGCCGTCGGTGTATGCATGGGTCCAGTCCATGCTTGGGTAGCTTTTCGTTATGAAGCTTAGGGTAGTATCTCTCCTTTCTTTTTCGGTCTGGCAGTTTTTGTTTGCAATGCCTGGTATATTTTCTACCACCTCTGGAAATATATCCTGCCTCCAAGTAGGTTTTCGTACAGTAGTGATGGGTTTTGGTGTTGTTAGTGCGTTTATGGGATCTTCGTGCATCTTTGCTTTGGCTATTTCTGCAAAGTTTCTCCGCTTTAGTTTCCCAGTTCCCAAATTGTTTAGCCTCTGGTGCATTGGATGGTCCGTCAGTCTTCGGAGTTTCTCTGACTGCAGCTGGGCTCTGCAGTCTCTTCTATCGGTCATGGATTGCAGTTTTGTAATCTTTTCAAGTTCTACAATTGGCGTTGACTTCATGCCACCTGTTATAATTCTCATGGCTTGGTTTTGAAGTTTGTTAACTTTGTCGAAGTTCGCCTTCGCTGCTGTTGTCCAAGCCGCGATGCCATACTCGAGAACTGGTCTCACTCTTCCAGTGTACAGTTTCTTTAGTACAGAGGTGAATCAAATTCTGCATATTTCTATTTCAAATTTAGGAAATGATTGACATAATTTTAGTCCGGTTTCACCACTACATCTCTGTTCACACAACCAGCATGAGGGTAGGGCAATCGCTTCTACAGTTCACCTTCAAGCCCGAAGTATGTATTAAACTAGTTTTAGTAAATATACTGGTATGTATGGTTTTTATATATATATACATTAATATATATATATAGTTAAACCGGGACTTTTTGGGAGGAAGGAAAAGAAAATGTGCAAGTAGTAAAAATGCTATTTTTCTATATAATCTCCTGCAACGTATGAGCACTTTTCGCTTATTTTTTGCACTTATCTCTTAGTTTGTGCACTTATGGCTCAGTTTGTGCACTTATCGCTTATTGTGCGCATTTATCGCGTAGTTTGTGCACTTATCACAACGTGTGTGCACTAAATTCCAACGTTTGCACAATTATCCCAGCGAGTGTGCACTTATCCCAGCGTGTGTGCACCTATCCCAGCGTTTAAGTAATGCTTGAAAAACTTCCGCTTAGAAAGATTTGTCTGAACCAATGCAAATCATCAAGTTTCACTTCATTATCAGTGCTGAATTGCTGACTTAGAAATTTTTCTAGGGGTCCAAACAGGTGGAAATCGCTTGAAGTGAGGTCTGAGCTGCAAGTGGAGCAATCTGAAAGGCTTGCCCTTACATGTCAAAACGTTATTTCAATTCAGTGCAGACTTGAACTCTTCTCTGCCGGTTAAAAGCGAACAGATGTCTTGGCACCCAACAACCACTAATTTTTTTCTTCCGAAAATGCAAATGTTCATGAACAATAGTGTTCACCGTACCCACATAAATACTTGTCTCTTGTGCAATATCGCGAACGGTTATGTATCCATTTTCCAGGATGAGACGTTCCACAATCTGGATATTGACAGGAATCAATGTGGTAGATTGAGAGCTACCACGGCTAAGATTATCACTCACTGATGTACGTCCTTCTTTGAAATATTTACACCATACAAATGTCTTACTGCGACTGAGTGTCTCATCACCGTATTGTGATTGCAGTCTTATGTAAATGTTCGCAAGATTTACGTCTTCTTTCACAAGAAACATAATTACAACACGATGTACTATACAAGCAGTAACAGTGTTGTCCGTCATTGTTATTTATCTATTTCGTGATTGGCACATGGCAAGTGGGCCACCTAGAAGTAATGTAACACAAGTGATCCTAACAAATGATATTTCCAGCACGCTCTAACCCATTCGGGTAGAACTAGAACATACATTCCCGGTTCGATTTGAAGCGCCCCTTATGTATATATATATATATAAACGTACAATAAAATTATATTCTTTCTGAATTTGTATTTTAAATAAGCATGAAATAAAATGATATCCTATCTGAATATATATTGTATTTGTCAGTGATTTGATAAACATATGCAAGGGTACGTAATTGTACATGTGGTGTCGCGTGGCAGATTTCATGTTCACTTCCATGTATGAATGTTCACGTGTTCATATAGCCATTACCTTTTGCCTCCAAAAGTTATTGAAGGATGGACCACAGCTGCAGCTGGCTCTTTACACGAAACACGTAATCGAATTTTGTGCAATGACTATTTTAATGGAACTATTTTGCAAAGTAAGATTGTGATTTTCAAAGAAAATTGTTGTTATTCGCTTCTACATGCTAGTAAGCTACTCATATGTGCGTAACCATCTTCTTTGTTGTCAAGATTTATTGGCTTCCTTTTGGCGAGACAAGTCCCCATATACACACAAAAAACGCAGTCATTTGGGTTATAGCATGGCCAGGTTATCATTTCCGAAATGTGTCATATTGTATGAGCTTAGCCTTGATAAGCGTTGAATTATTCGTTTTAAAATGTACCTGTAGAAACAAAAACCATTTTTTTAAACACCTAAATCAGTAACAAAATGTATTTCAAATATAATAAACTGAAACTAGGCAAATAAGAACAAATAAAACACATTACACAATAACTTACATTACCAAAAATACAGAACAAACATGTCAACGAAAAATAAAAACATAATATTACATTTATATATATATATATATATATATATGTACACCTATCGAGTCCGGTGTTGAAATTGCAGTTATAATTAAGGGCTATAACTCTCTACTGCTTGGACTGAATTTGTTTGAATCGCTTAACTTTCCATTTTCCTCTTTCAGAAACTATAGTCGCAATGTGTTTCTACGATTAGTTTTCGGCGTTTTTGTTTTTTTTATTTTGAGCCGTCTTCTTGCTGTCAGCCACTGAAAAAACAGTTATCTTGCCATCCGTTTCGAAAGTATGACCTATCCATCTCCAGATTCACCTGTTTTTCCTCTTGCATTAATTTTATTGTGATTTGTCACACATTTGGGACAGTTATTAGTGACAGTGTGTGTGTTTGTATGTGTGTGAGTGTATGTATGTATGTATGCGTGCATGCATGTATGTATGTATGTATTTATGTATGTATGTATCATGTGTATATGTTCGTGTATGTGTATATGTATGTATGTGCGTGTATGTATGTAAGTGTGTATATATGTACGTTTGTATGTATGTTGATGAAAACACATATTATTACAAGAAAGTCATAATTATGATTTTGTTATCTTTATATCAAGACGTGTTTCTTCTTAGAATACAAGGCAATCTAGGTCATTCACTTTTCCACTGTCAAAATACCAGATAATTTACCACGTAATTGAATTTGCATGTACAATTTTTCTTTCACAATTCTCATGTGCAACTTTTTTGGCATGATTAACTTCTTAATTATATCTTAAAATGGTGAAAGGTGTGGTTTGGGAATGACAATTCACAAATGGTAATAGTCAACTAACTTAGTGCACGTGACAATCTGACCAATCAACAGTGAGGACATTTGTACAGGCGATGTCTCTAACACCCCATTTGCAATATCACTCGATGCTACTGAAACACTTTTATCATTTTATTTTTTTATAACAAGTTATTTTCAATTCGTTATTTTCTCTTTTTTCCAGAAATGCAACAATCTATACATCTGCCGTCCACGTCGATCGCCCCAACAACTGTCACTCTAAGAAAGAGACGCCGCCCATATTCAAAATTTCAAATCGCAGAGCTCGAACGTGAGTACTCAAGCTCCACCTACATCTCGAAATCGAGGCGATGGGAACTATCTCAGCTAATCAACTTATCAGAAAGGCAAATCAAAATCTGGTTTCAGAATCGGCGAATCAAAGCAAAGAAGTTACAAAAAAGGGAGGATATGGGTATGTCTCAGACCACGCCCAATTCGGTTATGGGTCAGAATCAACCACAGCCTCCAACACATCTCATCCAATCAGCGATCGCTGTTTCTTGAAGAAGGCGTGGCTTGTAGTTTTACATAAATTCACGTCATAAACAGCATACATAATGTTCGACATCTTCCACTAACGTGTCTCTGAATGTACATTTTGCGAAATTGTGTGTGATGCAAAGTGGATATGTGTTTACAAATACAAATTGTTTACAAATTGATCTATGTTTGACTGATTCATGACCATAACATATGCACAATTTGCTATTGATCTGATTACTGAGTTATCTGCTGAAATCACAGACAAGAAATTTACGCGTATTTATCCCCTGTATTTACCGTAGACAGACATTCTGTAAATAGAGTTGACATTAAGTTCTATGATTTTGTCTGCACTTATTACTTTGCTAATGTGCGAATTGATAGATATGCTCTATTGCCTCGTCCAGCAGTACCTTCATCAACGGTGATTCATTATATATCCATTTTCTTACTGCACTGTAAAAGAAAACGATGGCACTGCCGTCGAAGATAAAGCGTTGGAGACTATATTTTCCGGAATCTAAGCTTAAAACAAGATGAGGTGATAAGTTTCTTTTTTATATTAATTATCTAACCATAAGTTAGGTTGAGAAGAGCGCAGCGTCGATCATAGCTGATTCGTGTTACGATATGTCCAGCATCTACCTCAATAGGTAACGGTAGTCTCATAGCAGAAACTTTCGTTGGAGATGAAGTGGTAGAGAATACATTTTACAGGTTCTCAGCTTATCTAGCCATACGGTAGATCTCCATTTACATCTTGGTGTTCTGGACAGTACAACAGCTTGGAAAATGTACTCGTTACGTTACCATTAGAGACAGAAGTCTAACTCCTCTGCCACTCACAATAGACTTAAATGAAAAAAGTAGTCACATAGCAAGCCTTGCCGTCGGGTATGAAGTGTTTGTAAGGTCGTAAGTGGTCCTAAGGCTCCCATTTTTAATACGTGAGGTGAGCAGTTGTATTTATTCTTGTTTTGCTCTCTAAAAAAATGAAAGCTAGGTTCCAATTTACTGCTGAATACTATGGAGCAGGCTGCGAACAGAGCTTATTTTAGCAATATTAATAGCTCTTTAGCTATTTGCCGTATGAGACAAATTCTCTAACCAATTCTACCACTCAGAGCCGTAATGGTAAAGGTTGTCCAACATACAACACTGCTATCAGTGATGCCAAGGATTACCTTCTCTGTCTGTACCAAGATGTCAAACTTATGTGGCAAAGAGATACCTCACTCACATACATATGCTACGTTTCTGGCAGGACGTGACGATCCTGGGACAAAGTCACACTGGACTGCCTCTCTTCCGGGATAGTACAAACTAGTATATAGTCCATCATATCATTGCCAAACCCTATAGATACGAGTAAGGAAGACTCGATAGTCCTGCAAGACAACTTCCTAAGAGAGACAACTCTGACCAAAAACAACTGCTGCCTTGCAGTTAGGCTTTGGGACAGCCAAAGGCTAAGGAGGGGCAACCCTACAGAAACGCCTGTTGAAATCGGATGCACTGAGCCACAGGCTTAACAAAAATAAAACAGTGCAACGTAAATATCGCTGTAAACAGCGTACGATGAAGAAGAAGAAGGTGGCAAACTTCTTTTACGCCAACTGAGATTGCCGAACTCTAAGTGAGGTAGCAATTATCAGTAGGGTAAACTCAGCAACAGTAAAAGTGTAAAAGCCTACGGTAGCTCTCGTGCAATTTTTTACACCTGATCACTCAAATGACGAAAACCTGGAGCAGCACTGCATCTAAAGTAAAAAAAAGAAAGTGCTAATAAAAAGACTCCGAGAAGCCCAGATGAAGCATACATATGTGAGTGAGAGTGCCAGGAAGGTAACCTAAATGATTGAGACAATGTCTTTCCGTCTCAGATGTCCACTTATGTCGCTGGACAATGTAGGCAGGTCCGTTTTACGGACATTAACTGATCATTTTTGTTATTTTTTAATACGTATCTATGCAGTTTTTCTTTGAAACCGTCAACCAATCGTTTGTCATAGTTTCACAGTGGCTCTGATGTTACAAGTTAACGTACTGTAAGTGGGTATGTTTGGCAGTAGACTTGCTTAATGTTCAGCTACTTTCATTCTCTGTCTGTACATGTTACATAGAGCGTTGTTTTATGTTCAGGCCCTTTCATTCTCTTTCTGTACATGTTATATAGAGCGGTGTTTTATGTTTAAGTCCTTTCATTCTCTGTCTGTCTGTACATGTTACATAGATCGGTGTTTTATGTTCAGGCCCTTTCATTCTCTGCCTGTACACATTATATACGGTGTTGTCTCCACTGTCTGATTTTTTTTGGTATTTCTCAGTCTATTAGTCTTTCACCCAACGCTGTCGGGGATCATTTTGAAAACCGTTAATTAAAATTAACTTTCTCACATCCATTCCACTGACGCATGTCCCCAGGAAAATATTTTTCAAGTCTACTAACCCATCTCAACCTGTGTCTCATGTCCTCAGGACTAACCCCTCTCAACCTGTATGTCTAATCCTTCTTCAATTGGTCAATTCATTTTTTTCTTACATCCATCTCATCTCTGGAACGACAAGAAGCTATGTTGCTACATTAAGATAAGAACAAATATAATGGTTGCCACACTCTGATGCTGTTGTAGAGGATAAAGACAGACGAATTAGTTGTCAAATATGATGTCGTAAAAAGATACTAATTTGCATTACCCCGATTTGCGCTGAATATGTTAGCGTTCAACTATTATTGAACCTTCATTTAGCGTTAACGGGTTATTACTGTATATATACATATTTTAGATGAAATGAGAAGCGTGTATTACTCTCAGATTGTATACAAGTAAGAACATATACTGTTAAGCGAATATGAATAGTAAATAATACAGGGCAGAAAAGAGCACGTGAAGTATAAGAGTAAATATTATTTGTATTTTACATGGTTAATAAAATGTATGTTCTCCAGACATGTATGTTCCTCTTGTGTGCATTTAATGAAAGTTGTAACCGGAATTTGTTGATATTTCATGTTTAATATATGGTATGTTTTTGCTGTTTTGTTTAATAGTTGAGCGCATGTGTTGTTAGAGAGGTGACTGTACCGTTACCTTGTACCGACAAGCATCAGCTCACCCTGCTGTAAATGCGTACCTGAGTTGGGAAATGAATGAACAAAAAAAGAAACTGGTCATCCAACAGAGAAACAAGCTCAGAACAGGTACAATGATGTCCCTAAAGTGACAATAACGATGTCAATTTTTGATGTTTCGGTTGCGGTTAACATTTGTTCAAGGTTAATCAGATGTAGACAACTAATCAAATATTCGCCATTTTCATGCGAAATCCATTGTTTAGGTGCTTTTTTCTGGAGTATTTGTTAGTCTCACAGTAGAATTAAGTGCTTTTTTCTGGAGTTTTTGTTAGTCTCACAGCAGAATCAAGTGCTTTTTTCTGAAGCTTTTGTTAGTCTCACAGCAGAATTAAGTGCTGGTAGGAAATGAGCTGTGCGAAAATCCCGCATACCAGGCCTCCAATTTTTGTGAGGAGCGGTAATAAGTTGCTTCTCTTGCTGCCTTTTTTTCCCTTACACATTGGTCAGGTGCCCATTTACATCTTGATACGCAAGAACATAAATGAAGCAGAAGTTGAACGTATTCCGATCAAAAGCAATTGCCTTACAATCATACTAACCAGTGATGAAACATAAAGCCTAAGGCTTAGAGAACAAGAAGGGAAAAAACAATATGAAACTCAGGTTTCATCCATACAATATTCGCCGTGGAAAATAAAATAAACGAAAACGCAAAAAAAATAAGCAGTCAATGGACATGACAACCGATCCAGACATGAGACGACTTCCCTCTTGGCCAGATCGCTATCAGTAATGTGTGAAGCACAGTATGCCATTTAGGAAATGGTAGGCCAAACATGAAATTGTAATACTCAAACAAATGAATATATGCACCACCATACAGTACTCAATACATGTGCATATGCATCTTGTGACACGATATACAATTAAAACAAACGGACATACAGAAAGATGGACATTTATAATAATAAGAAAATGAATACATAAATATGTTAATATTGTTATAGTATATTTATAAAAATTGACACATACATACACATACACACACGCACGCACTAACGCACACAAACGCACACATACACACATATGCACACGCCTGCGAGCACACACCCACACATACATACATACATACACACACACACACACACACACCACACCACACACACACACACACATACCACACTACACACACACACACATGAATACGATTGTACCTTCTCAAGATAGCTAACTGTATAAGTAGACACTCCAAACACAGAATAAGAAATGAAAAGCTCTTTTTTAAACAGTCGATTGTCTGGATCGTCTATCGGGTCTTTGTGTATGGCGAAGGCAATAATAGCACAACTGGCCCACAAAGATCATGTCGTAAGAGGCGACTAACTGTGGGACATAGCATAACACCGGCCATGGTTAGGTGGTTTGTTAAAAGCAGCACAGATGACGCATTACAGGCTGCGGATCTAATTTGTTCTAGTGTTTGAGTCTGTTAAGATGGACTCACACATCGCTTGACCACCCTACGTGCCACTTGTCTCATTGCAGCGGACTAAACTGTTCGAGCCCAGGCAGTTAAGCAGGAAATCTTCCTCCCAGCTACATCCAGATTTATATCAGAGCTTGGACCTGCACAGGGGCATCCGCCCGTGTTGGAGTACAGGTCGACTAAGTGGGACATGCACAGGGGCATTCGCCCGTGTTGGAGTACAGGTCGACTAAGTGGGACCTGCACAGGGGCATTCTCCCGTGTTGGAGTACAGGTCGACTAAATGGGACCTGCACAGGGGCATTCGCCCGTGTTGGAGTACAGGTCGACTAAGTGGTACCTGCATAGGGGCATCAGCCCGTGTTGGAGTACAGGTCGACTAAGTGGGACCTGCACAGGGGCGTCCGCCCGTGTTGGAGCACAGGTCGACTAAGTGGGACCTGCACAGGGTCATCCGCCCGTATTGAAGTACAGGTCGACTAAGTGGGACCTGCACAGGGGCATCCGCCCGTGAAGAAGTGCAGGTCGACTAAGACTAAGACTAATTAACAGCAAAATTAGCAAACTGCACATATAAATTAAATAAATTGAGAAGGCTCTCCCTTTCATAAAGATAGTCAATGATTTCTATACAAGAAGCACCAGATAGCAAAGACATTCCTTCAATACAGACTCTGTGGTAACACACCATCTACAATCACAAAAGTCATCTCTGCACCCTCCAACACCTTGTTTTGAGGGTTTTGGTAGTCCTAATATCATCTATGTCCCCTCCGACAACATGTTCGCAGGATGATGGCAGCACCCTAATCCCATCTATGTCCCCTCCGACAACATGTTCGCAGGTTTATGGAAGTACCATAATCTCATCTATGTCCCCTCCAACATTTTCGTAGGGTTACAGCAGTAGCCTAAACTACTCTATGTCCCATCCAACATTTTCTCATTGTAGTAGTGGACCAAATCTCATCTCTGTCACATACAGAACTACATACACGAAACTAGACTGACGACTGGCTAGACCATTTCTAGCTTTTCCCCAGATCACACGTTGCAAGATTGTCAAGGTGACCCAGAAGCATTAGCATGGCAACTGTAACAGTATGCAGGCATATACTCATACCTTACTTCCCTCGTCCTAACAATCCTTTACTTGCTGTTTCCAAGATAAGGAAAGAGATGCGAACGGTAATTCATAGTATAGTAAGAGACAAAAACACAGCTAGAACAAAGGTAATGGTAGTATTTATAACTGTCACTCAATTTCAGCACAAAAGCATACACCACCATCACCTTTATGATTCAGATATTAGGAAAGAATGTTCACTGACAACGATATGAAAGACAAAAAACTGAATGGATGAGATTGTGATGAAAGACACATTAGAGTGACAGGGGACGGTATGGTCTGAAGGTTAAGTTACACGGCTCACAGCCCGAAGGTGATTGGTTCGCTCCCCATCACAGCACGCCGTTACTCCAGGAAGGCAACCCCAAAGAAAATGTAGGAAGAAGCATAAAATGCATGCCAAAGTCGGATGCACTGGGCCGAGAGGCGCAAATTAAAGATTAAGTGCAACGCACACCTTCTTGTTAAATATAGAAATAAAGCGAGCGCGCAAAAAAACAAATATTGTTAAACAAATTGGGGTGGCGATGTGGTACTGATAGATAAAAGTGAACTAACGAGATAAGGGTGACGAGGGACAAAAGTGAACTAACAAGATAATGGTGACGAGGGACAAAAAGTGAACTAACAAGATAATGGTGACGAGGGACAAAAGTGAACTAACAAGATAATGGTGACGAGGGACAAAAGTGAACTAACAAGATAATGGTGACGAGGGACAAAAAGTGAACTAACAAGATAATGGTGACGAGGGACAAAAGTGAACTAACAAGATAATGGTGACGAGGGACAAAAGTGAACTAACAAGATAATGGTGACGAGGGACAAAAGTGAACTAACAAGATAATGGTGACGAAAGACAAAAGTGGACTAATGAAATGATGGTGATGAAGGACAAAAGAGGACTAAAGAGATGATGGTGATGAAGGACAAAAGAAGACTAAAGAGATGATGGTGATGAAGGACAAAAGAAGACTAAAGAGATTGTGGTGATGAAAGACAAAAGAGGACTAACGAGATGATGGGGATAACAGTCAAAAGTGGACTAAAGAGATGATGGTGATGAAGGACAAAAGAGGACTAACGAGATCGTTGTGATGAAAGATAAACTGGACTAACGGGATGAAGAGGAAAGACAAATTGTTCTAATGAGATGGACATGACAGACAAATTTGATAATCCTGATGGGGATGAAAGATGTGGGCTGAGAGATAAAGCACTGAAAGTAGCTCTATACCACTTGAGTATTGCATTTGATCTGCTCTTCTAACTCTGAAAAATGGTGGTTGAGAATGGGTTGAGGGTGGTTTAGCTGACACATTGTACGTCGACTTCTGGTATAAGAAGAAATTATTCTTCAGTACTATAAATTACCTGGTTGACTCGAGTAATTAGGAGACACCCCATAATGATAGTATACAACGATAATTTTCTTGTGTGACCATGCTAGTCTGCCAGTGTTTGACGGTTCATGTGCTATTCTAAAATTAGCAAACTACAACAAATGTTTGACGATGTCAGAGAAAGAGATACTGCAAGTTTTCTCGCCGAATTTGAAACAGCCACACCCCCTTTTCTTAATGATGTCACGGTCATATATCCAATGGTTTGCTTAACGGTGGTACATTGCTTTAATTTGGTATGTTATCATCATGACTGCTGATAAATTCCAAGCTCGAAATTTCTGCTATCCAGGGCTTTAGAGTTTATCATTGTGATACGTGTTTTATGTTTCTGTGGTTTAATACTTCTACAGGATAAGATAGTGGGTCCCTTGCCAAACTCTCTTTAGTCTATTTTTACGGCATACCTGGTCAGCTACAAGGGTAGAATTCTTGGTTCCATTTTCGAAGAAGAGAAACATTCGAAGGGAGAATAGAACAACTGAATATGTAAGATTAGGTGACGAATGTGAAACTGTTGGAGATATATTCAGCCAAGCAGCAATAAGGCGAGATGTGGTGATTTAAAATAACCTTATTAAAGGAATTGGTTAATATCCTTACTAGACAGTTTATATTTTAATGTTCGGGGAAAAGTGATGGACTAAAAATTATTTAGAAAGGAGAACACGGGATAGTCCCTTTAAGTTAGAAATGTTGGCTTCTTTTTGAGAGAGGAGAACACGAGATAGTCGCTTTAAGCTAGAAATGTTGGCTTCTTTTTGAGAGAGGAGAACACGAGATAGTCGCTTTAAGCTAGAAATGTTGGCTTCTTGTTGGGAGACACGATACTTTTGATCACATACCGAGACATTTTGGTTAGATTAGAGCGAATGTATAATATTGATGGGAGAGAGGACTAACGTAAGCGTTAGATGAAATATTCGGATGAAGTTCCTCCTCTACTCCCTTTCCTCGGCACATCATTGTATGATGAGACATACTGATCAAAACCACATCACATAAAGGTCCGATAGACCTACTGATTAAGGCTTCACATCACATCAAGTTCAGATGACACGTTCTCATCAAGATGTCACATCACATCAAGGTCAAATGAGACCTTCTCATAAAGACTTCATATCACATCAAGGTCATATGAGACATACTGATAAAAACTTCACATCAAATGAAGGTCCGATGAGACATACTAATCAATACTTAACTGGCCAGATGTTCTCTCTTTTATATGCACAGGTGAGGAATTCTATCGAGATATGTTGTGGAATCTGCTTGAGCACACCGTAATGGATGATGTTCGTCCATCACGTATGATGATGACCACTCTCTGTGTTCAACCGTGGGAATAATCTTTGTGAACAGGCATCCCACAAGGCACGTCACATCAGCGTCAGGAGAAACATATTGGTCAAACCCCACCTCACATCAGGTTCAGGTGACACATACTGATCAAGACCTGATCTCACATCACAGGCAGGTGACCAATACTGATCAAGACCTGATCTTACATCAGGGTTAGCTGATACATACTAATCAAGTCATGATCTCACATCAGGGTCAGGTGACACATTCTGATCAAGACCTGATCTCACATAAGGGTCAGCTGATACATTCTACTCAAGACCTGATCTCACATCAGGGTCAGGTGACACACACTGATCAAGACCTGATCTCACATAAGGGTCAGCTGATACACACTGATCAAGACTATCACCATACGTACGATTCTATCTCTTGGAAGCAGTTTGTGTCCCAGCGTCAACGGTTGTGTCCCAGCGTCACAGGTTGTCCCAGCGTCACAGGTTGTGTCCCAGCGTCACAGGTTGTGTTCCAGCGTCACAGGTTGTGTTCCATCGTCACAGGTTGTGTCCCGAAGTCACAGGTTATGTTCCACCTGAATAAGTCTTGCCAGAGCTACTACAGTACTGCCCCGTATGAATGTATGTCTGTATGTATGTATGTATATATGTGCGTCCGTGCATGCTTGTGTGTATATGTATGTATGTATGTGGGGATTCCCTGGCGAAGTGGTCAAGCCGTCGGCCTCGTGATCAGGTGGTGTGGATTCGACTCCAGACTCCATCGTCGTCTCACGTGTGCTTAATGTGGAGTCCCCTGCATCTCGTAGCCACCTCCTAGTCGTCTTTTCCTTGAATTGCCACTGATTTCCGGCGGAACGAGACGAGAGAGTGAGGATAAAAAGGAGCGCAGTTAATCCTTACTAAATATAGCGCTAGCAAAATTAATTATGCCATCATCGTATACGATGGACGGCGGCCTTTGCCTCCATGTGCGTGTGTATGGATGTATGTATGTATGTATGTATGTATGTATGTATGTATGTATGTATGTACGTATGTATGTATGTATGTATGTATGTATGTATGTATGTATGTATGTATGTGTGTATGTATGTATGTTTGTATGTATGTATGTATGTATATATGTATGTGTGTGTATGTATGAATGTATGGATGTATATATGTATGTATGTATGTGTGTGTTTGTGCGTGTGTGTATATATGTATGTGTATATGAATATATGTAGTTGTGTGTGTGTGTGTGTATATGTATGTATGAATCTCCCAAACAGATGTTATGTAAGATGAAGCCTCCAATGGATATGTGAGAGATGATTGGGTTATCTATTTAGTTTACACATTTTAGTTGATGTAAAGTGAGATATACAGATGTAATAAAAATATGTAAATCTGTGTGTTTTAATGTATGAATTTTATGAAAATTTAATGTGTCAGAGTGCATGAAGTAAGAGAAGAATAGAGTCACGGTGAAAACGATAGACATAAAATGCTAAAAAGAAAGAATGAGCTAGAGAAAGCATCTTTCAAATATTTTAATATTATTGCAAGTAATGAAAGAGAGAAATCCCAGCTTATCTAAATCTCTGATTACACGATATGCATAAGCAATTATACCTTGTCACTGTATTTGATTTTTTAAATAAAACAAAAACGCGCCGATATCTCTCAATACATGATTTAGAAGAATTGAAAAGCGAAAGTGTGTCTCTGATTACTAGAAATCTAACGCAGAAAAAAATAGCTTCCAATTAAATGCACAGTTTGAACATAAAACCCAATTCATCTGTATTGGTAATCTCTAATTTAAAGAAATAATTAAGAAAGTAAAGATCATTTTACGATACCAAGTCAGTAAATGTGCCACAAATGGCTAGCAGAAATAAAATTATCAGCATAATTTCCACCAACATTAAACACTTATTTCATCTCTTTATTAGTGCAACAAAACATACAAGTATGCACGTGAGAGTCACGTATAATTTTTGGTGGTGTGTAGGACTTTAATAAAAAAAAATAATGTGTATAAAAGTAATATAAAATGCAAATGCCAAGCTGCATTTATCGGTCTGACACTCCCAGGTGGCCAGTACCTGCCCAAGATTGTCGACCGGAAAACGTAAGGCGAC
The DNA here is from genome assembly GCA_036924085.1 of Ariolimax columbianus. Classification (NCBI taxonomy): domain Eukaryota; kingdom Metazoa; phylum Mollusca; class Gastropoda; order Stylommatophora; family Arionidae; genus Ariolimax; species Ariolimax columbianus. The sequence continues at coordinate 132,824,892 of JAVGWX010000002.1, forward strand.
AAGCGAATCAGGCTGCTCCAAAACCCACGAAGTGTTTAAAAAAAAAAAATCAAACCCTTCAATAAACCAATAGGACAAGATTAGAAGCTCTTACACAACAGGGGCCAATAAGACAGGGATAGCATCCCTTACACAACAGCTGTCAATAGGACAAGGATAGCAGCCCTTACACAACAGGGGCAAATAGGACAAGGATGTCATCCCTTACACAACAGGGGCCAATAGGACAAGGATAGCATCCCTTACACAACAGCTGTCAATAGGATAAGGATAGCATCCCTTACACAAAAGCTGTCAATAGGACAAGGATAGCAGCCCTTTCACAACAGGGACCAATAGGACACGTATAGCATCCCTTACACAACAGGGGCCAATATGACAAGGATAGCAGCCCTTACACAACAGCTGTCAATAGGACAATGATAGCATCCCTAACACAAAAGGAGCCAGTAGGACAAGGATAGCAGCCCTTACACAACAGCTGTCAATAGGACAAGGATAGTAGCCCTTACACAACAGGGGCCAATAGGACAAGGATAGCAGCCCTTACACAACAGCTGTCAATAGGACAAGGATAGTAGCCCTTACACAACAGGGGCCAATAGGACAAGGATATCAGCCCTTACACAACAGGGGCCTATAGGACAAGGATAACAGCCTTTAAACATCAGAAGGATTTAACACAAGATGCCTGCAACCGGAATATGGGTGCATGGTTTTGAAAAAGTGATGAAATCCAGAAGCCTGCTTGAATACTTTCAATAGAATTTGTTTTACAAGTAATTCTCATTAATTTCCACCATCATCCCATTGTGGTAGAGCCACAATACACATTAACTGCTCTGTCACCTCCGTTACACTTTTCCTTTATGGTCACGGAGACCAAATTGCAAGCTATGACAGAGCTACAATACACATTAACTGCTCTGTCACCTCCGTTACACTTTTCTTTTATGGTCACGGAGACCAAATTGCAAGCTATGACAGAGCTACAATACACATCAACTGCTCTGTCACTTCCGTTACACTGTTCCTTTATGGACACGAAGACCAAATTGCAAGCTATGACAGAGCTACAATACACATCAACTGCTCTGTCACTTCCGTTACACTGTTCCTTTATGGTCTTGGAGACCAAATTGCAAGCTATGACAGAGCTACAATACACATCAACTGCTCTGTCACCTCCGCTACACTGTTCCTTTATGGTCACGAAGACCAAATTGCAAGCTATGACAGAGCTACAATACATCTCAACTGCTCTGTCACCTCCGCTACACTGTTATATCCTTTCCTGGTCACTGGGACCAAACTTCAACACAAATTGGCAGACCCACACTACACAACTCAATGTGAATCGTACACAACATAAGTTTATTGTCAGCGATTGTCATAGCAGAGAAACAATTGGCATACCAGTGATAGCAATGCGTCTATTTCTGCTCTACTCTAAAACTATTGTTGTTCTGGCCTTCGTGTTTATCTTTTGTCGCTTTTATTGTTAGTTTTCTTGTTGTTACTGTTGCTATTAATGTTGTTATTGTTGTTGTTAGTGTTACTGTTGCTTTTGATGTTGTTACTGTTCTTGTTTTTACTGTTGGCATTGATGTTATTATTATTTTAGTTATTGATGTTGTTGTTGTTGTTGGTCTTGTTACTGCTGTTGTTCCAGTAGTTATTATTGTTGTTGCTGCTTTTTAGAGCTGCTCGTTCTCAGGTAATCATTCAAAACGAAGTTTAACCGACAGCGGATTACAGTGAACAGTCTATTATTCAAAACCGTTCATTTTGCTGCAGAGCATTTGTCTTCAACTTTTAACTCGCCAAATCAACCAATTCTGTGCCATCTTTTCTAGCTCTGTCCATGTTCTCTCTGATGCAGTTTTGTTTGTCTCAAGTTCCCTTCTCTATTGCTGTTTTAGTCCCACGCTACTTGTCTTGATTTGAGTAACAAAGACTTTATTGAAACGATATCAGCTGGTTTCCGTAATGTGTGTCCTTTTCAACGCCAAAGACTTCTCTTATTATGTCAAGCCACACTGATATATGACCAATTATTACCCAGATTTCGATAGTAAGGACTTTATCCCACCATCGCATGCTGAAGTCGAATGCACTGGGTCTGGGTTAGTTCTTTCGCCGCCGCGATTGACTCTCACCAGTATTTGTACAGCGATCTCAGTCCAGCCAGACGGAGCGATAGCGCGGGCTTGCCGAAAACGCTCGCCCGCCCCTCCCCGGCTAGCTAGCGGGACGCAGTTCGTGCCCTCCGCAGAGGTGCCTTGCTGTGGCCCGTATCGAGAAACTTTGACAGTCAGTGGCGCTTTTTCGAACGCTTATAGCAGAGGATAGTTCGTCTCCCTGTTGCTCAGACTCTCGCAAAGAGCTTGTGACCGGCAAATGGAAAGCAGGAATAAAGCCTGAAGGCCCTCTCCTAGCCAGACCAACCCTCGGGAGAAGAGCAGGCCGGCAGGCGAAAATTGTCTCCAGTCTCAGTGAAATTCATAGCCGGGGCCGTTGGAATCCGTTCTGCACAGAGCGCTGCCATCCCTCCCCGAGCGAGCCCGGTCGGTCGGTCGTCTGGTGTGTGTACGGGCCCCTGTCAGGCGGTCCTAGGTCGACGGAGTGAGAGTCCGTCTGTCAGTCGGTCCCTGCGGCCGTCCCAGTGAAGATTTTTACACATCAGTCGTCCTCCGCCGACCGGTGTGTGTGGTTCGTACGTCTCCGACAGATATCTGGTTGATCCTGCCAGTAGTCATATGCTTGTCTCAAAGATTAAGCCATGCATGTCTAAGTTCATACTGTCTCACGGTGAAACCGCGAATGGCTCATTAAATCAGTCGAGGTTCCTTGGATGACACGATCCTACTTGGATAACTGTGGCAATTCTAGAGCTAATACATGCTTACCAAATTCTGACCCTCGCGGAAAGAGCGCTTTTATTAGTTCAAAAAAAAATCTTCGTTTCCCCTCACAGGGTTGCGGCGTTCCCACTGGTGACTCTGGATAACTTTGTGCTGATCCCTTGGCCTCATGTGCCGGCGACGCATCTATCAAATGTCTGCCCAGAGCCATGAATGACGAAACCCCTTCAAACAAACAAATTACCATCAAGCAGGGCGAAAACTTGCTCACTGGTAAAAAAAGCTGCACACGCTTTTCTCAATCACTATGCCAGAGAAAACCACATCGAGGTCCCTGCAAATAGGCATACAGACATAAGTGAAGAGCAAAATAGGCACGACAACATCAATACGGCACCTAAAGAGCATATGATGGCCAAATTAACAATGAGCGAAATGAAAGAGGCCATGAGAACATTAAAGAAAAGGAAATCTCCCGGAAAAGATGGGATAACAAACGAAATGCTGATGGGGCTGGGCCAAACAGCGAAGAGGAAACTGCTATCGGTCCTGAACCTAAGCTGGAAAAGGGGAATTGTACCCCAGGCATGGAAAGACGCAGTACTTGTACCAGTACCAAAAAGAGGAAAGGACAATACAGATCCAAATGGATACAAGCCTATCAGCCTACTGAGCTGGTGTCGGCAAACTGATGGAACGTATGATAAACACCAGACTGATGTGGCATCTGGAAGAAAAACGAATACTAATTCCACAGCAAGCCGGCTTTAGACAGCACAGATCCACTTAGGACCAGGTCATCCTCATAGCCCAGGAAATAGACGATGCCTACCAGGCACAGAAACACACAGTAGCTGTTTGGGTGGACCTGGAAAAGGCATTTGACAAAGTCTGGAAAGATGGACTCAGATTCAAGCTAAGAATAAGTGATGTTTCTGGGAAAATGTACAAGTGGATCAACCACTACCTCAAAAACAGTACGGCCAGAGTCCAAGTACAAGGGCAGATGAGCAAAAAAGGTGACACTCAAGCAGGGAGTACCCCAAGGGGGAGTACTGTCACCAACACTCTTCCTGGTGTATATAAACGACATTTCAGAGAATATACCAAGGAGAGTCCATAGCTCAATGTTTGCAGACGATCTGGCTATGTAGACCTCTGAAAAGAATCTCACCATAGCAAGAAATCGGATGCAGCAGGCCCTAACATCGCTGGAAGAGTGGGCAAACTCATGGCTGGTCAAAATAAACGAGGAGAAAACAACATGTACAATATTCTCGCTTTCAATCAAACCCCAAAACACCAAATTAAGTCTAAATGGAAAATTCCTGCAGCAAAACGACAACCCAAACTATCTGGGAGTCACATTTCATCGGCGCATGAAATGGAAAAGTCAGATCGAGAGAAACTGAATGAGAGCCAGAGAAAGAATGGCAATCATGAGGAAACTTGCTAGCACAAGCTGGGGAACAGACGAAAGCATACTAAAGAAACTGTACATTGGAAGAGTGAGACCAGTTCTCGGGTATGGCATTGCGGCACGGACAACAGCAGCAAAGGCGAACTTCGATAAAATTAGCAAACTTCAAAACCAAGCCATGAGAGTTATAACAGGAGGCATAAAGTCAACGCCAATTGTAGAACTTGAAAAGATTACAAAACTGCAATCCATGACCGATAGAAGAGACTGTAGAGCCCAGCTGCAGTCAGAGAAACTCCGAAGACTGACTGACCATCCAATTCACCAGAGACTAAACAATTTGGGAAATGGGAAACTAAAACGGAGAAACTTTGCAGAAATAGCCAAAGCAAAGATGCACGAAGATCCCATAAACTGTACGAAAACCTACCTGGAGGCAGGATATATTTCCAGAGGTGGTAGAAAATATACCAGATATTGGAAACAAAAAACTGCCAGACTGAAAAAGAAAGGAGAGATACTACCCTAAGCTTTATATCGAAAAACTACCCAAGCATGGACTGGACCCATGCATACACCGACGGTTCTGTAACAAACACTACACAGAACGGAGGAGCAGGAGCATTCCTGAACCTACCAAATGGCAGAAAAATAACACTGTCATTCGCTACTGGTAAGTACACAAGCAATTTCAGAGCGGAGGCAGAGGTACTGAGGGTGGCAGTGGAAGAAAGGGTGACACACAAAGAAAATGAAAGCCATATAGTCCTGCTTACAGATGCTCTCGCCGTAGTCACAGCGCTAAAAAGCCAGAAAAATACTGAGCTTAATGACTTAAGAGCAGCACTCTGCAAACTGTGCCAGCAGTCTGCACCAAAAAGGGTAGTGGTACAGTGGGTCCTATCACACTGCAACATCAAAGGCAACGAGGAGACAGACAGACTGGCAAAAGAAGGTGCACGACTATCACAAACAGATACTAGTATGACTTACGAAGAGTCAAAACGGATTATCAAAGCCAGATACATGACCAAATGGGAAACCGAACATACATGTTACACCAAAAACGATGCTGAACAGAAAAGAGCAGGTCGTTGTCTTCAGACTTCGTACTGGCCACAATAGACTGAGGTTTAACAAATTGAAGATAGGTGGTACGGACGAATGCCCGTGCGGTACCGGTAAAATGACCGCTGAACATCTACTGCAGAACTGCCCGACATACGAGGATCAGAGAGAGCAGATGTGGCCATCACCAGTGGAACTGCAAGACAAGCTCTATGGCAGTGGCGACAGCCTCAGGATGACCGCCGCTTTTTTCGAAAAAATAATGGTACGAAGAAGAAGAAGAAATGTCTGCCCTATCAAATGTCGATGGTATGTGACATGCCTACCATGTTTGTAACAGGTAACGGGGAATCAGGGTTCGATTCCGGAGAGGGGGCATGAGAAACAGCTACCACATCCAAGGAATGCAGCAGGCGCGCAACTTACCCTCTCCTGGCACGGGGAGGTAGTGACGAAAAATAACAATACGGGACTCTTTCGAGGCCCCGTAATTGGAATGAGTACACGTTAAACACTTTAACGAGGATCTATTGGAGGGCAAGTCCGGTGCCAGCAGCCGCGGTAATTCTAGCTCCAATAGCGTATATTAAAGTTGTTGCAGTTAAAAAGCTCGTAGTTGGATCTCAAGCGCAGGCGGTTCACTGCCCGTTGTCTCCTGCCCTACCGTCTGCCGGCTCTCTCCCACGGGTGCTCTTCGCTGAGCGTCCTGGGTGGCCGGCGCGTTTACTTTTAAAAAATTAGTGTTTAAAGCAGGCTCCAGCTGCCTGAATAATGGTGCACGGAATAATGGAATAGGACCTCGGTAATGATTAACAGGGACAAACGGGGGCATTTGTATATTCGTTAGAGGTGAAATTCTTGGATCGCCGCAAGACGAGCTACTGCGAAAGCATTTGTCAAGAATGTTTTCATTAATCAAGAACGAAAGTCAGAGACGCGAAGACGATCAGATACCGTCGTAGTTCTGACCATGAACGATGCCGACTAGCGATCCGCAGGAGTTGCTTCGATGACTCTGCGGGCAGCTTCCGGGAAACCAAAGTGTTTGGGTTCCGGGTGAAGTATGGTTGCAAAGCTGAAACTTAAAGGAATTGACGGAAGGGCACCACCAGGAGTGGAGCCTGAGGCTTAATTTGACTCAACACGGCCAACACTGAAATGACTGACATGCCGAGACCACTTTCGTTGGGTCTAATATGGAACGGCTGCTGGATTTTGACCCTCAGAAATCTGGGGTTAAGCTCTCTGTGGCTCGGTTGGAAGGGCACTACCATGAGTGGAGCCTGCGGCTTAAACTGATTCAACACTAATACTGTAGAATGACTGTCAAATCGAGAGCACTATCGTTGGGTCTAATAGTTAACATGTGCTGGTATTAGACTCACGGAAGACAGACCAGTCTCTTAACCTCCTAATGAAAGAGTGCCTGCTATGGCAATCTGGTTTAACCCTACGGAAATCGCAGGTTCCAGAAACTTGGCCATTGACAAACTAAAAAGCCCTCTATTGATACGTCTGGTCAAATAGTGAACGGGTGCTGGTAATAGACCCTCGAAAGACAGGTCACTTTTAACCTACTAATGACAGGCCGCTGCTACGGTAATCCTGCTCAACTCGAAAGGAGCCGCAGACATTTGGTTCACGTACTAGGCAGATAAGCTTACGGCGCGAGGCTACCATGTGAGGGATTACGGCTGAACACCTCTAAGCCAGAATCCCGCCCAAAATCTCAGCACGACTGCAATGGGAGGCCCCGACGTGGTGGGGACCTGCGGCTCGCGCTCCAGCCCCGCCCGATCGAGCCTCAGAAAGATGACTCTGCCGTCCGCCGATCAAAGCGGGCGGGAAGCTGTTTAATATTCACCCCATACGGCTATGAGGTTCGAAACAACAAACAGAAGACTTAGTTCTGGGTCTGGGTGTCGCAAACAGTAGAGCAGCCACCTCACTGTGAACTGTTGAGATTCAGCCCCTGACCATGAGATATGTCCGCACACCAGGCGAACAACATCTCCGTGACATTACCAGGCTTGTCCCCTGGTTAAATGCACTCCTGCCTCGATCTTTACCTCTATCTGCTATCAGCAATACCAATGGACGCAGAAGAGATGCAGGCTAGCGGACATTGCACATCTGCCCTACTGTATCAACCTCCCAGGTGGCGGGGAATGCTAGGCGAACCATCACTGAATATGTGACGATCCTGGGATACAGACACACTGGACCTCCTCTCTTCCGGGCTAGTACAAACCAGTACATAGTCCATATCATATATCATATCTCATATATCATTACCGCATCCTATAGACACGAGTAGTGAAGACTCGTTAGTCTGGTAAAACAACTTCCATAAGAGAGACAACTCTGATCACAAACAACTACTGCCTTGCAGATAGGCTGGGGACAGCAAAAGGCTAAGGAGGGCATCCCTCCAGAAACGCCTGTTGAAATCGGATGCACTGGCCCACATGCTTAACATGCAGTGCAACGTAAATTGCAGTATGATGGCAGCACAACCTATCAGAAAAAAGTATGGCGCTCATCCTGCGGAGTCCCGCTAGGCAGCGAGAGTGCCGTGCCTCACGCCTCGAAGAGGCCCACCCTTGACTACTGGTGGTCAGCCACCCATGTCTCGTGGAGTCAAGGCACGTGGCTATGGGGAAATTTCTATTGACCAAACGCACAAGACCCTCAAAATAAGACAGTGGAATACGGAGGGAGTCATTAACAAAAATCTTTCCGAAACACATCACTTGCATGATGGTAAGATTGACGTGGCATGTATCCAAGAAACGAACCTCAACAACAACCATACATTCTCAATCAGAGGATACCAGACCTTCCGTCTGGATAGAGAAGGTCACAAAGGAGGGGTTCTGATACTGACCCGAAACGGCATACCGAGTAGCGCGGAATCTGTCAATCACACCGGACAAGCAGAAATTGTAGGAGTTGACATAATGGCTCAAGAGACGAAGATCCGCATCTTTAACCTGTACGGACCACCAAACAAAGACCTGTCGCTATCGAGTATGGAAGTCAAAGACTCCAACTGCATAGTAATTGAAGACTTCAACAGCCACTCGGAGAGATGGTGATACACGGACACAGACAGCAGAGGTGACGAAGTGGAAGATTGGGAAACACAAATCTCTACCTAATCAATAGGCCGGAGGATAGCCCTAGCTTCTATTTTAGAACATGGCATACCACCTCTACTTCAGACTTAGCCTTTTCCACAGTGGACATTCACAATAAAATAGACCACCAGGTGCTAAACCAATTGGCAGGTAGCGACCACAGGCCAATTAGGCTAGATCAGGATATGGAAGTAGGCCCACCGGAAGCAAAACCGCTCCCACGTTAGAATTGCAAACGATCCGACTGGGACAGATTTGCAAGCCTGACAGATGGGCGGTGTGAAACCATCAACACAACGAACAACAAAATGAAGCCCATGGTAAAAAGCCTAAGCAAAGCAATAATGCAAGCTGCTACTGAAACCATCCAAAGAGGGGCAAGGAAAAATTATAAGCCCTATTGGAATAATGATTTGCAGAAAGCAGAAGACGCAGTCACAAATGCTAGGAACATGGTAGATCGAGAACAATCTATGGAGGCAAATATCGCCCTCAAAGCCGCCACGGCGAAATACAAATACACTCTAAACCAAACAGCATGAGAAAGCTGGAAAAACAAAACAGAAAGCCTCAATTTAGCCAAAGAAGGGAACAAACTATGAAAGCTAGTCAGAGCCATGAATGATGAAACTCCATCAAACAAACAAATTACAATCAAACAGGGTGACAACATGCTCACTGGAAAAAAGGGAGCAAACGCCTTTGTTGAACATTATACCAGAGCAAACCACATTAAGGTCCCTGCAGATAGGCATACAGACATTTGGGAAGAGCAAAAGGGGCACGACAACATCAATATGGCACCAGAAGAGCATATGATGGCAAAATTAACAATAAACGAAATGGAAGAGGCCATGAAAACATTTAAAAAAATAAAATCTCCCGGAAAAGACGGGATAACAAATGAAATGCTGATGGAAAAGGGGTATTGTACCCCAGGCATGGAAAGACGCAGTACTTGTACCAGTACCAAAGAAAGGAAAAGACAAAACAGATACAAGTGGATACAGGCCTATCAGCCTACTGAGCTGTGTCGGCAAACTGATGGAACGTATGATAAATACCAGACTGATGTGGCATCTCGAAGAAAAACGCATATTAATTCCACAGCAAGCAGGTTTTGGACAGAATAGATCCACTGAGGATCAGGACATCCTCATAGCCCAGGAAATAGAAGATGCCTACCAGGAACAAAGACACACAGTAGCGGTTTGGGTGGACCTAGTAAAGGCATTTGACAAAGTCTGGAAAGAGGGACTTAGAGTCAAGCTACAAAGAAGTGAAGTTTGTGTGAAAATGTACAAATGGATAAGTCACTACCTCAAAAACAGAACGGCAGAGTTCAAGTATAAGAGCAGACGAGCAAAAATGTGACACTTGAGCAGGGAGTACCCAAGGGGGAGTACTGTCACCCACACTCTTCCTAGTGTATATAAATAATATAACAGAGAATATACCAAGATGAGTCCATAGCTCAATGTTTGCAGACGAACTGGCTATGTGGACCTCTGAAAAGAATCTCACCAGAGCAAGAAATCGTATGCAGCAGGCCCTAACATCGCTGGAAGAGTGGGCGAACTCATCGCTGGTTAAAATTAAAGAGAAAAAAACCACATGAACAATATTCTCGCAGTTAAACAAACCTACAAACACCAAATTAAGTCTTAACGGCAAATACCTGCAGACAAACGACAACCCAAACTACTTGGGAGTCACATTTGATCGGCGCATGACATGGAAAAGTCTGATCATGAGAAACGAATGAGAGCCAGAGAAAGAATGGCAATAATGAGGAAACTTGCTGGGACAAGCTGGGGAGCAGACGAAAGTATACTAAAGAAACTGTACACCGGAAGAGTGAGACCAGTTCTCGAGTATGGCATTGCGGCATGGACAACAGCAGCAAAGGCGAACTTCGACAAAATTGGCAAACTCAAAAACCAAGCCATGAGAGTTATAAAAGGGGGTATGAAGTCAACGCCAATTGTAGAACTTGAAAATATTTAAAAAACTGCAGCCCATGACCGACAGAAGAGACTGCAGAACCCAGCTACAGTCAGAGAAACTCAGAAGACTGACTGACCATCCAATGCACCAGAGACTAAACAATTTCGGAAACGGGAAACTAAAGCGGAGAAACTTTGCAGAAATAACCGAAGCAAAGATGCACTAAGAGCCCATGAACGCACTAAGACCAAAGCCCATCCCTACTGTACGAAAATCTATCTGGATGCAGCATATACTTCCAGAGGTGGTAGAAAATATACCAGGTATTGGAAACAAAAACTGCCAGACTGAAAAAGAAAGAAGAGATACTACCCTGAGCTACGTATCGAAAAACTACCCAAGCATGGACTGAACCCATGCATACACCGACGGCTCTGTAACAAACACTATACAGAACGGAGGAGCAGGAGCATTTCTGAACCTACCAAATGGCAGACAAATAACACTGTCATTCGCTACTGGAAAATACACAAGCAATTTCAGAGCGGAGGCAGAGGCACTGAGGGCGGCAGTGGAAGAAATGGTGACAGGTAAAAGGAATGAAAGCCATATAGTCCTGCTTACAGATGCCCTGGCCGTAGTCACAGCACTGAAAAACCAGAAAAAAATGAGCTTAATGAACTAAGTGCAGTACTCTGTCAACTATGCCAAGTGTCCGTACCAAAAAGGTTAGTGGTACAGTGGGTTCCATCCCACTGCAACATCCAAGGCAACGAGGAGGCAGACAGACTGGCAAAAGAAGGTGCAAGACTACCACAACCAGAAACTAGTATGACATACGAAGAGTCAAAACGGCTTATTAGAGCTAGATACATGACCAAATGGTAAAACCGAACACACTGGCTACACCAAAAACGATGCCTATTACCAGTTGAACAGAAGAGAGCAGGTCGTGGTCTTCAGACTTCACACTGGCCACAATAGACTTAGGTACCAACTATTCAACAAATTGAAGATAGGTGGCACTGACGAATGCCCGTGCGGTACCGGGAAAATGACCGCTGAACATTTGCTGCAAAACTGCCCGGCATACGAGGATCAGAGAGAGCAGATGTGGCCATCACCAGTGGCAACACTGGACAAGCTCTATGGCAGTGTCGACAGCCTCAGGATGACGGCTGCTTTTTTCGAAAAAATTAAGGTTGATGTCTGACTGCGTACGATGAAGAAGAAGAAGAAGAAGAATGCACTGGGCCGACAGGCGCAAAATAAAAATCACAGTGCAACGCACACTGCCTTTGGGGAATAGAGAAATAAGGCGAACGCAAAACAAAACAACAAAAAACAACAAACAATCCAATCATTTAATTTTCTCTATTCGGCATATATTGGTGAAATCGTGAACTTGTTTCTTGACATTAGAGATCAATATCTTTGATTTCTTGGTAGATTTGGTCTCTTTTAATATCCATAAATTATGTAAAATAATGAATGCCCTTTTTTGCCTCATGTATTCTTCATTTGATATCTCTTTCTGTACCTTCTTTTTAGTGAACATTTTTACCAAGATTACAGTGTTACATCTTGAGGTGTACTGAAGAAAATGAATAAAGATCCTCCAGACTGTAGTGCAATGCAAAGTTTCTCACTAGAACTACCAGTATGAGGGCCACAGTTTCATCCCCAACCTCGCTGGTCATTCTGCTGTAACGCAACCAGTTTCTATGTTCACGAGAAGCAGGCAAACTGGAAGCCTTCATCAGGATGCTAGACCTGAACTAAGCTACGTTGTTCCCCAGCTTGTCGATTTGGGGGGGGGGGGGGCGGCTGAGACTAGCAACCCTTTCATTGAAAACCAGTAATTACATAAACCAACATTGAACGAACATACAAAAACGTCTTTAACCCGACCTCCCATTAGAGATCAGCTGTATTGTTGGTCGTCTTCTTTGCACGGATCGCTGACAATGAAAAAGAACAAGAACAAAAACAATATGAAGAGGACGAAAAGAGGAGAAGAAATAAAGAGGATGATGAAATATAGAAAAGAAAAAAAAAGGAAATAAAAAAAGGAGATAAATTAGAAGGAGAAGAAGAGCAATAACAATAATTAAAAAAACAAGAACAAGAAGATCGTGATATTTAAGCAGACATTAAAATTGACGAAACAGAAAATAATGCTACTGTAAAACCTACAAACTGTAAATAGCATTCCAGTGTCTGAATAAAACAATGGTAGAATCATCGTTTGGAGCGGTAAATACACGATGTTAGATCCATGTTATCCTTATGATCCAATCTACCTATCTTAACTTAACTTAACGTCTTTATACTGGTTTAGAAGACTCTGCAGAGTCTGTATACAACCAGTTTCATGTATATTACCTACCCCTAAAAATATAGGCATCCAATCTATTCTTAAATGCATTAATTGCCCCTGCCTTCACTACTTCCTGCGGCCATTCATCGCTCTTTGACTAAAAATATATTTCCTGACATCTAACCTGGACCTTTCTTTAGTTAATTTGTAGATATTCCCTCTTGATCTTGTAGGTGGTTGTGTTTTGAAAAACTTGTTATAGTCTAATCTTTTCGTTCCTTTTATTATCTTATAAACCAGTAGTAAGTCACTTCGAATTCTTCTCTTTTCTAAATACTGAACGCCGGTTTTTCTGAGTCTTTCCTCGTAACTGTAATTCTGGAATCCCACTATCAGCTTTGCCGCTCTTTTTTTGTATTCTTTCCAGCATGGCTATATTCCCTCTTTGTTAAGGGATCCCAACCTGTACACATTACTCCAATCTAGGTTTAACTAACGCTTTATGGAGGTTGACTATCACTTCCTTGCTCCTATGTTTAATGTTTCTTTTTGTCATACCTAACATTACATTTGCCTTTTTCACAGCTACCTGGACTTGCACACTCACATTACCTGTATGATCTATTATAACCCCTAGGTCCATTTCCTTATCTATCTTTTGAATATTGTTTTCTCCCATTCTGTAACCATGTTCCATATTGGATCTACCCATGTGGATGACTCTACATTTATCTACATAAAACTCCATTTGCCAGCTACAGACCATTCTCGAATTGTATCTAAATCCGACCTCAAAATATTCACTTCTGCTTTAGTGGAGACACTACTGTATAGTATTGTGTCATCAGCAAATTTTGCAATAATGGATTCCATATCAATGTCCAAATCGTTTATATAAATCAAGAACAACATTGGTCCCAAAACCGAGCCCTGTGGTACTCAACTGTTTACTTCACACCACTCAGAGTTCTCCTTATTTATACCCACCCTCTGCCTTCTTCCCGTTAACCAATTGTCGATCCATTTGGCAACTTCCCCAACTATTCAATATGATTTTAACTTTCTAAATAATCTTCGATGAGGTACTCTATCTGTTAAATCTGTTAATGTATGGCTTGCTTACTGTTAGCAAAGGAAAGCATCGAAGATAAGAACTGTCATCTCACCTCATTAAAAACGTAACATTTCCTCTTTTACATTAGTTGGTTAATTGCAAATCGCAAGAGGTGATGGAGACATCATCAGACGGTTTTTTAAATGTGTTTTGAGGATGTAACTTGAGCTGTATTTGGATTATAGTGAGGATGAAAATGCGGCCATCATCAACCTCATTCTCTCGTCCTGAGATATCTTGGACCAGTGGCAAGACTATATGTTGAGACGACTAAAGGTAACTAAGAATGCATGCAAGTCTGGTCTTATTTCCCTTTAGACCATCGACCGCTTGAAACTTGCGGTATTCAATCGTTACCGTTTCCTTTCATCGCTAAGACAGGTGAGTAAATTTACACCTCGGCTACTGCGACTCACTTAACATTATGTGGTGAAAGGGACACAACCGCATTTTAAACACTCAGCTTTAAGACCTTACGACTTATCTAGCGTGACTATTGGCAAAGCAATTGATAAATTAGAAGTAGTATTTATTCTTCTTCCTCTTCGTTGTCATTCGTTCTCAAACTGACGCTACAAAGTCATGAAAAGGATTCTGCAAGGGGCAGGACGTTGTTGAGATAACAGAATGCGCTGCCGTAATCTGCACCTTGGCACTTAGACATCTTATCAACACAACTTACTATCATTTTCATTTGCTTAATTTAACTTCAGACTTAAAAAAACTTATCCACACCAATAAAACCCACAATCCTTATCATTTGAGCAATATAACTCCAGACTTTAAGATCATATCAACATTAATAAAACACAATCATTGCCATTTTTTCAACAAAACTTTACACTTAAACAGACGAAGTAGCTTCAAAACGTTTCCGGAGTAGACTCATGTTTGAAGGAAAGATGAAATTATGGAGAATATATATTCATAAGTTGGTAGTGACCTTCACAAAATGACATAGCAGACGTGACCTTAACATATACTCTCGAACAGAAGTTATGGAATTGTGTTTGTGTATTGTGCTCGTTGCATCATCGGAGTTGAAAATGTCATTGATTGAACAACGTACAAATGTCAAATTCTGTGTTTTTGCTTAAGAAGTCACCCTCAGTGACACAAACATTGTTTAATAAAGCATATGGTGATACCGCAATGAAGAAATAGTAAGTATTTGAGTGGCACAAGCGTTTCCATGAAGATTGTGTTAGTGTCGATGATGGGTTACGTAGTGGACCTCAATAAAAGCATTGAGCGTGTTCGAAACGTTGTGTGTTCTGACAGAAAACTTAGTGTCGAGAAAATAGCCTCAGAGATCAGTAGGAAGTTGCCGCAGTATTCTCCCCCATGAACTGCACATACCACTTGTTTGTCAAAACATGGTTCCCAAAATGTTATTAACAAAAAAGAAACGAGATTGACCCTGCCAAGAGACCTATCACAATGGCTGATAAATATAGCCATTTTCTCAACAACATAATCACTTGAGATGAGACCTGTGTTTTTTGGGTTTTTTTTTATACGATCCGCAGACAAGCGTCAGTTCTCTGAATGCAAGTCTCCCACATCTCCCCGGACAACACATTTCGTTTAGACAAGAGCATAGAAAAAGTTATGTTGGAAGTTTGAATTTAAATATACAGGGTATTTTCTACCATGAATTCATTCCTGAAGGTTGAAAGGTTAACAAGAAAATGTACGTTGATATCCTCCGTCGTCTAAGACATGCAATCAGAAGAAAATGACCAGAAAAATGGACAATAGTTGGATTATGATGTATGACAGTGAGCCAGAATATCGATCCCAGCTAGTAAAGCAGTACCTCGCAAAGCACAATGTGATTATTTGTTCCTGATTCCCGAATGCGGGTTGACAATTTTGAAATAATTAAATCGAAGCTGCATTGGCAATGCAGATCAAAAGTCAATAAAACTATTTGTAGATAAAATTCGAGAGTGGTCTGTAAGCTGGTAAATGGAGTTTAATGTAGATAAATATAGAGTCATCCACATAGGTAGTTCCAATATGGAACATAATTACAGAATATGCGAAAACAATTTTAGACAGATAGAAAAGGAAAAGGACCAATGGATTATAATAGATCATACATGAAAGGTGAGTGAGCAAGTTCAGGTAGCAGTGAAAAAGGCAAACGCAATGTTAGGTTTAATAAAAAAAAATAGTAAACATAGAAGCAAGGAAGTGATAGTCAAACTGCATTAAGCTTTAGTTAGACCTAGATTGGAGTTCTGTGTACAGGTGTGGAGTCATTATCGTGGATGGGATATAAACATGCTGGAAAGGATACAAAAAATAGCGACAAAGCTGTTAGTGGGATTTCAGAATTACAGTTACGAGGAAAGACTCAGAAAAACCAGCCTACAGTGTCTAGAAAAGAGAAGCATTCGAGGTGACTTAATACACTTTTATAAGATGATAAAGGGAACGAATAAATTAGACTATAACAGGTTTTTTGAAAATACAACCACCTGCAAGAACAAGAGGGCATAGCTACAAATTAACTAAATATAGGTCCAGATTAGATATTAAGAAATATTTTTTTTAGTCAGTGAGTGGTGAATGCGTGTACTGCATTGCCACAGGAAGTAGTGGAGGCAACAGAATTAATGAATTTAAGAATAGATTGGATGCGCATAGGTTCAGAGCAAGGAAATTTAAATGAAACTGGTTGTATACAGACTCTTCTGAGTCTTCTAATCCAGTATAAATGCGTTAAGTTAAGCAAGTTAATTGCCAATTATGTATACGTTTTCCTTTGTGTCACATTGGTACACGTATTGTAGACCAACAACTTTGCGCACTGCCATAAACCGTTCCTAGATGTGCCATAGACATTGTTCTTGCTGAAACGTATGCTGATTAATGTCATCTATTTTCCTTTAGATAAGTGTAACTTATTGCAGAAAGGCAACAATTAAAACAAATGGGAAGTAAGGGTACCAACACAGCATAGAGAAATAAGAAAAAATAAAAGAAGTTACATAGTAGAAACGTGTAAGGATATGGAAAACCAACAGCAACAAGGTACATTTAAAGATACATTTAAAGCAATAAGAACACTGACAAGGGAGTTCCGTCCGGCTCCACAGGTCATAAATGACAAAGAGGATAACACATTAACAGAAACCAAGGACATACTGAACAGATGGAGAGAGTACTGTAGAACCATGTATGGAGATAGCACAAAGCGCTCAGTTACAATCCTTCCAAAGGAAGAGAAAGAACCTAAACCAACATTGGAAGAAGTACGCTCTGCAAATAAAAGCCTGAAAAGGGAAAGTCCCCAGGATGCGATGATATCCCAGCAGATCTAATAAAAGCAGAAGGGGAGGCATGTTCTCGAGTCTATCACAAGCTGTGTAAACAGATATGGCACAGCGCAGAGTGGCCAGAAGCATGGAAGAAATCAATTTATATTCCACTCCCCAAAAAAGGCAACCTGAAGCTGTGCACGAACTATCGAACTATTGCGCTGATCAGCCACGCTAGCAAGATACTCTTGCAAATCCTGTTAAGAAAGATAGAGAAAAGGTTTGAATCTGAAATTCACGTAGTCCAGGCAGGTTTTAGGAAAGACAGAGGGACCCGGGGCCACATATTCATTTTAAGGAATATCTATGAAAAATGAAGAGAGTTTAATGTAGACCTGTACACATGTTTCAATGATTACACTAAGGCCTTCGATACGGTAAAACATCAAAATCTGTGGAGAATCATGAAGGAAATGGGGTTTACTTTGCACATAGTCCATCCCACTTAAACATTATACCAAGATCAGCAAGCCGCTGTCCGAGTATCTGGGCAAACATCGGATTGGTTTGCAGTACAAAAGGGAGTCCGACAGGCATGTATCCTCTCACCTTATCTGTACAATAAATATGCGGAATGTTAAATGAGAAATGTTCGACCCATTTACGATTGGGGGGTACGTCTTCGTACGCAGTCAGACAGTAACCATTATTTTTTCGAAAAAAGCGGCGGTTATCCTGAGGCTGTCGACACTGCCATAGAGCTTGTCTTGCAGTTCCACTGGTGATGGCCACATCTGCTCTCTCTGATCCTCGTATGTCGGGCAGTTCTGCAGCAGATGTTCAGCGGTCATTTTACCGGTACCGCACGGGCATTCGTCGGTACCACCTATCTTCAATTTGTTGAATAGGTGGTATCTAAGTCTATTGTGGCCAGTGCGAAGTCTAAAGACAACGACCTGCTCTCTTCTGTTCAACTGGTAATAGGCATCGTTTTTTGTGTAACCAGTATGTTCGGTTTCTCATGTGGTTTCCCAAGCCGTTTTGACTATTCGTACGTCATACTAGTATCTGTACGTACGAGATTCCAGAGTTACGATACGCAGATGACAGAGTGATACTATCAAGAAGTGCGGAAGGGCTAGAGCAGCTGCTTTCAGCCGTTAATGGACATAGTAAAGATCAAAACCTGTTCATAAACACAAATAAAACAAAGATAATGACCACCGACAAAACACAGTGTCAACATAAATTTACAGTGGGTGGTGAAGAAATAGATCAGGTCACACATTTTGAATTTCTGGGCTCCATAATTGACAAAAATGGTGACTGCTCGAAACAAATCAGAAGTCTAGCTATGGCAATGCAGAGACTGAACAGCATGAAGAAATGATGGCAGGTCACCAACAAAATGATAAAAGTGAAAGTTTTGAGAGCCTGTCTTTTTCCTGTGGCAGCTTATGGCTGTGAATCATGGACAATTACCAACACTTCTAGAAAACGAATCGAATCCTTTGAGTCAAAATGTTACAGAAAGATCAATCATCAGAATACCCTGGACAGAGAAAAAAAAACAAATGCAGACATTCGGCAAGAGTTGAGCATAGAAGAAAACTGCTTTATCAATTCTATTTTCGCTAGAAAATGCAAGTACTTTGGTCACATCAAGAGACACAATAGTCTTGAGAGAACGGTGATGGAAGGTATGGTGCCAGGCAAACGAGGAAGGGGTAGACCAAGAAGACGATGGCACCAAGATATCCAGGAATGCCTTAGTATGACTGTGGCGGAGACTAATGTTTTGGCAAGGGAACGAGTTTCATTCAGACAGACTGTGATGGGAGCGACGTTCTACAAAGGACATGCTACTTGATGATGATGAAGTATAATTCAAGTTAACGTGATGTCTGATAGTTTCCAAAATTGCCCAATTCTTTTATTGACTTGTATTCTGCATTCAATTCTCAACAATTTCATAGTATTGTTAGTGTTGTTTTGTTGTTTTCCAATGCCCACGATGAGTAGGTTACTCTTTTGTGCACCATGAAAAGGATGTCAACTGGCGGGTTGCAATAGCTTTCCTCACTTCCCGAAAGTGCTGATGAAAGTGGACCGGGGTCTTCCAGACGGTTGAGCTATGCTTGGTTGCATCTGCGGATCACTCACTACTATAGGGATCACGCGGATCCCTCACCTCGTGAGCCAGGCTGTCATGAAAACAACCCGTTTCCAGGGAGGGCTACTAAGACGCCAAGGTGAGGTCTTGGCCAATATGTTTTGCCGGACCTTGACTAACATGTCTGATCATTATATTTTGCCTGGCCAGACGTTAGTCTTCCTCCCCTATTGTAGTGTTAATTACGTTGAATTGGTTTGGCTCTCATATAACTATTCATTATTCTGGTTGCTCACTATCTTAACACATTCTGCCCCCATCTGGGGTTTGTGCCGTAAACAGCTGCCAAGTCGGCCTAATAGTAACACTAGGCCCAGACACGCATACTCTTTGTTTAGAACTACAGGTAGTTACGGTAATAAAATAATGTACAAGCTTACGTCTTATTTTCAAAACATAAGAAAAAACAATAACGCATTTAAAGTGATAACAGAAGATGACAGACGTTTTTTGTATTTGAGTGTTCATGTTACAATTGGGTGTTCATGTTACAGTTGGTTGTTCATGTTACTGTTGGGTGTTCTTGTTACAGTTTGGTGTTCGTATTACAATTGGGTGTTCATGTTAGTGGGGTGTTCTTGTTACAGTTTGGTGTTCGTATTACAATTGGGTGTTCATGTTAGTGCATGTTACAGTTTGGTGTTCGTGTTACAGTCTGGTGTTCATGTTTGGAGTTCATGTTAATTGGGTGTTCATGTTAGTTGGGAGCTCATGTTAATTGGGTGTTCATGTTAGTTGGGTGTTCATGTTAGTTGGGAGCTCATGTTAGTTGGGAGTTCATGTTAGTTGGGAGTTCATGTTAGTTGGGTGTTCATGTTAGTTGGGTGTTCATGTTAGTTGTGAGCTCATGTTAATTGGGTGTTCATGTTAGTTGGGTGTTCATGTTAGTTGGGAGCTCATGTTAGTTGGGAGCTCATGTTAGTTGGGAGTTCATGTTAGTTGGGTGTTCATGTTAGTTGGGAGTTCATGTTAGTTGGGTGTTCATGTTAGTTGGGTGTTCATGTTAGTTGTGAGCTCATGTTAATTGGGTGTTCATGTTAGTTGGGTGTTCATGTTAGTTGGGAGCTCATGTTAGTTGGGAGCTCATGTTAGTTGGGAGTTCATGTTAGTTGGGTGTTCATGTTAGTTGGGTGTTCATGTTAGTTGGGAGCTCATGTTAATTGGGTGTTCATGTTAGTTGGGTGTTCATGTTAGTTGGGAGCTCATGTTAGTTGGGAGCTCATGTTAGTTGGGAGTTCATGTTAGTTGGGAGCTCATGTTAGTTGGGAGCTCATGTTAGTTGGGAGCTCATGTTAATTGGGTGTTCATGTTAGTTGGGAGCTCATGTTAATTGGGTGTTCATGTTAATTGGGTGTTCATGTTAGTTGGGTGTTCATGTTAGTTGGGAGCTCATGTTAGTGGGGTGTTCATGTTAGTGGGGTGTTCATGTTTGGAGTTCATGTAAGTTGGGAGCTTATGTTAGTTGGGAGCTCATGTTAGTGGGGTGTTCATGTTAGTTGGGAGCTCATGTTAGTTGGGAGTTCATGTTAGTTGGGTGTTCATGTTAGTTGGGAGTTCATGTTAGTTGGGAGCTCATGTTAGTTGGGAGCTCATGTTAGTTGGGAGTTCATGTTAGTTGGGTGTTCATGTTAGTTGGGAGCTCATGTTAGTTGGGAGCTCATGTTAGTTGGGAGCTCATGTTAATTGGGTGTTCATGTTAGTTGGGAGCTCATGTTAATTGGGTGTTCATGTTAATTGGGTGTTCATGTAAGTTGGTACTTCATGTTAGTTGGGAGTTCATGTTAGTGGGGTGTTCGTGTTACAGTTGGGTGCCAGTGTTACAGTTGGGTATCAGTGTTACAGTTGGGTGTCAGTGTTACAGTTGGGTATCAGTGTTACAGTTGGGTATCAGTGTTACAGTTGGGTGCCAGTGTTACAGTTGGGTGCCAGTGTTACAGTTGGGTGCCAGTGTTACAGTTGGGTATCAGTGTTACAGTTGGGTGCCAGTGTTACAGTTGGGTGCAAGTGTTACAGTTGGGTATCAGTGTTACAGTTGGGTGCCAGTGTTACAGTTGGGTGCCAGTGTTACAGTTGGGTGCCAGTGTTACAGTTGGGTGCCAGTGTTACAGTTGGGTGCCAGTGTTACAGTTGGGTATCAGTGTTACAGTTGGGTGCCAGTGTTACAGTTGGGTATCAGTGTTACAGTTGGGTATCAGTGTTACAGTTGGGTGCCAGTGTTACAGTTGGGTATCAGTGTTACAGTTGGGTGCCAGTGTTACAGTTGGGAGTTGATGTTAGTTGGGAGTTCACGTTAGTTGGGAGTTCATGTTAGTTGGGAGT
The DNA here is from genome assembly GCA_036924085.1 of Ariolimax columbianus. NCBI lineage: Eukaryota > Metazoa > Mollusca > Gastropoda > Stylommatophora > Arionidae > Ariolimax > Ariolimax columbianus. Next base: position 132,846,526 of record JAVGWX010000002.1, read on the forward strand.
TCACGTTAGTTGGGAGTTCACGTTAGTTGGGAGTTCACGTTAGTTGGGAGTTCACGTTAGTTGGGAGTTCATGTTAGTTGAGTGTTGACGTTAGTTTGGAGTTCATGTTAGTTGAGTGTTGACGTTAGTTGGGAGTTCATGTTAGGTGAGTGTTGACGTTTGTTGGGAGTTCATGTTAGTTGGGAGTTCATGTTAGGTGAGTGTTGACGTTAGTTGGGAGTTCATGTTAGTTGGGAGTTCATGTTAGTTGAGTGTTGACGTTAGTTGGGAGTTCATGTTAGTTGAGTGTTGACGTTAGTTTGGAGTTCATGTTAGGTGAGTGTTGACGTTTGTTGGGAGTTCATGTTAGGTGAGTGTTGACGTTAGTTGGGAGTTCATGTTAGTTGGGAGTTCATGTTAGTTGAGTGTTGACGTTAGTTGGGAGTTCATGTTAGTTGAGTGTTGACGTTAGTTGGTTGTTCATGTTAGGTGAGTGTTGACGTTTTTTGGGAGTTCATGTTAGTTGGGAGTTCATGTTAGGTGAGTGTTGACGTTAGTTGGGAGTTCATGTTAGTTGGGAGTTCATGTTAGTTGAGTGTTGACGTTAGTTGGGAGTTCATGTTAGGTGAGTGTTGACGTTAGTTGGGAGTTCATGTTAGGTGAGTGTTGACGATAGTTGGGAGTTCATGTTAGTTGAGTGTTGACGTTAGTTGGGAGTTCATGTTAGTTGAGTGTTGACGTTAGTTGGGAGTTCATGTTAGTTGAGTGTTGACGTTAGTTGGGAGTTCATGTTAGGTGAGTGTTGACGTTTGTTGGGAGTTCATGTTAGGTGAGTGTTGACGTTAGTTGGGAGTTCATGTTAGTTGAGTGTTGACGTTAGTTGGGAGTTCATGTTAGGTGGGAGTTCATGTTAGTTGAGTGTTGACGTTAGTTGGGAGTTCATGTTAGTTGAGTGTTGACGTTAGTTGGGAGTTCATGTTAGTTGAGTGTTGACGTTAGTTGGGAGTTCATGTTAGGTGAGTGTTGACGTTTGTTGGGAGTTCATGTTAGGTGAGTGTTGACGTTAGTTGGGAGTTCATGTTAGTTGGGAGTTCATGTTAGTTGAGTGTTGACGTTAGTTGGGAGTTCATGTTAGTTGAGTGTTGACGTTAGTTGGGAGTTCATGTTAGGTGAGTGTTGACGTTTGTTGGGAGTTCATGTTAGGTGAGTGTTGACGTTAGTTGGGAGTTCATGTTAGGTGAGTGTTGACGTTAGTTGGGAGTTCATGTTAGTTGGGAGTTCATGTTAGTTGGGAGTTCATGTTAGTTGAGTGTAGACGTTAGTTGGGAGTTCATGTTAGGTGAGTGTTGACGTTTGTTGGGAGTTCATGTTAGGTGAGTGTTGACGTTTGTTGGGAGTTCATGTTAGTTGGGAGTTCATGTTAGGTGAGTGTTGACGTTAGTTGGGAGTTCATGTTAGTTGGGAGTTCATGTTAGTTGAGTGTAGACGTTAGTTGGGAGTTCATGTTAGGTGAGTGTTGACGTTTGTTGGGAGTTCATGTTAGGTGAGTGTTGACGTTTGTTGGGAGTTCATGTTAGTTGGGAGTTAATGTTATGTGAGTGTTGACGTTTGTTGGGAGTTCATGTTAGTTGGGAGTTCATGTTAGGTGAGTGTTGACGTTTGTTGGGAGTTCATGTTAGGTGAGTGTTGACGTTTGTTGGGAGTTCATGTTAGGTGAGTGTTAACGTTAGTTGGGAGTTCATGTTAGGTGAGTGTTGACGTTAGTTGGGAGTTCATGTTAGGTGAGTGTTGACGTTAGTTGGGAGTTCATGTTAGGTGAGTGTTGACGTTAGTTGGGAGTTCATGTTAGGTGAGTGTTGACGTTTGTTGGGAGTTCATGTTAGTTGGGAGTTCATGTTAGTTGAGTGTTGACGTTAGTTGGGAGTTCATGTTAGTTGAGTGTTGACGTTAGTTGGGAGTTCATGTTAGGTGAGTGTTGACGTTTGTTGGGAGTTCATGTTAGGTGAGTGTTGACGTTAGTTGGGAGTTCATGTTAGTTGAGTGTTGACGTTAGTTGGGAGTTCATGTTAGGTGGGAGTTCATGTTAGTTGAGTGTTGACGTTAGTTGGGAGTTCATGTTAGTTGGGAGTTCATGTTAGTTGAGTGTAGACGTTAGTTAGGAGTTCATGTTAGGTGAGTGTTGACGTTTGTTGGGAGTTCATGTTAGGTGAGTGTTGACGTTAGTTGGGAGTTCATGTTAGTTGGGAGTTCATGTTAGTTGAGTGTAGACGTTAGTTGGGAGTTCATGTTAGGTGAGTGTTGACGTTTGTTGGGAGTTCATGTTAGGTGAGTGTTGACGTTTGTTGGGAGTTCATGTTAGTTGGGAGTTCATGTTAGGTGAGTGTTGACGTTAGTTGGGAGTTCATGTTAGTTGGGAGTTCATGTTAGTTGAGTGTAGACGTTAGTTGGGAGTTCATGTTAGGTGAGTGTTGACGTTTGTTGGGAGTTCATGTTAGGTGAGTGTTGACGTTTGTTGGGAGTTCATGTTAGTTGGGAGTTAATGTTATGTGAGTGTTGACGTTTGTTGGGAGTTCATGTTAGTTGGGAGTTCATGTTAGGTGAGTGTTGACGTTTGTTGGGAGTTCATGTTAGGTGAGTGTTGACGTTTGTTGGGAGTTCATGTTAGGTGAGTGTTGACGTTAGTTGGGAGTTCATGTTAGGTGAGTGTTGACGTTAGTTGGGAGTTCATGTTAGGTGAGTGTTGACGTTAGTTGGGAGTTCATGTTAGGTGAGTGTTGACGTTTGTTGGGAGTTCATGTTAGTTGGGAGTTCATGTTAGGTGAGTGTTGACGTTAGTTGGGAGTTCATGTTAGGTGAGTGTTGACGTTAGTTGGGAGTTCATGTTAGGTGAGTGTTGACGTTAGTTGGGAGTTCATGTTAGGTGAGTGTTGACGTTTGTTGGGAGTTCATGTTAGTTGGGAGTTCATGTTAGGTGAGTGTTGACGTTTGTTGGGAGTTCATGTTAGTTGGGAGTTCATGTTAGGTGAGTGTTGACGTTTGTTGGGAGTTCATGTTAGTTGGGAGTTCATGTTAGTTGAGTGTTGACGTTAGTTGGGAGTTCATGTTAGTTGGGAGTTCATGTTAGGTGAGTGTTGACGTTTGTTGGGAGTTCATGTTAGTTGAGTGTTGACGTTAGTTGGGAGTTCATGTTAGTTGGGAGTTCATGTTAGGTGAGTGTTGACGTTTGTTGGGAGTTCATGTTAGTTGGGAGTTCATGTTAGTTGAGTGTTGACGTTAGTTGGGAGTTCATGTTAGTTGGGAGTTCATGTTAGGTGAGTGTTGACGTTTGTTGGGAGTTCATGTTAGTTGAGTGTTGACGTTAGTTGGGAGTTCATGTTAGTTGGGAGTTCATGTTAGTTGAGTGTTCATGTTACAGTGGGTGTTCATGTAACAGGTGTGTGTTCATGTTACCTCAATAAACCAGAACCATATTTCTGTACGAGTTCAGTTGAAGTTGGTGATTCTTATTGTTTTGAGTTTTGTTAAGCTAACAGAAATTACTATAGTGCATCAGAAAAAAAGCTATATTTTAGAAATAACAGAAAGTGTTGTCATTATTTTAGACATAACTCTGTCCGTTGTTAATCTAAAAGGACAGTGCCAATAACACCCGTTGAATATATTCGTATCCAATCAATCTGTGCAAAAGCCAATACATGAAATTTTTCAATTGACAATGATTTTGCAATGTGGTCTGGCAATTTAACTGAGCTTACATGTAGTTTAAGGGACAAGAAATGGAATTAAAGATTGTAGCATGATAAAACTAATAATACGGGCCAACGCAATTCACATTTACAACAAAAAAGGAGATAATTTTGCAAATGTATGTTTTACCAGCGCCTGCCAGATATCAAGAAAGTGGGAGGTTGATCGTGTTTTCTCCTGTGCATATGGCAAGCCTTTTGTTTTCAGTGAAGACTGTGTTCAAAATTTAAGAGTTTATTTGCAACAGTTGGCTGTTGAAATTGGAAGAATGTAGTTGAATGTATTTCAGCTCACGAAAGTAGCAGATCTATAGATAAGCTTGCATCACAGGTTGTGAAAAGACAAATTCTGTGCGTTACGTTATTGAACTTATCTCAAATAACATCAGGCTGAACGAATTACAATAATAATAATAATAAAGACGAAAAAGAATAAGCAGAAGAAAAAAAAAGAACAACAACAAACAACAAGAACAAGAAGAATATGAGGAGGAAGAAGAAGAAGAAGAAAAAAGAAAAGGGAAATAGAGAGAAAGTAGACGAAGAAAAGATCAAAAAAGAAAATTTAGAGTAACACAAAGAAATAGAAGACTAGTAAGAAAGAATAGACAGACAGACAGACGGACGGACGGACGGACATATGGACGGACGGATGGACAGACAGACGTACGGACGGTCGGATAGACGGATGGATTGATAGAGGACACTTGTAAAAACCAATGCATCATTCATGCAGCAATATCTTTCAAACTATTTGCTAATTGTTTCCTTATTAGTTCGCAGTATAAAATATATGTCATATATTGGCCCTTTTTGTGTAACAATGTAACATTTTCGAACCCGAAATGCTGTTATTCATTACCTGATAATTATATAATAATTGTCGATAGATGTACTAAATGCATTGTAAAACATTCATTCAATAATCTAATCTTATGCGTATTAGAACGAATAGTAAAATTTCAATCACCGTAATTGGCCGAGTGGCACACAAACATCCCGTTTTCAGTCGAATAGCAAAAATAAAACGTTATTAAGTGCATTTGTAGTATCTTCTACTTTTTCTTCTTCTTCGCCGTCCGTTCTCAAACTCCCGCTACTAAACCCTGAAAAGTAATTTGCAAGATGCAAGATGTCGTGAGAACGGAATGCTCACCGCTCTGGCTCACCTATGTGGCTCACCTCTCTGGCTCACCTATGTGGCTCATGTCTCTGCTCACCTATGTTGCTAATGTCTCTGCTCACCTATGTTGCTGATGTCTCTGCTCACCTGTGTGCCTCATCTTTCTGGCTCACCTATGTTGCTCATGTCTCTGCTCACCTATGTGGCTCATGTCTCTGCTCACCTATGTTGATCATGTCTCTGCTCACCTATGTGTCTCATCTTTCTGGCTCATCTATGTGGCTCATGTTTCTGCTCACCTATGTGGCTCATGTCTCTGCTCACCTATGTTGCTAATGTCTCTGCTCACCTATGTTGCTCATGTCTCTGCTCACCTATGTGTCTCATCTTTCTGGCTCATCTATGTGGCTCATGTTTCTGCTCACCTATGTGGCTCATGTCTCTGCTCACCTATGTTGCTAATGTCTCTGCTCACCTATGTTGCTGATGTCTTTGCTCACCTGTGTGCCTCATCTTTCTGGCTCACCTATGTTGCTCATGTCTCTGCTCACCTATGTGGCTCATGTCTCTGCTCACCTATGTTGATCATGTCTCTGCTCACCTATGTGTCTCATCTTTCTGGCTCATCTATGTGGCTCATGTTTCTGCTCACCTATGTGGCTCATGTCTCTGCTCACCTATGTTGCTAATGTCTCTGCTCACCTATGTTGCTCATGTTTCTGCTCACCTATGTGTCTCATCTTTCTGGCCCATCTATGTGGCTCATGTTTCTGCTCACCTATGTGGCTCATGTCTCTGCTCACCTATGTTGCTAATGTCTCTGCTCACCTATGTTGCTCATGTCTCTGCTCACCTATGTGTCTCATCTATCTGGCTCACCTATGTTGCTAATGTCTCTGCTCACATATGTGGCTCATGTCTCTGCGGACTACTCTGGCTCAGATACTGCTCACCTCTCTGCTGCCTTTCTACCTCACACATATGCTCATGTCCCTGCTCACTCTCTAGCGCACTTTTCAGACTCACCTCTCTAGCTCACCTTTCTGCCTCACCTATGTGGCTCACATCTCTACTCACCTCTCTAGCTCACGTTTTCCTTCGAGTGAACCTCCCTCTTATGCCCTTAGCGACATGAGTTCAAACCACTTCGAGCGACAAGCGTTTCAAGTTACTCTGTCGATTGTGTTGCAACGATAGATAAAACGTGTTGTCCTAACTGTGGGTGTCTTAAATGCGATTGTGTCCCTTTCATTACATTGGGGGATGTTATGTTAAGTTATTGATATCCGTGTTTAAAAATGTGTATTGGACTGTTCTCTTTCTCCTTGCTTTTCCTTCCCTAACAGTAAGTCAGGTATCCATTTCTTCTGATTCTCCTCGTTCTTTTTCTATTTCTTCTTCCTTTCTTATTGTTCTGCTTCTTCTTCGCCATCTATAGCGATCCTTACAAAGCAAACAGACACCACTGTAGTTAGTCCCTAATAGCTGGTTGTGCTACAGCTGAAGTCAAGAGGTTAAGGCACTCGCCTCTCATAGTGATGAACGGAAACCGACGATCGAGTCCCACAAGTATCAAACGACCCCTGGTCTCACGGGAGGTAAAACCAGAGTGCCTGCATATCTAGTTACCTCCAGTCGTCTCGACCAATAGTCTTGCCACTGATCCAAGGTAACTCAAGATAAGAGTGAGATTGATGACCAGCGCATATTCTTCCTCACTATAATCCTCATACAGCGACCATCACATTATTAAGACAAACTCGTCTAATGTTGTGGCCATCATCGCTTCGCGATGGGCAATCATTTTAATATTGGTACAATCGTGGTGTTTTCTCTAGCAATTTGTTTAGCATGAAAATGTTGCTGGTCTCATGTTCATCCCTCTTCATTTGTTTGTTGACTAAGTGACTCTCATTGGGGTCAGGTGTTACATACTGACCATCCACCTTCAATCCTTGTGTGATCCTGGACACTGGTCGTGTTGCAACAATTTATTTCTTGTAGCACCTTGGCGAATGGTTTCGATGCCTGTCTGCCAACTAGGAAGGCGGCTGTTCGAAGGCATATGTTTTTCTAATGGGGTGAAATAAACAAACATAGCCAGCACACGATGTGGAGACTGCAGTGGCGAAGCGGCCTGTAGTCCACAACTTTTAAAACTTCTCTACTATCAGATCAATGGGAAACATTTCGAATGACAGTTTGTTCTTTCTTTTATTTCTTGTAAGAGATTGAATCAAACTGAATGATATGGTTCTTTTTTTTATTTCTTGTAAGAGATTGAATCAAACTGAATGATATGGTTCTTTTTTTAAAATTTCCTCTCAAACAGAGAATGAGATAAACTGGGACGTCTTTGTTTCTTTTTTGTAATCAGACAGTGATAAACAGTTAATGACTTTAATTTCTTGTAATCACACATTGAGATAAACTGAGTTACCATTTATTTCTTGTAACTAAATTTTGAGACATATATTTGATTTTCCTTCTCTTTAATATCTTGTAATAGCTATGTTTTCTCTTTTGTTCTTTGTTATTACAAGATGTTTAAAAATGCGTATGTCATTCTTTCCCTCTTTTTTTCTCTCTCACTCACTTTCTCTCTCTCTCTCTCTCTCTCTCTCTATCTCTCTCTCTCTCTCTCTCTCTCTTTTTCTTTCGCTCAGTCTATTTCTATCTTTATCTTATTAAGCATTATATCGAGGCATTTTATTCAGTCTTTTATATATCTGTATCTCTTTATTTTTATTGTCGAATCTCTATTATTCTCTCTCTCACCACGTACACTCACACACTACATTTTATCATATAAGTGGTAGTTTTTCATCGTAAGCTATGATGGTGACGTCATGAGACGGTTTTTGTCTTACTTCAATTTGAGCTGAACCTGGATTATAGTGAAGAAGAGACTGCTCATCAGCCTCACTCTCTGGTCTCGAACCACCTTGGCCCAGTGGCAAGACATAAGTCAAGACGACTTGAGATAACTCATGATGCAACCTTGGACCAGTGACAAGACATAAGTCAAGACGACTGGACATAACTCATGATGCAACCTTGGACCAGTGACAAGACATAAGTCAAGACGACTTGAGATAACTCATGATGCAACCTTGGACCAGTGACAAGACATGAGTCAAGACGACTGGAGATAACTCATGATGCAACCTTGGACCAGTGACAAGACATAAGTCAAGACGACTGGAGATACCTGATGATGCAAGCTTGGACCAGTGGCAAGACATAAGTCAAGACGACTGGAGATACCTGATGATGCAACCTTGGACCAGTGACAAGACATAAGTCAAGACGACTGGAGATACCTGATGATGCAAGCTTGGACCAGTGGCAAGACATAAGTCAAGACGACTGGAGATACCTGATGATGCAACCTTGGACCAGTGGCAAGACATAAGTCAAGACGACTGGAGATACCTGATGATGCAAGCTTGGACCAGTGACAAGACATAAGTCAAGACGACTGGAGATACCTGATGATGCAAGCTTGGACCAGTGGCAAGACATAAGTCAAGACGACTGGACATAACTCATGATGCAGGAACTCTGGTCTAACCTCTCTTGAGACCAGGGGTCGCTTGAAACTTACAGGATAATATCGCTCACCATCTCCGTTCATCACTTAGAGACGTGAGTACTTACCTCTTGAACACAGCGCCACGTAAGCTCACACATATTAACGCACATACATGTTTATAGTTTAATTGTATTAGTATTGTTCACTTTATATCAACTTTGATGTAGAAGGCAAGAAGGTAGGCATCACGATCAACTTAGAGACAAAACGTAACGCACAATCGTCTAGCTAAACCAAATGCCCATGCTTCTAAGGGAACTCCTGCATATGTTAGCTAGTACGTCTACCTGCCCCGACGAGCAGGTTATGCTGCTTTCAGCTTCATCGAGGCGGACGTTCACCAAAAACACCAAACTGCTTGCGGACCTCATCGATTCAGTGGTTCGGCGGCACTGGGATAAGGTAGTGAACGATTACCACTAACGAAAGCGTTGAAGAACCAACTAAGGACAACGCATGCACCGTCTCGTAGGACTAACAATCAGGCAGAAACATCAGATGGAGGAATGTCACAAGTCAAAGACATTCCACATAATATAAACCATTCACAACATCAACGGGCTGTCACAAACAGAACTGATAAGCGCTAGAGATCCAGAACTGCCAGCGAAAAAAAAAAAAAGACCTCGCAGAAGAGCCCCCCCACTGGCTGTCAAAACTGGAGACGCGTATTTCAATCAACACGAAGAAACACTTCCCATGCAACATCGGGGCCCGTATATGGATCAGCAACAAATGCAACAAAGAATGGACTTAGATTAATCTTGTTTAGTCTAAAAGGTGGTACAGAAAAAAAGCTGTTACTAACAATAAAATAAATGTTAAAGTTATTCCCAACTTTTCCAGATATATTATAATTTAGGTGCAAATATATTTTAGTTAGTTCAATTTCATTAACTGCTTTGTTATTTCCATTTTTCTAGCTCAATCATTGATAAATACCATTATTGGCCGAAACGTCGGAACACTCTTGTTGTTTTGTTAATGTAAAAATGTGTTTCAACATATTTCTTTCTTCACCATTTGTGTTGGGTCTTATTACACTCCATCTTGGTTTGCAATTACAGAAAATACCTTCTACAGATTTCCACAAATTATTTTGGTGTATAAGAGAACAATACAACAGCTGGATGCATCTTTCTCTTGGAAATTCATTATCATATCTCATATGTCTACATTCGCTGATTCTGCCGATGTCCATTTTTTTCCGTGTATCCCACAAATGGTCGTTGTAATTATCAATTCATGTCTCTGTAGTGCTAGATTGTTGATGACGAATGACCACCATGAGTAAGTTTTCTGTTCTGTGTGCCCTGAAAAGGGGTCAAAGATAAAGGTAGTTTGATAGCCGGCACTGCGGTTGGGAATGAATATTAGAGGCTTCCTTTTACAAGGTCACAGCATATTTATACCATAGTTATAGTGTAAATATAATTAAACAACATTTTTATAGTCCAAATATGCTATCATAACATTGTTATAGTCCAAATATGCTTTCATAACATTGTTATAGTCCAAATATACTTACATAACATTGTTATAGTCCAAATATACTTACGTAACATTGTTACATTTCAAATGTACTTAAACAATATTGTTATAGTCCCCATTTGCTTATACAATATGGTCATAGGCAAATTGACTTACACAAACATAATCATTTGATAATATTGCAAAAAATGTTTTAAAGTCAAAGAAATTGAGTGGCATCAATCATCAAAAATCGTATCAGCTTCCTGTGGAACATGGGTCTTCAACAACTACACGCAAATGGCGAAGAGTGGATACTGATGGCCCTCATAGCTCGGTGGTTGTACATTTCTACTCCGTCCTCGCTAATGTCTTTCTCTGCCGGATCCAGTTCGAGGATCAAACTTGAGCATATATGTAGTTTGCTGATTCAGTAGTTGTTGTGTTATCATTCAAAAGGCAGCCTCAATGTGACTCTATCCATATCCAACGTCTCTTCTACAAGTACCTTTGAGACCGGAATGTCAGCTCTTTTGTTGGTGGGAGCTCCAACATGACAAGGATAAGCAGATCAACAATAAGCCATGAGCCACTCATTCCTCTACATCCACTACTTTTGTTAATCACAATCAGAGGCAGTTGTCTTAAGTGATATATAGAATCAATATTGACATGTAAATATGAAGCATGGACAATCATTTAAAAAAACCAGGAGGTACCTGTGATTCACTGTGACGTGCTTTTACAGAATAATGTTAAGAATGCCATGGTCGACGAAGAAGAACAATGAGGATGGGAAGAGGAATGCGCATGCGCAAAGACAGTTCATTCTATTCATCAGAAGGGCAATCACTTTCGTTTATGAAAGGGGCAGGCACGAGACCACTAGGATATGGGGCAATATTACTGAATTAAGGAACATAGGCAGATAGAGAGAGGGAAGGGGCACATCCAAGATGGTGACTGTTATATGTAGAGCAAGGTAGACGAAGAAGCTATGTGTATTATGCTTATACAAATTTAGGCTCAGAAGGGCTACCCTTATCATCTATGGAACCAGCTAGACGTAGATGTTTATATTATATTTGAATAACGCAATACATACACTCTGCCTTTATCATCGTTTTCTTCTTCTTCTTCGTTCGTTTTAAATCTCCTGCTACCAAACCATGAAAAGAGCTTTGCAAGTAGCAGCATGTTGTCCAGAGAACGGAATGCGCCCAGATGCTAGCAGTCAGCTATGCACTACTCAGTATCGTGATCCCTTTATCATTTGAAAATACGTCGAGACGTGGAATTCGTCTTTACCATCTTCATAAAAAGCTAAGCTCAGATGGTGCCTTATCATCTGTAGAACCAGGTAGTCACAGAAACTGACTTTATTATCTTTAGAAGAAGTAAAGTTAAGAAGTTGTCTTGATCCTAGTTGAAATAGCTACATAAAACATATTTTGTCACCCTTAGAGTCAATTGAGCTTAGAAGCCGTCTATATCCTATGTACAAACATAAAGACTGTCTTCTCCGTCTGTAAGCCGAGAAGCTGTATTTATCATCCAACAAACCACGAGGACCGTGAATAACTGGCAGCTTTGTTGACATAATGAAGGTCATGCTGCAATAGCGCTGACCAACTTTCGCTTGAGCCAGCCATTCCTGAACAAGAAGTTGTATTTGATGAAGCACATCCCTCTCAGGACGGATGGAATTTCTACATCCTTGTCTATCACAACAGGAATGATGTTCTTCTTCTTGGAATCTGTGAACAGTGAAGACATTCACATATAAGGATGGAGATTATATGTGACTTACTCTGCCTTAAGATGTATTCTTCTTCTTGGAATCTCTGAACAGTGAAAACATTTACATATAACGATGGAGATTATATGTGACTTACTCTGCCTTAAGATGTATTCTTCTTCTTGGAATCTGTGAACAGTGAAAACATTTACATATAACGATGGACATTATACCTGACTTACTCGTTACTCTTGTCTAAGATGTATTCTTCTTCCCTTTTTCATGTAGCGTGCAGTTTTTGTAGGATGGGGTAACAAACCCCATATCTAGCCATCTGTTTTCCTTTCTTAAGTAACTCCATGTAAGTTATGTTTTCCAACTGTGCTATGCTCCTGAAAATGCAGTCGCATAATGAATCGTTACAAATGAACCCGTTATGTTGTCATAATAATCAAATTGCGTACCGCGAGGCGTTGTGAATTTTTAAGGAATCATCTCTCCTCTGACCATTTGAGTACTACAAATAATCTTAGTTTTTTTCAAACAGTTTGTCAAACCTTTCCATATCTTTGTTTTGTCTGATTTTCTTTGCTTCTTTTGCTCTCGATTTTTACCGTTATCTTACGATTGTTCATGTCTTTCTTTTAGACTATATGTGTAATAAACATTGTCTGAATTTGCTCTAGATAATTAATAATGATTGTCCAATTTTGTTGTCTTGTGTATCATCGTGATTACATTCCTTGGCTAGTCAAGATTGGTGTAGAAATATACTCAAAAACATGTTTTTTATTACATGTAATTCTTCTGTTTGCTTTTACATTATTTAAAATTCACATCAATAATCCAACATTGGTTCAATAAATTAGTGTGCGACTATATATGTATATATATATATATATGTTGACACGACTGAAGGTAACTCGGATGCAGGCACTCTGGACTTACCTCCCGTGAGACCCAGGGGTCGCTTGAAACTTACGAGATTCGATCGCCCACCGTTTCCGTTCATCACTGTGAGATGTGGGTGCCTTAACCTCTTGACTACAGTGACCCCCCAATATATATATATATACATATCACTTTCATCACCAGGGACGTTTTGTATATTTCTTATTTCTGAAAACCTGATTACTGTGAAGTAGAAAGTATGAGTGTATATCATTCACATACGTTACAGACCTGTTTTTAATCTGCCTATCCTTGTCATTCTGTGGTTCTGGAAAATGTAGTTATCCTGCGCTGTGGTTCAGGGAACTGTTTTTATCCTGCTATCCTTGTCATGATGTGGTTCAGGGACCTTTTTTAAGCTGCTATCCTGGTCACGCTGTGGTTCAGGGACCTGTTGTTATGCTGCTCTCCTGGTAATGCTGTGGTTCGTGATCTGTTTTTATCCTGCTATCATCGTCATGCTGTGGTTGAGGGACCTGTTTTTATCCTGCTGTCCTTGTCATGCTGTGTTTCAGGGACCTGTTTTTATCCTGCTGTCCTTGTCATGCTGTGTTTCAGGGACCTGTTGTTATCCTGCTATCCTCGTCATGCTGTGTTTCAGGGACCTGTTTTTATCCTGCTGTCCTTGTCATGCTGTGTTTCAGGGACCTGTTTTTATCCTGCTATTCTAACCTACAATCCTGGTCGTACTGTGGACAAACAAAGGAGCTGATTTGATAGCTTTACATTAACCAAAGTTAACTGATCGTCCATACTTAGAAAAGAAAGTATCTAAGACTTCATACCAGACGGCACTGACTGATATTTGAATCTCTTTAAATGATACATTTGCCTTATTCTTACTATCATTCTGAATGTTTGTTACGTGTATGTAACATTGCGAAGAAGAAACCTCCCGATAATCCTGACAAACACGTAAGTATCAGTTCGCTAAGGATAGGAGAGACTTACTGGAAACATATCTTGATAATCTGTTAATGAACCAGTAATCCTCAAGCAGCACACGTATTTAATTTAAAATAGATCTTCTTCATCTACTTCTTTGTTCGTCTAACTAAGCCTTGTTCGTGGCTGAATTTATGAGTGGGATGCGCTGCACTGTGTTTCTGCGACATGCAGAGCATCATTTTATTATGCATATGCTTTGGATCCTTTCCGAAGATTTGTCTGTCCCTAGACTGCCTTTTATTTGTCAATGGTGTCTTTTTTAGAAAAGATGTCTTACGCGGCTGTCGAATATTTCTTGCTTTGTAATTTGGTCAATTGTGGAAAACAAAGCAGGTAAAGCAAGTGGCTTTATACAGGACAAATTAAAAGTGTGTACACACAGCGAGATGCAGGAATCATCAGCATTTATACACTTTATATACAAGTATAATAGACTACGCATATATGTGTTTACAAAGAGTACTGTGTCGTTGGCTTTGGTTAATGCAATACAATATCGAACATTTGCTTAAACCTGCTTCAAGATTGTGCTGGTAAAGGTGCCTCATAGCAGGCACTGCTTATTGCGATAGAGTATTAGATACTTCCTTGTACCAGGTATAAATTCCCTTTCACTATATAGCTGCTTTTTCGTATCTAATTTGCAATTTTATAGCCTGGAGAAGGACCTAAATTGAGCCAATGCCTTTTCAATACGAATTCAGTGCTTTAACCACAGCTACTCAAACACCAACAGCAAGAACAGATAGTATAACAAGTTCAAAATGGCATAATTGCAGACACTGCAGTCGGGGATGAATTGTTCGGACATATCAGATGTAGGATGACAGTTCCTTTTCTTGCAGGCAGTATAGTCTAACTGTAAATCATGTACTCAATTCCATCTGACCAGATAGGATTGTGGAAACCGTGAATCGAACTAGGTGCCTTTGCTAGGAGAGGCAAGCAATGTAAGCGTAGTCACTCAAATAACAGATACAAACATGATCTAAAACAGATATTGTACCTGGATCTAGATGCTTGGCAAAGTAGGTCAAGAACAGACATTCCTCAGAGTTAGCGTAGGTGTTGGACAGGATCACAATAATCTTTCCATTGCATCTGGATAATGTGGAAAAGTGAAACTTCGTTTGTTGAATGACTAGATTTGTGTGATATCACAACGCCTTCCCAGCAGCTGGCACAAGTATGTGTGTGATATGCATGTATAATACGCATGTGTGGTTTGCGTGTGTGATTTGCGTGTTGGATATGCGTGTGGAATATGCGTGTGTGATATGCGTGTGTGATATGTGTGTGTGATTTGCCTGTGATTTGCGTGCGTGATTTGCGTATGTGATATGCGTATGTGATATGAGTGTGTGCGCAATATGCATGCGTATGTGCATGGGTGGGGATATATATATATATAAACCGCGCCATGTGGCACTCCACTATTTACCTGAAAACACTCAATTCACTCCTTATTTATGCTGTCTCTCTGTCTTATTTTCTCTAACCATTTTCAGATCCATTTTGCAACTTCGCCACCTATTCCATGTGATTTCAACTTCCTGAACAGTCTTTCTTGAGTTCTTGCAAAAATGTAGATAAATAACATCCATTGGCTCCGCTTCTTCTTCCATTTTGGTAACCCGTTACATGAAATCAAATAAATTGCTTAAGTACGAAATCTCTTTAGTAAACCAATGTTGACTATTTTGGATTATATTTGTCCAAGTGCATTAAATGTTTGTTTGTTTTTTTTTGTACATTAACATTTTGAAGGTTATGTATGCAGTTTATAATCTCTGAAAAAAACGAAGAATTGTGGGTAAGCAAAATTAAAAACAAGAACAAATAGAGCAGACACAAGCAAAAGAAAAATAAGAAAAAATCATGACAATGATGATAGAAAGTTTGAATAATAAAATGTTAAACATTGTAAGATAGAATAACGAAGAAGCAGAAAAAGACGAACAAAGTAGAAAAGTAGGAAACATCAGAAAGATGAAGAAACAATCGTGACGTGCACAAAACGAACGAAAAGAACTAACAAATCAAAACAAAAATAAAACATGTTAGACGTCGATAAAATAAGGTTTGAGTATTCAACCAGGAAGCCAGGGACGTGTTAGACATGGCATGTTTCTGTGATCTAACATAACTATTCCTCAAATGAGATAGTAAAGTACAATAATAATATAGCAACAAAAAAAACATGCAGGAAAAAACAAAAAGCAGAATTATTTAAATGTTGACAATTTAGGATAGTACTAAAATAATGAAATGACGAGCGCAATAATAACAACAGAAATATAATGACGATGATGTTTATAGTTAGGTACAGTAATAAACATGATCAACAAGAAGAAGAAAATATAACATAATGCGTTATATTTATTTTAAAAAGCAGTTGAAGGGCAGAGTAACAATTAGACGATAACGAATGATGAAGATAGTGATAACGATATTGAGTACTGTAAGACTTCTAACCTATCCTGCACACACGTTGCCATGTTCTCAAACTTGGGGCCTGTCAGCGTAAGGTCTCTTAGGGCTATGCAGATTGGCAGACCCCATTGTTCTAGCATGTAATGGAAGGGCCGACCAAATGATGACATATTTTCATCATCACAGCATAGATACGCAGCGTAGTTCTGGATGTAGTTTCTGTGTCTGTCAACTTGTAAAGAGAGAACATTCAGTTTGGTGGGAAAGCTAGATGATAACCAAACAATACAGGAGAGAATTTTGGGAAGGCAGTGAAGGCGGATAGATAGAAAAAATATAAAGTCAAAGACTTCACTGTGGACAAATCAAGAATTGTAATGACATAAAGAATTGTGCAACACTATGCGACAACAAAACACCATTCAAGTTGTTGCTTAATATGAAGCATAGACTCCCACTACCACTGGTCCCTTACAGTAGAAGCATGTTAAAGACTTTCCAATCATTAACCTATTCCTTCCAACACAAAGTATAAGTATAACAGGAAACTTGTATTCTAAGTTTTGCAGTGACTGGTTATAATATCACAGTTTTTAACATGATGAGGTTGCCAGTCCCAAGCGCAACCCTTCTTGGCCGCTTTTTAAGACATGCGTATAAGGTTACAATAGTCCTTTATTTTCATCTCCGATACTACTGGGGGAAGACAACAGCTAATATTGTAAAAAATGTAATGTGATCGAAAGTATATACCGTTATAAACTGTACTGTTCAGTCAATAAGCATTTACCGTAATAAACTGTACTGTTAAGTCATTAACATATACTGTAATAAACTGTACTGTTCAGTCATTAACATATACTGTACTGTTCAGTAAAAAACATATACTGTAATAAACTGTACTGTTCATTAAAAAAACTGTACTATTCGGTCAATAACATTTACCGTAATAAATTGTATTGTTCAGTCAATAACATACACTATAATAAACGGTACTGTTATAGACATCTTAAAGATGAGATCCATAACATATGAAGACTTATGAATTACTAGATACTAGTCATACACATTACAGCCGAGGATTAAGCCCGGTCAGCGGAAGTAGATAGGTAGGTGACAGTGTAAATTATGTGACAGATGTGGGATTCAGGGATTCTGTGATCTGTACAGGTTCTCAATCATAATCCAGAACCAGGACCAGAAAATAAAGAAGCAATGATGGACACTTCCCCACTTTATAAAACACTAATGCTACAAAATAAAAACAATCAAAATATCAAACAGACGGCAGTTGAAGGAGAAATTACATTCAATATAAGCTATGGCGCAGTTGAAGAACAGCGCAATGAAGCTAGTTTACTTACCTTTAACACAACTAAATAGGAGAAACTTTGTAGAAATAGTCAAAACAAAGATGACAGAAGAAACTATGAACACCATATCAACACCAAACCCATCCCTACCGTACGCAAACCCATCTGGAAGCAGCAGATCTTTCCAGGGGTGATATAGCATATACCAGGTATCGGATAGAAGAACAGCCAGACTGAAAAATAAAAAAGAGACATAACCCAGAAGTACAAAGAGAAAAACTACCTAAGCACTGACTGGACCCATGCATACACTAACGGCTTTTCAACAAACGCAACAGAAAAAGGAGAAAGGGGGGCGGGGGGGGGGGGGGGGTATTTCTAAACCTAACAAACGGTAAAAAGATAACACTGTCAGTGGCAACTGGAAAATTCTCAAGTAATTTCAGAGCAGAGGCATTGAAAGCTGCACTAGAAGCAATGCTGACAGACGAAAGCAATGAAAGCAATAAAGTCTTTTTTTTACAGATGCCTTGTCCGTGGTTGCTACACTAAAAAACTAGAAGAAAACAGAACTAAATGATTTAAGATCAGTACTCTATCAACTCTGCCAGCAGTCCACACCAGAAAGAGTCGTGGTACAAAGGGTTCCATTCCACTGTAACATCCAAGGCAACGAAGCGGTAGACAGAATGGCGTAAGGTTACCACAGCCAGATTATAGTATGACCTACAAAGAGTCAAAAAGACTTATTAGGGCCAGATACACGGATAAATAAGAAATAGAGCATACTGGCTACACAAAGAATGATGCTTATTACCAGTTGAACAGAAGAGAGCAGGTCGTGGTCTTCAAACTCCGCACAGGCTACAACCGATTGCGGTACCATCTATTTTTAAAAATGAAGACAGGTGCTACTGACGAATGCACTTGTGATTCAGGGAAAATGACCCCTGAACATCTGCTGCAAAATTGCTCAACGTACGAGGACCAGAGAAAGCGCATGTGGCCATCACCAGTGACAACACTAGAAAAGCTCAATGGCAGTGTCAACAGCCTCAGGATGGCCGCTGCTTTCTTCGAACAAATTCAAGTTGACGTCTGACAGCGTACGAAGAAGAAGCAGAAGAATCAGCAAGAAAGACCTCCTGACTTCGCACGCAGTACGTGAAAACAATATGGGAGACGTCAAAAACACCCACCATTCAATATAGTGGTCAAAGTACAAAATCAACATTTTTGAACTCGGCGAAACAAAACTGACACAAGCAGGCACAGCTAACATGAGAAGGAACAATGATATATACTCGTACAAGAAGCTAATAATGCTCTAATTGAGCGGTATGCAGCTGTACCAAGACTGATAAAGACATATGTTAGTGTCACAAGCAAAAATAAAACTAAACACAATACAATGATCAACTGAAGATGATTTCGGCAAGAAACTGCTAAATCTATAGGATACCATAACATAAAGAGATACAGCGATATGGATGGGAGTATGTAATGCCAAAAAAGGAGGCGATAATGGGGATTACTATATGATTATGGTAAGAAATGAACTTAACGATTTAAAATGGTAAGATATGTGCAGATTTGTGCACCTTGTCATCGGATGAGTCCTATACGCACACAAGAAAATTCATAAGGCAACACTAATATCTCCCGAACACGTGGGGCAGGAGCAGATCAATCCAATCTGCATAAATATGAAATTTAGGAGATCTTTATCACTACCTATAGAGAAGGGAATAAGGCTGTAGACCACAATCTAGTAAAAGTCAAAGCTAACCTTAAACTACGAAAAGATAGTTAAGGTCAACAGGTCTCGCTGTATTGAGAGATATCTCAAAAGAGATGAAAAGTAAAATTACTTCAGCATCACACCCAGCAACACATTTCAAGCATTAGAACAACTATACATACAGGCTGACTTTGATGAGAAAGGAGATAAGCTGCAAATGAAAAAGAAACGCCATCACAAAGTATAGATAAGGAGCTAAAAACATGTCTTCCAAACAATAAGACTAGCAAAACGATATCTGATTAAACTAATAAAGAAAAACAATCTATAAGAATGTAAAAATCAGAAAGAAAAAAAAATGATCTGTAAACACCTGACAAAGTGTTGGACAGAGTTATACTTTAAAGACTTAAAACAGCAGTGTATGCCAAGTTAATAACGGACAAACTGGTTCCATGCAAAACAAAATCTTGCGCAGATCAGATGACCATGATGTGCACAAAAGGTGAGCATTCCTTTCAGTGTAATTCAAGTCTTTACATTTCATTTTGTGTCATTGAAATAGCCTTTGATACTTTGGATATGGATACACTATGGAAACTATTAAAGCAGCATGGAGTTCCGCAGAAATCCACCGGCATAATAAAGCAGACGTATGAAAAAATGCAGTGTAGAGTTCTGCACGAGGGACAACTTAAGGAATCATTGAACATTAATTATGGCATTCGTCAAGGATATCTTGTATCACCATTCTGCTCTTGCTGACAATTGATTGGATGTTGATGGTAAATACAGAATATAAAAGAAATGAAATAACGTTAGTTATTTATACAGCTAGAGGACCAGGAATTCACGTATGACTTAGCCCTCCTGTGTCACAAGCAATCCCATATGGAGAAGGAGCCAGACTAGACACAGGTGTAAAGATCTAAAGATCCGTACAAAAATTCAAAATATTAAAAATCAAATGCGGTCAAAAACACATATATCAAACTGAGAGGAGCACCAATTGGGGAGGTAGGGAGCTATACATAGCTAGGGAATATCATAAATATGACATCTGGTGCAGATGAGTATGTAACAAACCGGACACAGAAGACAAGAGTGGCATTTGTTATTTTGAATACCATTTACAACTCTAAAATACATACTAAACTAACCATCTTTAATTACAATGTGAAGTCGCTTCTTTTAATTGACGGATGACATCTTCAATATTAAGAAATTACAGGGATTTAACAACAAATAAAAAGTAAAGTAAAGTAACCTAAAGCATTATTGCCGTAGGGGTGTGAGATGTTAGCGATCTCACATTTCAAAGGATCGGCTATATGAGGGCGGTAGTCATCTCCTTTCCTTCGTAGCCTCTACTTCTTGGACTGAACCGGTACCCATTTAAGGCTGGGTCGACCAGGGAGCCATTGCGGCCTGAAAAAACATGTCTGCCTCAACTGGGAAACCTAGGACCACTCAGATGAGAAGTCAGCTCTCTAACCACTGCGCTACGCGGCTCCCCAAATTAACAAATCCATGAGAAAATTATGGGTTTGAAGTGGTTTTACATGGCTGCAAACATAAGCGTATGTGGGAGAAGAGAACAAAGACAGATGGAAAAAGAAATCTATAAAAGAAGGTGGCCTTTGATTGGAAACACAAATGCCAAAGTCCAAAGCCAATATCACCAGACATACTATTCCATGGAGCCGCCAAATAAATATAAGAGAAAGGAATGTCAAAGAGGCAAATGGAGACGAGACCAAAAACCAAATCAAGAAAATTCGAGAGAAGCTGGAAAGAAACGAAGAAAATTGCACAGAATACAGGTCTGCCTTGATACGGATAATTGATGGACTATGCAGCACAAGGTGATAAGTTTGAGGACAAAATTAAATGTAATTGCATATTATTACTATTAATGTGATAATGGCTGACAAGCTGATATCTCATTAGCAGAGCCCACATATATAAATGTAAATCGATAAGGACATTCTGAAACAGCCATATGTTACAACTGGCGGGACAGCATCGTATAGTTACTTCCGTCATGCGCTCAGAGATACTAGGAAAGCATGCGATGAATATAAACATTTATAATTTCTAAACATAGTAATGAATATGAGGAAGGCAGAAAAACTTAGTAATGGTAATGGCAATGATTAATGAAGTGTCGTTAAAGATACAATTAAAAACAGAAAACTAAATATTACTAAATGTTGGTTTCTTAGCCGGATTCTTCTTCCTTTGTCCATTTGCATCATCTTGTTTTTCATCTTCTCCAAGTCGTCTGTCTGTAGCACTCTTCATTTTGCCTTTCTGTGCTTCTGTCTCCTGGACTGGAAATGGGAAATCAGGTATGAAATTAGATTGCAATCGACATTTTATTGACTTCACGACTGGAAAAAATAGGACCACTTTAAGCATGTTCCAACAGGCGAATAAAGAGGAATGAAGAAGAGTGTGCCTAATACTGGCAACCTCATCCTCTAAAACCATTTATATTGAATTTATCCCGCCCCACCCAATTCAATTGAAACGACAGGATCCAGGCTTCCTGTACAAGGGCCAGTATATAGATGGCTCACAGCTTTGAACAAATACTACCATCATAAGTTACATTTACCATTTGAAAGTGAGGGATAGTAACATGGTAAAGAAAGGGGAAAATGGGAACACTTCGAGTGGTAGAGAACTCGTTTCTCGCGATATAAGTACCGGGTTCGATTCTTGTTGATGGCATGCCCCATTTAAGCAACCTGTAAATGGTTAGACAAACAGATGCTAGGATTGACAGACAGACGGACGGACGGACGGACTGACCGACGGACCGACGGACCGACCGACCGACCGACAGACAGACAGACAGACAGACAGACAGATAGACAGACAGACAGATAGACAGAGAGATAGATAGATAGATAGATAGATAGATAGATAGATAGATAGATAGATAGATAGATAGATAGATAGATAGATAGATAGATAGATAGATAGATAGATAGATAGATAGATAGATAGTTACAATTATATACGTCGAAAGAGTTTGTGCACGGTACAACAAATCAATAATCAATGTCAAATAATACCATTTGCACAGATTCACTAGCACTTAGCTTAGAGAGAACATACGCCACCCTGCCTTGGGATTGCTTGCCCTGTTCTGCTTTCAGCATATCATAACTCTGAACATAATGTAACTAACATGTGAGAAATTCACGTCGTTGTTTACCAGGTTTGTTTTATCAAGCCTTTTGAAATGTACACACTGCTAATCTGGCTCTTCCTGTGTCAAACGCAGTGCCTGCTTCTGACATGCAACATGAACATAGAGCTTGAGTCCGTGAGACTTTTATTAATATCACACGCTAAATGATTATTCCAATTTCTAATATATGTTGGTGTACGCTCCAGTATACAAGCTTAAAATGGGTACTATACCTTGGTGGCAGAAAAGTTTGCAATAATAAAATATAATACAAGCTGAAGGAATACTACTATTCTAAAAACATTTCCGATTTGACTAGGTCACTTTAATCGGTTCATGCTATTCAGTTTAAATTGCTTAGCATCATCACTGTTGGTACGGGTTGCTGGGCGGTGTACAGAGACACCTTCTGGACAGCATACTAATATTCAGCATTGTTATAAACAAACCATATTGACACATTTACAAAGTTAACACCTGTACATACCATTATGCAGCATTTGGACCAGGGAAGAAAAGCCTTGATGCTATCGGATACGTAACAACAACATGCCAACTGGTTTGAGGTCGTCGTCAGTGTTCGACTTGGTTATATACTATCAAACTGGTAACCCAACTGAGGTCATCATCAGTGTTTGATATGGTTATATACTATCAAACTGGTAACCCAACTGAGGTCATCATCAATGTTTGATATGGTTATATACTATCAAACTGGTAACCCAACTGAGGTCATCATCAATGTTTGATATGGTTATATACTATCAAACTGGTAACCCAACTGAGGTCATCATCAGTGTTTGATATGGTTATATATTATCAAACTGGTAACCCAACTGAGGTCATCATCAATGTTTGATATGGTTATATACTATCAAACTGGTAACCCAACTGAGGTCATCATCAGTGTTTGATATGGTTATATACTATCAAACTGGTAACCCAACTGAGGTCATCATCAATGTTTGATATGGTTATATACTATCAAACTGGTAACCCAACTGAGGGCATCATCAATGTTTGATATGGTTATATACTATCAAACTAGTAACGCAACTGAGGTCATCATAAATGTTTGATATGGTTATATACTATCAAACTGGTAAACCAACTGAGGTCATTTTCAGTAATCGATATGGTTATGTACTATCAAACTGGTACACCAACTGAGGTATCATCAGTATTCCACATGGTTATGTACTATACAACTGGTAAAGCGACTGATTTGAGGTCACCATCGGTGCTCGACAAAAATTTGTTCCAGCATCCGTGTTGGTCTTCATGTATATAGACATGATTAAACCTCAGGCAAACTTATAAACCACACACAGGGAATTACATTCTTCTTACAGATGATTAGAATTCCAGACATGCAGAGAAACACATTCTTCAAAAACATATGAATGAACTTCACGATGAATGTAAGAAGTAAGAAGAGAATATAAACACAAATAAACGAAGGTAAGGAACGCCAGAAGAATATAAAAAGCACATCCATTTCCATGTCATACACAAATAAATTCAATAATTTTGAGGATTTAGTTCACGGAATTATATTCGCAGTTCTGAGATAGAAGCAAGCAGTCAAAAAGAAAATAATGTGATATCCCATGTATTATCATTACTAAGACATTCCAGTAGTTTGAATGAAGATAGCCACAAACAGTAACAACATTACATTCATAAAACATTTTCAAAACAATTTATAATTTAAATATTCATGTCTTGTTTTCAGTGTGAGACATCCATCATTAAATATATAATATTTGAGAGGAAAAAAAGACCAGGGTGAATGAAATAGCAAAGACAAAAGGCCGCCGTCCATCGTAGACGGTGATGGAATAATTTATTTTTAGAAAGGATTAACTGAGTTACTTTTAATCCTCACTCTCTCGTCTCGTGCCACCCGATCCCAGTGGCAAGTCAAGTACAAGACGACTAGGGGGCGACTACGAGATGTACGGGACACACTTCGCCACGGAATCCCCCAAAAAAATAAAATAAAATAAAATAGACACAGGAACAAAATAAAAACCTAACATGTAAGTAGTTTTTGTTTTATAAAGGGGCGTAAAATATCCTTTGTAGAAGGTTCTTCTTACAACTGCCAACCTATTTGGTTGTTATTTGTTTATCGACAGGTGTGCAGCACGGTAGGTTGTCATTACTTTCCGTACCTGGAGAAGTGAATGTACCAAGATAAAACGCCGTGTCTGTCCAACTGGACGCGTCGGGTTTCGTATGCTATGCGTTCGGATTGTGAAACTGACGATCGACTCCTAGACTATGCTGCCTCAAACGAACAGAACTGAAGTGTGAACGTTCGGTCATATGACGAGAAGATCTTTAAACTTGATCATATACAAACGTACAGCAAAACAAACATGAACTGACGTAGTTAACTTACACATGAAATTGTCAGTGGTCACAAAAAGGTTGTAAGCTAAACATACATTTCATCAGCCAAAAGCGTCAATCGATATAAGTGGAGAGATAATTTGAGATGAGATTCGTGTATTATGTAACAGTAGTACAGGTTAGTCCCTAAAACTAGTAGTCATTTACTTGTATTATTGTTAGTGAAAGAGGAGCTCATGGTGGAATGGTTTCAATGTCTGCTTGCTGATAAGGAAGGTTGTGAGTCGAATTCACAATTAAGAATTTGTTGTGTTTTTTTGTTTGTTGGGGGTGAAGTAAACAAATATAGCCACCACACGACGTGGCGACGGCAGTGACAAAGCGGCCTGTAGTTCTCAGCCTAATAAACCTCGACTATCCCAGCAACGGGAATACAGTCATTGCGACAGTTAGATTGTTAGTACGACAATCATTTTAAAACTATCAATTGGATCAAGGGTCTTAACCTCCTGTCGAAAACGATGCTCGAATATCAGCAGATGACAATATTTCATAGCAAAAATACTTTTTTTTTTCTTCTAATCCTCAGAAAAACATAATAGTTATTCTTCTATTACTATTAAATCAATCAGAGATCTTAAACAACTACACGTCAAGTCATGCAATGTTGAACTGTTCAGATCTGTTTAAGCTTTTTGGTGCTTGAAGTTTAAAAAGGATGGGTTAGCCAGCTTCATGTCCAGCTCTCACTAGCCGTCTCTTAAGTCATGTCTGACAGGTTATAACGCTACTATTCTTTGCTCCACTACTAGGTACTGCTAACATTCAGCTGTTAATTTTATGGTATAATAAGTAGGGCATCCGGAAGTCAAAGCTCATGTTCACGTGGTAGGAGTTGGAAACTGGCATGGCAAGCCGAAAATCGGTATACCATTACTAAGAAAACATTAAAGTAGATTAAACGTTCAGACGGTGCCTCAGAAAACTGGGAAAGTTTAAGGCACAATTGAAATCGCAACATTAAATGTTAATGCTGTATATCTATCTTCAGTCCACTTATGTCGTTAGACGTCGTGGGAAGGTGCGACCTCCTTTGTTTCAAATATTTTTGGCAAGTGAAAATCCACTGGTGACTTGCCAGGTCAATCCCAACATCTGTTAGCCCCTAGAATATACGATCGTATATTTTTTAGACTGGTGGAGGTGGAAGCGTAAATTAGAGCAAGGTAGACTCGCATCCTGTCAGACGCCATCTAAGCCGCTCCGATGACCACATAACCACGACCTGTTGTTATGGCCACAGGGGATCAGAGGAAATATTTACCGGATGATCCACGTCAAAAAATGCAGGTGTCTCCACCGAGATTTGAACCCGCCACCTCCACCACCCGAGGTGAACACCTTACCTCGAGACCACTGGATCCCGGCAATTAAATGTTAATTAACATTGTTTAAAATCTATTATGTAAACGTAATATAGAAATTCAAAGACTATGAGATATCAGGATTAGATACTTAAGTAAACACATAGGAACTTTCTATTACAGCAAAGCCACGAAGCCACAAGAGAAACAATCAAACATAGTGTAAGTTGGATGCCCAGTACATGAAGACAAAACTAAGTTCCATGTAGAAAAAAATTCATAAGTGAAGGACTAATATTCCTACATGCAATTGAATGCAAAAACACAAACACAAT
Source organism: Ariolimax columbianus (assembly GCA_036924085.1). Lineage (NCBI taxonomy): Eukaryota > Metazoa > Mollusca > Gastropoda > Stylommatophora > Arionidae > Ariolimax > Ariolimax columbianus. Next base: position 132,872,822 of record JAVGWX010000002.1, read on the forward strand.
ACTTGTGACCTCTGAAAACATTTGAAGAGGAAGGTATACGAAAAGACACTTGCCAAGAAATGACGATTTTTGGACACTTAATAGAGAAGCTGAAGATTTAAAAAGGTAATGGACCATCTTTAAAACTGATAGATACACGCAATAAGAAATGTGGAACCAATAAAACTTGATACAAGGTAAAGAAAAATCATAAACAGATTGTTAGAGTGTTGAAGTTGGCATGTTGACACGTTACTAAGTCCATTATTGTCGTGACCATTGGCACACTTGGGGTGAGGTGGTCAGCATCACGCCGGCAGCTTTTGCTTCCCAGACTTGCTCTGGTACCAATTTTGTTTAGGCCGGGTTAACACTAGTGTAATTTGAGATCTTCTTCTTCTTCTTCTGCGTACGCAGTCAGACAGTAACCATTATTTTTTCGAAAAAAGCGGCGGTCATCCTGAAGCTGTCGCCACTGCCATAGAGCTTGTCTTACAGTTCCACTGGTGATGGCCACATCTGCTCTCTCTGATCCTCGTATGTCGGGCAGTTCTGCAGAAGATGTTCAGCGGTCATTTTACCAGTACCGCACGGGCATTCGTCGGTACATCCTATCTTCAATTTATTGAATACGTGGTACCTCAGTCTATTGTGGCCAGTGCGAAGTCTGAAGACAACGACCCGCTCTCTTCGGTTCAACTGGTAATAGGCATCGTTTTTGGTGTAACCAGTATGTTCGGTTTCCCATTTGGTCATGTATCTGGCTTTGATAAGCCGTTTTGACTTTCGTACGTCATACTAGTATCTGTTTGTGGTAGTCTTGCACCTTCTTTTGCCAGTCTGTCTGCCTCCTCGTTGCCTTGGATGTTGCAGTGTGATGGGACCCACTGTACCACTACCCTTTTTGGTGCGGACTGCTGGCACAGTTTGCAGAGTGCTGCTCTTAAGTCATTAAGCTCAGTGTTTTTCTGGCTTTTTAGCGATGTGACTACGGCGAGAGCATCTGTAAGCAGGACTATATGGCTTTCATTTTCTTTATGTGTCACCATTTCTTCCACTGCCGCCCTCAGTGCCTCTGCCTCCGCTCTGAAATTGCTTGTGTACTTACCAGTAGCGAATGACAGTGTTATTTTTCTGCCATTTGGTAGGTTCAGGAATGCTCCTGCCCCTCCGTTCTGTGTAGTGTTTGTTACAGAACCGTCGGTGTATGCATGGGTCCAGTCGATGCTTGGATAGTTTTCCGATATAAAGCTTGGGGTAGTATCTCTCCTTTCTTTTTCAGTCTGGCCGTTTTTGTTTCCAATACCTAAAATATTTTCTACCACCTCTGGAAATATATCCTGCCTCCAGGTAGGTTTTCGTACAGTAGTGATGGGTTTTGGTGTTGTTAGTGCGTTTATGGGATCTTCGTGCATCTTTGCTTTGGCTATTTCTGCAAAGTTTCTCCGCTTTAGTTTCCCATTTCCCAAATTGTTTAGTCTCTGGTGCATTGGATGGTCAGTCAGTCTTCGGAGTTTCTCTGACTGCAGCTGGGCTCTGCAGTCTCTTCTATCGATCATGAATTGCAGTTTTGTAATCTTTTCAAGTTCTACAATTGGCGTTGACTTCATGCCTTCTGTTATAACTCTCATGGCTTGGTTTTGAAGTTTGTTAACTTTATCGAAGTTCGCCTTCGCTGCTGTTGTCCATGCCGCAATGCCATACTCGAGAACTGGTCTCACTCTTCCAGTGTACAGTTCCTTTAGTATGCTTTCGTCTGCTCCCCAGCTGGTGCCAGCCAATTTCCTCATGATTGCCATTCTTTCTCTGGCTCTCATTCGTTTTTCTCGATCTGACTTTTCCATGTCATGCGCCGATCAAATGTGACTCCCAGATAGGTTGGTTGTCGTTTGGCTGCAGGAATTTGCCATTTAAACTTGACTTGGTATTTTGGGGTTTGATTGAAAGCGAGAATATTGTGCATGTGGTTTTCTCCTCGTTCATTTTGACCAGCCATGAGTTCGCCCACTCTTCCAGCGATGTTAGGGCCTGCTGCATCCGATTTCTTGCGATGGTGAGATTCTTTTCAGAGGTCCACATAGCCAGATCGTCTGCAAACATTGAGCTATGGACTCTTCTTGGTATATTCTCTATAATGTCGTTTATATACACCAGGAAGAGTGTGGGTGACAGTACTCCCCCTTGGGGTACTCCCTGCTCGAGTGTCACCTTTCTGCTCATCTGCCCTTGTACTTGGACTCTGGCCGTTCTGTTTTTGAGGTAGTGGTTGATCCACTTGTACATTTTCCCACAGACATCACTTATTCTTAGCTTGACTCTAAGTCCATCTTTCCAGACTTTGTCAAATGCCTTTTCCAGATCCACCCAAACCGCTACTGTGTGCTTCTGTGCCTGGTAGGCATCTTCTATTTCCTGGGCTATGAGGATGACCTGGTCCTCAGTGGATCTGTTCTGTCTAAAGCCGGCTTGCTGTGGAATTAGTATTCGTTTTTCTTCCAGATGCCACATCAGTCTGGTGTTTATCATACGTTCCATCAGTTTGCCGACACAGCTCAGTAGGCTGATAGGCCTGTATCCATTTGGATCTGTTTTGTCCTTTCCTTTTTTTTGGTACTGGTACCAGAACTGCGTCTTTCCATGCCTGGGGTACAATTCCCCGTTTCCAGCTTTGATTCAGGAACGATAGCAGCTTCCTCTTCGCTGTTTGGCCCAGCCCCATCAGCATTTCGTTTGTTATCCCATTTTTTCCGGGAGATTTTCTTTTCTTTAATGTTCTCATGGCCTCTTCCATTTTGCTCATTGTTAATTTGGCCATCATATGCTCTTCATGTGCCGTACTGATGTTGTCGTGCCCCTTTTGCTCTTGACTAATGTCTGTATGCCTATCTGCAGGGACCTCGATGTGGTTTGCTCTGGCATAGTGATCGACAAAAGCGTTTGCAGCTTTTTTACCAGTGAGCAAGTTTTCGCCCTGCTTGATGGTAATTTGTTTGTTTGACGGGGTTTAATCATTCATGGCTCTGACTAGCTTCCATAGCTTGTTCCCTTCTTTGTCCAGGTTTAGGCTTTCCATTTTGTTTTTCCAGCTCTCTCTTGCTGTTTGCTTGAGAGTGTATTTGTATTTCGCCGTGGCGGCCTTTAGGGCGATGTTTGCCTCCATAGATTGTTCTCGCTCTGCCATGTTCCTAGCATGTGTTACTGCATCTTCCGCTTTCTGCAACGCATCATTCCAATAGGGCTTATAGTTTTTCCTAGCCCCTCTTGGGATGGTTTCAGTGGCGGCTTGCATTATTGCTTTGCTTAGGCTTTCCACCATGGGCTTCATTTTGTTGTTTCGTGTGTTGATGGTTTCACACAGCCCGTCTGTCAGGATTGCAAATCTGTCCCAGTCGGCTCGTTTGTAATTCCAACGTGGGAGCGGTTTTGTTTCCTGTGGGATTACTTCCATATGAATGTCTAGCCTGATCGGCCTGTGGTCGCTACCTGCCAGCTGCTTTAGCACCTGGCGGTCTATTTTATGGTGTATGTCCTGTGTGGAGAAGGCCAAATCTGGAGTCGAGGTGGTATGCCATGTTCTAGAATAGAAACTAGGGCTATCCTCCGGCCTATTGATTAGGGAGAGATTTGTGTCTATCTCCCAATCTTCCACTTCGTCACCTTTGCTGTCTGTGTCCGAGTTTCCCCATCTCTCCGAGTGGCTGTTGAAGTCTCCAACTACTATGCAGTTGGAGTCTTTGACGTCCATACTCGAGAGCGATAGGGATTTATTTGGTGGTCCGTACAGATTGAAAATGCGGAGCTTCGTCTCTTGAGCCATTATGTCAACTCCTACAATTTCTGCTTGTCCGGTGTGATTGACAGATACCGCGCTACTCGGTATGCAGTTTCGGGTCAGTATCAGGACCCCTCCTTTGTGACCTTCTCTATCGAGACGGAAGGTCTGGTATCCTCTGATTGAGAATTTATGGTTTTTGTTGAGGTGTGTTTCCTGGATACATGCCACGTCAATCTTACCTTCATGCAGGTGATGTGTTAGGGAAAGCTTTTTGTTAACGACACCCTCCGCATTCCACTGTAGTATTTTGAGGGTCTTGAGTTTTTGGTCAATAAAAGTTGCCCCATAGCCATGTGCCTTGACTCCACGACACATGGGTGGGTGACCACCAGTAGTCAAGGGTGGGCCCCTTCGAGGCGTGAGGCCCGGCACTATCGCTGCCTGGCGGGACTTCGCAGGATGAGCGCCATACGTCTTTCTGGTCGGTTGTACTGTCATCATACTGCGATTTACGTTGCACTGTTTTGTTAGGCTTGCGGCCCCGAGTCACCTGTTCAAGTGTTCCACTCCTTAGTCTTGAGTGTTCCAAAAACCCTCTTAAATCTATATATGGTTAGCTTGACTTGGTAGCGTAACGATAGGCTACTATCAAATGAGTATTTCCGAGATATTTCCGCCTGTTGCACCTGTTAATTGCATATCCAATAAAGATAATGTGTCGGAGGTCAGCCTTGACCATAAAGTTGTTCAATGTCACGCAGAATTGTTAGGATTGACCTGAGAGATAGAATCTCCACACAACTGAGATTGTTTGCACGTCTTCTGGATGCATCTAACCGTAGCATACATTTCTGAGCCAGTCCTGCATACCAGGATGACAAAATATGATAAAGAAATGTATATAACAACTATAACTATAGTATGTTTTACTGTTGATGTATACAACTGAGATCATTTATAGAACAAAGGAATAATTGGTTCCCCACGATATTTATTGTGGCAGTGTTCAAGCATGAATTTATTTGGCTATCGACCGACATAAAATTTACACCTTTACTACGACTCGAACATCTGCTCCTTGGGCTTGGAGAACTGTATCCTACTAACCAATTATTCACTAGCTCCTTTGGTAATAATGCTAAATGGGATACAATTTGGTTGCAATTAAAACATTTGAAGACATTTTTAAATCTTCGATTGAACTAAAATTGATAGAGAACACCTTAACGGGGTTATGAAAGCAGCAGCGTACACTGGTATTCCCCGACTTACAGAAAGTTGTATATATATATATCATTAACATCTCAAACCAAACCAATTGTTATAATAAAAGGCACAAACACAGACCAAATATCAACAACATTCATGGTACACGAGAGTCATCACACCAGCGGACAGAAGATCAATAACATAACAGAACAAAAACATGGAGATTCAGTCAAAACAGGCTTCCAGAAATGAAAGCAACATGTGTCAATATACAGATTGCAATGATAGAAAAAGAGAGCGAGAGAGAAAGAGAGAGAGAGCGAGAGAATGAAAAGTCTTGTAGGGTTATTTATAACTAATATTGCTATATGTGTGTGAGTCATCGACGTTGAATAAACAAACAGAAACAAAAAATGCTGCAACAGAGGTATGGTTTCTAAGAATGTCATGTATATCATAGGCAGTTAAGAAATCTAGAGAAGATATACGAGTATTACATGAACACAATGTCAAAAGATTGCAACTAACTAAAATACAAATACGACAGACCAGCGTTTTAGATAAATACTCTAGAACAGATAGCCTTGGAAACATATTGACGAAAGGAAAGATCAATTTGATAAGGAAGATAGAGAAGTAATGTAAAGATATGTGAGATGCTGAACGTGAAAACAGAAAGCATGATAATTGCTGAAATACCATATAGTTATGGAAGGAATGGATCAACGTCACTACCTGAAATACCATATAGTTATGGAAGGAATGGATCAACGTCACTACCTGAAATACCATATAGTTATGGAAGGAATGGATCAACGTCACTACCTGAAATGCCATATAGTTATGGAAGGAATGGATCAACGTCACTACCTGAAATACCATATAGTTATGGAAGGAATGGATCAACGTCACTACCTGAAATACCATATAGTTATGGAAGGAATGGATCAACGTCACTACCTGAAATACCATATAGTTATGGAAGGAATGGATCAACGTCACTACCTGAAATACCATATAGTTATGGAAGGAATGGATCAACGTCACTACCTGAAATGCCATATAGTTATGGAAGGAATGGATCAACGTCACTACCTGAAATACCATATAGTTATGGAAGGAATGGATCAACGTCACTACCTGAAATACCATATAGTTATGGAAGGAATGGATCAACGTCACTACCTGAAATACCATATAGTTATGGAAGGAATGGATCAACGTCACTACCTGAAATGCCATATAGTTATGGAAGGAATGGATCAACGTCACTATCTGAAATACCATATAGTTATGGAAGAAATGGATCGACGTCGCTACTTATTAGACACTGGATTACGATCATATTCTAGAAGATGTATTTATAACATGTTGTCAAAGAAGATTTTTTTTATTTACAACAGAAGCGTTCAAGTCCAGGCGTCATCGGTCTTACAATGAACAACACTTTCAGAGGCTTACCTGTAGAGCTGGTGTGATTCTCATGGACTCCTGTGTTGCCTGTCAGTTGACGTGAGCAACCTCCAGAACGACTTACACTATGTATGTTCTCTCTGTCGGAGGAGATCTCCCTTTGACTGCCACAACTGCAAGATTTAATTTCACTTCGTCTGTTGCCGACATTATCACCGCTTGTCAATGACTCTGCAATCTGTATGCCAGGCTGTGCGTTATCGATCTGGCAGCAACATAACACTGGCTTTCTTAGCATTTGCGAAACGCTGCCATCTTTCTCTTTCTTGACATGTGCGGTACAATCTTCTGTACTCATCGAAAGTTTGTCACAGCCCAGACAGTAGGTCGAGCCGATCTCGTTAGTTTCTTGGTCTGTGATTGAATGTCTTGGTATAGGTCTAACATCATTAGAGTATAACTTCGTCTGCTGAATGCCTCGGCTAAGTTTGTATCTACCTAGCTTTTCAACACATAAATAATTTGATGCTGTGGCAGCATCATGTGCGTGCCTCAAGCAGCTTTCACTAAATGATTGGTTATCCTGAAATGAAGCACTTTTTCTTGCGGCGGCTTGCAACTGAAACCTTTTGTGTGCGTATTTGAGTTGGGGGTTGGTATCATTATTTTCGTCTGCTTCCAACTGTACCCGAGACCCGTCAAGCTGACACGCTGTCTCACATCTTGCAACTGAGGACACCAATCCCGAATCCACTAAATTGTGAGAGTCTATCAATGAAACATATGTCTCTGATAGGATTTGAGACTGAATAATGATTCCCGACGTTCCTGGGTGTGTCTGGGAAAGCTGATCGGTGTCAGAATAGTTGTTCTGATCTTCAAAACTTTGTCCTGAAGCTTCATCAAGGATATCTTCATCTCCACTAGAGTCCTCAGTGATGGTATCTTCATCAAACTCCACAACAGAGGAACATCTGTGACGGATATAACTCCCCGGTACAGAAAACATGGTCTTTGCCTTTGAAAGAAGCAGAGTAGGTAGTAACATTATTATCCGATAGTATGTTGATAGCATGTCCTTCGCGGGAGACCTCAGAAATAGAAGAAGTTCTCTTAAAGTTAGGACGCAGGTTCACCAAGATGTCGCTACAATCTGGACCATAACTAAAACTACGTGATGTCTTAGCCATATCTGAATACATGGGATATTCCTCTCCTTCTACTGAACCATACACTTTAGCATAACACTTCCTAGTTTTGGGGTCCATAAAGACGGAATGTCTGGTTATTTCTATTAAACCACAGGGATTGTCTTCCTCTTGTAGGACATCCATGTTATGCAGTTCGTCCTGTGTCAAATTCTAGTGATGTGTTTGGGATGAAGGCGCCTGTGGTTATTTCGGCTGAGTTGAACATTCCGTCTATTGCCATTTCGTCTTCGTGTTTTGAATAGGTTTCAGTGGAGTTGTATCCCCAGTTGTGTCCATAACATGGTCCATCGAACGCTGGGTTGTCGTCCTGGATATTATCACCTCCATAGGAACATTCAACGACCGTCTTTGTTGGCCGAAAGTTCTCTGAACTGTCCAAGTTTGGTCCAAAAGAGCAACCCTTTCCTAAAAGAGAACCTTCATTATTTTCATCTACGTCATACTGAACTTCATACGGAAGAGATCTTGTAGCCTGATCAGCTTCAGTGAGTTCCTGAAGACTAGACTCAGCTGTTGACATACTAATCTGATCAGTTCCAGGCTCTCCGTTGCCTGGGGAAACAATAATCGAACGAAACTTCCCACTAATGTTAATGTCTGGGGGATTCAACTTACACAATGTGTCTATCCCATTTCTACACGTATTACAATCATCTTTAGTGACCTCCAATATCACGACTTTCATATTTTTATCAAATCCTTGATGAAATGCATTGCTCCCGTCTTTATTTACATCCGTGTTATTTGGAACTTTGCTGCGATGTGTTGCCGTTAATGTGGAGACTGACTGTATTGAGTTCTGGCACTTTCCGGCAATGATGTCGTTATGCTGGACTTTGGGAGATTCTATTAAACATTTTCTGCAGAGATGACTCTGGCCATGATGATATCTATGACCTTTCTCTTCCTGCAGTAGTTGCTGTGGATGTTTTTCTCGTCCAACACTTTCTAATATCAGTGATTGATCTGAGCTACCTCTGTGCAAGATGCTGTCAGTCCACCTGGGTCGGTTACAATGAACTCTTGCTTTATCAGTCCTTGCTGTTTGGTGCACAATTATCGCCGAACCAAGAGGAGAAGGAGAGATGCTTGGATAGCGCAAGTTATCTATAAAAGACAAATCATTAAAACTAAAATATCATCAGCTCCATATATATGATAGGGCTTTGTACAAATTCACGTCAAGTAAACAATTATTGGTCTGCTCGAGTGGCGGTTTTGTAGCTTAAACTTAATGCAGGATAGGGCAGCCAGCCCCATGCCCAACAAACAAAGACCAAAATATATTAAAAACATGTTTATGTTAACATCATTAAAATGATCCTACCTTGCTTAAATTTTCTATTTGGATGTTACCTGATCCCCAACGGTCACAATCCACCAATTGTTATGCTATGTTCCACCAATGAGAATTCCTTTGCCTTAACTTCATTGTATTCGCTCTTCTCGTGTTTTCCTTAGCTTCTCTTAATGCGTGGTTAGCTAGCAATACAATGCATGCATTGCGTTACGTTTAGCGTTATCGCCAAGAACACACACTGCCAAGGTCCAGTTTCTCTGCTCGTTGTCCACTGCTATTGGTTTTTATGTTATTAATCTCCATCTAGTCTATGTTTGTTCACTAGTTCTGTTAGTTCTGGCCATGAGAAACGATGTATGTGGCAGAGACAGATGATTTGTGTTATTGATCTCCATCTAGTCTATGTTTGTTCACTAGTTCTGTTAGTTCTGGCCATGAGAAACGATGTATGTGGCAGAGACAGATGATTTGTGTTATTGATCTCCATCTAGTCTATGTTTGTTCACTAGTTCTGTTAGTTCTGGCCATGAGAAACGATGTATGTGGCAGAGACAGATGATTTGTGTTATTGATCTCCATCTAGTCTATGTTTGTTCACTAGTTCTGTTAGTTCTGGCCATGAGAAAACGATGTATGTGGCAGATACAGATGATTTGTGTTATTGATCTCCATCTAGTCTATGTTTGTTCACTAGTTCTGTTAGTTCTGGCCATGAGAAACGATGTATGTGGCAGAGACAGATGATTTGTGTTATTGATCTCCATCTAGTCTATGTTTGTTCACTAGTTCTGTTAGTTCTGGCCATGAGAAACGATGTATGTGGCAGAGACAGATGATTTGTGTTATTGATCTCCATCTAGTCTATGTTTGTTCACTAGTTCTGTTAGTTCTGGCCATGAGAAACGATGTATGTGGCAGAGACAGATGATTTGTGTTATTGATCTCCATCTAGTATATGTTTGTTCACTAGTTCTGTTAGTTCTGGCCATGAGAAACGATGTATGTGGCAGAGACAGATGATTTGTGTTATTGATCTCCATCTAGTCTATGTTTGTTCACTAGTTCTGTTAGTTCTGGCCATGAGAAACGATGTATGTGGCAGAGACAGATGATTTGTGTTATTGATCTCCATCTAGTCTATGTTTGTTCACTAGTTCTGTTAGTTCTGGCCATGAGAAACGATGTATGTGGCAGAGACAGATGATTTGTGTTATTGATCTCCATCTAGTCTATGTTTGTTCACTAGTTCTGTTAGTTCTGGCCATGAGAAACGATGTATGTGGCAGAGACAGATGATTTGTGTTATTGATCTCCATCTAGTCTATGTTTGTTCACTAGTTCTGTTAGTTCTGGCCATGAGAAACGATGTATGTGGCAGAGACAGATGATTTGTGTTATTGATCTCCATCTAGTCTATGTTTGTTCACTAGTTCTGTTAGTTCTGGCCATGAGAAACGATGTATGTGGCAGAGACAGATGATTTGTGTTATTGATCTCCATCTAGTCTATGTTTGTTCACTAGTTCTGTTAGTTCTGGCCATGAGAAACGATGTATGTGGCAGAGACAGATGATTTGTGTTATTAATCTCCATCTAGTCTATGTTTGTTCACTAGTTCTGTTAGTTTCTGGCCATGAGAAACGATGTATGTGGCAGAGACAGATGATTTGTGTTATTGATCTCCATCTAGTCTATGTTTGTTCACTAGTTATGTTAGTTCTGGCCATGAGAAACGATGTATGTGGCAGAGACAGATGATTTGTGTTATTGATCTCCATCTAGTCTATGTTTTGTTCACTAGTTCTGTTAGTTCTGGCCATGAGAAACGATGTATGTGGCAGAGACAGATGATTTGTGTTATTGATCTCCATCTAGTCTATGTTTGTTCACTAGTTCTGTTAGTTCTGGCCATGAGAAACGATGTATGTGGCAGAGACAGATGATTTGTGTTATTGATCTCCATCTAGTCTATGTTTGTTCACTAGTTCTGTTAGTTCTGGCCATGAGAAACGATGTATGTGGCAGAGACAGATGATTTGTGTTATTGATCTCCATCTAGTCTATATTTGTTCACTAGTTCTGTTAGTTCTGGCCATGAGAAACGATGTATGTGGCAGAGACAGATGATTTGTGTTATTGATCTCCATCTAGTCTATGTTTGTTCACTAGTTCTGTTAGTTCTGGCCATGAGAAACGATGTATGTGGGCAGAGGACAGATGATTTGTGTTATTGATCTCCATCTAGTCTATGTTTGTTCACTAGTTCTGTTAGTTCTGGCCATGAGAAACGATGTATGTGGCAGAGACAGATGATTTGTGTTATTGATCTCCATCTAGTCTATGTTTGTTCACTAGTTCTGTTAGTTCTGGCCATGAGAAACGATGTATGTGGCAGAGACAGATGATTTGTGTTATTGATCTCCATCTAGTCTATGTTTGTTCACTAGTTCTGTTAGTTCTGGCCATGAGAAACGATGTATGTGGCAGAGACAGATGATTTGTGTTATTGATCTCCATCTAGTCTATGTTTGTTCACTAGTTCTGTTAGTTCTGGCCATGAGAAACGATGTATGTGGCAGAGACAGATGATTTGTGTTATTGATCTCCATCTAGTCTATGTTTGTTCACTAGTTCTGTTAGTTCTGGCCATGAGAAACGATGTATGTGGCAGAGACAGATGATTTGTGTTATTGATCTCCATCTAGTCTATGTTTGTTCACTAGTTCTGTTAGTTCTGGCCATGAGAAACGATGTATGTGGCAGAGACAGATGATTTGTGTTATTGATCTCCATCTAGTCTATGTTTGTTCACTAGTTCTGTTAGTTCTGGCCATGAGAAACGATGTATGTGGCAGAGACAGATGATTTGTGTTATTGATCTCCATCTAGTCTATGTTTGTTCACTAGTTCTGTTAGTTCTGGCCATGAGAAACGATGTATGTGGCAGAGACAGATGATTTGTGTTATTGATCTCCATCTAGTCTATGTTTGTTCACTAGTTCTGTTAGTTCTGGCCATGAGAAACGATGTATGTGGCAGAGACAGATGATTTGTGTTATTAATCTCCATCTAGTCTATGTTTGTTCACTAGTTCTGTTAGTTCTGGCCATGAGAAACGATGTATGTGGCAGAGACAGATGATTTGTGTTATTGATCTCCATCTAGTCTATGTTTGTTCACTAGTTCTGTTAGTTCTGGCCATGAGAAACGATGTATGTGGCAGAGACAGATGATTTGTGTTATTGATCTCCATCTAGTCTATGTTTGTTCACTAGTTCTGTTAGTTATGGCCATGAGAAACGATGTATGTGGCAGAGACAGATGATTTGTGTTATTGATCTCCATCTAGTCTATGTTTGTTCACTAGTTCTGTTAGTTCTGGCCATGAGAAACGATGTATGTGGCAGAGACAGATGATTTGTGTTATTGATCTCCATCTAGTCTATGTTTGTTCACTAGTTCTGTTAGTTCTGGCCATGAGAAACGATGTATGTGGCAGAGACAGATGATTTGTGTTATTGATCTCCATCTAGTCTATGTTTGTTCACTAGTTCTGTTAGTTCTGGCCATGAGAAACGATGTATGTGGCAGAGACAGATGATTTGTGTTATTGATCTCCATCTAGTCTATGTTTGTTCACTAGTTCTGTTAGTTCTGGCCATGAGAAACGATGTATGTGGCAGAGACAGATGATTTGTGTTATTGATCTCCATCTAGTCTATGTTTGTTCACTAGTTCTGTTAGTTCTGGCCATGAGAAACGATGTATCTGGCAGAGACAGATGATTTGTGTTATTGATCTCCATCTAGTCTATGTTTGTTCACTAGTTCTGTTAGTTCTGGCCATGAGAAACGATGTATGTGGCAGAGACAGATGATTTGTGTTATTGATCTCCATCTAGTCTATGTTTGTTCACTAGTTCTGTTAGTTCTGGCCACGAGAAACGATGTATGTGGCAGAGACAGATGATTTGTGTTATTGATCTCCATCTAGTCTATGTTTGTTCACTAGTTCTGTTAGTTCTGGCCATGAGAAACGATGTATGTGGCAGAGACAGATGATTTGTGTTATTGATCTCCATCTAGTCTATGTTTGTTCACTAGTTCTGTTAGTTCTGGCCACGAGAAACGATGTATGTGGCAGAGACAGATGATTTGTGTTATTGATCTCCATCTAGTCTATGTTTGTTCACTAGTTCTGTTAGTTCTGGCCATGAGAAACGATGTATGTGGCAGAGACAGATGATTTGTGTTATTGATCTCCATCTAGTCTATGTTTGTTCACTAGTTCTGTTAGTTCTGGCCATGAGAAACGATGTATGTGGCAGAGACAGATGATTTGTGTTATTAATCTCCATCTAGTCTATGTTTGTTCACTAGTTCTGTTAGTTCTGGCCATGAGAAACGATGTATGTGGCAGAGACAGATGATTTGTGTTATTGATCTCCATCTAGTCTATGTTTGTTCACTAGTTCTGTTAGTTCTGGCCACGAGAAACGATGTATGTGGCAGAGACAGATGATTTGTGTTATTGATCTCCATCTAGTCTATGTTTGTTCACTAGTTCTGTTAGTTCTGGCCATGAGAAACGATGTATGTGGCAGAGACAGATGATTTGTGTTATTGATCTCCATCTAGTCTATGTTTGTTCACTAGTTCTGTTAGTTCTGGCCACGGACAAACGATGTATGTGGCAGAGACAGATGATTTGTGTTATTGATCTCCATCTAGTCTATGTTTGTTCACTAGTTCTGTTAGTTCTGGCCATGAGAAACGATGTATGTGGCAGAGACAGATGATTTGTGTTATTGATCTCCATCTAGTCTATGTTTGTTCACTAGTTCTGTTAGTTCTGGCCACGAAAAACGATGTATGTGGCAGAGACAGATGATTTGTGTTATTGATCTCCATCTAGTCTATGTTTGTTCACTAGTTCTGTTAGTTCTGGCCATGAGAAACGATGTATGTGGCAGAGACAGATGATTTGTGTTATTGATCTCCATCTAGTCTATGTTTGTTCACTAGTTCTGTTAGTTCTGGCCATGAGAAACGATGTATGTGGCAGAGACAGATGATTTGTGTTATTGATCTCCATCTAGTCTATGTTTGTTCACTAGTTCTGTTAGTTCTGGCCATGAGAAACGATGTATGTGGCAGAGACAGATGATTTGTGTTATTGATCTCCATCTAGTCTATGTTTGTTCACTAGTTCTGTTAGTTCTGGCCACGAGAAACGATGTATGTGGCAGGAGACAGATGATTTGTGTTATTGATCTCCATCTAGTCTATGTTTGTTCACTAGTTCTGTTAGTTCTGGCCATGAGAAACGATGTATGTGGCAGAGACAGATGATTTGTGTTATTGATCTCCATCTAGTCTATGTTTGTTCACTAGTTCTGTTAGTTCTGGCCACGAGAAACGATGTATGTGGCAGAGACAGATGATTTGTGTTATTGATCTCCATCTAGTCTATGTTTGTTCACTAGTTCTGTTAGTTCTGGCCATGAGAAACGATGTTATGTGGCAGAGACAGATGATTTGTGTTATTGATCTCCATCTAGTCTATGTTTGTTCACTAGTTCTGTTAGTTCTGGCCATGAGAAACGATGTATGTGGCAGAGACAGATGATTTGTGTTATTGATCTCCATCTAGTCTATGTTTGTTCACTAGTTCTGTTAGTTCTGGCCATGAGAAACGATGTATGTGGCAGAGACAGATGATTTGTGTTATTGATCTCCATCTAGTCTATGTTTGTTCACTAGTTCTGTTAGTTCTGGCCACGAGAAACGATGTATGTGGCAGAGACAGATGATTTGTGTTATTGATCTCCATCTAGTCTATGTTTGTTCACTAGTTCTGTTAGTTCTGGCCATGAGAAACGATGTATGTGGCAGAGACAGATGATTTGTGTTATTGATCTCCATCTAGTCTATGTTTGTTCACTAGTTCTGTTACTTCTGGCCACGAAAAACGATGTTATGTGGCAGAGACAGATGATTTGTGTTATTGATCTCCATCTAGTCTATGTTTGTTCACTAGTTCTGTTAGTTCTGGCCATGAGAAACGATGTATGTGGCAGAGACAGATGATTTGTGTTATTGATCTCCATCTAGTCTATGTTTGTTCACTAGTTCTGTTAGTTCTGGCCACGAAAAACGATGTATGTGGCAGAGACAGATGATTTGTGTTATTGATCTCCATCTAGTCTATGTTTGTTCACTAGTTCTGTTAGTTCTGGCCATGAGAAACGATGTATGTTGGCAGAGACAGATGATTTGTGTTATTGATCTCCATCTAGTCTATGTTTGTTCACTAGTTCTGTTAGTTCTGGCCATGAGAAACGATGAATGTGGCAGAGACAGATGATTTGTGTTATTGATCTCCATCTAGTCTATGTTTGTTCACTAGTTCTGTTAGTTCTGGCCATGAGAAACGATGTATGTGGCAGAGACAGATGATTTGTGTTATTGATCTCCATCTAGTCTATGTTTGTTCACTAGTTCTGTTAGTTCTGGCCATGAGAAACGATGTATGTGGCAGAGACAGATGATTTGTGTTATTGATCTCCATCTAGTCTATGTTTGTTCACTAGTTCTGTTAGTTCTGGCCATGAGAAACGATGTATGTGGCAGAGACAGATGATTTGTGTTATTGATCTCCATCTAGTCTATGTTTGTTCACTAGTTCTGTTAGTTCTGGCCATGAGAAACGATGTATGTGGCAGAGACAGATGATTTGTGTTATTGATCTCCATCTAGTCTATGTTTGTTCACTAGTTCTGTTAGTTCTGGCCATGAGAAACGATGTATGTGGCAGAGACAGATGATTTGTGTTATTAATCTCCATCTAGTCTATGTTTGTTCACTAGTTCTGTTAGTTCTGGCCATGAGAAACGATGTATGTGGCAGAGACAGATGATTTGTGTTATTGATCTCCATCTAGTCTATGTTTGTTCACTAGTTCTGTTAGTTCTGGCCACGAGAAACGATGTATGTGGCAGAGACAGATGATTTGTGTTATTGATCTCCATCTAGTCTATGTTTGTTCACTAGTTCTGTTAGTTCTGGCCATGAGAAACGATGTATGTGGCAGAGACAGATGATTTGTGTTATTGATCTCCATCTAGTCTATGTTTGTTCACTAGTTCTGTTAGTTCTGGCCACGAAAAACGATGTATGTGGCAGAGACAGATGATTTGTGTTATTGATCTCCATCTAGTCTATGTTTGTTCACTAGTTCTGTTAGTTCTGGCCATGAGAAACGATGTATGTGGCAGAGACAGATGATTTGTGTTATTGATCTCCATCTAGTCTATGTTTGTTCACTAGTTCTGTTAGTTCTGGCCACGAAAAACGATGTATGTGGCAGAGACAGATGATTTGTGTTATTGATCTCCATCTAGTCTATGTTTGTTCACTAGTTCTGTTAGTTCTGGCCATGAGAAACGATGTATGTGGCAGAGACAGATGATTTGTGTTATTGATCTCCATCTAGTCTATGTTTGTTCACTAGTTCTGTTAGTTCTGGCCATGAGAAACGATGTATGTGGCAGAGACAGATGATTTGTGTTATTGATCTCCATCTAGTCTATGTTTGTTCACTAGTTCTGTTAGTTCTGGCCATGAGAAACGATGTATGTGGCAGAGACAGATGATTTGTGTTATTGATCTCCATCTAGTCTATGTTTGTTCACTAGTTCTGTTAGTTCTGGCCATGAGAAACGATGTATGTGGCAGAGACAGATGATTTGTGTTATTGATCTCCATCTAGTCTATGTTTGTTCACTAGTTCTGTTAGTTCTGGCCATGAGAAACGATGTATGTGGCAGAGACAGATGATTTGTGTTATTAATCTCCATCTAGTCTATGTTTGTTCACTAGTTCTGTTAGTTCTGGCCATGAGAAACGATGTATGTGGCAGAGACAGATGATTTGTGTTATTGATCTCCATCTAGTCTATGTTTGTTCACTAGTTCTGTTAGTTCTGGCCACGAGAAACGATGTATGTGGCAGAGACAGATGATTTGTGTTATTGATCTCCATCTAGTCTATGTTTGTTCACTAGTTCTGTTAGTTCTGGCCATGAGAAACGATGTATGTGGCAGAGACAGATGATTTGTGTTATTGATCTCCATCTAGTCTATGTTTGTTCACTAGTTCTGTTAGTTCTGGCCACGAAAAACGATGTATGTGGCAGAGACAGATGATTTGTGTTATTGATCTCCATCTAGTCTATGTTTGTTCACTAGTTCTGTTAGTTCTGGCCATGAGAAACGATGTATGTGGCAGAGACAGATGATTTGTGTTATTGATCTCCATCTAGTCTATGTTTGTTCACTAGTTCTGTTAGTTCTGGCCACGAAAAACGATGTATGTGGCAGAGACAGATGATTTGTGTTATTGATCTCCATCTAGTCTATGTTTGTTCACTAGATTATGAACAACAGCTCATGACAAAAAGAAGGTATGAGGATAATAAGTAAAAACCAGTTTCAGATGGCCAGATGGGTGACGGTGGGAAATGGGTGCGGGCGTCTATACTAGGGACGAGCATGTTTTTGTCTGTATACAATCAAATTAACCATTTCTTGTTTGTTCCACTGGCATACTGGCATACCGTGTCTCATACTTCTTTAGCCACTTCCAGGTATGGTTTAGAATCAAATGAAAGTGTGCGTTTGAATGAAAAACAGAAATGGCTTAAAAGATTCATTGTGAGGCTTATAATCGAGTTTAACAAATATCAAAAGTATCCTACACTGAACAAGACTGAATTATAGATGTATGGTTATATTGTCAGGTTTCTTCAATAAAATGTATCCATTTTATCACATTACTCTACAAACTAGTCGTATAGTTCTATTTGTTAGAAATTTTGCCAAAAGACGTTTGCAATTACGAATGGTTAGATAATGAGAGATTTTCTTATTCTTCGGTTGGTCTGTCTTTCTTTGAAATTGTAATTATATTATTTTTAAATGTATATACGTGTGTGTATGTATGTGCGCATATGTGTATGTGTGTGTGTGTGTGTGTGTGTGTGTGTGTGCGTGCGTGCGTGTGTGTGTGTGGGTTCTCCATTACAGACGATTGCAGCGTTGACGCAGACCCGAAAATTGGGTACTAGGACAAGAATGGTAAATAAAGATGGCCAACATGATGCTGAACACACCACCCATAGTGTGCCGTTGGTCAAGAAACTATGGGCCATTACACCATATTCTCAATTTGTTTAATGATGTGTAAACGGAACTTTTCATCGTTTTTCCTATATAAATATTTTTTTAATTGTTCGCAGTGGTTGGTTAAGACATACTTAACTTAACCTAACTTGACGTCTTTATACTGGTTTAGAAGACTCTGCTGACTCTGTATACAACCAGTTTCATTTACATTACCTTGCACTAAAAGCTATGCGCATCCAATGTAATATTAAATTCATTAATTGTCCCTGCTTCCACTACCTCCTATGGCAATGTATTCCAAGAATTCACCACTCTCTTACTAAAGAAATATTTCTTAATATCCAATCTGTATCTCTCTTTAGTTAATTTGTAGCTATGTCCTCATGTTCTTGTGAGTGGTTGTATTTTGAGGGGAAAAAACGCGTTATATCATTTGACAGCTTGACTGTCAAAAATTTAATATCTCAGCTTCCATATGAACAAAATATTTCAAATTTGGGATAAAATCTGCAGATCACCGTGTTACAGTGGTAAATATGTTGTAAACATATGGTATACACATTTCTTTATTTTGTTTTTGCCCACAAACATATGGTATACACATTTCTTTATTTTGTTCTTGCCCACAAACATATGGTATACACATTTCTTTATTTAGGATATACAAAAACCAGCCCTCCTGTGGAAACTAGTCTCTTCATATGAATGAGTATTTTTGGAAATAACATTTTCCACGTGTTTCACGAAATCGTTCCAACTTTAACTAAAAGCGCACTCACATCCAAATAAAGTTCTAGTGAGCCTTCCAGTGTGTGAATGTGTCAATACAAATTGTGCCATAGACATAGCTTAACTAATTGTTAACGTTCGCGACTACAATGATTCTGTAAGTCAAGTTTCTTACACTCTATACAATTGCATTGAAGATGTATCAATCATTTGTAGAGAAGCTAAGCGTTGTAAACTATATCAGAGTATCTCAAACCCTGAAAAGAGAACTATTCACGCTTTGGGTTGAAGTAAACGGTCATTTGAACGATTGCTCCAAGACTGTGGAAGTTCGTGTTCCTTCAAAATAAAAATACAAGGAAAAAAAGAAAAGGGTAAATAGCTTTGACAGGGATGTAATTAGAAGAGAGATTTGTAGAATGTTTGATTCCAAAGAAACTAAGAAAACTGAAGTCTCGTCTGAGGACATACAACGATATTGGTGTATTCAAATCGACATTGTCTGGAACTGTAAGGGGCATTGGCTTTACCTTTAAAAAATATGCTAGCGGGAGGGACGTCATCTGAGAAAGGCCGCATCTAGTATTCATAATCAACAAGTATTTACGTGAAGTACGCGAAATGCGTGAACAATGTTATGATATTGTGTATGTGGATGGCAAAGGCCGCCGTCCATCGTAGGCGATGATGGCATCATTCATTTTGTTAGCGCTATTTTTAAAAAGGATTAACTGCGCTACTTTTTATCCTCACTCACTCGGCTCATGCCGCCCGACCCCAGGGGCAAGTCAAGGACAAGACGACTAGGGAGCGGGACTCCGCATCAAGCACCCGTGAAAAAGACGATGGAGTCCGGAGTCGAACCCACACCACCTGATCACGAGGCCGACGGCTTAACCACTTCGCCACCGAATCCACGTATTTTGATGAAACTTGGATAAATGCTCACCAAACAAGTGAAAAGAAATGGCAGTCAACGGATGGAACGATTAAAAGATTAGTACTAAATGACAAAGGACAGCGCTTGATAATAGCACATGCAGTTAGCAGACACAATGGGCTGGTAAAAAATGCAGAACTTGTATTTCCTTCAAATTATACGGACAATCGGGACTATCATACCGAGATGAATGGTCACATATTTAGAGAACTTTTCCTTAGATGACCCTCTTGTCTGATAAATGACAATGCATCATACCACATCACAGTGACACAAGAAGACAAAATCCCGTCACCATCCAGTACAAAAGATGCAATAAAGATGTGGCTCACAAAAGAATACATATCTTTTAACAAAACGTATTTAAAACCTGAATTGTTTTCCCTTGTCAAGCAAACATGAAAGGAAAATATATTTCACATAGACAAGTTGATCCAAGAGCATTGTCATATGTGTTTGAGACTGTCACCTTATAATTCACACTTAAACCCAATTGAACTCGTTTGGGCGAAAGTTAAAGGACAAGTAGCAGCTAAAAATTAAACTTTTAAACTATGCGATATGAAAGAACTAACATTTCGCGCCTTCTCAAATGTAGCCAAAGATTATTGGACTAAATGTGAGGATCACGTCTAAAAAGAGGAAGAAGGCTATTGGTAAAATTATGTACTGTCGTTCGTTCAGACGAGAGCAGTCGTCAATTTGTTTGAATCGTCTGACTTTGATTAAGTGAGAAATTAACTTACATGTTTGTTTTCTGAGAATTAGAAGTTTCCATTACATTGGCTAATCGGTCCTTTGCAGAGTCACCTCAATAATATAGAAGATGGATCTCGGAGCTGAATTATAACCAATTATTGCTTTGACCCAGCACCAATTTATACAATTGGACCAATCCTTCTGAAGTATGTACTTTCTATATTATATATATCATGTGCTTTAACATCTTCACACATTCTTGCTACGAAATGCGCAGTTACTTCTTGCAGTACCTACAAGACATGAACTACAATAAAAAGGACAGTATGTGGAACCTAATGTAGAAAATCTCATTCCAATTGTAGAGACGCATTTGCCTAAAGACATACAATTTAAACAAACATTTACGGTAAATTATTTTCTGCGGGTCAAAATAAATCCTATACTAATAAAGATCAAAGGAACTAGCTGCTTTAAGAAAACGGCATTACCTGACAAAATGTAAATTATAAAGTCGTTGCGACATTGGAAATATAAAACCATGTGCAACAATTCAAGTTTATCAGTGCAATGGTTATTGAGATATTAGACGGCAATTGACGGCAACCATTGTGAAACGGACTATAGTTCTTCCACGGTGCAACTCGACAGTGTGGCGGCCATGTTGTACTCTATACTGTGCAAGTGCAAACAGCTCGCTCGCCGCGACCCCTGAATGGGGTAGTGCTAAAGAGCCAGTTTGAGTTCTGAAATAAGATGTTCTGTTGTACACTCTCTTCCATACACTTTATTATAAAATCCTTGTTACTTAATAAATGTCCCTCGAATTTGTCCAAACTTACCAGACACTTGTACACTCTCTTCCATACACTTTATTATAAAAATCCCTGTTACTTAATAACTGTCCCTCGTATTTGTACAAACTTACCAGACACTTGTACACTCTCTTCCATACACTTTATTATAAAAATCCCTGTTACTTAATAAATGTCCCTCGTATTTGTACAAACTTACCAGACACTTGTACACTCTGACTGGTCCCCATTTCATCAGTAGTATTCTAGTTTCATTGACAAATAAAAAGAAGAAGAATAGAATAGAAAATCATCATCATATAAAACAAAGTACAAAACATATTAGATATCAAGTCTCGGTTTCTTTGTTCAGTATTTCAAATCCCGGTAGAAAGCTTGTCATGTATTTGAATCTAGAATGTTCTCTTTTGTTATGTTCGACAGAACTGACAAAACCCTAGTAGGACATATCAGTCAAACTGTTTTGTTAAGTCAACCACTGACGTCAAAGCACAGGCGTCTTAAAGCGAGAAGTGTGAATAGTGATTGTTCTCGTAGCTAGCTGATTGTACATACTTTAGCTCCGTCCTCTCGGGTGCCCCTCCCTGCTGGACATAGATCTGATTTCAAATTGTACAATATATGGATTGGAAATTTATAGATTGTAGCAGCGGATATAACCTTCAAACCATTTCGTAAAACCACACTTAACAGGAATGCGGATGGTTCTAGCAGTATCATAATATAAAACGAATTGATGTAAGAAAGGTCTACAGTAAGAGTCAAACGCATTTGTTTTGATACAGGTGAATTGTGAAGAGGTGGACTGCAGTAATCGCCATACGCTTCTTGTGAAAAAAATCAGCTGCATCAAACTCCAAATACTTCTTGTGAAGAACGTCAACTATAGTAATTATTATACGCTTCTCGTGAAGGGGATCAGTCGCATCATTGGTCAAACGCTTCTCGTAAAGGGGATCAGTCGCATCATTGGTCAAACGCTTCTCGTGAAGGGGATCAGTCGCATCATTGGTCAAACGCTTCTTGTGAAGGGGATCAGTCGCATCATTGGTCAAACGCTTCTCGTGAAGGGGATCAGTCGCATCATTGGTCAAACGCTTCTCGTGAAGGGTGTCAGTCGCATCATTGGTCAAACGCTTCTCGTGAAGGGGATCAGTCGCCTCATTGGTCAAACGCTTCTCGTGAAGGGGATCAGTCGCATCATTGGTCAAACGCTTCTCGTGAAGGGGATCAGTCGCATCATTGGTCAAACGCTTCTCGTGAAGGGGATCAGTCGCATCATTGGTCAAACGCTTCTCGTGAAGGGGATCAGTCACATCATTGGTCAAACGCTTCTCGTGAAGGGGATCAGTCGCATCATTGGTCAAACGCTTCTCGTGAAGGGGATCAGTCGCATCATTGGTCAAACGCTTCCCGTGAAGGGGATCAGTCGCATCATTGGTCAAACGCTGCTCGTGAAGGGGGTCAGCTGTAGTAGTCGCCATTCGAAAAATGTCACGGAAGACAAGAGAAATTTCAGGTAGAAAATTTGACACCAAACAAGCGTATAACTGTTCCGAGAAAAGGATTATAATGATAAGCAGCATTTGAGTTCTTGATGTTGGAGAAGTGGAAAAATATGACGTGTTCAGTCGGATGTTCTTCTACTTCAAAGTATCAGTGATTCTTTTATTTGTATTTTTGTCCGTTTCAATCAATATATAGCATCACATCTTCTTGGTAGGAAGCGTGGATAAGATTAATATAATAAACACAGTTTAATATAATAGGGAGCCGAGATATCGTAGCGGTTAGTGCACTGGCTTTCCAGTCAATCGAACGGGGGTCGGTCCCCAGTTGATGCGGGATTTCTACGATCGCAAAACGACACCTAAGGTCGACCCAGTTTCAAAAATTGCGTAAAATAATAATCAGGTAAAGTAAAGGCGTCCAGTGTAATGCTGACCACATCACCTTTAGTGTGGATTTGTCAAGAATAAATATGGGTCTAACACCAAATTCCCAATATGCCCCACAAGCGTTTTAATGGGATCTTTACTGTTAAAATAATACGGTTGCTATCTCCAGACAGACAAAAGTTCCGTTCATAACCCACCTTATCCACATTTCAGCCCATCCGCAGTATTGTACCGTGGCTCTGTTCTTGGCTCTCTCATTATGTGTCCCGAGATCCATAATTCTAAACAACTTTTTTGAATCTTTACCATATTTTTGTTTCTGGGAGCTGACAAAATGGTGTATGCAGCACTGGCTTTGAAAATTGACTGTATCTACAATTAAAAGGATAGGATGACTACCACCTTTCAGATATGCCGCAAGAAGAGACTAAAGAGGGTTACTCGCGGGGGTGGAAACGTCATTAGTGAAAATACATTGCCATTATAATCAGCCACTGCAAAACATCGGATACAGGTTTCTTATAAAGGTATCAGTTGTAGTTGTAAGCTACTCTTACCATTGAGTGACAAGGTGAATGATTGTAAATATTTAGAAACACGCCTACTCTAAAATATGCCTATTGCAGATGTTGTCTTTGATTCACATTGAGCGAAACGGTGAATAATTGCCAATAT
This sequence comes from Ariolimax columbianus, assembly GCA_036924085.1. Classification (NCBI taxonomy): domain Eukaryota; kingdom Metazoa; phylum Mollusca; class Gastropoda; order Stylommatophora; family Arionidae; genus Ariolimax; species Ariolimax columbianus. The sequence goes on from JAVGWX010000002.1 coordinate 132,896,648, forward strand.
TTAGAAATACGCTTACTCTAAAATAGATCTTGGCATATTACTATTCTTCACTCTGGAGCAAAAAGGCGAGTGATTATATTATTTATAAAATGCACTATGATGCCGAGAAATCCATGATCTATAATACTTCAACAGTACCAGTTCCGTCTTTATTTTGAAAAAAATATTTTTCCGTCAGAATAAAGTCCGTCCTTCGTTTGGAAACTATTTAAAAAGTCGATTCGCATCATAATGTTTGTTATGTCAAAATATTGTTTTTCTCATTGTTACTAAATGACATAATGGTGGGGTCACTTTTAGCTGGTTTAGAAAAATATGTAAAGATCATGGACTGGACAGTCTGATCGTGTATATATACTTGGAAGTTATCTATCGATTCTGTTTGACTTATTCAGTTATATAACAAATCGGCTCCCCTGCCTGGGAAGTACAATGAATACTCTCAGGAGTAACAAAATGCTATCAGTCTGATAAAAACGGCAACAGCAAAACAGTTAACACTGTACACCGTGTGCAACAATTAAGCGTTAGAGAGCTACTAAATATAGCTTTGTGGAAAAGCAAGACGTAACTCAGAATCTAGGAACGATTTTTTCCATGGTGAAAAAAATGTTTGAAAACCCGAGCTACTAAAATCTGACTGTAAACAAATGGATCCAGGATTTGCATAAATCTTGTTAGAGTAAACCATTGGTACCAGGGATAAAAATAATAGGATCCACTATAAGCTACTTCCATACCCGTGGTAAAAGGCGACAAACGAGGGCCAGACATTGGGCCAACAACCTCACCATAAAATGTCAATGCTTTTAAACCATCAATCCTAGCAGACGAAAACAGTAGACTTTAAGCTGCTGTCCAGTTCCTACACAATACGCAACCTATCTTCCACCAGGCTTATTAAGCTACATGAAGTACATATTGCAACATAAAGAACGTGATACAGATAACCTTTGGCTACCTGGCAGTAGGAGTGACCTGCGTACGTAACCTGACACAGCATACACCACATGTCCCGGGACTCATACCAGGATTGGCAGTTTCTAAATTTATTTGCGCTAATTTTGGGAAACCAAAAATAGGGGAAGTACATTTAGGAAGGGCAATGCACAAGAAATCCAAGCTGGATATCCCAGATAAGTGGCCAAGATAAGTAGACCTGGCCAACTTAAAGCTATTTTAGTCACAAATATAAATGATAATAAGGAAATGGAAGGCCTCGAGTAGTGGAACAATGTCCGTAAAAACTGCTCTAATCCGCATACTACCTGATTTCGATATTTTAGATCAAGAGTCTTAATGATGTAACACGCGTGTCGCATGCAGCTAGCGATGTCAATGTTGCTTTAGTGCCGGATAAGGAACAATAAAGAATATGCAAGAGTATCGGGATGTGTATATTATAAATAGAGAATCTACAATTTTATTCAACTTTAATATATTCTAAGTAAAGAGAAAATCAATCGATTAAATGTGAGCTCAGTGTGCAAACGAAAGATATTCAAGCAAATGAGAAACCCTTACAAATGATGGTGACAAGAAAAACACCAAAGGGGACTAAATAGAAGAAGAAGAAGAAGACGAAGAAGAAGAAGAAGAAGAAGAAGAAGAAACAGAAGCATATATCGCTAACGCTATTTCCATAAACGTCAAATGTCCTATTGGATTGCCATTTTATCTTCATACAACAGGCATGAGTGCCACGTCTTATACCAACTCAACTGAATGACATATATTACTTAAAAGCCGGCAGGCCACACTGATAGACCAAAAAATAAAAGCAAGTAACTGTTTAAAATGCAATCTAGCTTCAGGTTTTCCATACAAAAGCACGGTGGAAGTTAATTCACTTATATCTCCGACGATATTATACTAAAATCAGACCGAAGTCCTCTTTAACCACAACTACACGAAAGGGAGTCTTATCAATATGAAGTTTACATTCAGTTGCACTGTTGCAAGTCATGTTATCTGTATAACACAGTTTAGCAACACAAATACATAAGACTTAGATTTTACCCCAAGTGAATCACATGCCATTTTATTGGAATGAAAGAATTGGTCATCTGCAGGCGTATTTGCAATTAAGTTGCTGGTGAGATTTCTTCTTCTTCCTCTTTCGATCCCCAGGAAAACGAGTCGTCCATATTGTTATTTCAGTTTCATATATGAGTTATTGTTTCTAGACCTTTCTTTTATTTATGTTTCAAATTGGAGTTATTGTTTCTAGACCTTTCTTTTATTTATGTTTCATATATGAGTTATTGTTTCTAGACCTTTCTTTTATTCATGTTTCATAAATATGCACTAAAAGGGATAAAGACGCTGAGCAGCGCATGAGCTGCAGTGGTCAGCGACTCATAGCTGACTGCTAGCATCAGGGTCAGCGAACCAGAGCGGCCAAGACCCTTCTACACCTCCACGCGGTGATCCTGGATAACAGGCTGCAGCAGGGCAGACTGGCTAAGGAGAAGGGATCGAAGAGGGAATGCTAACCCGGTACTCAAAAAATGGTTGCTGAAGTCGGATGTATTGGACCGAAAGGTGCAAATATCGCAGTCAAGCTGTAAACTACGACACAACGCATTTCGTTCTCTGGACTACATTCTGCTACTTAAGCCCTTTTAGGGTTTGGTAGCGGGAGAATGAGAACGAACGCAGAAGAAGAAAACAGAATGCACTAAACAAATGTACATAAAAAGTGTTTACATTTCTAGAGCTTTTACTCCTGTTCCATAAATGGGCTGTTATTTCTAGAGCTGTCTTTACTTCTGTTCAGCAAATATTGCAACATATAGGTATAGAGAAACCAATCATTAGGTTGATTTATGACCTGTATGAAAATACATAGGTGATTATTTCAATCACAGAAAGATTCACATATGCAGTTTCAAAATGACAGTTGGTACAACAGGGTTGCTAGCTTTCACAGAATCTCTGTATCGCATATTCTGATGATGATGGAAAATATTGTTCGTAGTTGTGATAGAGATGTTAAAGTCAATGGAACGAAAGTTAACGCCATCAACTTTACCGATGACCAAACCATAATGGGGGAATCCTTAGTAAAGTTGCAAATGTTGCTGGGAGAAAATTGACAGCACAGTCAAAGTTTGGCATGAAAATAAACATGTTGAAGTCAAAGACTTTGGCACAGGCCAAGCAACAAAAGGAAATGAACATAATCATCAATAACTAAATAATAGAACAAGCACAGAAGTTTATATTTTTAGAGCAGACCATAACAGAAGTTTATATATTTAGGGCAGACCATAACAGAAGTTTATATATTTAGGGCAGACCATAACAGAAGTTTATATATTTAGGGCAGACCATAACATAAGTTTATATATCTAGGACAGACCATAACATAAGTTTATATATTTAGGGCAGACCATAACATAAGTTTATATATCTAGGACAGACCATAACATAAGTTTATATATTTAGGGCAGACCATAACAGAAATTTATATATTTAGGATAGACTATAACAGTTTATAAATTTAGGACATACTATAACAGAAGATGTTCACAGTGAGGCAGAAATTAAAATTGCATTGGCAACAAAAGTCATTAAAGAAAATGAAAAATTGCTAACCTAAAGAAATCTAAGGATAGAACTGAGGATTGTCATATATGGACCATTGCACCGTATGAGGCTGAACTCTTCAATTACGTCTAGCCACTTTAAAAGCCACATAATTTTTAGTTGCCTACGTCTGGCAGACTTTTTTTTTTTTTTTTTTTGCTAAACGTACAAGTTTTTAAATTACCTTATGAAAACTAATTTCGATTTCAGTCGAGAAGAATTCTTGCCCGAATGGTCCGCCGGGGTCTTTGTGTCGGACAAGGACAAGAATAGCACCACTGTCCCATAAAGAGCTTGTCGTAAAAGGCGAATAACTGTGTCACATGACATAACACCGGTCATCGTTAAGTGGTTTGTTTAGAGCAGCATAGATGGCGCCTAATAAACTGCGGGTCTACTTTGCTCTAGTGTTTGAGTCTATTAAGATGGATTCGCACATTGGTTAACCATCCTTTCCGGCACTTGTCCCATCGCAGGGGAGTAATAAGCTGCTTGAGCATATCTCACTAAGCAGGAAATCCTACTCTCGGCTACATCCAAATCACACCAGAGCTGGGATCTGCACAGGGGCATTCGTCCCTGTAGAAGTACAGGTCGATTAAAAACTAAGAACTAAGAGTTCTTTTTTCCATTTGCTGCGATGTAGGTGTGCATGGAATAAATTCAAGCTAATTTAGATCGTTTTTGATTGTTTAGATTGTAAACACAGAGAGTAGGAACACGCAACGGTCTTGTAGGGGTGTTAAGAATGTGTTAACTGCCGACGAGGCACGATCAACATCGTGTACGCATAATGAAAACATTGGGGGGGGGGGGGGGGGGATAGTAAGCGGGACAATTCTGACAGCGACAGTAACGAAGCTGAAATATTCATTTAGTCATCTATGATAGTGATGATGAAGATTATGCTCCGTCCTATTTAAAGAAAAGAGTTGCTTTTTATTTTGTCCATGAAATATGCAAATATATTTCAATAAACAACAAACAGAGGATATCATAACAAAAAGTGGTAGTTAGCTTCTGACAGAAATGGACATTTTATTGTTCTGTGTGGAATTTTAGATTATTGACAAAGGGACATGGCCAGTGGTACAATATTCTTTTTTTTAAAAATGTTCTCAAATAATTCTGATTTTATATTTCTGTATACTAAATAATGAATTATAATGAGTATATAGTGGACAGATTTGAATTGTGCATTCCGTGTGCTACACATCTATATATATAACATGAGGTTTGACTATAACACGTTTTTCAAAATTCAACGACCTACAAGAACAAGAGGGCATAGCTACAGATTAACTAAACAAAGGTCCAGATTAGATATTAGGAAATACTTTTTTTTAGTCAGAGAGTGGTGAATGCTTGGAATTCAGTGTTACGGGTAGTAGTGGAGGCAGGGACAATTAATGCATTTAAGAATAGATTGGATGCACATAGCTTAACGAGAAAGGACATTTATTTTATTTGACAGACTCTGCATAGTCTTCTAAGCTAACATACAAACGTTAAGTTACGTTAAGGTGTTTTTTCATTCGCAATGACAAGAATATTAATTAATTTAAAATCACCATATCTACCGGTTTTCCCCTTTTTTTGAATGCGCGTTATGTCGTTCAGTTACTGCGTATTGGAGAAGTGAAACATGAAATCTAACAAAGAAGGATGAAAAAGCTTGTAAAATTTGAAATGCGTTACTACTGTAGAATGGGAAATGTGAATCGGATAGAAACAAGATTCAGTTATAATGTCCTCACTGAAGTACGTACACGAAGTAGATACAGTAACGAAGATTGAGTTGACTTGGACACAGTACGAGACATGAAAGTCTTCTACAGACGATACTAGAAGAAAATATTCAAGGAAAAGAGGAAGTGGGCGACAAAGACTCAACTTTACATCTCAGCATGCAGAGACATTACAAACTTATGCTGAAATGAAGATAACTGCAAAAGATATGATAAAATGGAGAGACATACTCAGACAACCGTACAAACAGTCTTGCTACTGTTCAACCAGAGGATATGGTCAAATGGAGCGACATGCTCATATTGTCCATGCTCATTTCAAATAGGTAGAGCGTGAATTACCTTAGTCACGAACTTTACTAAAAACTTCTACACTCACATAAAACAAAGTTTAGAAAAATCTTCTACACTCACATTAAACTAAGTTTATTAAAAACTTCTACATTAACATGAAAACAAAGTTTGCTTAAGCTTACTACAAATTGTGTCATTTCATCTAGTCATAAAGTTTACTAAAACCTTCTACACTCACAAGAAAACAAAGTTTCTACTTTCAAAACGTTTACTAAAACTTTGAATGCTAATTTTGTCATAAGTCTTACTAATACCTACTACTCTTCATTTTATTAAAAGACACTCATTGCTTTTACTCTCATCTTGTTACAAAACACTCATTGCTTTTACTCTCATCTTGTTACAAAACACTCATTGCTTTTACTCTCATCTTGTTACAAAACACTCATTGCTTTTACTCTCATCTTGTTACAAAACACTCATTGCTTTTACTCTCATCTTGTTAAAAGACACTCATTGCTTTTACTCTCATCTTGTTACAAAACACTCATTGCTTTTACTCTCATCTTGTTACAAAACACTCATTCCTTCTACTTTCATCTCGTTACAAAACACTCATTGCTTTTACTCTCATCTCGTTATACAAGTTTCATTCCTACTACTCTCATCTTGTTATCAAACTTTCATTCCTTCTACTCTCAACTTGTTACAAGACACTCAATAATTTTACTTACATCTTGTTGCAAAACGCTCATTCCTTCTACTCTTATTTTGTTGCACGAATGTAATTCCTCTTACTCTAAAGTTGTTAAAAACTGTCATTCCTTCTACTCTCAACGTGTTACAAGACATTCATTTCTTCTACTCTCAGTTTGTTACAAGAATATAATTCCTTTTACTCTCAACTTGTTACAAGATACTTATTCCTTCTACTTTCATCTTGTTACAAAACACTACTTCCTCCTACTCTATTCTTGTTACCAGACACGCATTTCTTCTACTCACATTTCGTTACAGTGAACTAAAGCCCTGCTACCTTGATCGTGTTACAGAGTATCAATTCATGCTCATCTCATCAACATAAAGCTGCAGCTGTAGGAGACGTCTCTCTACTCGCTCGACCCAAACGAAATGGGATCTGTAATCAGTGCTGGGTTCTGTAGCAATTTATTTAACATAAGGAGATTGCTGGCCCTTAGCATATAGACATTGAGCAGTCTTTTGCGACAAGATTATAAGTGAAGTGGACTTATTATTTCGTCATCAGTAACTGGTGTTGTGATGCACAGGTAGTGATCCCTTGCATATCAAGATAAATGTATGTTGCTGATATTCTACAAGTCTAAAAATAAATTTGTTTATCAAACATTTTTGTTAGTTTCGAATATGTTAAAGTTTGTAGACATTCTTCTTGTCTTTACTATTCTAATCATAAACATATATGCACATAACGACAACATCACTAACATACACCACCATACACATACTTCTATCTACCTGTGTTCATTGAAACAGTTGCAGCATGTCCAGGTCTCAGACAAGTTAACGTCGTCAAGTAAGCACATTAATAATTCATGTTGTGTATGTGTTGGGCTAAATATCTGCGCAGGATTGTATGTCTGTTTACGCCGACTTGACACATGTCAACAGGATCTGCCGTTCTGAATTACTATTGGCTTAAATTTCGTGTTGCAGGAAGTAAAATGTGCTTGCATTCAACTTCAGTATTTATAATCACTAAATTTGTATACTCTTACTCGGGTGCTTGGACTAGGAATGAAAATAATAGTCCAACTGCATGATACTTATATGTCGTCATAGATGATTAACGAGGATGGTTAGTGGAGCCTATATATTACCTTATGTAGCCCGATAAAGCTAGAAGTCTCTCCAGCATTCACATTGGCGAAAGGTCTGGAGACTGTGTAGAAGTCCCCTTGGTTTCAATGAATTTCCTGGAAATAGATCCTGGCAAATGTTACAGGAAAACTTGAGTTAATAGGATCCTTTCGCAGGACATTAGAACATTCAATTTCTGGGAAGTTAGCTACAAGCGTTACCTCATTTTCGTACTCGAATAACAAAGTACATATTGAACAACATATGATTAAAAAACTTCCTCGCAGTACATATTCAACAACATATGATTGAAACACTTACTCGCAGTACATATTGTAGGACATATGATTGTCTTCTTCTTCTTCTTCGTACGCTGTCAGACGTCAACTTGAATTTGTTCAAAGAAAGCAGCTGTTTTCCCTGTGCCACACGAGCATACGTCAGTGCCGCCTATCTTCAATTTATTGAATAGATGGTACCTCAGTCTGTTTTGGCCTGTGCAGAGTCTGAAGACCACGACCTGCTCTCTTCTGTTCAGCTGGTAGTAGGCATAAGTTTGTGTGAAGCCAGTGTGTTCTGTTTCACATTAGACCATGTATCTATCCCTAATAAGCCTTTTGGTTTCTTCGTAGGTCACACTAGAATCTGGTTGTGGTAGTCTTGCACCTTCTTTTGCCAGTCGGACATATGATTGAAATACTACCTCGCAGTTCATATTGTCTGAAAAATGATTGAAACAGTTTCTCGCAGTACATATTGTACAATATTTCATTGACACACTTGCCCTCAGCACATATTATATTAAAAAGGTCGTTTAAATAAGAACCTTCGATGCAATTCATCAAACTGTATTAAGAAAAAAAAGTACGTAAACGTCTCAACTCCGACGTAGTCTCAATGGAGAACGATACAAGTTTCAGCAACGCCTAAATAGATAATACAACAAATCTTGATCACATGTAGCCGCCCATGAACCGCCTTCTTCATCTCATCGTCGAACCTTTCATTCCATTGCCTTTTTGAAAAAAGTCAAATAGGTGTGGAAAACTCTTTGGGCGAAGGTCTAGCGATTGCGGCAGATATGGGTGACATTCAAAGTGCAGATTGTCGATGACTGCAAACATTGCACCACAGAAAGTATAGCCTGAAGATTGTCGTGTTGAAACAAGACACACTTACTCAGAGGTAAACGTCGTTTGAATTTGATTACGGGTCAAGGACGATTTCTGATTTCGGTATTCGAATAAAAATAAGGCTTCGTTCATCCCTAAAGAGAGTTCTTGTAAATTACTGGTGCAGAACTTCTTCGGTTATAATGAGAAGGGATTGTGCCATTTCTTGACCACTCCGTTAAGATAAAAATGTCGTAATGAATCCATGTTTCATCTAAAGTAACAATTCTCATTAGAGAACTATCACCTTTATTTCAAAGATCTGTAAAAGTTCTTGACGGGCCTCAATTCGTCGAAGTTTAAATTATTAAGTCAACCGTCGTGGAATCGACCTTGCAAGCACTTTGTCGAACTGGAGCACATGATAGATTATGTCGTGTGCTGAACCCTGGCTGATGTCCGGAAGTGCACCTTGACATCACATGCACGGCACTCTTGAAGTTCAGGTCAATGATATTGCCAACTAACATGGTAGTGATTTGAGATTCGAATTTATGTCTACATTTTATCGCTGTAGTTCTAACGTAATATTTGCAAATTGCAACTATTTGCTTCCAAACTGTAACTCTTCACTGCTAAATTGTAACTCGTTACACCTAAATTGTAACTCAATCGTCTCAAACTTTAGTTCACTCCTACTAATCGCAACTGGCTCTTCACACTTCTAGCTTACTTTTATCAGTTATATATCGTTACTGGCAACTATCCCTACCTACTCTCAAATATAATTGATCAACTATTCTGAATTGCACCTACCAACCCCAGTCTATGCCACCCCATTCCCAACAGCACTTCATTATTACATAATGTATCCCACAATTTCCAACAGCACTTCACTACTCCAAACTGCACCTACTTACTTCTACACCTGCTTCATTACTCTCAACTGATATTACCTATTCCCACATGCACATTATCACTTAAAACCTGAAATCATTACTCTCAACTGATATTACCTATTCCCACATGCACATTACCACTTAAAACCTGAAATCATTACTCTCAACTGATATTACCTATTCCTACATGCACATTACCACTTAAAATCTCACATCATTACTCTCGATTGCACATTATTATTTCCAACTGAAGCTCACTAATGGCAATTAGAAATGTATTGCTCTAGATGCAAATCATTACGAGACACATACTCCTAACTATAGATACTTGAACCTTCGTTACTCCCAACAACAACTCACTCAACAACAACTCATTACTCCAAACAACAACTCACTCCTCCCAACTACAACTCACTCCTCCCAACAACAACTCATTACTCCCAACAACAACTCACTCAACAACAACTCATTACTCCCAACAACAACTCATTACTCCCAACCACAATTCACTACTCCCAACAACAACTCACTCAACAACAACTCACTACACCCAACAACAACTCCCTAAACAACAACTCACTACTCCCAACAACAACTCACTCAACAACAATTCACTACTCCCAAAAACAACTCACTACTCCCAAAAACAACTCACTCAACAACAATTCACTACTCCCAAAAACAACTCACTACTCCCAAAAAAAACTCACTCAACAACAATTCACTACTCCCAACAACAACTCACTCAACAACAACTCACTACACCCAACAACAACTCCCTAAACAACAACTCACTACTCCCAACAACAACTCACTCAACAACAATTCACTACTCCCAAAAACAACTCACTACTCCCAAAAATAACTCACTCAACAACAATTCACTACTCCCAAAAACAACTCACTACTCCCAACAACAACTCACTCAACAACAATTCACTACTCCCAACAACAACTCACTACTCCTAACAACAACTCACTCAACAACAACTCACTACTCCCAACAACAACTCACTCAACAACAACTCACTACTCCCAACAACAACTCACTACTCCTAACAACAACTCACTCAACAACAATTCACTACTCCCAACAACAACTCACTACTCCTAACAACAACTCACTCAACAACAATTCACTAATCCCAACAACAACTCACTACTCCCAACAACAACTTACTCAACAACAACTCACTACTCCCAACAACAACTCACTACTCCTAACAACAACTCACTCAACAACAATTCACTACTCCCAACAACAACTCACTACTCCTAACAACAACTCACTCAACAACAATTCACTAATCCCAACAACAACTCACTACTCCCAACAACAACTTACTTCTCCGAACTACAACTCACTTCTCTATTTGGTTTTTTGTGCAGATATATCGGTTGATTAATTGATTGATTGTTAAATTGATATTTGCAGCAGGCAGACTGAAGCTTCTTGGGGCAGGACATTACATTCGGTGCACTTGCAATGTGAATTAAGGTCTGTAACCAATTGTCTAGCTCCTAATATAACTATTATACATATATACTCGTTATTTAAACGGAAATTCAAACACCCACTTCTTGAATGAAGATATACAAATACCCAAACCGTTATTTTCATATTTGCATAATAAATATCCTGTTCTTATTATACTGGCACTTGAATAAACACTTCGAAGACCAGCTAAACAAGGAAACATTCTCTTTCACGGAAGTATTGACACTCGACAAGTTTATTAAAGCAGAGGAAATGGGCAATATTGACACTCATGCAATAACCAGAAGATACTCTGACATATCAAACAGTACTGAGCGGTTAGAGCAGATAATTGTAACCGGAAGAGGATGCAGCAAAGATCAAAACTTCTTTGTAAACATAAACAAAAAAAAGATGACAAAACAAGAAGGCAACATAAATTCAAACTCAGGAGTGTGGAAATAGAACAAGAAATGACAACAATTGCCATTGCTCAACGGAAATCAGAAAGACATTGGCAGTGACAATGCAGTCTACACAAGCTGTACAAACTATGTCAGAATACCAGCAAACCAACAACAATTAAAGTGTTGAGGACGTTTTTTTCCCATTGGTAGCATTCGGCTGCGAAACTTGGACAGTTATCTAAACTTCAATGAAGGGAATCGAGTCCTTCAGATCGAAATGTTAAAGAAAGATCCTCAGAATACAGTGAGCCAAAAAAAAAGTTGAGCATAGAGAAGATCTGGTTTATAAATTCCATCAATTGAAATATTTTTGCCACATCAAATGACACAACGGTATTAAGAGAACGGTAATGCAAGGTATGGTGTCGGGCAAGAGAGGCACAGACAGACCAACCAAAATGTCAAGGAATACGTGGTGATGATTCTGAAGCAGGCTGGAGATTTGGCAATACAGCGATATTATGTAAGGGACACCCTACATGATGTGAAATAGAATTCATCGAAAAAGAAAATGCTTCATTCTTCACAAATGTATAATACTAACACTCACGTTGACTCTCACTCACATTTTGAACAATTCACACATTATTCTCACTCACGTTTTGAACAATTCACACATTATTCTCACTTACATTGTGTTGCAAAATTCACACATCACTCTCACTAAGGTTATATTGCAAAGTTCACACATCACTCTCACTAACTTTGTGTTGCACAATTCACACATCACTCTCACTAACTTTGTGTTGCACAATTCACACATCACTCTCACTTAGGTGGTGTTGCATAATTCCCACATCATTCTCACTCAGGTCGTGTTGCACAGTTCACACATCCCTCTCACTCAGGTTGTTTTGCACAGTTCACACATCACTCTCACTCAGGTCGTGTTGCATAATCCCCACATCACTCTCACTCAGGTCGTGTTGCATAATTCCCACATCACTCTCACTCAGTTTGTGTTGCACAGTTCCCACATCACTCTCACCCGTGTCGTGTTGCACAGTTCACACATCATTCTCACTCAGGTTGTTTTGCACAGTTCACACATCACTCTCACTCAGGTCGTGTTGCACAGTTCACACATCACTCTCACCCAGGTCGTGTTGCACAGTTCACACATCACTCTCACTCAGGTTGTTTTGCACAGTTCACACATCACTCTCACTCAGGTCGTGTTGCACAGTTCACACATCTTTCTCACTTAGGTCGTGTTGCACAGTTCACACATCACTCTCACTCAGGTCGTGTTGCATAATCCCCACATCACTCTCACTCAGGTCGTGTTGCATAATTCCCACATCACTCTCACTCAGGTTGTGTTGCACAGTTCCCACATCACTCTCACCCGTGTCGTGTTGCACAGTTCACACATCATTCTCACTCAGGTTGTGTTGCACAGTTCCCACATCACTCTCACCCGTGTCGTGTTGCACAGTTCACACATCAGAACCGTTATTTTAGTTTCTCACGTGATACACCTGTAAACAGTAGCACCTGATAACAACCAAAATTATTCGATGACATATTGTACGAAACTGCACATAGCTTCGTGCTGACTGGTACCTTTGTTAGAGCCAAAATAAAAGAATAAATGAAAAATCAAAGTCTCATAATGAACGACAAAAGAAAAGAGAAGGTAAAGGTTTACAACGATTCCTGCCTTGACCTCTTTGTCGCAGGGCGAAGGTAGGGTAGGAAGGAATATGGTGTGGGAGGGGAAGGGGGCGTATTTATTTCATTCCATTTGGTCTTTTCGTGTGAAGCACCAAGGTCATATATTGTTGGAGATCTGAACGAGCATCTATTATAATAGTTTTAATATGGTGATTTTTATATCTTAAGGGACACATCATAATTGTCACAATGTTAGTGCTTATCAAAGCATAATGCCACCAATGTAGAAGTCCCCACATGAAACCTATTCAAAGCAATTGTGTGTACTGTTGCAGTGTTAGTTTATGAAACAATGATCAGTACATAATGAGTTTGCTAATCTCACGCACAACTTCTCTTAGTTCCTTTGTACGACATGCATGGGATACAGTGAGCCTATTTTTATCTTCTCGAGGAAGGAACACTATAATTCACTACGGGATGAATGTGAATACAACTATCACAATTGTTGTTGTTCCTATTCTTTGAAATTATTCGTCCTGATTATTTAACTCCTGACAATGTGGCTCTGGTTCCAGGTTACCATAGCTTATCTCTTTTATCCCCTAGAGCCTTTTTCCTGAATTCATTAAGTACCGTGATGAGGTGAGGTGGAGGTCTCGGTCAGCATGTTTCACCTGGCCCTGACCTGAGATGGGGATCTTAGGTGGGGGTCTCGGTCAACATGTTTCTCCAGACCTTGACCTGAGGAGGCTTCTTGGTCAACATGTTTCACTTGGCTCTAACCGGAGGTGGCGTCTTGGTCAACGTGATTCACCTGGCCTAGGCTGGATTGGGGTCTCGGTCAGCATGTTTCACCTGACCCTGACCTAAGGTGGCGACTTGGTCAACATGTTTCACCTGGCCCTGACCTGAGGTGGCGACTTGGTCAACATGTTTCACGTGACCCTGACCTGAGGTGTCGCCTTGATATACATGTTTAACCTGACCCGAGGTGGCGTCTTGGTCAACATGTTTCACCTGGCCTAGGCTTGATTGGGCTCTCGATCAGCATGTTTTACCTGGCCCTGACTGAGGTGGCGACTTGGTCAACATGATTCACCTGACCCTAGGTGGTGACTTGATCAACATGTTTCTCCTTACCCTGACCTGAGGTGGTGTCTCGGACAGCATGTTTCACCTCACCCTGACCTGAGGTGGCGTCTCGGTCAGCATGTTTCACCTGGCCTATGCTTGATGTAGAACCTCGGTCAGCATGTTTCACCTGGCCTATGTCAGCCTCGGTCAGCATGTTTCACCTGGCCTATGCTTGATGTAGAACCTCGGTCAGCATGTTTCACCTGGCCTATGCTTGATGTAGAGCCTCGGTCAGCATGTTTTATCTGATCCTCTTCTCTCAAATTGTAACTCTTTCCTTTTTTTTGTTTGTTTGTGGGGTCTTGGCCAGCATGTTTCACCTGACCATGACTTGATGTGGGGGTAGAGGGGGGGGGGGGAGTCTTGATTATTGTGTTTCACCTGACATTGGCGTCAGGTGTGATGTAGATTCATATTTTTACTTCACTCTGGCGTGAGGTTGGGTCTTAGTATGTTTTACCTAAGCCTTACGTGAGGTAAGGATCGCGATTAGTATGTTTCACATGACCATGATTTGAGGTGGGGTTTTGGTTATTGTGTTTCACCTGACATTGACGTCATGTGTGGTCTTGATCAGTATTGTTTATCGCACCCTGACTTGATATTGGGTCTTAGAATGTTTTACCTGACCTTGACGTGAGGTTAAATCGTGGTTAGTATTTTTCACCTGACCAAAACTGTGACTTGTCAGCTACTTAAATTGGTATTTCAACAAACAACAAACACTATCACCACATTGGTTATTGCTATTGTTGAGGTTTACCGTGAAGATGCACAGGACTGAAGAAAAAAGGTGATTGCTCCTGCAGTCGCCTCGTATTACAGATGCTAGGACTTCAGTACATATTTTTTTTTACGCGCTCACTTTCCATTAGAGATGCACTGAGTATTGGATTCATGCAAGATTCTGTACATGATAGTGCAATCAATGAACTATTCACATTCTACAATCGAATACGAATTGGTCAAACAGCGACGTGATCTTTTGAAACATACATCAATTTGAAACCTTTCAGATTAATTTCTGTACTAACTAGATATACCGCTCCTTGTGATAACACCTTTACTTTGGTGCTGGTTGCAGCAGCAGACTAGACGTTGTCTTATAAACGTCATCATCTGTGTTCATCTGGTGACTGCTGTGTTGATGTAAATCTTCCCTTTTTTTTTTTTGCTATATTTTAAAATGACTGTTCCAATTTGAGAAATGTAATTTATTAATCTACAGCAATGATTACGGTATTTTCAGTTTGTGTGCGGAGGATCATCGCGACGCAGAGTGTGTTCGCAGTGTAAAACAGTTATTTGAAGCAATAGTGAAACATCCAAAACATATTCACATTCCTACAATCACTGTTATACAAACACCAAGAGGAATATATAACGAATTCAGCACGAATGCATGTTTCATTGAGTCGTGATCTTTGAACAGATTTAAGAAAACTGATGGATGATTATTTAGTAGTAAGTTGAATTAAACAGTTTTCAAATAAGCGTAATATTGTTGTAATGAAGTAATACATTTTAAAACTTCATATGTTTAAAAAAAAGATTAATTAATAATTATAGGAAATGTCCTTAGACCTATTAAGCACTCTTTATACCAATCGATTATCTGTATTCTTTGCTCTTCCATGAATTTGAACACTAGCAATGTTGGATTGTGGGCCGTGGCACTACCCGCATCGCCACGCCGACCCGGTTTTTATTTTAACTCAAGTTTTACAAAAATTATATTCTAGGATTTTAACGCAGGTCCTCGTGGTCAGAATACCTATACCCAAACTTCTCGGCCATGTGACTGATGCCAGCCGTGGTGTCTATACAAACTGTAACACATATTCCTTAAAATGCACCGCCCCATTTAAACTGACCACTTCCCTGTCTAAAATCAAAAATACGTATAATTCCTCTTTCATGAAATTTGTTTGACTCAACCAGTTTGCGAAAGTGAAGTGAACATAACATATCGACGTATTACAAAGAGAGCTGCTTCTACTGCACTGACTTTCGACGGGACATGTGTACTTCCGCAATTCTTACTAGGGTAGGTTGACATGTACATGTACATAGACCCTACAAAGAGCTGAGTATGTAAACTCAAATACGCACGAGGGATGTTCGACAAGTTTTGCACTAAGTATGAATGAGTCGAGTTAATTGCCTGAAAATGGTTGTGATCTTTAGTCTTTCTCTATGTATTCAAGCCTGCAGTTCAGTAATAGTCCTGGACGTCAGAAAAACGGCATTCACTAAGCGGAATCTTCATGTTTGGGAACAGTCCGTTGAGTTTCGTGGATGGGGCATGATTTTATACTCACATGTTTTTCTGACGTCTCAGTGCTGAACTGGAGACGTGGTTTTGGACCCAGATGTTTTTCTGACGTCGCGGTACTGAACTGGAGACGTGGTTTTGGACCCAGATGTTTTCCTGACGTCCCAGTACTGAACTGGAGACGTGGTTTTGGACCCAGTAGGATGAGTTATACAATCAGAGCACCACAGAATAGCGAACAATAGATGGGAAGTGTGTATTGTCTTGCAGGTTGAATACATAAAGAAGGACTAAATGTCACACGAATTCTATAAAGACTACAAAAGTAACAACAACAAGGTGTATACTTATCAAATCACACATTACTAGAGATCTTCTGTTTGCTGACGACTGTGCCCTCATTGCTGGCTTAGAGGCTGATCTGCGTGGATATATTCTTGGAAGTCTTTTCCAATTTTGATCCTTCAAATCAACACGAAGAAAACAGAAATTATGCATCACCCTGCTCTTGGCAGTAAAAAAGCAGAAATCGTGCATCACCCTGCTTCTGGCAGTAGAAAACAGGAATCATGCATCACCCTTCTCCTGACAGTAGCAAACAGAAATCATACATCACCTTGCTCCTAGCAGTAGAAAACAGAAATCATACATCACCTTGCTCCTGGCAGTAGAAAACAGAAATCATACATTACCCTGCTCCTGGCACTAGAAAACAGAAATCATACATTACCCTGCTCCTGGCACTAGAAAACATAAATCATACATCACCTTGCTCCTGGCAGTAGAAAACATAAATCATACATCACCTTTCTCCTGGCAGTGGCAAATAGAAATCATACATCACCTTTCTCCTGGCAGTAGCAAATAGAAATCATGCATCACCCTGCCCCTGGCAGTAGTTAAAGTGTGACAATTATCAATATCAAAGGTAGAAAACTGAAAGTTGAGCACATTCACTTACCTCGAAAGCTCACTATTCCATAACGTTTCCATTGATGATGATATGAACCCTAGAATCTCCAAAATCCGGCAGCTCATTTGGCCGACTACACACAAATGTTTGACAAAGAAGAGGCATTAGTCTACAGACGAAATTGAAAGTTTACAGAGATGTGCTACTGTCAGTGCTGCTGTATGCTAGTGAAATATGAACTGTATACAGTTGCCATGTAAAAAAAAGTTGAACCATTTTCACACAGTCTCAGAAGAGTTTTGAAGATTCAATGACAAGACAGGGTCCCAGATACCGCCGTTCTTAAAAGGGCTGGTATATCTATTTGAGCATTAATAGTCTTATGATACAGTCACATACATGCTGGACAGATCATACAGTCCGGATGCCAGACCATTGGTTGCTAATAGTAGTCTTTTATGGTGTGCTGCTGAAGGATAAACGCTTTCTAGGTGGCCAAAAATGCGATCCAAAGACACGCTTAAAGCGTCCTTTAAAACATTTGGCATAATACCGACACTTAGGAAGCTGAAGCCCAGGACCGAGCAGACTGGCTCCTGTCTCTTCGTGAAGGTGCAATGTCATTCAAAGCATCCAGCTGAATAATGGAGTCGAACTAGAAAAGGGCTGAAATGCGCCTTCACACCATGCTCGCCTTCCATGCCCTCACTACACGAGATATGTTCACACCCCTTAGCTACCTTTTAACTCATCGACTGACTGAGCATATTCCAAACGGGTGAACAGAGATAGTGGTCATCATCACACGTGATGGACGAACATCATAAGCATTTGAAGAACGTCGCTCTCATCACACACTCCCTCTTCAGCTAGTTCTACGCCTCCGTCACTCCCATCCTCAGAGCATCTTGGATGTTATGTATCAATCTCTCCGTAGTCTGCCTCTGCCGTTTTTTCCAGGTGCCATTTTCTATAGTTGTGTGCAAACTATCGTATTCCTTGATGTGGCCAGAGTATTTTAGTTTCCTAGACATAGAGCTGTTTACTTGCCATTTTTTTTTCTACCCAACTTTTTAACAAGGTCTGTAATTTTCTTTAGCGATTATCATCGTATTCTGAAAACTATCCTGTAGTATTATAGATCAAAAGATTCTAAATTGTCACTACAATATATGTGAGATGGTCATTGTTTTGAGTTCGTACTTCGCTACATGGATTATGTCTGTCCTCTGAATCTGTGTTTTTAGTGTTTTGTTCATGTTCTGCTAAACGTTCATCATTGTATTTACCATCTGCTTTGTCGTGAACGTGCTTTAACTGATTTCATTATGGCTTTATTCATTGTTGCTTATATTGGAGCAACCAATGTCAGAACTGCATACTAACATCAATTGAAAAAGACAAACGTAACAACAGAAATGAAATGCTTACGAAAAATTGTGGGTGTAATAAGGAGAGACAGGATACAAAAAACGATGACATCAGACCACTGGTGGGAGCAACTACATCAAATGACATCAAATGGCAGCAACTAAAATGGTTTGGCCACGTAACAAGACTACCACCACATAGCAACTCCAAACAAGCAATGCTATTAAGATTCAACGGATTCAAGACCAAAGAACGACCACGAAAAAGGTGGCTTGCGGAAATGTCTGAGGCGGTGAATTCCAGTGTGTATGAAGCACACAGTAGGGATCGTTCTAAAGATCTCTTCATAACCAGACAACGAAAGGCAAAACATGATGGGGGAAACAAGAAGAGTTTCTATTTTGTTCCCGTTATAGGGTAACTTTAGGCATGATATTTTACATTGTCTGTGGTTATTATCTTGATCTTTACTGGTGTTCGGGTAGGATGGCATTCTTTGATATGTGCTTGCCAGATCATCTGTTCTAGTTCATCTGTGTCTTTGAGACGATGGCTATGTCACCTGCATATTACTATTATTAGTGTCATTATTATTGTTTTTATTATTATTATTATCATTTTGAGTAGCTGGTGGACAAACATATTGGATACTTGATTCCTAACCAGAAATTTACAAATTTAACATCGGTAAGGACATACAGTATTTTCCATCGTAGTGAGACAAAAACAGGCAAGCCTTCATTTGTTGCCCCAAGACTATTACTTGCAGTCTTAAATACTCAAACTGGATCCAGGAAAAGAGACAAACTCTACAATATTATTTATAAAATAATGTGTATATATATTTTGTATTCGTGCGTGTTTTACCGTGACCAAAATGGAGAGCAAAGAATAGTAACACTGTAACATGTCGGGCATGTTGTAAGAGGCGGTTAGGTAGGGTTGGGCGTAGTGTCTGCTACCACATGGTATAGAAACTATAAGCAATCAAGAAGGATAAAATAGGTGGATCTGTAGTCCAGTTAGTGACAAGGGCCCATCTCCCAAATCGTTCATGAGCTCGATGAGTGATTGAGTCCCAGGCCTTGTGCATTGAGGATGACGTATTTACGATATGATTTAACCAAATGAGCCAGAAAGTCCGCGGAAGCAAGACCATGACGTAGAGGGTACTTAGTCATCCATGGCTTGCTTTAAGAACTGGCAGGCGTTGACATCTTCGACACCGAGGATTACATGTGCAAATATCGCCAAACGGCGACCGCTTAGCCTGGTGAGTGTGCTCTCGTGGCGTGTCCATCGGGTGACTTCGTCTTTTGGGGCCGCTAGTGATACATTTGTACGTTAAGCTGGCTGCAAGTTGTGTCTTATCTTTTCTTCTGCGCCATTGGCTACTGTGTTGTTGTAATGCCTTAGATCCAATTTTATTTTTGTTTAATTCTTTTTGCGACAGCGCAAAGCTTGTTCTAAAGACGTCTGCGTCCTGTCACTTATTATCTGCTCCTGGCTACCCCTTCCTCTTCTAAGATAGATAATGGTAATTGATGAGCAAGCCTGGAGTTTTCGCGTAGGTTTTCTGAGACATTGGGCCACCTTTGCAACTTCGTGTATTACCAAGGCCACAATGTTCCAAACGGGTTTCTACCTCATCCAATCAAGAGCCTAACATTGCAAACCAGTAGTTTTTAATTGTAATGTAATATTGCGTGATCGAGATATACAATCCTATATACAAGCATGTGGTGATCGGTACTGGCAGCAGCCTCTGTGCCAGGAGCTTCAAGTAGGATTTACATTATTTTACATGGTTCTTCTGCTAGGATCGGGCCAGGTCATATTTGGTCCGGATATCAATGGATATCCAGCTGTATCGGTAGATGTCTTTTTTGTTTTTGCCATGTGATTTAATCCGTAGGCCAAATGAGGCTCAGACAGTAAATAAATCTGACTGTGTTGTCATTTGAAGTTACATTTTCTAATGAGACAGTTTCGAAGCCGCTTCGTTCGGTTGCTATTGAGACCTTTAAATCTCTCTAGATGATGTATTCATCGTCAGGTGGGATAGACTTGGGGTAGCGTCAAGGTGAAAGTTATCCTTCTGGTCTGGATGGGAGTCTTTGGTAGGTGCGTAGGCGACTACGATGGAGATGTGGCCATGTTTGTGTCGCACTCTGACATGTGCCAGCATGTGAGAAATGAGGTGCCAAAGAGTGACAATGTCCATGAAAGTCTGACGATGAGTAAGGGCAAAGCGAATGTGTTGTGACAGGCCACTAGAGTACACAAAGAGAACACGTCACCAGCAGAGAAATGTTCATCTCCAATGATTCTGGTCTCGAAAGTTCCAGTGATGTGTAATTTAAAGGTGCTAAGAACGTGAAACAATGATATCGGGGCCCCAGTGTTGATAAGTGGCAGGACATTTCAAGAGGATATCTTTACAATCGGTGGGTGTTCTGGTTCGTGACTAACAACTAAGTGGAGCTAGTCAAAGGAGAACAACCTAGCTAAAACATTGCATTAAAGACTCCAGCACTTCATCCCTGACGGCTGCGTCTTCTTCAAAATAACCATTACCAATTTGCGCAGCGCTAAACTAATATTGATTTTTTCTTTCTTTGTATTGTAATCCTGGTTTTATAAAATCGTGTGTTGACTTGTCTGCATTCTTGTTTCTTCCTCTTTCTGAATATCTATGAACTCTTGTTTAGCACAGAGAAAAATTATTTGTAATGCTAAACTAAATTTATATTTATTGTGTCTGTAATCTCAGCTAAAACGGAAGTTATAAAGGCCAACACAATCTGAAGGTCATTTCATATCCTAGTCAGACGAACAGAACTTCATCTAGAGAAATAAAAATATTTTGGGAAGTAGGATTATATACGACGGCACATGAAAAGGTAGAACGTAGCAGGAACTAAATTAAACAATTGTGGTGACTGGTCAGCTGTGACTATTACTAAGTATCCTCGTTTATTGATTCCTCCTTTCCTATCCGATCCCAATTCTCTCAGCCAGGCTGCATGGATGTGATCTGTTTTCAGGACCTCCACTTTGAAGTGGTATAGTCTTGTACTGCTCTGGTTTTCTTACCCTGACCTTAAAAAGTAAACTATGATCCACTGATTGCTGCCATCTCGTTCACTGTATCTACGACCCTAAAATATATAACCAACAAAAGAAACAAAGTATTTAAATATTTGAAGTTCATTCATACCATCTTTCTGTTATCCGTCTCAGACAGATTCCGACAATGACAAAAATATAGATTACAACACGCGTAATAAGATGCTTGCAAATAGCTGTCAGGGTCACTAGATGAGAGAGAATGAGAAACACAATAATCCAACAGAAAATTGAAACAACCCAATTCTAGAGGAATATTGACGGACATGATTTGGACTTTGAGCAAGAATATCTCCAAACCTGCTCGATAATATGACCGCAAAGCAGTTCGGTTTTAGAACAACAGAAATAGGAGAACAAAATGTGTATTTTTTAATTGGAACACTGCAGTGGCAAGGATTGAAAACGAAGATTACTTTGGAGAATAAACACAGAAAAAGAATGCACTGCACGTGTCGTAAGGAGATAGATCTGTTATTGCTGGAAGCTATTTGTAGTGAGTTCTTTGTCAATATTTGCACATGGCCCTGACGTGATGTGAGGGTCTAGTTCAGTATGTTGCATATGACTTGACGTTAGTCTATCACCTTGGTCTGTATGTTGCAAATGACTTGACGTTAGTCTATGATCTTGGTCTGTATGTTGCAGATGACTTGACGTTAGTATATGAGCCTGGCCTGTATGTTGCACATGACTTGACGTTAAGCTATGATCTTAGTCTGTATATTGCACATGACTTGACGTTAGTCTATGATCTTGGTCTATATGTTGCACATGACTTGACGTTAGTCTATGTTCTTGGTCTGTATGTTGCACATGACTTGACGTTAATCTATGATCTTAGTCTGTATGTTGCACATGACTTGACGTTAGTCTATGATCTTGGTCTGTATGTTGCACATGACTTGACGTTAGTCTATGTTCTTGGTCTGTATGTTGCACATGACTTCACGTTAATCTATGATCTTGGTCTGTATGTTGCACATGACTTGACGTTAGTCTATATTCTTGGTCTGTATGTTGCACATAACTTGACGTTAGTCTATGATCTTGGTCTGTATGTTGCACATGACTTGACGTTAAGCTATGATCGTGTTCTGTTTGTTGCGCATGACTCGACTTTGGCTATGATTATGGTATGCATGTTGCACATGACTTAACGTTAGGCTATGGTATTGTTCAGTATGTTGCATCTGATTCTAACGTAGAGTGACCAGATTTTTTAAACAAAAATTTCCTGACTTAAGAAAATGAGAAAAAAAACCGAACTCACGTGGTTCGCTCTTTATAAAAATTATGTAGTAGGAAAGAATACATAGCATATTTGAACAAGTTTTTTTCTATTTGGAAAATATAACTGAAGTGCATTCTATAGTTTCAGGATAATCTTTAACATTTGGTATTTCAGAAATTTTTTCGTCTAAAATATAAGACTCAAGCGTATTATAGAGTATGAACATTGACATATTTGTCTTTTGACATAATAACTAACATAATAAGACTTGACCACATGACATTATCATTCACATATTCATGTAAAGAAATTATTTCCTCCAATATGTTCTGCTCTTTCTTCTTCTTGTTCTTCTTCTGCGTTCGTTCTCAATCTCCCGCTACCAAACCCTGATAGGGCTTAAGTAGCAGAATGTAGTCCAGAGAACGGAATGCGTTGTGTCGTAGTTTGCGATATTTGCACCTTTCGGTCCAACACATCCGACTTCAGCATGCATTTTCTGTTTACCGGGTTAGCATTCCCTCTTCGATCCTTTCTCCTTAGCCAGTCTGCCCTGCTGCAGCATGTTATCCAGGATCACCGCGTGGAGATGTAGAAGGGTCTTGGCAGCTCTGGTTCGCTGGCCCGGACGCAAGCAGTCAGCTATGGGTCGCTGACCACTGCAGCTCATGCGCTGCTTAGCGTCTTGATCCCGTTCTGCTCTTTCGAGATACACTCGTGAAATGATATGCATGAAACAGTCTTACAGTGTGTCTTGATCACTATCATTGCCTTCACATTGTAGTGGAGGACATCAGCTCGAACAGGGGCGAACCTGTCCGTCTGCTGTGGACGACCATGACGGATGGTCTGGCGCTAGACAAGGACTGAGTAGATTTATATCTCCAGGAGCGTTGTTTTTCGTCCTTGTCTAAGCCCCCTCGTGTGGACAACTAACTTTGTTTGCAGTGGCAGGAGTTCAGACAAGACAAGAACAAGAAAACATTCAGAGTTTATTTGGAGTGTAAATCTGTGTAGCTGGTTTGATTGTATATTTACTGAACTGTATTATCCCCCCTAGATATTATAATTTCATGTACCCTTCTGCCATTGTTATTTTCTGTGATATTTTACCCCTCTTATAAAATGTAATCATATACCCTCCACCACCCCCCCCCACCCCCACCCTGCTAATGATGTTTACCGTGTCCCAGCCCTCAAATACAATGTTTTCATGTGCCCTTTGGCCTTTACTAATGTTAGCCATGTGAGTGAATAGTCCTCCGCCATCTGTACTAGAGCAGCTCTACCTGACCTGTGTCAGTGTAGAGCTGTTATTCCGACAGGTCTAATACCTCGTATCCGGCAAATGGCTACACTAAATCCGTTACACATTTTTCTCTAAATATTAACTGACTAAAAAAGAAACAACAGCAGGTAGTGAACATAATAAAGAAATATAAATCTGATTTTATTTTTCTACAAGAAACACACATACACGACGTTTTACATACAAACCAAATAACAACAATAAGCTTAACAAATAGTTGGTTTAGCTCAGGACAGTACACTGGCGTAGCCATTGTGCAAATATATGACGAATGGATGGTTTCGCATAGTCACAGGGACACAGAGGGCAGGATACAGATAGTACAGGAACACCATACACACAACAGTACAGATAGTACAATTACACAATACATACGACAGTACAGATAGTATTTGGTACACAATACACACGACAGTACAGATAAACACACCTTAATATTCATCTATGCCCCAGCAAAAATAATGCAACAAGCAGCTTTTTTCAAAAAAGTGTTAAAAGCAGCACAGAGCAAAATCTTAAAAATCAAAAAACGTAATACTTGCTGGGGACCAACTGTACAATAAGTAATTTAGACACATCACACACAGAGACATCTAGAACACGAACAACAAATTGAGAAATAATATTAGACAACAATAATCTTAATAGATGCATACAGGAATACTTACCCTAATAGAACAGACATGACACATACAGCCGACTCAAGTCATCTTACAACACGCACAATAATTGATAGGATTTACATATCAATAACATACACAGTTAATACAATACATTACATAGA
Organism: Ariolimax columbianus; assembly: GCA_036924085.1. Taxonomy (NCBI): domain Eukaryota; kingdom Metazoa; phylum Mollusca; class Gastropoda; order Stylommatophora; family Arionidae; genus Ariolimax; species Ariolimax columbianus. The sequence goes on from JAVGWX010000002.1 coordinate 132,921,844, forward strand.
CACGACCTCCGTTTACAGATCATAAAGCAGTAGTTATTATAGTTAACGGCACTAACATATCAAATAGTCACTCGCAATCCAAACACTGGAAGTTCAATAACTCACTACTTAATAATAAAGATTTCGTGAAAAACAAATACACCCTAATAATGAACTTCACAGAACACCTACCAGACACGAATCTAAACATTTATTCGAATTTAATCAAAAGTACGATCAGGAACCGCATACAGACTATTTCATAACAAATACACAGAAATACAAAACGCAATAGACATATTATTGAAGAAGCTATGAAAATGACAAAACTAATTGATAAAAATGTACCCCAAATTCAACTCTTACAAGATGAATTAGACAATATTGAAAATTATAAACTACAAGTGGCCCAAATAAAAGCTAAAACACCAATATTTTTGCAGGAAATCCCTACACAACAATGCTTAGCCGTAGAACACAACATACAACGTAAACGACAAATACACAAAATCAAGGGACCAACAGGACAAATATTAATTGAACCCCACGAAATAAGACAGACCTGTCGTGATTACAACACGACATTGATTTCCACAGAGAATACCACGCACACTGAGTGTTGAAACTTCTCTAAGTATACAAATCAGTTGAATGACGAAGACAGGGATATCATTAGTACACCCCTATCCTAACTTGACTTTCAAAACTCACTGACTCCTTTCAACAACATTTTAAAAAAGCCTAGGCGCTGACGGCTTGACTTTCTTTGGCAGTATTGGACCCAGAGTTTTAAATGAAGCATTTGAAACAGGCGAATTGCCAAATAGCCATGAAGCTTATATCACACTGATCCCTAAGCCTGACAGTGATAAACTAGAGGCGAAAAACTACAGACCAATCTCTCTCCTGAACGTAGACTACAAAATTCTGACCAAAGCCGTCACACTGAAGCTTACGCTTTTTATGCATCACTTAGTACATAAGGACCAACAATGTAGCGTAAAGGACAGAAAAATCAGTAAATATGCACATTTCTTACGTATTCTTCTTCTTCGTACGCTATCAGACGTCAACTTAAATTTGTTCGAAGAAAGCAGCTGTCATCCTGAGGCTGTCAACACTGCCATAGAGCTTGTCTAGTGTTGCCACTGGTGATGGCCACATGTGCTTTCTCTGGTCCTCGTATGTCGGGCAATTTTGCAGCAGATGTTCAGCGGTCATTTTCCCTGTACCACAGGTTCATTCGTCAGTGCTACCTATCTTCAGTTTATTGAATAGATGGTACCTCAGTCTGTTCTGGCCTGTGCGGAGTCTGAAGACCACGATCTGCTCTGTTCTGTTTAGCTGGTAGTAGACATCATTTTTTGTGTAGCCAGTATGTTCTGTATCCCGTTTGGCCATGTATCTGGCCCTAATAAACATTATGGACTCTTCGTAGGTCACACGTAGGTGCACATTTCTTGCATAACATTATACTTTATACTAGCAACAAAAACATCCAATCCGCCATTCTTTCAAAAAAAAGCTTTCCACAGCCTCACATTCCTTTCGTCATGAAATATTAAATAAAAATAACACTGGGGAATATCTCACTAAATCGATAAAAATAATGTGAGACCCGAAAGCAAAATATTGATTAATCATAATTTAACAGATAGTTACCCCTAACAAGATCAGTCAGACAAGGATGTCCCCTGTCCCCAACACTTTACACTCTAGTCTTGGAACCCCTAATAGAAAAGATTAGGGAAAGACCCAACAAAGTAGGGACCCATATACCGGGGTCTAGGGAATAGAAAGGAATACGTTAAGCGGACGATACCGCTTTCTTTCCACAAATAGTAGTCCTATTCAAAATATTCTAAACACTTTTACACAACACGGCACAGAAAGCGGATCCAAAATTAATATTCCCAAAACATCCATAATGGGGATTGGCAAGTGGATTAATACATTTGATTTTCCTCTCCACTAACCCGGGTAAATAAGATACAAATATATGGAATAACATACCCTTCTAATCCACTTGACCCTAATAAAAAAATGTGGGAAAAAATTACTTTGAATATAAAAAATTGGAAAATTTGAATACAAAACAACAGCAATATTTAGGGCAATTTAATAGTAGACTCAATTATAATACCAAAATTAAAATACGTCGCAAATATATTGTGTCCACCCTATAACAATAATCAAAGAAATAAATAAAGTAGTTACAAGCACCACAATAAATAGCATCAAATCTAAAACATTAATGCAGGAAAAAAACAGAGGTGGGATCGCGTTACAAGACATAACAATTAAAATGCAATAACTAAGAATTAAATTTGTACAAGAAATAATTAAACACCCTAATCAATATCCAATGCCCCACTATTATTTAGGGCTAAGAATAACTAAATTCTGTAAATTAAATAACACTATCTAACATTGCTTTAAAAATATACCCATGTTTTAGGAACAATGCAAACGACATTAATGGAAATGAAACATTACTCACACAAAAACTTGACACTATTTATAAATAAAACTAAAATTATTACAGGAATCAACACTTAAAGATAGGATTAGACGAGGAAACGGGTATTTTATAACAAATTACATACATCACTTGTGTAACATAGACAACCTTAATTAAAGTATCACCACACATTAAAGAAGTTACTTACATACTAATATTCGGAACAACACCAATACGTAAATAAGTCCAAACTCAGCTAGGACTTAGAACACCAAAATGTTAACAGAAACATACAAGAAACAGAAAAAAAATGTATTTTATCTTTGTAAACTAGTTAGCACAACAGTATGTAAAATTAGACAAATAATTAGCAAATTCACCAAAATAAGAGTAGACATGTTTAGAGCCATAATGCTTCACACACTTCCATGGACAGATAGAGACACAAAACAGATTGTTAACAATATTGGCAGAGTTCAGATACTTAGTATGGACATGTCGGAAGAAAGCTCTCCACTACGGGAAAATGTGTGTTCTTTGTCCAGATGTTTCACGGTCTGTGAATATTCTGGGTTGGACTTACAAACTGCCTGGGGGCAAATGGTTGTAATATGTATTCGTGTACAAATGAGTGTGTATGATAATATGTTGAGTGTGTATGAGAATATGTTTAGTGTGTATGAGAATATGTTGAGTGTGTATGAGAATATGTTGAGTGTGTATGAGAATATGTTGAGTGTGTATGAGAATATGTTGAGTGTGTATGAGAATATGTTGAGTGTGTATGAGAATATGTTGAGTGTGTAAGTGAGCACATATGTGCTAGGATGGGTATATTTATGTATATAGTTGATAGTTTTGTACATTTGGATAAATATGTGTGCATGCCTAGCTGTATGTGTGGAAGAATCAGCAATGTAGAGGAATGTGTATACAAGCGTATGCTGAGGTGATGGATGGATGAAGGGATATGCGGAGTGGGACCCGCCTCCGTTTTCCCTGAGCCTGTAATATTTGTGTGTATGTGTGTATGTATGAAGAGGAACTATCGTACAACAATAATTAGTTTTAATTGGGTAATTTGTACAAATATAGTTAATGTTTTAATTAAGAATTACTTTGTTGCTGTTTTTTCTGTGGCTACATTGTTTCAATGATAATGCACCTTTGAAACGTTTCAACGTTTAATAAAAATTTAAAATCGGAATTGCCATAACAAACCAAATAACTAGCACTATGTTTTTGTCCTGGATGTCTTATTACCTGTGTCATTTTAAAAACGTTACAGCACTTGGTTTCCACATCAGCGTTTATGTTCTTCCATTCTTTCTGTTCGTGGTATTATTTATGGGGTTAATTTCGTCGAATAGTTCATTTTCATCAATAATGTTCAGAATATTTCTATAAACAGCACTAATGACTGTTAAGCTGGTTAAAACGTATCTACCAAGTTAAATCAAGCTTGATCCAGTGAAATGTTAGTTATCATCAGAAAATACATTGTTGGAACCTGCTCTTCTGTATTAACCCAAGTTGGTGTGACAATCATCACCAGAAAATGCAATGTTGGAACCCGCTCTTCTGTATCCACCCAAGTTGGCGTTACAGTCATCAACAGAAATTGCAATTTCTTTTTCAGTTAACTCAAGTTTCTGCAAAATGTCTAAGGTATGATCTGCGAGTATCCGGCTGTTTCTACTGTTATCTTCTGAAACTCAATCACTTTGGTTCCAATGAATTTATTCGGAATATAGTACCTAATAAGGACCGGAACATACTTCAAGTCCTTATGGTTTCACGTGTCCACCATAACTGACATGCATTTAGTTAATTTCAATTCTATGACTATTTCTGACATTGCAAAAGATGCTAGAATATTTACTCAAATTGATTTAACCTACAGGTAAAGTTATTTTCAAATAAATGTCTCACTAATGCAGACGTTCATTCATCTCAAGGAAAGATTATGTTTCACTGCATGAAATACAAACAAAGCTTCTAGAGCTGCAAAACACTTATTTATTTTTTTTGTAAAAAGAATTATGTAACGCCTTGGCTTAAACTGCTAACACATTCTGACAATGTGTGATTCTGCCTCTTCAAGTGCTGTGTTATATCTTAACAAACTCAATAATCAATTGAAAAAACTGAACGACACACAGTACATTACACCTTCCCTGTCGTAGCGTCTTCTTTTAAGATGTGATATTTTTTTTTTTTAATTCCTGCTGAAACAGCACTCCCTTTTCGACATGATGTAATGGATGAAATTTAACAATAATCACAACGTCTACATATTTGACTACGCAATATCATTATGATGTTTTTATTTCAAACATCGTTAGCAGAGCCTTTCGCATATTTGACATTCAAAACGTTCAATGCATCTCTAGAACTACTGTGGTCATGCCACAATTTTTTAAAAAGGGACAAAACAGGATTGGATATAAAAAAAAGGAATAATTTTGCGTCATGTTCAGGTTTAATGGGGACAACCGATCGAAGTCATAAAAGATACAATCCAGTTAAGAACGGGATATCTGGTCATCCTACCCTAAATGGAGGTGAGGGTCTGGGTGAAGATGTTGCTCCTAGCCCAGATGTGAGTTGAGGATCTTGATCAGTATTTTGCATCTGGACCTAACGCCAGTCCTGTCTTCTAAGTTAACGCATGTTTTTGTAGTCTTTGCGGCAGTTGGTAATGGTATATGCATGTGTTTGTTATTTGGTTAGTTCCAACCAAATCGTTTCATTCATCTGGCTTGGGGAGAACAATCAATTTTATAATATCGATGATCATCAAGCACTCAATGAGATGGCGAACCATGCTTTTTTTCGGTGTGTACATAGTTAGCACTTTGGAATGTGTTGTCATTCAATTCTATCCATATGATTAAGTGGGTAAGTTACGCTCTTACCTGAGAGATGGTGCTCTGATTCCTCTCTATGAATTGATTGATGTTGGTGTTAGCATTACGTCATAGCAAATGTATATAGATTTCTCTGAGTGTAACAGTGTGGCTAATGCTGTTATAAGAATTAAAGCTTACCATATGTATGTAGACTTCTCTCACTGTGACAATGTGGTTAATGATGTTATTAGTATTTAGATATGTCATATGTCTGTAGACATCTCTCACTGTGACAATGTGGTTAATGCTGTTATTAGTATTAAGGCGTACCATATGCCAACGATGTACTATGATGCTGAAACATGGACATTCATAATATTACTGGAAAACTAATTGAGTATGACCCAGGACTCTCATGAGAGGCGCTTTGTGGGAATCACTGCCCCCAACCAACGTACACAAAATTGTCACAATTATGACATACTGCGACTTTCCTTGTGAATGATTCGGTAATCTATGCAGACAAGACAAAACATTGATAGGTATATCATTGATGGTCGGTAGAGCAATTAGGTCTCCAAGAGATAAATCGAGATCGCGCGGAAGACCTCCAGGCCGCGGAAGACCTCTTGACCGCAACAACATCCGAGACGCCTCTGGGAGAGCACTTACTACCAACTGGACTTTACTTGACTCTACACAGGCCCCAATGAGACGACATTGGGAGTCTCAGCTACTCTGAGGAACGGGTCATCAAGATCAAAAAGATTTTAAAAAAGATCAAGTTATGGTTGTAGATTGCTCTCATTGTCACTTGGTTATTCCTTAGTTATTTAAAAACAATTTTATTGTTAATTTGTCTTTCTGGATTCTTCTGGCGATGGCACGCCGCTTTCCACCTCACAACTTAGTCGTTTAGGTTATTCGGGGGGGTATTGACAGTGTGAGTTTGGATGCGTGTGTGGATCTGTTCGTAGTTTAGGCGCAATGGCCAGTGGATGCGTGTATGTATGATGTATCTGTTTGTCATGTGTTCTATTATGACAGCTTTTGTAGAACAGTAACTTTCCCAAGCTCTCTGTACGTTGAGAAGTAATTATGCGGGTAAAAATCCCAGATATTCCTATTAGTATTGTGGCATGATGTAGACTGTACTGCTTGTCAGATTAGTGATGCTGACTTTAGGATTAGGACTTGGCATAGTAATATAGAGATCTCTTTTTTGTATTTTCTTCGGTGCATCAATCCCAGCCAAACGTCATTGTCTATTGTGAAGCGCTAATGGATAAGGTAGCCACATTCCGCTGTTTCGATGTTTGTATTACTTCCAATTGCTATCGTTGTCGTTCAGTCAGTGCCGGTAACTGAGCCGTTTCACAAATAAAACTGACAAAAGCTATTTTTAAACATTGGAAACCACCCCCCCCCACCCCCCCCCCACCCCTCACCCCCCACCCCCTTTCCCCAGAGACTGTTACAGTACGTGACAAAGTTCACGCCCCTGCTCGATACTAGGTGCCGAGGCTAATATATGGTAGTTCATAATGGATAACATAAACTATGTCTGCCAGGTACACCTGTACCTCACGGCGTGACCTCCAGTGCAAGTCAACTACTAAAGATAAAGAAAAAGTAATCTCAGAGAAGCGCGTAATGTGAAGGAGTAAAGCGAGTTGAAGCACGGCTTACTGTTCAAGCATGACGTGTTCGAAATCACTTCGTGTTCAGTTTGAATTGGCATGTTAGGGAATTTTCCCTGTATGCCCACTACTCTGCGTTCACAATAGATTGGCAAAACTAGTGAACTAGAAATAGAGTGATATACAATGTTAAGGAGAGATAGGGTAGTTGGAGACACGATTAGGGGAGAGGGAGTTTTATTGAATTGTAATAACTCAGTTACTATAACCATCAGAGATTATTTATCTTCAGGATTCAAAATTGAAAGTGTATGGGGCGAAATCGTAAGCGGGGAAGAAAAAACGTTGGTTGGAGTATCCTACCGGTGTCCATCAAGTACTAAAGAAGACGATAAGGATCTGTATCAAGCTATAGCATTGTCCAGTGGAGAGAATTTATTATTAATGGGAGATTTTAACTTTCCAGAAATTAATTGGCAGATGGTGGAAGAACATGTCGAGTCCCATCCTTTTGGTCAGCGCATAACTGACAATTTGTTCTTTCAACATGTGGAGGACTGTACCAGAGGCAGAAACACGTGGATGACTGTACCAAAGGCAGAAACATGTGGAGGACTGTACCAGAGTCAGAACAGCAAAAGTTGGTTTTGAAAAAAAACTTGCTAAAAAGATCAAGATTTTTGGTTAATGTTCGAAATTAAACGAAAGGCACAGTTGGCCCACTTAAAGATAGTACAAGAACAATAATAAGTCAGAACAGGGATGCTGCTAATCAACTCAATCAGTACTTTGACACAGTCTATACAAAAGAAGACTGCTCCCGGATACTAGAGCCATTAAATGTTTTTCCAATTGAACATGCACAGAAGAATTACTATCATTCTGCATTACCGAGGAAATGGTTTTACGAAAATGAGATAGGTTGAAGGTGGATAAATGTCAAGACGATATTCATCCGAAATTACTATTTGAACTTCGAAGCAAGTTAGCAAAACCATTAGAAATATTTCCTTCTTGAATCGGGATTGTTCTAAGGTACTGGAAAGATGCAGGTGAGATCCCCTTGTTCAAACAGGGCAAAAAATTAGATCCAGCAAATTATAGACCAGTGAGTTTGACGAGCATACTCTGCCAAATGTTCCATTAATAAGGACAACATAGTACTGCGCGTGGGCAAGTATAATTTAATCAAAAATAGTCAGCATTGGTTTACTAAAGGAAGATCGTGTTTAACCAATATATTGGAATTCATGGAGGAGGTTACCAAAATGTTAGATCGTGGAGAGAAGGTGGGTGTGATCTATCTGGATTTTACTAAGGCCTTTGATAGAGTACCTCATCAACGATTGTTTTGAAAGTTGAAATCACATGGAATAGGTGGGGAAGTTTTCAATTAGATAGAAAATTGGTTGACTGACAGAAGGCAGAGAGTCTGCATAAATAGGGAGTACTCTGACTGGTGTGATGTAATAAGTGGTGTGCCCTAGGGATCGGTATTTGGACCAATGTTGTTCTTTATATATATATATCAATGATTTAAGCATTGATATCAGATCCATGATTGCAAAGTTCACGGATGACACAAAATTGTGCGGTAGGGTCTCTTCTCCGGAACAGATGGATCTATTGAGATCGCATTTAGATCAAATCCAAAAAATGGTCTGAGAGTTGGCAGATGGAGTTTAAAGTAGAAAAATGTACAGTCATCCACATGGGAAGATCCAATAATGAAAAGAAGTGCAGGATGCAGAGAACAATATTAGGACAATAAAAAAGGAAAAGAGACCAAGAAGTTAAAATGGATCATACAGGAAAGGTGTGGGAGCAAGTCCAGGTGGCAGTGAAAAAAGGCATGATAAAAAGAAACCTTTCACATACGAACGAGGAAGTAATAGTAAAGTTATATAAATCATTAGTGAAACCTAAATTGGAGTATTGGGTTCAGGTGTAGATCCATATAATAGAGTAGATATAAACATGATGGAAAGGGTACAAAGAAAAGCTACAAAAATGATCGCGGATTTTTAGAATTATAGTTATGTGGACAAACTAAAAACGACTGGTCTTCAATGTCTCGAACAAAGAAGAATTCGAGGTGACTTAATACAAGTGTAAAAATTAATAAATGGAATAAATAAATTAGACTATACCTATTGTCTCCATTTGTTCCTGTTCCACCGAACTGGTATCTGACTTCCTGTATAGTATCTTCTAGTCTATGGTTGAGAATCGTCCCGCATTTCTCAAGGATACTAACCACGTCTTAACCACTTTCTCTACCATTGTCCTCTCCCCCGACCGCACCAATCGTCTCTTCCTACTTGATGTCTGTTCTCTTTACACCTCCATCCCCCACTCCGATGGCTTATTGGCCCACCGTTTCTTCCTTGATCGGAGGGTTAACCCATCTATGTCTACATCCACTATCATCGGTCTGTCCAAACTAGTCCTTACTCTCAATATCTTTTAGTTTAATGGACAATACTTTAACCAGATCAGCGGCGTAGCTATGTGCACCAAATGGGCCCCAGTGGGTCACCTGGAATACTTAATTTGGCGTCAATAACAGGGCCCTTTAATGTATTCTCGATACATCGACGATTAGATTTGCATAACTGACATGTCTGAGAAGGATCTCCTAAACTTTATCGACTTCATCAATGACTTCTATCTCTCTATCAAGTTCACGTCTGACATTTCCCTCACGTCTGTCCACTTTCTCGACATCACTGTCCCTATCTCCCCTCCACCACTGTCTTCTACAAGCCCACTGACGCCCACAACCATCTTCTCTACACTTCCTTCCATTCTCAATCCTGCCGCGATTCGCTTCCTTTCTCATAACTCCTCTACCTTCGACGACTCTGCCAGGATGACGACGACGTCTTTCTCAGGGCCCACGAGATGCTTGACTTCTTCCGCGAGCGACTCTACTCTGAGACCACTCTCTTCTCCGCCCTGCAGCTGGTTCTCCCTATCTCATGTCACGACTCCCTCACTCCCTCTCACCGTCCTCCCTCTGACCGTATGAAAATTGTTCTTACTGTTCACCCTCATTGCGCCTCAGTCCGTGATATCTTATTCCGTCATCTTGCTATTCTTCACTCTGTTCCTGCCACTTGTAAAGCTTGCCCGATCCTCCACTTGTCACCTACAAACCGGACAGAAACCTGAGGGACTTGCTGGTCAGTAGTCGCCTACACACCAGCCCTCATAGCCTCCCAGGCACCAGGCCGTGCAAAAATACACGTGGCTGTGTTACCTGCCCTCATGTCATCCTCTCGCGCTCCATTACCTTTCCCAAAGCAGAGTTCTTCATCAAAGAGGGATTCACGTGCAATTCCCGTAACCTCGTCTACTCTATCATCTACCGCCAGTGTGGTATGACATACATTGGGGAGGCTAGTATGGAACTACGTGAGCGTTTCCGACAACACCGATATCCGTAACTACACGGTTTCCCCAATTGCCAGCCACTTCAATTGTCTAATTAAAATAAGGCGAGGCTGCAGCGGTTCTGTGGATGTGTATAATGGGAAAAAAACATGAAAAAAAAACTAGTAAAAGTTGATTAAGGTTGAGCTTAATCAAAATTTAAAAATGGGTATGGTCAGATACCGCACCGAGACGAGAACACAAACAAAACCTACGTTACGACCAATAGGCCTTCATCAGGGACAACAACACTGAACTAACAAATCAACAAATAAGAAAAAATGGTCAACTCATCTGTTTCAGGTGGGAGACGCTTTCAGTCTAAGCGACCTGTCGTGCCAAGTACTCGATAGAAACTGAAATAGGAGCGGTCAAACAAAAAGTGGCGGAATATGCCTGATAAGCCAAGCGTGGCCAAATAGTGGTCCAGATAGGAGAACAATGAGAAGGCAATATAAGCCGGGAGGGCGTGATATTGATATAAGAGAGGGGGGAAGAGAACTGATGGAAGAATGGGAGAGGCGGGGGGGGGGGGGGGGGGGGGGGGGGGGGAAAGGAAGACAAATAGATGGGGGCCAGTGTGAGGGTTTAAGAAAAAGTATGGAAGATATTTATACCATGTGGTTGGAGACATCCCATACTAGAGATAAGTCTGTTCTCAAGGGCGAATCGATGACGATCGTCAGAGAAGCACGAAACTAGACCAGTGACACTGACGTCAGCCATACCCCGGTGCTCAGGACCATTGAAGTGGCTGGCAATTGGGGAACCAGTGCGGTTGCGGATGTCGTTGAGGTGTTGGCGGAAACGCTCCCGTAGTTCCATACCAGTTTCCCCAATGTAAGTCATACCACACTGGCGGCAGATGATGGAATAGATGAGGTTACGAGATTTGCATGTGAACCCCTCTTTGATGAAGAATTCAGCCTTAGGAAAGGTAATGGAGCGAGAAAGGATGACATGAGGGCAGGTAACACAGCCACGTGAATTTTTGCACGGCCTGGTGCCTGGGAGGCTATGAGGGCTGGTGTGTAGGCGACTACTGACCAGCAAGTCCCTCAGGTTCCTGTCACGCTTGTAGGCGACAAGGGGAGGATCGGGAAAAACTTCGCGAGTGGCAGGATCAGAGTGAAGGATAGGGAGATGGCGGAATAGGATATCCCGGACAGAGACGCTGTGAGGGTGATAGGTGAGGACGAGTTTCACACGGTCAGAGGGAGGACGGCGGGTGGGAGTGAGGGAGTCTTGGCGGGAGATAAGAAGAACCCGCTGAAGAGCGGAGGAGAGAGTGGTCTCAGGGTAGAGTCGCTTTGTCACTGGTATAGTTTCTGACGATCGTCATCGAATCGCCCTTGAGAACCGATTTATCTCCATTATGGGTTGCCTCAACCACATGGCATTAATATATTCCATACCTCCCACCCCCCTTTCCCCACATATCAGTCTTTCCATTCCCCCCCCCCCCCCCCCCCCAACCCTTGGATCACTATTTTGTCTTTTCCGTATTTGGTCGGCGCTGGCTTATCCGGCCCTTTCCGACTGACTTCTTACGCTCTCCTGGCCACCTTATCGGACTGCAGTCCTTCAATTAGAGAACCCTTCGACTCCATAAGACGCGTTATAGACACTTTATCAGATAAGTTATAGACACTATATCAGATGAGTACACCCTTTTCCTTATATGTTGACATTCCCCCTAAACATATATTCATCCCTTTTCTTTCTTCTATGTTGACATCCACCATACATGTATTCATCACTTATTTTATGATTTGCTAGCTCAACATTGTTGTTATTTGTTGTCCCTGATAATTGGTCGTAACGTAGGTTTTGTCTGTGTTCTTGTCTCGGTGCGGTATCTGAATTTTAATCAATTTTAACAATTTTGTCATTTATTTGTTCTCAAGTTTGTTAAAGTACGACCGACTACAAGAACAAGAGGGCACATCTACACATTGTTTAAAGACAGGTCTAGATTAGATTTGAGGAAATATTTGTTTGGTCAGTGAGTATTGAATTCTTGGAATGCATTGCGGCAGGATGTATTGGAAGCAGAGTCAGTTAATGCATTCAAAAATAGATTGGATGCTCACAATATTTTCGATATCCGTGGAATGAAATAAACTGGTTGAATACAGACTCCGTAGAGCCTTCTAAACCAGTATAATGAAGTTTCGATAAGTTATTATATTACAAACTGACATAGTGGAGCATGCAAACACATTAACAATGGATATACACTATGGTGGATACGTTAAATAACAGAGTCAATGACGCAACACTGACGTCTTTATAAATAGGATACATCAACTGACTTTTGTTTGCTACAAGCACAACTTCATATCCATCCAGCAGCCATCAGTTTACCTGTTCCTTTTATGCTGTTACCTTAGTCTTTTTCACATCGGTCACTAATGCTAGGTGAATGTTTCCAGCTATACATACACATCGGTCACTAATGCTAGGTGAATGTTTCCAGCTATACATACACATCGGTCACTAATGCTAGGTGAATGTTTCCAGCTATACATCACATCGGTCACTAATGCTAGGTGAATGTTTCCAGCTATACATCACATCGGTCACTAATGCTAGGTGAATGTTTCCAGCTATACATCACATCGGTCACTAATGCTAGGTGAATGTTTCCAGCTATACATCACATCGGTCACTAATGCTAGGTGAATGTTTCCAGCTATACATACACATCGGTCACTAATGCTAGGTGAATGTTTCCAGCTATACATACACATCGGTCACTAATGCTAGGTGAATGTTTCCAGCTATACATACACATCAGTCACTAATGCTGGGTTAATTGTTCCAGCTATACATACACATCAGTCACTAATGCTGGGTTAATTGTTCCAGCTATACATACACATCAGTCACTAATGCTAGGTGAATCTTTCCAGCTATACATCACATCAGTCACTAATGCTAGGTGAATGTTTCCAGCTATACATCACATCAGTCACTAATGCTAGGTGAATGTTTCCAGCTATACATACACATCGATCACTAATGCTGGGTTAATGGTTCCAGCTATACATACACATCAGTCACTAATGCTAGGTGAATCTTTCCAGCTATACATCACATCAGTCACTAATGCTAGGTGAATCTTTCCAGCTATACATACACATCAGTCACTAATGCTAGGTGAATCTTTCCAGCTATACATCACATCAGTCACTAATGCTAGGTCAATGGTTCCAGCTATACATACACATCAGTCACTAATGCTAGATCAATGGTTCCAGACATACATACACATCAGTCACTAATGCTAGATCAATGGTTCCAGACACACATACACATCAGTCACTAATGCTAGATCAATGGTTCCAGACATACATACACATCAGTCACTAATGCTAGGTTAATGGTTCCGGCTATACAAACACATCAGTCACTAATGCTAGGTTAATGGTTCCAGCTATACATACACATTAGTCAATAATGCTAGGTTAATTGTTCCAGCTATACATACACAGTTCTTAGCAGCATCGTCTTGAACTTTTGCTAGTTCTTCATGGTTGCATGTCAGCAGGCCATAATTCTTATTCTCTTACCATGTCTTGCTCCACCATTCTAATTCAGTCCAATATGGACCATCGTCAGCTCTTGACACCTCACAATAAAATCGTTATTGGCGGAAGTATTTTATACTTTACTGGTTTGCCTTTTGGTGTTGCAAAGAATGGCTAGGGAATGTGTGAAACATTAAGCGTTTCCTACCATTTACGGCATTCTATAGATTTCATAGGTATTACATACAATGCATGCATTTTGCACATTGACAGTAACATAAATACGCTAGGCTTTAACATGTATACACAGCGTCAGAGAATTGAACCAAGAGAATGTAAATCAGTGGTCAAAACATTTAATTAAACGCTCAAAGAAATTTTATTCAGTATCATTGGTAGTGACAAAAGGTTAGAAAATTAAAGAAAAAAAATTGGTTTAGGAAAAAAATAGGTTTAGGAAAAAAATATAATTTGGTTCAGCTGGGGATTGAACCCAGGACCTCTCGCGTGTGAGGCGAGCGTGATAACCACTACACTACTGAACCGGTTGATATAGGTCTCTGAAAATTGCCTGCTATTACAAAATTAAGTGGCAAATGTTTTATCGGTATAATTTATGTGTCAGTTTCAAGTTATTATTAACTTCCTGGTCTGATTCCAAGTACACTCCAACTCTAGTACATAGTATTATTAGTAAGTACTACTGTGTTAGCGCGCTAGCATAGTCAATCTAATTTCACACGCCGTATCTGCTAGGTTAACCCCCTTAACAGCTCTTGACAAGTTAATAACAATCCATTCTATTCTGTCCCAGTCTGTACACAGTACCAGACTGGATTAATCTGCTGAGGAAGAGCCATACCATAGACTGATAAAGTGATAGAGCATAGGCTTTTTTATAAACTTATAAGTTACTTATATTTAATTATTGACAGTCCACGCTAGGCCCGTCTTTATCTTGTAACTTATATTGCGTTATTTACAGTCTAAGCTAGAATGTTTTTAATACTCCTCCCTCTTTTTCTTTGTTTCAAATACTTTGATTGCCTTGCGGCGTAGCAGAGAGTTGTGTTGCTTTGCGCTAGGTTTGTGCTGCTGGCATGTTGAGTGTCTCGATGACCGAGTCCTAGGAGAAACCTCCTTGCATTTGACCCCGAAACTTGCATGCAATTATCGTATGCTTTCGAATCAGTTTGTTTAATGGTGCATCCTGACTTTTATTTGAAACTTTTAACGCGGGTAATAAGTCGATCGTATAGGCGGAGAGCAAGGTGCAGTCAAACAATACATACAGATCAGACTATGTTAGTATTGTTAGTCATGGTCAGGTGAAACAAACAGATCAGACTATGTTAGTATTGTTAGTCATGGTCAGGTGAAACAAACAGATCAGACTATGTTAGTATTGTTAGTCATGGTCAGGTGAAACAAACAGATCAGACTATGTTAGTCAGGGCCAGGTGAAACAAACAGATCAGACTATGTTAGTCAGGGCCAGGTGAAACAAACAGATCAGACTATGTTAGTCAGGGCCAGGTGAAACATACTGATCAGACTATGTTAGTCAGGGCCAGGTGAAACATACTGATCAGACTATGTTTGTCAGGGCCTGGTGAAACATACTGATCAGACTATGTTAGTCAGGGCCAGGTGAAACATACTGATCAGACTATGTTTGTCAGGGCCTGGTGAAACATACTGATCAGACTATGTTAGTCAGGGCCAGGTGAAACATACTGATCAGACTATGTTTGTCAGGGCCAGGTGAAACATACTGATCAGACTATGTTAGTCAGGGCCAGGTGAAACATACTGATCAGACTATGTTTGTCAGGGCCTGGTGAAAGATACTGATCAGACTATGTTAGTCAGGGCCAGGTGAAACATACTGATCAGACTATGTTTGTCAGGGCCAGGTGAAACATACTGATCAGACTATGTTAGTCAGAGCCAGGTGAAACATACTGATCAGACTATGTTTGTCAGGGCCTGGTGAAACATACTGATCAGACTATGTTAGTCAGGGCCAGGTGAAACATACTGATCAGACTATGTTTGTCAGGGCCTGGTGAAACATACTGATCAGACTATGTTAGTCAGGGCCAGGTGAAACATACTGATCAGACTATGTTTGTCAGGGCCAGGTGAAACATACTGATCAGACTATGTTAGTCAGGGCCAGGTGAAACATACTGATCAGATTTTGTTAGTCAAGCTCAGATGAAACAAACAGATCAGACAATGTTAGTCAAGGTCAGGTGAGAAAAACTAATCAAGACTTTGACACTACCTCATTTCCAAAGTGTTCTCCCTTTAAACAGTACGTTTCGTGGCATTCTGGCTAACGAGTGGAGATCGGCACTCTGATCCCCGTAATGGTAAGCTTGTTGAGGATACTCGAATTTCCCTACAGCCAGAAGGACCCGGTCCACCTTTTCAAGAACGGCCTTAGATATGAGAAGAGCCATTGTAACCTGCCACAAATGAAATTCATTACTGATTTTTAACCAAATTACTAGTGACATTAGCAAAGACAACATGATTTATACCAGCGGATCTCTGCCATTTTCTCCCAGCGCCTTTTCATCATATGTAAAAATAACATTCCCCTCTTTACACATTGTCAGACTCAAAAAGGTGCATTTCAAATACTATGCGCATAATATTGACAATTGTATATTTATTTCTGTATAAGCACATACACATTTACATACATTATTCTGTATTAGTGTTTCACTCATTCAATTGCAATATAAAATGTTGATGGTTGTAAATTCTTGTATAATCACAACTAATTCATTTACAGACTAAACTAAAGAATTTTTCAATGTTCATTAGAATGCCAAGATATTGGAATTAAGTTTAAACAGACGAAAATTACAGTCAATGAGAAATCTATTATCCATTGAGCGATTATGTTAACATCTTTTAATTGATATATTGAAGCACAGAAACAAAAGTGGTTTGGACATTTCACAAGGATGCAGTAAGACCAACCTACACAGACTTCATACTGCATGCAGATGTTGGTGCCACGAGCAAGATGTCTAAGCCAGCAGCGATGGGTAGAAATGGCTCAAAGAAACAATAACAAAGTACATATATATATATATATATATACATATATATATATATATACATATATATATATGTATATATATATATATATATATATATATATATATATATATATATGACACGAAGATGTAAGTGAAATCTTTGATATGAATCTGGAGCAATATCAAGATTTGGCCAGAGATCTAGTTTTTTTTTCTGACGGGCTGTGATGGGATGCCACGTTCTGCAATGGGCATGCTACATGACGATATATAGAGATATACTAGGCGTGTTCAAATGAAACCGGACCCAGTGGCTTTATTACAAATATATTAAAGTTACATCATCTGGTGTGACATATTTAAATATAGCAATTGCTATGAAGCAAACATGCCACAGGGTTAGTTAGAAAAAGTTGCCATAGGCATTCAGACATGCATCCCACTGCTTGGGTAGACGGCGGTTGCCGTTCGAAAAAAAATGACTGGTAGCTTTTTGAACCGCTTGGTCACCGAGGGCATGACGTATGCATCGGAGTCGAATCTTTGTCCCTTCAAAAATTATTTTAAGGATCGGAACAAATGGAAGTCACAAGGTGACATATCGGGGCTATACGATGGCTGTGGCAGTACTTCCCACCTTTTCTGTGCTAAAGCTTTCTGAACAAAGTTCGCGACATGTGGACGGCCATAGTAATGCAACAGAATCACACCACGCGAAAGCATGCCGGGTCGTTTATTCTTGATTGCTGTATGCAGCTTGTCTAGTGTGTCATTGTAGCGGTTGGCATTTATGTTCACGCCAGGCTCTTAAAAATCTATCAACAAAACTCCCTCATGGTCAAACAACGAAGTCAGCATAACCTTACCATCGGAAATGTGTGACTTGAATTTATTTTGGTTTCGGTGATCCAGGATGTTTCCATTGCGTGCTGGTTGTTTTGCTGCTTGGCTCAAAGTGGTGGGGGAAGGGGCAAACCGGACAACTAAGACCGTGATGAGCAACTTATTTATGTTGCCATGTCTGATGTAGTGAGCCGCGTAGCGAAGTGGTTAGTTCGCTGGCTTCGCATTTGAGTGGGCCTGGATTCATTCCCCAGTTGAGTGGGTAATGGTTATCCACTAAGTGACGCGGGTTACAAAATAATGTGGGCCTAACACCATATTTCGTATGTGCCGCATGGCGTGACGGGATCTTTACTTTTTTTAAAATCATACAGAGAATCAAACCTAGCGTGTCTAATGTATTCAGTGATAGCTTTCGGAACATTATCCTCCAAAACGTCAGTTAGATGATCCCAATTGATGAACAAATGGTAAGACTAGACACTTGTGTTCTCATATTTCTCTATACGTGAGCTCGTATGGGATCCAACTGGGCCAATGGTTGCAGAGTGTTTAACATGTCATTGGTTTGTGACTCTGACTCGTTGTCATTGCCCATGAAAGCTTATCCAGACGCAGCTAGGAATGTTATAGTAGCCAACACCTTATCCACCAGAATGGTAATCGCAATGAAAAGAACAGAATCACTGTCACATTCAAAGTACGGCGAAAAAAGGTAACGTAAAGAGGGTTGGGTATGGAGCTAGTAACCTCTATAGGTAAAACAAGAAACTTTGCATTTCTAATCAGCCACTGCAAACACTCAAAGATATCCCTTTCTGTAACCCGTTGCTGTTGAAACATTTACTTCACATTGGGGCGACAAATTCAATGATAGGATATTCTTTTAGAAATGGTCTTTCCGGAAGGAGGCTAGCCTCAGCGAGTGTCCGGACATCGGATTTGAACAAACAAGGTGAATGATAACATAAAAATGATCTGGAACACACGAGGACAAATCAGTAAATAGGTCACAAAAGATTTTTCGAAAAACCTACTAATATTGCTCTTACAGTGTACATTATTTCTCAACATTCGAGATATTTTCCACCAGCAGTAATACACTTATCCTACCGTTTTATCAGTGCATCAAAATATGCAGTATTTAAGTTGGTTTTTTTTGTTGCTGTCTCAGCCCTATTTGCACTTTCCATTAGCCTCAAATGTTGAACCATTTCGGGCATAGGTCTCTCATAAGACCATCTCGCTATGGGTGGACGGTCGTGTGGTCGCGTCTAATCATATGAACATCAAAACGTCGTTCTGAGTGTCCACCTGTTATCTTGTATGAGCACCACCAGCCCAGTGGTATTTGCTAGACATCGCGACTCGAAATAGAGTGCGTTATCTGATCCCAGCATTGTGGATTCGATCTCTGATGGAAACCCCGCGGAAGCGACTTTCCATTGCTGGCTGGGCAACTCGTAGTTTATCTGCATCCACAAGACACATTATCCAGTGCTTTAATGCATGTTTCCGTCGGTATGATAGTCAGAGCGCTATCAGAGATCAACCCAACCAAATTGCAATGGGCGGGTCTCATGAGGAGAGCGCGTGTGTGTGTGGTGACTTTCTCAGCCTGAGTGAACCATGGGACTACCATTTCTGGTTACGTACGAGATATTAATGAACAGGATGTGTAGATCATTAATATGGTGTTGGAATATCACAGAAGATATGCAACGTATCCATACACACACAAAAGATGTATATGTATATCAGTGTCCAAGCAGCCGTACATTAACTAATCCGGAATACCTTGGGATAGTCAACAATAAATATGATAACAAATATTAGACGGCATGGAACAATGCATATGCAAAAAGCCTAGTAGAAAATCTAAGCACTACGTGGAGCCACCTAAAGTTAAACGTAGAAGTAGCAAATAAGGTTTATGTTAATACATTTTTTGATGTTGAAAATCTTTATTGCACATAATAAATTATAACAATTTTCAAATTTGGAGATAAAACATATTTCAAAAACAATGTGTGTTTGATGTGAAGTGAAATGAAGTGAAAATTTCCCATGAGATGAAACATGGGGGGAGTTACATTGTGTGAAGTGAATGGTGACATCAATTTAAAATTATTTAAATTCTAAATAGATTAGTTATGTACTTTTTTGTTTTTGTTTGAGTTTTTTGCGAAGGCAATAGGCGTACACATGTGTACATATCCATACATACATATTCACTTATACACGCTGCTTATACACGCATACCTATTCATTTATACACACACATAAAAACGTACATGCATACAAATAAGTACATACCCAGTACCTATACACATACAGTCGTGATAACAAGTGTTAAATGCAAAGGTCTAATGAGATGGTGGCTGTTGTAACAGGAACTGAGGCCATTTAAATTTATATTATAATTCAAAGAGGTGGATTTCCTTTCTCTAAGGGCTTAGAGTTTTGTAAAATATTTGATCAAGGTAAAATCAAATATTAAAAGTTGGCCTACAGTTGGTCCATTTTCTTCCCTAGGGACCTCTTACCATGACTTCTGGGATTTATTTTGCCAGTCAACTGACATAAAAATTTATCTTGTTGCCTGCCCATTGTTCCTGTTACCAACCTTAGTGGCAGACTAAAACTGACTAGCCGTGAAATTAAAGTGAATAGAAGGGAGATAAAACAAATAAATTGACCACTGGGGGACTGGAAGAGTGATTAGACTTTGTCTCCATGATCACTTTTTTTCCAGCTGGGAACGAAGCCCTCAGTTACGTTGGGCAAATAATTGATACTTTTTGACTTGCTCTGGGTAATATTTAACGCGTTTTAAGTTCAGGGGCAACTTTCATGGCTCAGGTGTTTGTATTGTGTTCTAATCTTCTTTGCAATCGTAACTGTGATGGACTAAGAGTGTACTTTAAAATCATGATTCTTTAAAGGCCTAGGCAGTTTCATGCTGGTCCAACTTTTTTGGACTTAAAAAACATTTACTTGTATACTTACACCCATATATATATATATATATATATATATATATATATATATATATATATACATATATATATATATATATATATATACTCACATACATTGCACACACAAATACATGCATATATATATATATATATATATATATATATATATATATATATATATATATTTATATGTATATATAAATATACATGCACACACACATACTTATATGTATGCATTCACATATACATGATACTTATACCACATACATACACACCCATGAATATATATAAATCAACAACTAGGTCTATAGATAATACGCATACGCATATAAACACTAACCCACACTCAGGTGTATGTATATATATATATATATATATATATATATATATATATATATATATATATATATATATATATATATATATCCCCACATGTTCATATACAAATATATAAAATATACACACATGCGAGCATAAATATGCATACACACAATAGTTGTTGCCGAATTAATTTGTGAGTACATGGAATGTATTGGTACATATACCTGCACATACGTAAATAAATATTTATTTACGTGAATCAAAAAAGTTGTACATTGTTACTTAACCCTGTACATTGGACAACCTATCTTGCTGGAAAATATGTGAAATGGTGTTTCAGTTAAAAGTTCTATGGGGAAATAGTGCTGCGTGTCTGCATGTCCATATTATGTATCTGTAATCAGACAACAGGATGAGCATTTGTTTTCTAATGACTGGTGATGTTTTGGGTATAATATTGAGCATAACTGCTTTGTACATGTCTACTTTTTTGTCTGGTTTGCACCTGAATGGTTTCATGTAGAATTTGGTTTGTCATTTTGACTGTGTTGCATGTGTAGAAAATGCGATCTTTTGTTTCTCGATCATTTGTTTTGTATAGGTGGCACTTGGGTTTGTGGCCTCCTAGTAGCCTTATTGAGGCCATGTTACAAATGGGTCTGTATGTGATCTCTGTTGTCTTTGGGTACATGTGGGGGGTCATGTAGGTTTGTGAAAGTGTCAGTGTAGTCGGTTATGAAATAATTGTATCCTTTCTTGATTCTGAGGTTTAGTGAATGAGCCTGTAGTTTAACTAGTTGTTTGTATATTTTGTTTGTTTCTTGGTGTATTAAATTGTGGTGCTCACGTATGGCCTGTATGCATATTTTATAAAACAAGGGCAAGCTGCTAAAGTGGTGTGGTGTTGTCTAGAGGTCTCATTATGGATATTCTGAGGCCAATGTAGTAGAGTAGTGTTGTGTTGTCTAGATATCTCAGCATGGATATTCTGAGGCCAATGTAGTAGTGTTGTGTTGTCTAGAGATCTCAGCATGGATATTCTGAGGCCAATGTAGTAGTGTTGTGTTGTCTAGAGAACTCAGCATGGATATTCTGAGGCCAATGTAGCAGTGTGGTGTTGTCTAGAGGTCTTAGCAAGGATATTCTGAGGCCAATGTAGTAGTGTAGTGTTGTCTAGAGGTCTCAGTATGGATATTCCGAGGCCAATGTAGTAGTGTAGTGTTGTGTTGTCTAGAGGCTTCAGTATGGATATTCCGAGGCCAATGTAGTAGTGTAGTGTTGAGTTGTCTAGAGGTCTCAGTATGGATATTCTGAGGCCAATGTAGTAGTGTAGTGTTGTGTTGTCTAGAGGTCTCAGTATGGATATTCTGAGGCCAATGCAGTAGTGTAGTGTTGTGTTGTCTAGAGGTCTCAGTATGGATATTCTGAGGCCAATGTAGTGGTGTGCTAGTGAATGTTGTTTCGGATGGATGATGGTCTGCCCCACGTGACCGATTCTGAATGCTTGTATTTTTGTTTGTATGTCCTGAAGTGCAAAGCATGCCTGTCTTTTCGGTTGTTTCAGTGTTTTGTGTTGTATGCTGTTGTTTCAGTGTTTTGTGTTGTATGCTGTTGTAGACGTTCCCAAAGATGAAACGTCTAATCTGTATGTTTATGTCTTTTATTGTCAAACCGGGGGGGGGGGGGGGGAGAGGACTGTAGCTTAATATATTGGTTTGGGAATGATACACATGTTGACTATTACACTCCTGCGAAAAACAGCTTCTGTTTTAAATTTATATATGTGTAACATGTTACAATCTGTGTGATTAGTCTCTGCTATGTGGCATTGTGTGCGGTTTGAATGAGATAGGGAAGTCATGCCATATAGTTTCATGTTATTTGTTGTTATTAAATGAAAATTCTGCTTTGTTTTTCCGTAAGCCTATGCCCATTATTGTTAATTTTTGGATGTTGATTTTTGCTTCGCTACCTCTTCCGAAATATATGAATGCATCTACGATGTTTTCTATGGACTTGTGGATTGGTTAGGAAAAATGCAAGTGCATATGCAAGTAATTTCCATTCGCCTTTCCCTGGGATAAAAGTGCGTTTTTATGGAGCTATATAATCTAATTTTCTCAAGAAGGGGTTCTATGGCTATAGTGTAGAGCAGAGTTGAGAGAGAGCATCACTGTCTCACAGACCTAATTAGCTGGAAATTTTTAGTGAGAACATGGTTCATCAAGACCTTACTTTCAGGATTTTGGAAGAGGATTTGTACCCACCTCCGAAAGTGGTCACCAATGTTACAATGCAGTAGGACTTTGTGGAGATATTAGTGGGATATTATGTCATAGCTTTTTTCTGAACCAGGTAAAAAATTTATGATTGACAGTTTTTCTCGTGCCTGTTTTGGATAATGTCTCGTTTAAAATGTGTGTGTTAATTAATGTTTTTGCCCTTAACACAACACTGCTGGTTTTCATGGATGGGATGTGACAAACATGAATGGTTTCAGTTTGTTGGTTAGGGTTTTTGTAAGGATTTTATAGTCTATGTTTATCAGGGATATTGGCCTGTAATTTTTTAGTTGTGTCTTGTCTCAGTTATATTTGGAAATTTAGGTCATGTAAGATAGAATAATGCTAGGTGGAAGTTCGGTTTCTTTGAAGGACTCTGCATATACTTTTAAAAGTAGTGGACCTAAGATAGGGAATAAATGTTGATATAATCCCTGTGGTGAGCTCGTTAGGTCAGCATGACTTTTTTTTTTTTGCATTGTGTTTATTGCCAGAGTTAAGTTTTATAGTGTTAGCTTTTTATCCAGTGTTTGTTTATCTTCATTTGTAATTTTCTTTGTGCATTATGTGAAATTGTTTTGGATCTATGGTTGGGTCGTTTCTTTTGTGTATAGCTTACTGTAAAAGTCCCTAAAAGCTAGTTTTATGTTTGGTGTGTCTGTGTGTTCCCATCCATGTCAACTATTTCTATTTCTCTGTTTCTTTGTATATTTAGTTATATCGCTAAATTGTGTTTTGTAGGGGTCTCTTGTGTTATTACATTAAGTTTTGTTCTCAAAAGGGCCCCTTGAAATCAAAGGCATTTGCACTGTTCAAATACGTCCTACAAGTCAATCGATAATGCGTCTTGTCATGGGGTCTGTGTAGGTCATGTCCTGTAGTAAGGTGTTGAATTTTCAGTGTTGAGCGTCTAGTTAGTTTATCTACTTGTTTTGTATTTATGGTTGCGAACACGGTCTTGTGGTCTGTAAACTTGAGTGTTTCTGGCAAGTGTTTGGCATGTGCTATGTGGTGGTCTGTGTGTGCGCATATTATGTCTAGTCGCGCTGCTCTCTGGTATACAGTGTGTGTGTGTAATAGGTTTCGATGTTTTGAGGGTGTGTGTGTCTGTATGTGTCAATTAGGCTGTGTGTGCCAATTAATGTATGTAGTATTTCAATGTGGTTGGTTTATTTCAGGTTTATTGTTTTCAACTGTGCGCTGATATTGTTTCCAATAACTATATCTGCAAGGACACAGTTAAAGTCTCCTCCTGATATTATGTTGTGTCCCTGGTACGAGTGTGTGGTTATACTGTCTAACTTCTCGTAGAAGGTAGTTTGGTACCTATAAGTAACGGGTGCATGCACATTAATTATTGTGTATGTGTTTGTATTAATGCTGACCTCAACTACTGCAATTCTCCCTCTTTTCTTTGTTTTTATTTAGGATTTCTCACCTGTCTGATGTATTTAGGATTGCTACCTGTCTGATGTATTTATGATTGCTACCTGTCTGATGTATTTAGGATTGCTACCTGTCTGATGTATTTATGATTGCTACCTGTCTGATGTATTTAGGATTGCTACCTGTCTGATGTATTTATGATTGCTACCTGTCTGATGTATTTAGGATTGCTACCTGTCTGATGTATTTATGATTGCTACCTGTCTGATGTATTTATGATTGCTACCTGTCTGATGTATTTATGATTGCTACCCCTGACCAAATATTAAATTTGCCCAGGCTAAAACATGCATGTTTTATCCCTAAGTGTGTTGTAATTTGGGATGCTTGGTGGTCTGTGTGTATGTTTGTTTCTTGTATGAAGTCGTGTTTATATTTACGGGTAAGAAATATGACCTTGTTTAAGTTTACCTCTAAGGCAGCGGATGTTTATACTAATTATAATAAATTCTGCCATTTGTGTTATTATCTATATTTATTTTACATTTATTTAATTAGTTTAATGTTGTTGTGTGTGTTTTAAAATTACACGAACAAAATTATATCTCACCAGCGTTGTCCAGTGCGATGATTAGTTTCCGTGGAGTATTTCTTGGGGTCTTAGAATCCAGAGGAGTCTCCCATACGGGGATCTTTTCCGTTGTGGAGGTTCTCAGCTCTGGTGCAGTCTTGATGGGGGTCTGCGTTTCAAGAGAATTCCCTGAAACTGTTGTGGACCCGTTGGGCTCCCGGAGCAGAAGGAGTCCGCAGCAACGGTGTCCGGGGTGTCGCTTCCGTCCTTGTTGTGTCACACAGGCTGTTTTCTCGGCTGTGTTGTAGTGACAAACGGGGACTGCCGGGCAGGTCGTGCCCGACTGGTGTCTTCGCCGCTTCTTGTTGACCGTCTGGAAGGCGTTCTCATCTTTTTGTGGAGGTTGACGAACCTGTACATTTTCTATCTGCACTTGTTTCATTGGCCTCTGCCCATTCGGGCAGTTGTTCAACCAATGCTCTTGCAGAAAGTATATTCTATCCGTCTGCCTGACACATTCAACAACAGTGTCGGCACCAACCAATTTGGCGCTGTCACCGCTGTGTAGTGAGGAAGCGGTTTCTTCAGTCTACACAGGAAGATCACCCTGTCGGAGCAATTTGGCACTCTGTTCGCTTCCGCCTCAGAGTCGCCACTGAGTGTCACAGCAATATTCCGAACTGCTTCGACTTTGACTGCAGAAGGAAGCGAGTGGATGGTAGCCTTCGTGCGCTTCTTTTCCATGTGTTCTATTGTGACAGAAATCTTGGGATCTGTCAATTGGAGTTGTCTCCCATGCAGGCGATTGTAATCCTTTGCCTTACCTGCTTCTGTTAGGGCTTTCATTTATTTTCGATAGTGAAAAGCCCTTTGATGATACCCTTAATCTGAGAGAGGGATGTGCTGGAAGCGTGTGCCCCTGACACCTTAACTATTAGAGGACGTGCTCCAAATGCGTGGCCTCCAACACACTCCAAGGGGGAGTACTGTCACCCACACTTTTCCTGGTGTATATAAACAACATCACAGAGAATTTACCAAGAAGAGTCTACAGCTCCATGTTTGCAGACGATCTGGCTATGTGGATTTCTGAAAAAAAATCTCACCATAGCAAGAAATCGGAGGCAGCAGGCCCTAACATCGCTGGAGGAGTGGGCGAACTCATGGCTGGTCAAAATAAATGAGGAATAAATAACATGTACGATATTCTCGCTTTCAACCAAACCCAAAAACACCAAAATAAGTCTTAACGGCAAATATCTGCGGCCAAACGTTAACCCAAACTACCTGGGAGTCACATTTGATCGGCGCATGACATGGAAAAGTCAGATCGAGAGAAACCGAATGAGAGCCAGAGAAAGAATGGCAATCATGAAGAAACTTGCTGGCACAACCTGAGGAGCAGACGAAAGTATACTAAAGAAACTGTACACTGGAAGAGTGAGACCAGTTCTCGAGTATGGCATTGCGGCATGGACAACAGCAGCAAAGGCGAACTTTGACAAATTTAGCAAACTTCAAAATGAGAGGCATGAAGTCAACGCCAATTGTAGAACTTGAAAAGATTACAAATCTTCAATTCATGACCGACAGAACTAACTGCAAAGCCCAGCAACAAACAGAGAAACTCAGAAGACTGACAGACCATCCAATGCACCAGAGACTAAATAGATTTGGTATTGGGAAACTAAAGCGGAGAAACTTTGCAGAAATAGCCAAAGCAAAGATGAACGAAGACCCTATAAACACATTAACAACACCAAAGCCCATCCCTACTGTACGCAAACCTATCTGAAAGCAGCATATATTTCCGGTGGTGGCAGAAAATATACCAGGTATTGGAAACAAGAACAGCCAGACTGAAAAAGAAAGATGAGACATAACCCTGAGGTACATAACGAAAAACTACCCAAGCATGGATTGGACCCATGCATACACTGACGGTTGTGTAACAAACACAACACATAATGGAGGGGCAGGGGTATTCCTGAGCCTACCAAATGGTAGAAAAATAACACTGTCAGTGGCAACTGGAAAATACTCAAGCAATTTCAGAGTGGAGGCAGAGACACTGAGGGCTGCAGAAGAAGCAATGCTGACAGGCAAAAGAAATGAAAGCCAGATAGTCCTGTTCACAGATGCCCTGGCCGTAGTCACAGCACTAAAAAGCCAGAAAAATACTGAACTTAATGATTTAAGAGCAGTACTCTGTTAACTATGCCAGCAGACCGCACCAAAAAGAGTAGTGGTACAGTGGGTTCCATCCCATTGTAACATCCAAGGCAACGAGGAGGCAGACATACCTGCAAATGAAGGTGCAAGACTACCACAACCAGATTCTAGTGTGACCTACGAAGAGTCCAAAAGGCTCATTAGAGCCAGATACATGGCCAAATGGGAAACAGAACATACTGGCTACACAAAAAATTATGCCTATTACCAATTGAACAGAAGAGAGCAGGTCGTGGTCTTCAGACTCCGCACAGGCCACAACAGACTGAGGTACCACCTATTCAATAAGCTGAAGATAGGTGGCACTGACGAATGCATTTGTGGTACCGGAAAAATGACCGCTGGACATCTGCTGCAAAACTGCCTGAAATACGAGGACCAGACAAAGCACATGTAGCCATCACCAGTGGCAGCACGAGACAAGCTCAATGGCAGTGTCGACAGCCTCAGGATGACCGCTGCTTTTTTCGAAAAAATACAGGTTGACGTTTGACAGTGTACGAAGAAGAAGAAGACAACACACTCCTCAGGCACTATTTTGCAGATAGATTTGATACTGGTAGTAGACATTTTAACCTGAGAAATGTTAATTTGAAAATGACACTTTAAACACTTGAGATGAGATAATATGAAAAAGAAGTCGTTTGACTTGAAATAAATCTTTAGTAAAAGGAGAAGGGTGTGTACGTTGTGAAGAGAAACTAGAGTTATTGTAATGCAAGAGCTTCAGAAAAGTAAAATGTGAATGGTAAACGATATTTTAAACAAATGAATTAAAATAAAGGAGCAAAACACACTACAGAATATAAGCCGATAGACAATGTGATACGTACAATTTATCGACACGAAAAAAAAACAGGATAGTATCACAATGCAAGGTAATAGATTAAGATGGGCAAAAAGCACAGTGCAAGAGCAATGTATGCGGAACTAGGATATTTCTTCAAATACGACAAGTGTGATTTAAAAGGGGGGGGGGGGGGGGGGGAGAGGAGGAGGATGTGTAGTGGGTTGTCTCTCTTAGATGCAATAGTTACCACTGAGCTATTTCCCTTTGTATTTTACTAGGAATTCAGCCTGGATATTAAACACGAACAATCTCTTATAAATTGGATAAAATAAGGAATCATTTTATCATCAGCAATACATAATCTTTACATTACAAACACGCGATCTAAACTTTACTCTTATACTGTCTTCAATGGTCAGAGTTTTCATGCAATTCCATAGCGTGTATTTGAAGATAAACGAACTTGCAGGTTCGCTGGTCTGTCTAGTCTAACTCGCACGCTAATCCCACAATACCCTTATTGAATATGTGTTTAGTCTCTTGCAGCGGACGGTCTTCTGGCGTTCTTGAATTAGTATCTTTCATCGTTCAGATTCCGCTGTGGAAAAAAGGTTTTCTGATCTTCTTACAATCTAGACTTACCAACATTTGGTCTCGCTGTTGTTCTGACTAATCTGTGAAAGATTTCGGTCTAAATATCCACTACTTTGTCCCATTGTAATTGCTGATCTCCTATAGACCTGGGTTTACAACCCAACATCTTGTCGAATTGGTTCTGGTTTTCATACTATTTGGGTATGTAAATTCCTATCTCTCGGAGATCAGTCAGAATAGCGGCATAAGGAACAAAATGTTGGGTATGTAAATTCCTCTCACTGATCTCTGAGAGATAGGAATTTACATACCCAACGTTTTTGTCCCATTGTGCCGCTATTCTGACTGATCTCCGAGAGATATGAAGTTATATATATTATATTTGCATTGCCATTGGTTATGTCGTAGAAATTAAAATTTAACAATTAATGTAGTTCATCTGCTCCATTTGCTTCTTAAACAGCTTCATGTAGCAAGCAAAATGAATGAACTTGCCTAATGTGGAGTATGAAGACATGACCAATCTCATCCAAGTTATATGCTGATCATTTCTCAATACTTCACGTAAATAAGCAATGCGAACGAAGCTACCAAATAAGAATTCTACGTTACTTGTAATCCACAGAACTGGGGACCAATCTCCGAGACGGGGCATTGAGATGGTCATGTCGGATCTAAATGCAAAATATTGAACAGAAAACATTGACTATAAACTGATTATGGGTAAATCCTCAAATTTACATCTCAGGCAAGCAGAGATATTTAAGTATGAACCTTTGCTAAAATGATGAGAGATGCATATGATAGGGTCAGAAAGAAAGATAAACAGACAACCTTACAACCAGTTTCATGACTGATCAACCAGAAGATGATGAATATTCTGGAAGAAAAAACATTTCCACGGTTGTAAAAAGTAAGTAGCATATCTTTAGCAGAACGCCAACCTATTTTGGTTTAATGAGTTTCTTGGCAAGTGTGCAATACGGTAGTTTGCCTTTACTTTCCTTGCGTAGAGAAGCGAGAAAAAAAACACCATATCTGCTAAACTTGACTCGAGCCTGATTTGAACTGGGTGGGTTAGGATTACGGAAGGGTCACTTTGTCCATAGGCCGTACAGTCTCTACTTCCCGGCTTGTAAATGCTATCAAATAACATGTTTATCTTCATAACAAAAGCGATGAGTTCGAGCTACTTGGTTCTTAAACATTATTCTGATATAATTATTACAATTCATTGAAGGAAATATCCTTGATTTTGTTTTCCTTTGGTCTGAGTTATCTTGCAGTTCCAATAACTTTAGTTGCCAAAAAAATTATACATTGTTTTGCGGCATCATCAAACGGAAAAAAAAAACATTAAAAAAAAATGTGTTTCTTGTCCTAAAATACCACGGAACCTGGTGTTGTATTGAGCACCGGTCTTACAGGTAAGGAAGCCACGGCTGCAAGAACAGGATCATGTCATTTCAATTCAGAAATAACTGAGACTGAGTCCAGTGAAGTATCAAGATAGAAAACCGCTGATGTGAGTGAGATCGTAAGTCCAACACAATTTGAAAACCTCTGATGTGGGTCAGTCCCTGATAAAAAAAAATTTGAAAACCGTTGACGTGGGTCCGATCCTGATTCCAACACAATTTTAAAACCGCTGATGTGGGTCCGATCCTGAGTCCAACACAATTTTAAAACCGCTGATGTGGGTCCGATCCAGAGTCCAACACAATTCCAAAAACTGCTGATGT
The DNA here is from genome assembly GCA_036924085.1 of Ariolimax columbianus. Classification (NCBI taxonomy): domain Eukaryota; kingdom Metazoa; phylum Mollusca; class Gastropoda; order Stylommatophora; family Arionidae; genus Ariolimax; species Ariolimax columbianus. The sequence continues at coordinate 132,952,545 of JAVGWX010000002.1, forward strand.
AAATAAATACAAAACAATTTAAGCATGGAAGTAACATTCATGTGTTTTTTATGAAGCTGACTTTCCTATTTCTTGTGCCGAATTCCTGAAACATTTCCTGACAAATATTCGATTCTAGAATGCCACTAGCAGTATCGATGACCAGAATATTAAGGCGTGTCAGTGTTTTATGTTTCACGGGTAATGCTGTAGAAATGGACGTCTACCAGTTATGAGATGCGTGTATGCTCACATATTATCTGATATACGTCATAGGGAAAGTGCTCAATAGCATCAGTGATGTATTCCTATTCGATCTCCGTTATTATTATTGTTGTTATCAAGGTGACTAAACGATTATATGTAAGGCTATATTTATTCATAGGCGAGAATAGGCCTAATGGCATGCTTGGCTTAACAGGAGGGGAAAGGCATATACGAATGAAGTCTATCTCCTCTGAAGTAGAAGACTTTCCAACTTGTGGCTCTGAACACCCTCCTTTCACATACGATTGACATGAGTATGACGGAGTCTAGGATTGTAAGAAAGAGTTAGACAATGTCCGATACATATTTGTATACGAGTACGAGTGTCCTTCAAATGAAAACTATGACATCCAGTGATTCGTCTTTTATCGTGTCACCACCTGCAGGACATTATTGAGGTCCTAGTAACGACCCTATTGAGGTCCTAGTAACGGCCCTATTGAGATCCTAGTAACGACCCTATTGAGGTCCTAGAAACGACACCATTGAGATCCTAGAAACGACACCATTGAGGTCCTAGAAACAACACTATTGAGGTCCTAGTAACGACCCTATGGAGGTCCTAGTAACGACCCTATTGAGGTCCTAGCAGCGACCCTAATGAGGTCCTAGAAACGACATCATTCAGATCCTAGAAACGACACCATTGAGGTCCTAGAAACGACACTATTGAGGTCCTAGTAACGACCCTATTGAGGTCCTAGCAGCGACCCTAATGAGGTCCTAGAAACGACATCATTGAGATCATAGAAACGACACCATTGAAGTCCTAGAAACGACACTATTGAGGTCCTAGTAACGACCCTATTGAGGTCCTAGAAACGACACCATTGAGATCTTAGAAACGACACTATTGAGGTCCTAGAAACGACACCATCGAGGTCCTAGAAACGACACTCTCGACTAACGGTGGCAGGATGTTTCTATTCCAATTTTCAAGGATTGGAAGAGTATTTTCAAGGTCTTTATCTTGTCCTTTAAGTTTCATTGCTTTAATATGATTACATATTTGTTATATTACGAGGAGCGTTCAAATCAAACCGGGACTTGTGTTTTAGTTCTACCTTAATGTGTTATAACGTGCTGGAACTACTATTATTAGTTAGGTGCACTTGTGTCCTATTACTGTTAGGTGGCCCACTCAGTTTCTAACCCGCAAGTCAGTAGTGGTGCGGACACCAACAACATTTGTAATAGTCACGATCTGTATCAGACACATGTCTCCTCATCTATGATCATAACGTATATATTAATAAAGTCAATGACCATCTAAGTGTGACCTTTAAGTATAGAAGATTTGGTCAGTTCTGCAAAATTATATTGTTCTAGAATAGTAATACACCTCTGATGAGACGATTCTTTTTAATGGGCACTGCAGACGTAATTCTTTGAATCTCCTGCAAAAAGCATTTCATTTTGAAAATATTGCCCCCCATAGACAGGATTACAGCATGGCAGATGTTTATACTTTCATATGTATATGACCTATGTTCCACGTCTGTATTTCTGCACTAAAAATAACTCTGGTCTTCCTATCACTAAATTACTTCTTGATTATTAGGTAGGAAAAGCAGCCAGAATAACACTGCAGTAGCGACAATGTCGCAGAAATGAAAATATTTTAGACAAATTCTTTTAAAATGCATGTGTAGCAAAACAAACCTGCATAGTCTCCCTTAAATTGTTTCAAATTGTTTCCCCTTGATCAGCGTGTCAGTTTCCCGACATTTAATACTCATTCAGCAGAAGACCTGGCCAACAAGATTCTAACAGTGGGTTGTAGATTAGAGGAGACAACAATGAAAATCCAAGGGAGAATGTCGGCCAATTGCCACGTTGCCTATGTAGTCATGCCCTCGGATGCCCAGAATACGTCACTGGTAGACCTTTAGTCTGGACATGTCATGTTTCAGTATTGTCCAGGTTTCGTAGTCGTAAAGCAGGACTGGGGCCATGGAGGACTGGTAGATGCGGATTTTTGTTTAAAGGGAGATCTTACCGTCGGAGGTCGTGAATAGCAACGCATTTAGTTCGAGCCCCTGCCGAAGACGGATGTGTCGGACCGAAAGGTGCAAATATCGCAGTCAATCTGTAAACTAGCGCCCATTGAATATCATTCTGCCGAGATAGATGAACTTTGGTGTTGGCTCATGAGATAGACAAGCCTAGGAAGGACGTTTATCTATTTATTCTAATACTTGACGGTACTGCACTCCAAACCAGGCTGATGTAGCGAAAACAGGGATTAAGAAATCTTTAGATTCCAGATGTGTTCCCAGGAACCAGTTGGACAATAAACTCAAGAACTTGATTTGCCTGCAGTTCAGTGCTGAGAAACAGACGCATTTCCAATAGCGACAGTGTTGTTGAAAATGCCTAAAGGACCCACAATCTGTTCCAAGCGCTCTTATCATCTTATTACGGTCTAAGGAGTGACATTCGCTATCGTTATGGACTTTAGTTACAATATTTTTTTCTAAAAGTACAAGATACAATCGTATGACAAGACGAAAAGAGCCAACGATATCATCTTACATGTAGTTACTGTGTGACTTCAGTTTGTCAACCTGACCTATATTTAATACATCAATTAAATAAAAAATTTTTAGACTGGCATATCAGCTCTAAGATTTCCGAAAACTCTCAGCACGAACAGGATATCACATCCACTTGTGTTGTGTAACGTTTAATGTCTCAAGCACTTTTATTTTTTCTCTTTACAATAAATGATGTAATATGATAACATATTGTTAACAATATGTTACGTTTAGAAAGTTTGGCATCACGTGAATAAAAGAAGGCGAAGAAAGTGATAAGTCTCTATCTATTAGCAATATTCTTTTTAACAACTAAGGTTACCATTCATGTTCTGAAAGGTTCCAAATCTCATTATTTGTAATCCACTCCGTCTTGGTGAACGTTTATCGTTTATATCTCTGCTATGTACTTCTGTTTGTGAAAGTTTAAGATCGCAATGTCTGATATCTACTCGTGCAGCTGAAGGTGTAAGATCTCTGTGTCTCATATCTACTTATGCTGGTGAAAGTTTATAACTCTATGTTTTCTATCTACTCGTCTTGGTGAAGGTTAATATCCCTATGTCTCATATCTACTCGCGTTGGCGAAGATTTAATTTAAGATTTCCACCTCTCATATCTACTCGTGTTGGTGAAGGTTTAATTTAAGGTTTCCATCTCTCCTATCTACTCGCGTTGGTGAAGGTTTAATTTAAGGTTTCCATCTCTCCTATCTACTCGAGTTGGTGAAGGTTTAATTTAAGGTTTCCATCTCTCCTATCTACTCGAGTTGGTGAAGGTTTAATTTTAGGTTTCCATCTCTCCTATCTACTCGCGTTGGTGAAGGTTTAATTTAAGGTTTCCATCTCTCCTATCTACTCGAGTTGGTGAAGGTTTAATTTAAGGTTTCCATCTCTCCTATCTACTCGAGTTGGTGAAGGTTTAATTTAAGGTTTCCATCTCTCCTATCTACTCGCGTTGGTGAAGGCTTAAGGTTTCCATCTCTCCTATCTACTCGCGTTGGTGAAGGTTTATATCTCAATGTCTCCTATCTATTCGTATTGGTGAAGGTTTAAGGCCTGTCTTCTATCTACTCCTGTTGGTGAAGGTTTAAGTCTCACTGTCTTCTATCAACTGTAATAGGTCAAGATTTGCGGTATCTATGCAGCTATCCCCTCATACTTTACTCTCCGTATGTAACACCAAAGAATTGACTGGGTAAACAGTACTTATCTCTACTCTGATTCTGTAGTTTGTCCGGAAAGAGCTAATCATTACGTATTATCACTCGCCACACAGAAATATCTATATTTGCAACATCATCATTTTCCAGAATACTATCACTTGTGAACTATTACAATAGCCTGGGTACAATGTCTCCCTGATCTGGGCTGATGAATTTGGAGTTGGGATTCGCCATCTTTTTCCTTAACAAACGGTCAGTCGTGATCAGGGTTGTTGGTTTCACTGCTTCTGTCCGGCTGCTGCATCTCTGCCTCTGCCTACACAATCCGTTGTTTACTTGTTAGTTGGCAGCCCCTGTTGCATGTTCTTAGTTCTTAGTCGAGCTGCGCTTCTACAGGAGCAGATTCACCTGTTCAGGTCCCAGCTCTGGTATGAGCTGGATGTAGGTGGGAGATGAGTTTCCTGCTTAACGGACTAGGCTCAAGCAGCTTAATACTCCGCTGCTTTGGGACAAGGGTGGTTAACCAATGTGCGAGTCCATCTCAATAGACTCAAACACTAGAGCAAAGTAGACCCTCAGCCTGTTAGGCGCCATCTATGCTGCTCCAAATAAACCACCTAATCATGACCGGTGTTAGCAGAGCAATCCTTTGTCTGTTCGTCTAACGGGGCTTCCATCCTAGACCAACCGCCAACCAAGGCTAAGGGCCTGGTCTAGCCTGCCACAACGCTCAGCTTTTCCTCACTCTAGGATAAGGCTTGTTATCCTCTTGTGTGTGCTCCTCCGCATATCGTCGGTTATTAGACATGGTAGACGCTGACCAACTTACAGAGTTACCAGAAAACAGGTTGCACAACCATATATGACAAAACCTGACAAGACACGCCACTATCTTATCTGCAAGGCTTCAGATGGTTTTCCTTCTCCAAGACGAGCTGCCTTCCTAAGCTTTCGAGCCCCATCTGCCCGAAACTACTGGTTTGCAGACGACAGAGGCTCTTCTTCCGCCTCTTCTTCTGTTAGTCAAAACAGTTCTGCCGCGCGAAGGCCAGGAGTTGTACTTTGTCGTCAGAGACTAAATGAGACGCACGCCATAGGAGCATTGAGTTGGTTTTGAGAGTTCATCCTCAACTCCACCCCCGGCTATAGAAACATTTAGAACCGTTATCAATACAAGGAGGGATAATATGTATTTGATTTGAAGTAAGTGAAAAATATAGTGATAGAAATGATGCACATAACTTAACCAAATGTACTCCACCATTGGCAGCACTCGTTCATGTATTTATTGTAAACCCATCAGGAGCATGTTGGTGCCAAAAGCAATTAGTGGCATTCTCTAAGAAGACATTATTCAGTTTTCCTAACAGTCAGTATGACTCACACAATATTCTCTAAAGTTAAGAGAGCCAGGAAGAGATCTGGACATCTCGCGTCACATAAACTTCGACCTCGCAATGAAATCTCTAAGGCAATACATATTTAGCACTATCTCTACTTAAATATAAGTTTATTGTGTCAACAGACGGTCTACACCTTGTTGTGATAATGTTCGTCTTATTTCTAGATAAAATTTACACTTTTATGCGTGCAATGTTATCCGTTTAATTTGCTTTTTTTCAATTTGCACATTCCGTTGTCTCTTTTTTAATGTTATCGATTAGTATTTCATTTGAACAAGTATCTATAAGTAAGAATGAAACATTATGAGGTCGGCAAACAATATTTTCTTAGAATGATTTGACAAGACATGAAGAAGCCGTCGTTATAAGTGAGAATGAAAGAGTCGATTGAGAAGAAAACAAAATGTCTGCTGAGAATGAAATTGATAGTCTCATTCTGTTCTTGTCCTGCGCTGCACACTGTACACCACGGTTGACCCCGGTCGCTATGACGGCTTTGGGAAATTGTAGATGTCTGCTGTAGACACGATCCAGAATGGAGAAGCCACAAGAGATATCTTGTCACTGCTGTGTTGGGATCAGATGCCGGCAAAGATGTACAGTACGGCTGGCGTGTGGTATGTATGACGTCCTGGAGTGAAGTTTGACTCGGATCTCGGTGTTGTTGATTTAGTCCCATGGGGAGACAACTAACGCTCTTCGCTCCATTTCCCTTTCCGTAACCAGAAGATTGTCTGGGGCTGATTTACGTCGGTCCCGTACCTCGCAGTCATGTATCCCTGTTGGAGTAGCCACTGTATTCAAGGTGTCAATTCTGGCTTTGACGTTTCTCATCTGTTTGTGGCTATGGAGCATGGACATCCTGTTGTGTTTTGTCATGACATCTAGATTTATTGCGTGACTTTGTGATTTCTTGTCCTGTGTGATTGTACCATTTCTCATTATCAATAGGCTTGTTTCTTATCCGTAGTTCTTATTGGGAGCTAAATTGTTTTATATGTAAGATATTTTCTTCTGTACTGCCGCTGACCGTGTAAAAGTATTCTTTTCTTGTCAAATCGTGTCAGCTATTTTAGAGTTTTTAGACACATGATATCAATGGCATGTCTGAGTTCTTGAGAAAACATGTACATGAATTTGCCACGATAAGGGTTGAACTCCGATCGATATTATTGTTAAATGCTGAACTCCGATCGATCGTATTGTTAAATGCTGCAGCCAATAAGTAGTGTTCCATAGTAAAGATCACTTCCGGAAGTGTGCTATAGCTTTTCAAACATATGTGGATGGGGCAGAACAACGTCAAGTCAAACATGTTGATTGTCAAGGACCAACACCTCACGTCTCTGCCGGTCTTCCTGAAAACAGGCTGCGTCGCTGCAGTTTGACCAACGATGGTAAAGGTCGACATTGTTATCCATGCAAAGGTGAGATTATTGAGAAGCCTCATGTTTTACTACAGACAGGATGGAAGTTCACCTCGGGATGAAAGGAGAGCAGTTGTAATCTTTTACAACTGAAACGGCGTCAACACTTAACTAAAACAGGCCAGACTAGAGGCGCCAACAGTTAATTAAAACAGGTCAGATTAGAGGCGATAACACTTAATTAAAACAGGCACAAATGGAAGCGTCAACACTTAACTAAGATAAGCCCGAACGTTTTCGAAAGGCAATGACAATATAATGACAAAGACGCTGGCTTCCGTTTCCATCATCAGCACGCTAGAGTTCAGTTAGTTGTTAATTGATACTTGGCTTACTGCCCCTGAAAGAATGACGGCGAAGACCTGATCTGGCCTGTCCACCTAATCAAAAAACTGTGGCCTTGCACAAAGTCTCTAGCAAATCATCCCCTACAACAATATCTGCTATGGGATTATCTTTACCTTGACGTTTACTATGCATTAAGAGGAGCGGATGGTCGAACAATGTAAATTTCGATCTACTGATGAATGGAAGTGTTCAAAACATTGGAACGGCATAATTTGTTTTTTTCTGTGGTAGTACACTCCGTGGCGGCTGCAGGATCAAGCTGCTTTTAATCCTCGCCCCATCAATTATCCCAGGAGAAAACTAAAGAGGAAACAAATCCCGTCATGATAATTGTGTTGCATTATTGTGTCTAACAGTCATAGTCAAGCTATTGGAAACTAAGGATACGTGCATCATAAGAGAATATAATGGGCTTGTGATTCAGTGGATTCTATTTGGTTGCGATATCCATGGCAATGAAAAGGTCGACATATTGTGACATTATAAGTTAAACATACAGGTAGATCTTTAACGGGTACTGTTATAATAGTAAGTTTTATATTTACATCTAGGTAAACTAGTATCGTGACTTTACAGTGAAATGAAACCGGTCTATCGCAAGGAGAAGCAAGTTCTCTAATCATATTCTCACTCGCACTCACAAAGTCTCTTAGGCACTGATTTTTCCATCAGTTTGCATTTACAGCTAAATCGGTTAGCAATTCTGTAGCTGCTATTTTTGTTCAGAGTTTAGATAAAGTAATTAGGGCAGCTTCCTTCCTTATCTACACTGTATGTTGTGCAGTTAATTTTTATTAATATTTGTATTTGTAAATCCTGTAAACTACTCTACCATCATGTTTTAGCATTTATGTCCTGATTAAAACCTTTGTCAGAATAGCACATACAATAACGGCGCTTGCACGGCAAAATCTGGCAAGACAAACGGTTAGCCAAATGCACGAAGATCAGATTAATGCATACATTGGTTCTGTCAATATTCCTTTTTGCTTGTGAGAGACGGACAGTTACAGCTGACCTGCAGCGTATGATTCAGGCCTTGAAGATGATATGTTTCCGAAAATTTCTAAACGTCACATAGATAGACCGAGTTACAAATGAGGAAATGCGTTCAGTTCAGTTCATCCCGTAACATATCAGGTCGTTGGGGCACACATGAAGACACTCCCACAATCCCACGCCATCTCTCTCTGTCCGCTGCCTCTAGTTGTGTCTCACCGGGACGAAGGTTTGACCACTCAGTGATGTTGTCTGCCCATGTCTTCATTGGACGTCCCCGCATTTTGTAATTTCGCTGGACCTCGTGACTTGTCCATACCAAGCCATCTTTTGCATTTTGATAGCTGTGAACAGATCATCAAAAGGCCCAATTGCGTTTTACACTCTTCGTTGTATTTCTACGTTCGTGACACGATCCTTATATGTAACAGGAAATACGAGAAAGGATTAAAACAGCAATAGACCTCTTGGCAACGGTCAAAAGACAGCAACTCAATTGGTCACATATCGAGATCAAACGTTCTTGCAAATACGATCCTGCACGGAAAGGTGTAAGGTGGACGACAAAGAGTTTGTACTAAAAAGAGTTGGAAAGAACAACATTTAAAAAATGGACCAATATCCGAACAGAGGAGGCACAGGCAACAGTCGCTGACAAAAAAGAGTGTCGTGGGGTTGTGTTCATGTCTGCCTCAACTACTTCACCAGTTACGGGAAGCCTGGACTTTTAAGTCACTCTACCACACCTTCTAGCTCACGATGCAGAAATGCAGCCAAAATGTGATCATTTGCTACATTTGGGAGTTGTTCCTTTGATGGTATGTCTTTTTATATATACTTCTCTGTTCCTTATTGCTTGTGTGATTGATTTATGCTCCAAATGATATATGTATCAATGATACATTGCTCCAAATGATATATGTATCAATGATACATTGCTCCAAATGATATACGTATCAATGATACATTGCTCCAAATGATATATGTATCAATGATACATTGCTCCAAATGATATATGTATCAATGATACATTGCTCCAAATGATATATGTATCAATGATACATTGCTCCAAATGATATATGTATCAATGATACATTGCTCCAAATGATATATGTATCAATGATACATTGCTCCAAATGATATATGTATCAATGATACATTGCTCCAAATGATATATGTATCAATGATACATTGCTCCAAATGATATATGTATCAATGATACATTGCTCCAAATGCTACATGTTCGCTGTCACCCCATTTGCATTTTCTTCTCAGCTTAAATGACGGCGCTACTGGGAAAATAATGATTTATTATCAGGACGCATCATGCTTTTGGCTGTCCCATGCACTCATGCACTGTCTCTATGTTCTCATATTTCTATATCTGCCTCTCCTCGAATCACATTAAGGAAACAAAAGGTAGCGCATTGTATATCAAACTAGACCATTCACATCAACCTTCCCTGCAACCATGGACGTCGTTACTGGAAAGGAGTTTGTTTACCCTGTAACGCTAGGAATACGACACAGGATATCCGATAACGTATATGCCTGTGTTGTTGAAGTTCACGAACCAAAATGTTTTTTGATATGGCGAGATAAAATATAGGTACACAATATTTTATTCCTTCTTATGAAAACCAAGAATTTATCAAATCGACATGCCTTTAGTGGTGCAACAAAACATGCATGCCACGAGGAGACAGTCAATCAACAAACACCAAAGCAAATGGGATCGCCAGCGGGGTCTCATTCAGACGCGCCTATGAGATTAAACGATACATTTTACTGCTTTGTTGTTATCAGGCTTTTATGGCCGTGAGAAAGTCAAACAAAGCCCCATAGTCTTCTTAAGAATAAAAGTAAGAGGCAAAACGCGTTATCAAGGGGCAAAAACTGAACTTATAGCTGACATTTGTTCTCACTGTGAATCAGGAGGTATGACCTATCACTGTAACTGACTTATAGAAGCAGAAAGACCGTATTGCTCTTCTGATAGTGTGAGAAAACGAATTATTCACTCTTTTAATCTTGTAACAAATGGGGTCTTCCATGTGACGAGAACGATCTGCCATATTATATGTCATTTAAAGTTGTATATATGCTTTCCAACAACAATGGTGATGATATGATTAAATTACAATTATAAAGACGAGTCAGCCACAAAACGGTGATCTACTGCAAAGCAATTGAAACTAAACTATTGGTATATAAGAAAAGTGTTCAGCTTCAAGTCGAATCACCATTGTCATTTGAAAGGTTTCATAGTAATGCTTCTAGATAGTTAACATGGATAATACTCGTGTGAGTTAAAACGGTGACTAGGAAGTGACTTAACAATTGGGAAACATTATAATACTAAGCTCGTGAGACCTAATCATTCTGAGCAATACTTAGGCTAGGGTTGTGAGACTAATCATTCTGAGCAATACTTAGGCTAGGGTTGTGAGACTAACATTCTGAGCAATACTTAGGCTAGGCTTGTGAGACTTTAACATTCTGAGCAATACTTAGGCTAGGCTTGTGAGACTTTAACATTCTGAGCAATACTTAGGCTAGGCTTGTGAGACTAACATTCTGAGCAATACTTAGGCTAGGCTTGTGAGACTTTAACATTCTGAGCAATACTTAGGCTAGGCTTGTGAGACTTTATCATTCTGAGCAATACTTAGGCTAGGCTTGTGAGACTTTATCATTCTGAGCAATACTTAGGCTAGGCGTTAGAGACCAACATTCTGAGCAATACTTTGGCTGAACTCGTAAGACCTGATCTTTCTGAGCAACATTTTGGCTAAGCATGTGAGGCCTAATCATTCTAAACAATACTTTGGCTTAGCTCGTGAGACCTAATGTCACCCGTCCTTCGGTTAAAGAAGAGAAAGACACCTATCTTTAGGTGAAAGAAGTGAAACATCACACCTGTCTTTCGGTAACAGAAGAAAGCATGACATTTGTCTTTCCGCAAAGAAGTGAAACAGAACACACGTCGTTCGACAAAAGAAGTGAAACAGAACACACGTCGTTCGACAAAAGAAGTGAAACAGAACACACGTCGGTCGACAAAAGAAGTGAAACATGACACATTCAAATTTCTAGAAGCTCAAAGCGACTGTCAAACATGAATGAACATATTATTGACACATGACTTTAATGAGATGACAGTTAACAGATAAATAATTGAGCCTGGGCACATTTACCATTACAACAGTTATCACTTGTCTTCAGGATGGGGATATGTTATGTGGGCATGATTTTATTATTCATTAATTTAAGTAACTTTATCTGACCAGATGTAATTATGTTTTTAGCAGTTTCAGTCGATTTATAAATTGAGTATGTTATTTGGTTTTTATTCTTTTACGAGCTGTATTCGGTAGTTCTTGAATGCCCACAATGAATAGCGCCCTGGAAAGAACGTTTAGGGTCGCATTGCAGTAGCTTTTGCAACATCCCGAGTAAAGTGCACCGCAGTCCTCCAGGCGGTTATGCAATGCTTGGCTTCGTCTGCGTGGTGTTCACTACTGCGGGAATAACCTGTAGTCAACCAAGCTGTCTTGAAAACAGCCTGTTTCCAGCGAACACTGCATGGAGGAGAAATGGTAGTCTTGGTCAGTGTTGTGTCTGACCCTAACGCGACGTCCTGGCCAGTGCCTAATTGAACTAACGTATCAGTTACCCTTATATATACACACACACATACACACATACAAGATTTGGTGATTAAGTAACCTTATTTTTTAAATAGTTCTAACCAGACGTTGTGTGTGTCTTATTTTTCGACACAGCTCTCGTGGAAGGCAACACACTTTGTCCACGTGAAGACTAACTATTGGATGCCCTGTAGATAACCAACTGTTGTGTGACCTTTAAAAATTTCAAACTGCCTCTATTACTTCGTAGTCAGTTGTCTTGGGAATCATCTTCTACACACGTTCCTATAAACGAGGTCATGTTGAAATCTAGGCTATTTCATCAATGATAACTCGCCTGTTGCCATGAACTAGCTGGTCTATTTGCTATTTCAAAGTGTCAGTTCCCAGACTTGCTGGTCACCCACTCCGCGATTCATCAAAGACGCTTTGTCTTCATTCGTGAAATATTTATACTCATTCATGCACACTCCTTATTTAAACAATTGTCTTTATTATGAGCCTTCATTCTTTTATAGATTTCAGAAGGTTTTACACTCTCTGACTACAAACATTGAATAACGCCGAGTTTTTCTTTCAGTGCAAGTCGGTAGTGGGGTGGCGATAATGTACGCTATATTGCGCATGTACATACTTCCTGATCGTCACAATCTCAACATAGAGTTAGTCCTGAAGAGCCATTTTGTGTTCTAAAATCCTATTTCCGTTATACATACTCTTCCATGCACGTTATAAATAAAACTGCTGTTACTTAATGACTGTCGTTTGTAGAATCTTAATGACTTGATTGTATTATATTTTGAGTAGATTCAGCCAACCTGATTTCACCAGTCTGAGTACATCCATTATGTTTAGCCACCCGACGTTTCAACATTGGTGTAAAATTGTTCCTACCAAAAGACTCAATCAAATGACTGTTTCTTCCTCGGCTTTCATCCTGTTGTGTCGTAGTTTACAGAGAGGCTGGGATATCTGCGCCTTTCTGCTTGACACATCCCGTTTTAGCTGGCGTTTTGTGGGTACCATGTTAACCTTTCCACCGTGATCCTGGTTATTTTAGTCGGACTGCACTAGTGCAGCCTGTTTCCAGGGCCGCCACTTTGGGAGGGGGCGGGGGAGGGGATATGGTCTTGATCAACTTTAGTTTGCTGACCTTGATTCAAGTAACTAGCAATATCGCTCTGCTGGTATCAAGCCCTGGTTCACTGTGGTGCAGAAAGAGCGTCTAATTAATGGAATCATTCACCTGAATATCTCCTGGACCATGACCAAGAGAATGACCATGAGTATTGACGACTTTGAAATATGGGTATTCAGAAGACACAGACACGTTTCTTGGACAGATAGGAAAACAACAAGTTAATCTCTGAAAGAACTCAAGGTGGAGAAAATACATCTGAAAGTAATTTTTTTGTTTAATATGTTGGCCATGTCAAGCGTTATGAAAGTCTGAAAGTTATATTGGAGGGAGGTGTTGATGGCAAAGAGTCAGAGGGTAACACAGGTACAGACAGACACCATCAAGATGTGGTCAGAGTATACTTTGACTGAGTATACCAACCTGGCATGAAACAAAGACAGTTGGAGATTCATTACAGTCAACCTCCGATGCGGAGAAGGCACTTGATGATAAAGATGAATATCTACAGTAGCGTGTTTGACATCACGTCAGATATAATAACAAATATAGATTTGTGGATACACAGCGCATGGCAACAGGAAACACAGCTGAAGATTAAGGAGGAGAGAAAGTAAATGTGTATAGGGCAACCCAAATACAGCTGAAGATTAAGGAGGAGAGAAAGTAAATGTGTATAGGGCAACCCAAATACAGCTGAAGACTAAGGAGGAGAGAAAGTAAATGTGTATAGGGCAACCCAAATACAGCTGAAGATTAGGGAGGAGAGAAAGATATTGTGTATAGGGCAACCCAAATACAGCTAAAGGTTAGGGAGGAGAGAAAGTCAATGCGTATAGAGCAACCCAAACACAGCTGAAGATTAAGGAGGAGAGAAAGTCAATGTGTATAGGGCAACCCAAACACAGCTGAAGGTTGGGGAGAAGAGAAAGTCAATGTGTATAGGGCAACCCAAATACAGCTGAAGGTTAGGGAGGAGAGAAAGTCATTGTGTATAGGGCAACCCAAATACAGCTGAAGGTTAGGGAGGAGAGAAAGTCATTGTGTATAGGGCAACCCAAATACAGCTGAAAGTTAGGGAGGAGAGAAAGTCAATGTGTATAGGGCAACCCAAATACAGCTGAAGGTTAGGGAGGAGAGAAAGTCAATGTGTATAGGGCAACCCAAATACAGCTGAAGGTTAGGGAGGAGAGAAAGTCAATGTGTATAGGGCAACCCAAATACAGCTGAAGGTTAGGGAGGAGAGAAAGTCAATGTGTATAGGGTAACCCAAATACAGCTGAAGGTTAGGGAGGAGAGAAAGTCAATGTGTATAGGGCAACCTGTAAAAAATAATAGAAGCAGGTAAGTGTTGGACTGGACCTCCCTGAGGGAGAAATGAAGAACGGTTGAAGATAAAACCAAATTCACTGTAGTTTCGTGAAACTAAAAAATGTGGCCCAAAATTGGAGTTGGTAGGGACACAGCTGCAGTCCTTTATTCCTAAAATATCTAAGAAAGACCAAAGTGTTAAACAGTTAAAGAAAACAAAGACAGTATCAGCTTAGGTATCCATCTATTATTCGTATTTTCCCAAAAAATTATTTCTTACTGGGGTTTTTTTTGGCACGAAATAATCAAACATTAATTTCAAAAGAACAAAATAGCAATTCGATGATTAATAATCGAAACAAAAGAAATAACACATTTTGTCGGCCAGTTTGGTGAAAATACAAATAATGATGAACATTCTTTCATACCTACAACAAATCGAATATGCAGTTGAAACATTATTAACATAACAATGTCAAGAAAGAGCAATCGATATTTTGTTTCCTGCGCACAGAACTTTGTGAAATCAACACCTTAATTTGTCAGCTCAATGGGTCATTGGACACAGCTGCAATTGGTATCCACACAGAAGGCCTGCGTCAATGATGTGAAGGATTCTTGCAGTGAAAGTCATTATCTTCATGCGTTTATGTTAAAATAGTAGTCATGTACGAAACACTACATAGTCGCTCAGTGGGGGTGTCCTTGTCCTTCCCGAGGTCCCTCAACAAGAATATATAAATGCTTTTTGCCGCAATCTTCCTGCAAGGATGCGTTCTGTACCAATGCCTCGTGCTTCTGATTCGAGCAAGAAATGACAGATGATAACGACGATGCAATGGTGACATGTTTGTCTCTCTTGGATCGCATATGAAATCAATAATCGTGGAAGATGTTTCCTCTCGTTAACAAATTGTGTACAAAGCTCGGACACTGGTAGCCAAACAATGTGTAGTCTGCGGAATAAACTTTAAACAAATTATTAAGTTCGTACGCCTGAACCTCACTGTACATTTTAGTCAATTCACGTTGTGGTAACACTTTTGTGTCAACCACATAAGGAGGCTTGACAGAATTCGTAGCCTTTAGCTTCTCTAACACAGTTTGGATGTCTTTTTCGACATTCTCATACATTCCCACAAAATCGTAGTTAACGAGGCACGGGTGACATTGCTTGTAGTACTGTTCCCAGTGTTCGTTTAGGGACTCAGTCCCAGTGTGCTCATTGTCTATTATAAATCTGGCAAACTCTGAGAACCTGACATTTGTCCCTGTTTGAATATCTATAGCCGTGGCATTTTTCCGGTATTTTTTAATAATTGGAGAGCCGAAAGCCCTGTGGAAGTACTTGGATGCTTTGTTCAATAGCTTGCTTCGGTACGCGATGACGAGTCTCTCTAAAGGATCCCTCACGAAAACAACTTTGTAGTACGTAGAGAGCATGTCATTGCGCTCTTTATCTCCATAATCGCTTAATCGTTTGGAGTCTTTGGCGTATTTCCCATACACGTCACCTCCTGAGATGGCCTGCGTACTGGTTACGTTTACCACACCACTTAGAATTAACATAATCTTACGCCACTCGTTGATGGCGACTCCGGGAATCTGGCAAAATAAGAGTTTGTGTCGTTCATCGACGAGTACGGAGGTTAGCTTGGATTTGGGGATTTGCTTGTATGAAGTTTTGTGCGGGTGTTGCTGATTACACCAATGCCGTAAGTTGGCTACTCTAGTGTCCAGATCTGGTTTTTCATGTGTTGGGAATAGGGCTTCACCTGTGATGATAGCAGGTCTTTGGTTATGATTGACAGGAACCACGCCAAATGGTGCTGCTGCTGCCTGCTTAAGTGACGGCTGCAAAAGAAAAGAGAAAAACATGTTTTCACAAGAAGCTCTTTCCATGAGTTGCATTGTTGTGTGATGTATGTCTTGTAAGACCTATTTTGACTAACTTGCTGAAAGCTCGGCTTTTCTGAGGTACTTGTCTTCCATTCGTTCCTTTCAATTTAAAGAACGATTACTGCAAAATTATGCGTGTTAAAGGCACCGCCAAAGTCCATTCTGAACACTTATAGAGGTGCTTTCTTAATATATTTTTAAAAACAATAATACTGTTTGTAATACCATGCATTATTTTACATGATGACGTTGATATCCCCCATGAACAACGTTGTTAACCACATTTACGATATGTTTGACAGGATGCAGTGCAAAGTCTGTTCTTTACTACCAAAGATCTACACAGGTGTTTAAGATATAACTCAATGTTCGTTCGATGGCAGTTGAAGGCTCGCGAACAACTAAACAGCAGTTGAAGGCTCGCGAACAACTAAACAGCAGTTGAAGGCTCGCGAACAACAAAAAAGCAGTTGAAGGCTCACGAACAACTAAACAGCAGTTGAAGGCTCGCGAACAACTAAACAGCAGTTGAAGGCTCACGAACAACTAAACAGCAGTTGAAAGCTCACGAACAACTAAACAGCAGTTGAAGGCTCGCGAACAACAAAAAAGCAGTTGAAGGCTCACGAACAACTAAACAGCAGTTGAAGGCTCACGAACAACTAAACAGCTGTTGAAGGCTCGCGAACAACAAAAAAGCAGTTGAAGGCTCACGAACAACTAAACAGCAGTTGAAAGCTTGCGAACAACTAAACAGCAGTTGAAGGCTCGCGAACAACAAAAAAGCAGTTGAAGGCTCACGAACAACTAAACAGCAGTTGAAAGCTCACGAACAACTAAACAGCAGTTGAAGGCTCACGAACAACTAAACAGCAGTTGAAAGCTCACGAACAACTAAACAGCAGTTGAAGGCTCACGAACAACTAAACAGCAGTTGAAAGCTCACGAACAACTAAACAGCAGTTGAAAGCTCACGAACAACTAAACAGCAGTATGCTGCGATTGAACAATTTAAAATTATATTTTAAAAACGTACGAGCACACACTAAAAGAGTCTAAGTGTACAATATGCCCAAGAATAGTGTATCCAGTTTTACCCGCTCTATTTTCTTTTTAAATACGACACATGGTATCTCTTCTAATTTTTCGACATATATTTATTTAAACCGCATCGGTAGCAGAATATTTATGTTGTGGTAACTTTGTGGATGTTATTCCTTCAATTCATGCATTTATAGTGATTCATTTCTCTTAACTTGAAGTCCTGCTTTTATTTGTTATCTGGTCACTATACGGAAATGTTCGGCGGCTCACTTGTCGCATGACCATAACATTTCTCATTTTGCCTATCCCTGCATCTCACACATTCGTCACCTGTTTGTATGTGTTTCTACATCCTGCGCTCTTTCAGTTCTACATACTGATGTATCCTATCTACCTTCTACCCCACAGGTTTCCATGTTCCTAGGGGATCATGCAATTAAATGCGACCCATTAGTGACGTTTCAGTTTACTAGTCTAAATCATGTTAAAACTGACGGGTTAGCGATATTAGTCGCGAGACGCAAATTCGCACACTAAGCCAGGTTATGACAGCTAATACAGCAAGAAGGAAACTGCTCAGTAATCTTCCCAGAAGATAACAATAAAATAATAATAATAAAATTGTCGTACATTTTATTTTAGCCTTAGCGTCATATATATATAAATATAGCTGTGAAATAATGTACATACAATGAGTCCCCTTCACCTCTCACCATTGGGCGTCAGCAATGGGAACAAACAGGGACTATATTGTTTTCTGTTTTGATAGTTTAGAAAGTGAATTTACCTAATATATTTTGTACAAATATAACCAGTTAGGGCGGGATGAATCTGCTTTGATTCTCTGCCGATGTTGGTGTTGAGTCACCTCTCGTCAAGATAGCATGCAATGTGGACTGTAGCCATGTCTTCTTTCTTTATATCAAAATCTAACGATACGTCCACGTGGACCCGCCTTCGCTGTAGCATTCCACACCCAGTTCTAGGCAATCTTACAGAGCTTTTGTCTTGTTCACTTAATCCAGAAATGATAAACATAATAAAACGTATGCTATACAGGCTAATGACATAAACGCATTCTGGATCTCAGTTTTCTACACGTTCAATGGGGGAACAAGTGGTCAATGACTAATGATCACGTGACTGCTGCGTAAGATATCGACCTTTAGATAAACAAGTCTTTTAAATACCTTCGTCTCCTCTATAGAGATCAGATGTGTCCTTTGAGAGGTTATGGTGCTAGAAATCAAATCGTGTAAAAGCAAATTTGTTATGGAAACTCGTTTTATACAACGAGGGTAGAAACCCATGTGCAATTCTCCTCGGTCCTCGTTTACAACATGCGTATATGGATTATCAACCAGATTAATAATGTGCGGGTTATTAACATGGTGTCATCATCATCAGGCGCCATGACGGTTCGCTTTGGCGATTA
This sequence comes from Ariolimax columbianus, assembly GCA_036924085.1. Lineage (NCBI taxonomy): Eukaryota > Metazoa > Mollusca > Gastropoda > Stylommatophora > Arionidae > Ariolimax > Ariolimax columbianus. The sequence continues at coordinate 132,971,147 of JAVGWX010000002.1, forward strand.
GGAACCTCAATCCGCTCCTATCCCGTGTGTCATTTACCGACTATGTTGTTGATTATAGCCCGTACCATTCTCTCAGGCTGTCCAACATATTGTCTCTCTCTGCATCTGTATCTTTTTCTTACTATCATTCCCGTTGTCACAACGTGCTCCATGCCGCCTCTTAACAGGCCCAAAAAAGGATGACTACATTGTTTTGATCTTTGCAATGAGTTATTATTGTGCTTCCTTGAGTATTGTACGATTAGTTGTACATGCAGTCTATAGGATCCTCAAGTATTCTTTTGTAACATAGCATAGCAATATTGATTTCTGATATCCTGCCCAAACGTATATTTACCATGTTCACATTCTTAGACATGAAAACATTACCGACAAACGTATATGTACCGGGTTCACATTCTTAGACGTGAAAATACACTTACCGGGTTCACATTCTTAGACATGGAAACATTACCGCCAAACGGTCCTGCAAAAAAATAGAAACCGATTTTAGAGACACGGCATACAATGACAAAATCAAATACAGCTCAACTTAGGAAAAGAACAAACATTTTTGTTTTGAGCTTTGAGTAGATATGAGCTTCTCGGTAAAGCCTAAAATTGTATGTTCAGAAGTCAATCAAGAATATCAACTAGGGATGTAGAAGATATAAGAAAATGCAAAGCATGCAAAGCCCTCCAGGATTTAAGTGTCGAAAACAATTAGTCTCAGAAAAACTTTTCATTGTTTCTGTCCATTTGTCTGTCGCTGTGGCTGTCTCTCTCTCGTTCTCTCTGTCTCTTTCTGTCACTTCCTCAATTATGCATTCTATTTCTACCCCTCCACATATATCTTTCTCTGCTTCTGTTTCCTTATGTCTCTGTCTCTCAGCCTGACTTTCCCTTGTCTCTCTTCATATGCATCCATTTGTCTGTCTGTCTTTACATATCTTTCTGTCCCTTCACTTGTCTCCCTGTCGTTCTATGTCGCCGTACCTATGTCTGCCTCTCCACTTGTCTCCATCTGTATCTCCTTCGGTCACTCTAAGTCTCGCTGTCTCACCTCCACCAATTTCTTTTTCTGTCACTCACTATCGCTCCATACGTCTCTCCTTATGTCACTCTATCGATTCATGTGTCCCCCATTCAAACCTATAAATAAAGTCACTCATGCACACTTCTTCAACCCTCAAATCACTCATGTAAACCGATACAGACACTGACGCAGTTGGCTGCAACTATCTCTTTGTTTGCCAGATTTGTCTCTAGCTCCCCTTTCTCCTTCTTCCCTCTATTTCTCACTTTATTTTTAAGGTTTACAAATTATATATATATATATATATATACTACTTGTAATACTTGGAATCCTGGTATTCAAACAGGTAAGTGAATGTCTGTTGCCAGGTAGCCGAAGTCTTCGGCTAAACGTAGTAGGTTTTCTTTTTTTTTTTTAACTCCCTGCCGCTTACTAAGCCTCGGGGAATAGGCATCGACATTGAACACGGGAATATGCATATGATCTCACAACCCAGTGATCAGGGAAATGTTTAACATAAGATTCAGGTGATAAAATGCAGGACCTCACCGTGATTCCAACCCGCGACCTCCGGCATCCGAGGCGGACACCTTACCTCGAGACCACTGAGTCTATACATATAGATATATATATATTAATGTGTGTGTGTGTTTGTGTGCATGTATGTTTGTGTATGTAAGTGTATATACGGGTGTGTGTGTATATATATATATATCACTAAATGTATCTTTCCGTCTCACACCCTACAGTCTCTATCTCTCTCTCTCTCTCTCTCTCTCTCTCTCTCTCTCTCTCTCTCTCCCACACACAACTGCCTGCTATGCAAACACACAGACGTACACGTGCCAATCAATACACTTCGGGACTTATATTTCCACACATGCAGTTATGCCTACAGAATCAAACTGCCTGTACCTCTCCGTTCATCTCTTTTTGTTTCTATCTCTCCATCTATCTCCCACTCTCTCTTACACACACATTTTCAAGAAAACACATACCGATTCACACTTAATCAAATACTCAAGAACGCTTCCTTTGTCACACATAAATTTACTCGACTTCAGTGTTATATCCCCTCGCACCCTTCCTCTTCCTACATCAATATTATGTTTATTTCTTTACTACATAACCACACAACACACACACAACCACCCCCACCCACACACACACACACACACACAACCACCCCCACCCCCACACACACACACACACATAAACACACAGTATAGCATTCCCAGCAGTTCACTTACTCTCGTCTTCTTTGAGCTCCCTCATGACAATGAGATGAGAGCTTTGATAACTGATAACTGGGTCGTTAGCCTCAAATACGCGCCAGTGACCTGAAGACAAGAAAACACGATATTGTTAAAACAGTAAATCAATCAATCAGTCAATCAATCATATAGCGATTAATCTAAGAACAAACACAAACACTCATGAATATCAGTCAGAGCTTGATGAAGTTAATAGTCAACCAACAATTAAACAGACAATCACTAATTTATTTATTTTTTTTTAAATAGTTTAACACGTATTCTGAAACCAATAAATATCTAATCAAGCCCCATATTAAGCAATATATGAATCCGTGGATAACCCATCAGTAAAAATAATAAACAAACTTAAAGCAAAATACATCTTACGAAGAAAATATACACAAAACATTTACAGAAACCACAATTAATTGACACGAAAACTGGCAATCACTTTATTAGTTATTTTGTTAATTCTCAAATACAGTTAATATGTTCATTCAACCGAAACACAATTAGTCAATCATTAAATAAATTCATACATGAAAGTATAAATAAACAATTAGCCAGTCAATATAATGATAAATGAAAGTATTTTACAAAGTCTAAATAAACAATTAGCCAGTCAATATAATAATAAATGAAAGTATTTTACAAAGTCTAAATAAACAATTAACCAGTCAATATAATAATAAATGAACCCATCGCCGGCCGATGAGGACCACCAAGAATATCCTACGTCATACAGAATTCTTGAGTATTTGCGTTCGCTGGTGACTGATCAAGACAATGTGACAGCGCCAAATTCTATGGCACGACTGGCAAACATAATTCTCAGTTGTCACCGGTAACCTCTCTGTTCTAGACTGGGCTTCCAGAACAAATAAGGCTCTAGCTGTTTGCAACGCTGTTTGCGACAGTACCTTTCCAGATTGAACGATTTGGAGTCAGGTTGTCCCATGTGGTTATGTCTTTTATGACTTTTCTTAAAACTCTTTTTTGGACATCTCCGTGATGGTTCGCTTTTCTCTCAGCTCACCATACAGGAGCAGCTTTGAAAGTATTTCGCTTGGCATTCAAGTAGGGTGGCCAGCGCATCTCAGCTGTGTTTGCAAAAAGTGCATGGATACCTGATATTTTGGATCTGGATGGCACTTCATTATCTATTATATGGTCCTGCCAGCGAGTATACAGTATGCGTCTCAGACAAGTCAAAGTAATAACATAAAGTTAAACGCTGGTACTGATTTAAGATTGATTAGCAGCTAACATCATCCAAGAGATGTAGATAGTGTGGTCAAAAATACACAGATCGCAGCTCTTACTAATAATAGTCAGAGATTGTCAAGACAATGTAGGTCAACTGTTGAACCATGGAATATGTTAATGTACAGAGGGTGTATGGTTCTCATTTGTTTATCTGCTCGTCTATTTGTGAGAACCTGAGACTGCTGCTGTGACGACCGAAGTCAAAGCTTCTCATGCTATCACATCTTTGTAGTTACAATGTACTGTGATATACTTTGCTATGATTAGATATTCGATTGAGTTAACAGAAACAAATAATGGAGAATTCTTGAACAGTACAAGATAAGGTTTTCTACAACATAGGGGCAACAAACAAATAGTAGAAGCGCTCTAGTAACTCATTATAGACTTACAAACTGGTTTACCACCGCTGTGTGGATCAGATGTATACATCTACCTGTGTTGTTCACAATTGACATGAGTTGCATCATATTTGAGACAAATTAACAAATATTATATTATTGGTTTCCTTCTTGTAAACGATTAGGGTATAATTCCTCGTAGGGATATAATTATTTCAAAGCATCAGAACGCCTAAACAAAACGTGTGAGCTGTACAGACCAGAAAATAATCACATGAATAGTGGAACATGAAAATCAGCAGAGCTGTAAGGTAGCTTTATAGCCAAGCCACAAACATTTAGCGTCAAGTAGAGAATTCAGATATCCAAGAAGCATAATCACGGACGACCGTAGTTGGAAGCAAGAACAGCAAATATGATATAGCACAGGTAATATTATACTCAAAGATATCAAGACATCAAAACATCCCAAACAAGATAAAAATGACTAGAAATCCACAGTATAGGTATATCCTCTTTTTGAACAGTGTCAAACATAAACGAGAAAAACAAGAACACGTCTAAAAAACACCCAATGTTTGGACATCAGGTACAAAGTACAAGCCTTAAATCCAGATGTAACTTCTTACAATTAACAAAGCCAATTCAGAATTGCCCTGGAAGCCGTCGTATCGAGAGCTGCCACGAATTGATGCAGCCGCCAGAGATCGAACTTAAGAAGGAACCTGCCACCGGATATTATCTGCCATACACAACAGGGAAGTCACTAACGAGACCCAGAACTGATTTATCACGGTTCAAGAAGAACATGACGAAATTGGGATACACCAATGCTGGAGATAAATGACAAGGTAATACATGTCGCTCAATACGGCATGCAAGAGGTACGAGCTTGTGCATCACACTGAAGGAAAGTTAAGTGTCAGACTTAGACCACCTTGAACAATGAACTCGGACGAAACTATGAGATAACTATAAAATGAGATGTTTGACAAAGGTGGTTAATGCTACTAGAAGAGACAGAGTGAGAGATGGGGAAATTCAATTTAAGGTGAAGACAACGTCTCTCATTACATCCACTGACAGGCACAATGAGAAATGTAGAAATGTCAGGCAAAGTGGCGACATGGCGACGGTGTCACTCATTACGTGCATAGACGGCCAGATAATTAACTGGTTTAAAATATAACAAGACATCTCATAGTCGTCAAGCATGCAACACTAGACAAAAGGGCTTAGGGTAAGAGAGGAACAGAAAACTGTGGACAATACAAAGCAATGCCAGGACACACTCAGTTTTTCGAAAACTCTATTTCGCTTTGAATTTTAGTAAATCGTCCAGTACACTCCTCATTTTTGCTAAACTGTCTAGTACTCTTTGGTTTTTAGTAAATCATCCAGTAAATTCTTGGTTTTTAAGTAAACTGTCTAGTACTCTTTGGTTTTTAGTAAATCATCCAGTAAATTCTTGGTTTTTAGTAAACTGTCTAGTGTTCTTTGATTTTTAGTAAATCATCCAGAACATTCTTGGTTTTTAGTAAACTGTCTAGTGCTCTTTGATTTTTAGTAAATCATCCAGTAAATTCTTTGTTTTTAGTAAACTGTCTAGTACTCTTTGGTTTTTAGTAAATCATCCAGTAAATTCTTGGTTTTTAGTAAACTGTCTAGTGCTTTTCTGGTTTTTAGTAAACTGTCTAGTGCTTTTCTGGTTTTTAGTAAACTGTCTAGTGCTTTTCTGGTTTTTAGTAAACTGTCTAGTGCTTTTCTGGTTTTTAGTAAACTGTATTAATTCTGGTTTTTAATGAAATCTTCCAGTACATCCTTGAATTTAAAATACACTGTACAGTACCCATTTGACTTTTATTAAACGTTCCAGTACACACCACTTTGTTTTCAGTAACGTTTTAAGTGTATTCTTGAATATAGAAAATCTTTTAGTACACCCAGTTGGAATTCCTTTCACGTACCCCGTTACCATTTGGTAATCTTGCAATACTAGTTAAGGCTTTAGTAAACTTTCTAGGACATTTTAACATTTAGTAAACTTTCTAGAACGTTTTAAAATTGAGTAAACATGTTTCAAGATTCAGTAAACTTTCCAGTAGCTTCTTAACTTCAAGTGAATGTTCTAGTACGCCTTTAGCTTTCAGTAAACTTTAAAGTATCCGCTTAACAATTAAAAAATATTCGTGAAACCATCCTAACACTTAATAAGCATTCCCTTATCACTTTATCATTTAGTAAACATCCCCGTATTTGCTTAACATTTTGTTACCATTTCCTTCACAGATATAATTAATATGAAATTAACATTTTCTTATCTCATTAACATTTAGTAAACTTTCATTTAAACCCTTAACATTTAGTACGTTTACTAAACCCATTAACATTTAGTGAACTTTCCTTTAACCCCCCCCCCCCCTTCCCTTATCCTTCAGTTAACTTTCACTTAACATATTAACATTTGGTAAACATTCGCTTAACTCCTAGGTACTTTCACATTAACATTTAGTAAACTTTTCTTTCACCCCTTAACATTTAGTAAACTTTCACTTAACATTTAAACATTTGGAAAACATCTCCACTTAACCTCTTAACATTCAGTAAAATGTCACTTAACACATTAACCTTTAGTTAACCTTACGTATTACCTTGGCATTCAATAAATCGTCATGCACCCTTAACATTTAGTAAACCAAGGCGCATCTCATTAACATTACTGAACATTCACGTACACCTTTAAACATTTAGTAAATAATTCAGTACTCTCTTGACTATATGTACATCTTCCAGCATCACCTTGGCATTACGCAAACATTCCAGTAACCATATGGTATATTAGTGAACATTCTAGTACATTGCCTCGGATTTCCTTTGGCCTTCCAGTTCCCTGGTAACGTTTGGCTAAACTTCCACTACCTCCTTGGATTTTAGTAAATATTCCATTTCACCCTTGCTTTTAAATAAACCTACCAGCATATCCTTGATTTTTAGTAAACATAATGGACCAATAAATGCCGATTTGATCCCCATTGGCTTTTAGTAAACCTTCTAGTACTATCTCGGCTTTCAGAAAGCCTTATAGTTCATTTTAAACATTAGACAAACCTTTCAGTGTTCACTTGGTTTTTAGTAAATCTTCCAGTACATCTTTAGCTTTTAGTAAATCTTCCAGTAAATCCTTGGCTTTTAGTAAATCTTCGAGTATGTTCTAGGCATTTAGTAAAACTCCCCGTATATCCTTTAATTTCAGTAAATCTTCAAGAATATCCTTGGCTTTATATAAATCTTCCAGTGTATCCTTTCTTTCAGTAAGTCCTCTAGAATATCCATGGCTTTTATGTAAACCTTCCAGTAGATCTGGCTTTTAGTGAATATTTCAGTATGTCTATGGCTTTTAGTAAATCCTCCAGTATGTCCATAGCTTTTAGTAAATATGTAGATAACGCCAGCACATTAGACATTTCAACATCCAGTATCCATTAGGCTTTACATTTTTACACTACCTCCTTGGCTTTTAAAAAATCGTCTAGAATCTCCTATACATTTTAGTAAATCTTGCTATCTCCTCGATTTCAATTAAATCGTGTATACATTTGGTTGAGTAAACTTCCCCTCAGTCAATGTAGACTCAGCAAGCTTTCCCATACTCGCTTATATTTTAGTACGCCTTCACATACACTGCCCCTGACCCCCGCCTACTTCTTACAACCCAGCCGCGCCTTGCCCCCAGCTCCCACACATCCTTTCGACATTGTGTAACAGTTCCAGTTCATTCTAGCTTTTAAAATTATCCTTTTACTGTTTACATACCATCCTGTAAAATCCTTTCTTGTAGTAAATGTTTGGTATCTGGTAATCATTCTGACGTTTAGTAAATCTTCAAGCTTCCCCGTCCCCCCTCCTTTCCGCAAACCCTCATTTCCTCTTTGGCTTATAAAACAGTGTTCCAGTCTCTTTTGACAAGCTTCTCGTGCAACACGAGACCATAATACGCCAAGTTTAGAACCCCTGACAATGATGGCAAACATGTAGGGTCTGCTTACGTCGTTCAAACTGTTCGTTCACGTAACGAGGTAACTAGATCTAAGAATAGATCAATGGCTTATAAACAGAAGCACATCTTAACACAGCACGTAATAATCGTATTGGTTCATCTTCATTGCTCCAACTGTTACTGCTCCTTACATTCAATTCATGTGCCTTCTCCGCAACGAAGGATATGTGCAGTGGTCTTTCAATATCCTCTGTCTCTTGTCTTGACGATACATTCTGGTAGAGTGACATTAATTAGTCCACCATTCAATATTGCTCTCCCACTTATAGCGCTGTCCGCCTCTTGTCCGGTCCGGCGACCTTCATCAACCCCCCCCCCCCCCCCCTCCCCTGTATTGATTTATTTAAAGTATCGTCTTTTTATATGACCAAAATATTTGACTTGCCTGATTTTAATGTCCGTTATTAGTCCCATTCCTACTCTCATGATGAGGCGTTATTTGTTTGTTTCTCTCTCCATAAAATGAGACTCATTATTCCAAATAACCACAGTTCGAGGACTTCTATTTTACATATCACTTGGCAAAATACAATTATAAAGGGTTGCTCCATGCAAACAAAATAATCAACACATACAAGACATGCAAGTGGTGGAATCTGAAGCCGAGAACACTTTATGTCGGAAATAACACAATTCTGAGCCAGAACTCTGGCATCGTATAGCAGATGGCTGCTTACTTTGTGAAGTTAACGGAGTTTTATTCGCTGCGAAAGATATTACGCGCGTGGATCACTGATAGCTTTGATAGTCATTGACATAGAAAACAAGTAGAAGAAAATGAGTAACATAAACAAGTGTGAGACAGTGAGACGTTCAACATTTCGATCATCTCAGTAGAACTGAGATTTAATTTATTAATCCATCTAAACGTGTTTGGTGATGAGCAACTATTCTCATATATGTTGTCTTTTACCCGTGACTAAGATTTTTTTTACTGTAACGTATTTTGTATTTCTATCGTGTCAACGCCGGACTGATTCACTTTTGTTCTCACTGTTTTAATCGTGGATTTAAGAGTTAAATTGGTAATTTAACGAAGACTACTGAAGCCATTGATAACATCATGGTCATGGCAATCATACTAACCAAAACCCCACCTCACACCCCTGGCAGTTATCCTAGAAATGAGATGTGTTACATGAGTCTGACCAACGCAATGAGAATCGACACTGCAATTCCCGCATTAATCAGTTAACTTGGAAGCCATACATAGCACTACAGCGAGGCAAACCCAGGTCCACCGTCTCCAGTAAGCTCCTGGATATTACAAGGGCCCCACCAAACTCGCTATCAGAGAAAATTCGTCGCTTGGGAAGACTTGGAACGAGCTGCTTCTCAAACAACAACAGAAACATTAAAGACAACATACAAGGGTGTTCAACTGGGTACTGGGTAGGGTCCTTATTTCTCGTTAACATAAGGATCAAGTGAATACTTGGTAGTGGACTGCTTCGTTAAATCAACCTGGACAAAAATGTAAACTGTTCAGCATAACGAACCTTTATATTTCTCATATTAAAGAGTATAGCAAATAAAACGTCCGGGCAGAAGATTGGTTAGAGTTCAAGATTCTCATAGCAAACGTAACGATTTCTATCTCCGGTCTCGTCATAGTCTACCCATTTGTAAATAGGCACTTGACTTACTGTTACGGAAAAGAACTGGTCACTCGTAACTCCCAAAATACTGAGACTTAGTATAAAGAAGTTACACGTCATCCCTGATGGCAGTACCTGTTTCCATGTTTACCTTGACTTCAGAGAAGAGAATTCAACTGATTAAGGACAATTATGCAGGTACAGAGCCATTATATGCGTCTGAGTTGTAGAGTGTTACTATAGCTTGCTTCTCACCGCATCTGACACGCTTCGGTGTATCCAGCTGTAATGAGAATCTTACTTAGTATTTTGGGAGAAAAAAACCTGGTAACCACCCAACTTAACATAAAGAAACTCACATACGAGAATGAAGTTTATAGTCTATTATAGTACTGTCTTTGCCTGTAAGCTTGCTGGGTATTGTTTCAGCAGAGTGGAAAGACAGATCGCATTTCTCGCAACGTTTCGGGGAGGATGGGGGGGGGGGGGGGAGAGGGGTTACATAATGCTCATGCTCCACTCTACCCAGTTGTACATGGGCACGTGACTGTGTCAACGCTAGAGATTATAAGATACCTAAGCGGTAACCTCAATCCTAAAAGTTGAAAACCAATTAGAAAGAAATAACCCTGTACCAACTTGATCCAGTATAGCTAGCAACATTTGATATCGTACCCAGAAATGAGAAAGTAATACAAGTACAATACATTTTATAACACTTCATCGCCTAAAACAGTACCAGCTTCTGGAATGTAATTCATGAAAACCTCTAGTATAGAAAACATTTCATCTTATGTAACACATCATGCCATTCATATATGCTCAAATGACCTTCTGAATGTGGAGTAGGCTTCGGATAGTGAAAGATAAGTTTACAAACAAACAATAGCCCATATTCAATACATGAATAACAGCGCGAAGAATGTATTGTCATGGGGTCGAAACAAAAAGGAAGACCACTTCACCCCATTCAGATATATATGCTATGGAATCGTAAAGCGAGGGACCGAAGATGCAATAACCGAGATAGATATAGTCAGCGACTCATAGCTGCCTGTTTGTGCCAGGGTCAGGCGAACCTGTCCAAAGATTGTATTCTTCCAGGGTCAGGCGAACCAGTCCAAAGATTGTATTCCTCCAGGGTCAGGCGAACCTGTCCAAAGATTGTATTCCTCCAGGGTCAGGCAAACCTGTCCAAAGATTGTATTCCTCCAGGGTCAGGCGAACCAGTCCAAAGATTGTATTCCTCCAAGGTCAGGCGAACATGTCCAAAGACTGTATTCATCCAGGGTCAGGCGAACCTGTCCAAAGACTGTATTCCTCCAGGGTCAGGCGAACCTGTCCAAAGATTGTATTCCTCTAGGGTCAGGCGAACCTGTCCAATGATTGTATTCCTCCAGGGTCAGGCGAATCTGTCGAAAGATTGTATTCCTCCAGGGTCAGGCGATCCTATCCAAAGATTGTATTCCTCCAGGGTCAGGCGAACCTGTCCAAAGACTGTATTCCGCAAGGGTCAGGCGAACCTGTCCAAAGACTATATTCCTCATCCAAGTGACATCCTGGAAACAGACTGCACCCGTGCAGCCTGGCTGCGAGAATAAAGATTAAGGAGGCAAGGCATACCCGGTCCAAATGTGTGGTGCTGAAACCGAATGTCGGGCCGAAAGGCGCAGATATTGCAGCTTCGCTACAAACTATGACACAGCGCAACAAAACGTGTTAGGGCGAACGAAAGATAATATAAATGAAGCTAAACGCCATAATGTACTCTCAAACACACCATCCCCTACAACCCTATCTGGTATGAGAATAAATGCACACATGCATACAATGAAAGCAGCACAGACTGCACAATGCACATGTCGGAGAGGGCCCCAGACTCCAGAACACATCCTGCAAACATGTCCACTGCACCAAGACTCCCGTGAGAAGACCTGGCCCGAGGAGAGAAACATACAAGACAAACTGTGGGGAACCATTGATACCTGCGACTGACGTGTCAATTCATGGAGGCAGCCCATCTGGTGGCATAAAACGAGCATACACAATCGAACGCAAAGAAGAAGAAGAAGAAGAAGAAGAATATAAATCCCGGCGTAGAGAGACGTGAGGATCATTACTTGAGACAGAATTGGAAAGAGACGCTCAGCGGAGTGTAGGCGGCGGAGAGAAAAGACTTTCGAAAGAGACGCTCAGTGGAGAACAGGCGATGCAATTGAAGCAGATTTCAGTTGAGAACTACAGAGAGAGAACATTACACTTCAGAGACAGAGAGAGAACATTTCACTTCAGAGACGGAGAGAACATTTCACTTCAGAGACGGAGAGAACATTTCACTTCAGAGACAGAGAGAACATTTCACTTCAGAGACAGAGAGAACATTTCACTTCAGAGACGGAGAGAACATTTCACTTCAGAAACAGAGAGAATATTTCACTTCAGAGACGGAGAGAACATTTCACTTCAGAAACAGAGAGAATATTTCACTTCAGAAACAGAGAGAACATTTCACTTCAGAAACAGAGAGAACATTTCACTTCAGAGACGGAGAGAACATTTCACTTCAGAGACGGAGAGAACATTTCACTTCAGAAACAGAGAGAATATTTCACTTCAGAAACAGAGAGAATATTTCACTTCAGAGACAAAGAGAAGATTTCACTTCAGAGACGGAGAGAACATTTCACTTCAGAGACGGAGAGAACATTTCACTTCAGAGACAAGAGAGAACATTTCACTTCAGAAACAGAGAGAATATTTCACTTCAGAGACAGAGGTACTTTGGAAAGAGACGCTCAGTGGAGTGCAGGCGACGAAGATATGCAGCTGAGGCAGATTCGAGTTGAGATGAAAGGCGACGGAGAGAAGCAGTTGAGATAGACATGCAGCAAGCAAGGTAACTATCCTCATATTATGTAGTGGTCGTAGTTTCAAGTCATCCTTTTCATCATATTGACGCAATCCCACTGATCACGTCGACATCACCGTGATCACGTGAATGTGAGTCGTCAGTCGCAGCTAGAGACAGTTTCCCAGTAATCCCATGGATCAGATTGCATGCAGTCTATCCTGACCACGTCGAGACCACTTTGATATTACCGCCGACAAGAGGAACAAGACCACGGACGTCATACTCTGGGTTTAGAACCGACGAGCTTTACCATCAGCGGCAATCCGCAACTAAGTTCGATCGCAGCAGGCCAGAATAGCAGACTAGATTAGGAGAGCAGATCAGCACGCTAGATATTAGGAGACCAGATTAGGACATTAGGATATCGTGACGTATAAATGGTGAGAGAAATAATTTAAGTTGTTAGAGATTTAATAGTTGACAGTGTTTCTTGATTAAATAATATTTTGAATTGTGTTTATATTTAGTGTTACTTGAATTTGTTCAGAGTAAGTGTAGAGTGCGATAGAATAGAGCAGACCAATTTACCGTCTGCGACAGAGCTCCATCAAATCAATTCGGCTTTGACACGTTGTAAGGAGGTTGCGTGACCTAGAAGTGAAACTCGCTCGGTTTTCACAATCCCAACGTTCCGGGTTCGATTCCCAATTGTGTCCAGTTTGACAGACACTGGGTTGTTTTTTTTCGGGCTAATGCTCCTCCACGTACGGAAATTAATGGCAACCTACCGTACTGCACACTTGCCTAGAAACTTATAACAGCCAAATAGGTGGCGGTTGTAAGAAGCTACGTTCTGTAATAGGACATACGACTTACTCTCCACACGTTGTAATAACCATCATCCCTCCCTCCCCCCCCCCCAACCAAGTTTTTTAAAGCGAAATTGTCCTAGTCAACAGTACCCCCTGTGTTAAAGCTAACTTGCCCCAGCAGATGTCTATTCACCATGCCTTGAATTCTTCACGAAACGAAATGAAGCATCATCAAATACGCCTAACGCTATTTACATTCACCAAAAGGTATACTATCTACCGCTACAGTTACCTGTTCGTCTCATAACCTTAAGCACTTAGATAACCAACAAAAGTACTTTTGTCCTGATGCTCGTAGTGTGTATTGACCGTGATGGCTGGTTCACTTCAAACTTTATTCCTGTATGTGATGTCGCCTTTCTAAATTGAATGCACGTCGTTTCTTAGTTAATTTTGATTAAATATTTGCTAAAACTGACGGACAATAATTTAATTCAATATATAGTAGACGCTCTGAAGACAGGAAAGCCACGACGCTTCTGTGGTTGTGTAGCCTCCGCCTCTGACCGTGCACGCTCTGTTCAGCCTGGACAATATAATTTTAAATAAAAAATAAGAGATTCCATCAATTGGCCTTTTTGTATAGTGTCGTTTTTCTGTTCAGGCTCTTTGGCGAGCTTCTCTTTTCCGTGGTTTGCTGACAAATATTTAAGGTTAAAATGGAGTTTTACATTAAATGGACGCATACCAACGTTTGAATTTAAATTGCTTTTCTTATAATAGCTGTTATACGGTTGGCACGTGACAAACACAAACTAGGTCATTTAAAAATCGGCACATATTATTGACTCAATCGGCGAATTCAAGTGACCATTATCAGGTTTGCAATTTGTAAAACATATATGTCTTTCAAATCGTGACTGGCACAACAGATAGTGAACCTTTACCACAAGTTATGTGTCAGCTGTGCATATTTGTTGAAGACCTGCTCAATATTCACTGTTGAAAAGTCAAATACGTGACCTCAACCTGTAGCCCGGAATGAGAGGTTATATAGCAATGTCTGGAGCCTTGAGCTGACTACTGCATTTCTAACGTCAGTAGGGTAAATGCATGATGTCCAACGAGATAGACAAAGATTGAAATAAGCCTTTTCTTACAGCACTGGACAACTTAACTTAACTTAACGTTTTTATTCTGGTTTAGAAGACCCTGCAGAGTCTGTATACAACCAGTTACATTTACATCACCTTGCTCTAAAAGCTATGCGCATCCAGTTTATTCTTAAATGCATTAACTGTCCCTACTTCCACTACCTCCCCTGGCAATGCATTCCAAGCAGACACCATTCTCCAACGAAATTAGAAAACACAAATCATAATTAAGGCTTAAAACAAATCTGAAAATAAACCTATGCAACAATACTGTGTGCTAACAGACATAATTTATCAACAACAAAAAACAGTTGTTCACTGATTTGACTATTGATTATTGATTTCTGATCTTTAAGATAATCATTCTTTTCTTACTCCATTAGGAGTACGATAACACTACTGAAGTTACTTTAGCCACTGGTAGTTTGTATAGCAGTGAGTACCTGTTATTGAAGCGGTTGCTACTGTAAGACTTGGTTTTACTTGAGTTTCTCAGCCCGTAAATCTCATTATTCACCATCTACACCATACAAGTAGGACTCAATGACTCTGTTCATGCATCTACACATAGGGCCCACACGAGGCTTGCTTCTGTACAAGGCCTTCTGGTTATCACTGATAATTCTTCAACAGGCGTCTTCACAATTCTCCACTCCCTACAATAGGGACCAGCCACCTACGTCTGTCGAGTTGGATCCTGCATACCAGCTGAAAATATCCGGTTCGCAATCCGCAAACAATCCTAACCTAAAACTCAAGTGTATATATTTGGTCTGATGTAGATCCAGAAACATGGGTATACATTCTATCGACGTGTTCTTATATAAATATTTGGAAAGTCCATTTTAATAAAATTGCGGACACGTGTTTTATTATAAATAAAAGCCAGATCGAGGAAATAGTCTGGAATTAAAATTAAGTGTACCAAAAAAAATGTATTGTGAGACACGTTACTATTTCAAAGAAAGAAACAAAACTTACGTTTCGACCTAACGGCATTCATCAAGGCCAAATAAACAAACAACACGCGTATGAGATAACAGATCAGAAAGAAAGATTATTACGTAAATTAGAGATTTGGATTTGTTAAGAGTCGGCACAGGAAGCTTCCAATAACAACAACAACATTATTAAGAACTATTGTATGGGAAACAGAAAACATTCGACTTAGATGAGAGCCAAACAGGTGTGCAAGATGCGAAGGATGTGAAATTGAAATGGAAGACGATGCAAGACATAAAAAGACAATAATAATGATCGAAAATAAACACAAATTCAAAGACAAATTAAGTACAGAAAACAGTTTAAAATTGACCAAATGGGAAACCGAACATACTGGCTACACCAAAAACGATGCCTATTACCAGTTGAATAGAAGAGAGCAGGTCGTGGTCTTCAGACTTCGCACTGGCTACAATAGACTGAGGTACCACCTATTCAACAAATTGAAGATAGGTGGCACCGACGAATGCCCGTGTGGTACCGGGAAAATGACCGCTGAGCATTTGCTGCAAAACTGCCCAACATACGAGGATCAGAGAGAGCAGATGTGGCCATCACCAGTGGCAACACTAGACAAGCTCTATGGCAGTGTCAACAGCCTCAAAATGACGGCTGCTTTTTTCGAAAAAATAATGGTTACTGTCTGACTGCGTACGATGAAGAAGAAGAAGTTTAAAATTGCAAAGACATACAGCTGTTCACTAAGAAAAGTTCAAATGACAATTATGAGACTGCAAACCGGTCATTGCTGGCTTAAATACCTTTTACTATCAGCATTTTAATTGAATTCAAAGGAAAGAGTGGAGATGTGCGATAAATTGCAGATCGGAACATTCATTTTTGTTTTACTGAATTTACATTTAGCTTGTGTTACAGTATGTATGTATAAGTCTACGTTGTTGTTGTTGAATCCCCATAATGAGTAACTTTACTCTTTTACGGGGTCATGGAGAGGGGGGGGGGGCTATGTGCTGGGTTACATTAGATTTCCTCATATCCAGAAGGTGGATCGGGATCCTCCAGACGGTTGTGATATGATTGGCTTCATCTGTGTGTCGCTCACTATTGCAGTAACCTATGTAAGTGTGTATGAGTGTTTGGGTGTGTGTACATGTGTGTATGTATAATTAGAGTTGACCCCTTTTCATACAGTCTCCATCTAAGCACCAGCAGTAGCGGTTTCAAAGTAATACATTAATTTGAGTAGTTTGCTAGCGTTATGCACAATCCTCGCTAGTACCCTTTTAAAATATGGGTGGTACTTGTAAAGTTCAAATCTCTTGCTATATTCTATTCAACTTCATCAGAATCATTCACAATTTTTGCTTCAACGTGAAACAGTGGTTACTACTGCAACTGGTCCATTTCAAATGACGTCTGCCTACGGATAGTTATTGTCACTAACTTTTTCACCCAAGTCTGAATCACAAGTTTCAACTGATGTTTGTTTCGAAACCTTAGCACTGGCTAATTACAAAAGTAATAATTTTTGAACGATGAGACTGCTAATTTCATGTACAATCCTCGTCATTCACTTTTACGACCTGATATTCCAGTTGTATTGTAAATGTATATTGTCGTACTTATGCTTTGTTAAGAAGCATGGTCAATAACTGTGACTATCGTTTCCAGACTGCAGAATTTAGCCGACGGTACAGAGAGCAGTTGATGTAGCGCTATATTTCCAAGGGAGTCAGTCACATATTAGTATGGTTTGTCCTGCAATGGCACTTATTTTCTGCTGTAGTGCTTTCTAGATCGCATCCCTATCCCTTCAACATGAAGCTGAAACTAGTTATGTATATAAAGCATAGTGCTGTCATTATAACTGTCCCTTCTACAGGAAGCTGAAACTAGTTTATATAAAGCATAGTGCTGTCATTATAACTGTCCCTTCTACAGGAAGCTGAAACTAGTTTATATAAAGCATAGTGCTGTCATTATAACTGTCCCTTCTACAGGAAGCTGAAACTAAGCATTCCCAACGGCAATCTCTGAAGCAACACGTTTTAGCGCGTTTGCTAGTCATATACGGAACCTGACTCAGTTGTTTTTCATAACACGTTTCTAAAGTACATTTAAATATATACTTTTTTTTAAATCGCTGATACATTGCAACTCTACAGAAGGCTGATATCCTTTTAGCATGTTTTCAATTTCACTTAGTGATATTCCGACCAATAATTCCTGGGCACCCTTTCTGGTTAGTTCCACTTGTATGTCTCGTGGCCACTAGATGACGAAGCAGGATTGTATATAATTTAAATACAACTTTCGAGGGTGAAATCTGAAAACGTTTATTGAGCGGGGTTGAATATTTTATGAGTTGTAGCGTGTGAAGGACCCATAGATTAGGGCACTTTCATGGCTGTCACTGCTGTCAGAGATGAAGTGGTAGACTTCTTTGAAAGAAGTATTGGTCAACTAAGAAGTATTGTCGTGGAGTCTGATGTTTTACATACCTCAATTACGCATTGGTAAAACAGCAGTTTTGTCGACAGAGAACAACTGATTCATGTGAGTGGTCTCAACATTTATAAGGTGGCCTGTCACGTTTCCTCATTCGAGACTGAGTATTATGTTTATGTAAGTCAAGCTTTCCATATCTGTAAGTCAAGCTTTCCATCTGTGTAAGTCAAGCTTTCTATCTCTGTAAGTCAAGCTTTCCATCTCGTTAAGTCAAGCTTTCCATCTCTGTAAGTCAAACTTTCCATCTCTGTAAGTCAAGCTTTCCATCTCCGTAAGTCAAGCTTTCCATCTCCGTAAGTCAAGCTTTCCATCTCTGTAGGTCAATCTTTCCATTTCTGTAAGTCAAGCTTTCCATCTCTGTAAGTCAAGCTTTCCATCTCTGTAAGTCAAGCTTTCCATCTCTGTAAAACAAGCTTTCCATCTCTGTAAGTCAAGCTTTCCATCTCTGTTGGTCAAGCTTTCCATCTCTGTAAGTCAAGCTTTCCATCTCTGTTGGTCAAGCTTTCCATCTCTGTAGGTCAAGCTTTCCATCTCTGTAAGTCAATCTTTCCATCTCTGCAATTCAAGCCGTCCGTATCTGTAAGTCAAACTATATGTATCTGTATGTCAAGCGTTCTGTAAACTAGATAAGTATGTCCTCACTGTATGTCAGTCATCCAACACTGTAATTCAAGTCTTCCGTCCCTGTAAGTCAATTCCTCCGCCCGTGTAGTTCAACTCTCCTGTCACTGTAAGTCAACTCCTCCACGCGTGTAATTCAACTCTCCTGTCACTGTAAGTCAACTCCTCCACACGTGTAATTCAACTCTCCAGTCACTGTAAGTCAACTCCTCCCCACGTGTAAGTCCATTCTTCTGTCACTGTAAGTCAACTCCTCCACACGTGAAATTCAACTCTCCAGTCACTATAAGTCAACTCCTCCGCACGTGTAAGTCAACTCTTCTGATATTATCAGTTAAATTTTAAAAAAACGTACATGCACACCGCTTGAAGACAATCATTCTTTACTGCACAGCCAAGTGGAGCTTCAGTTGCGGGAACAATAAAATGATGAGTTGTGTTTGTGTTGAGTTTGTATACTCCAGCTCGGCATAGTATAGACTTAAACCTGATCCCTTTTCGCTGCCAGAAACATGCGTTCAAAACACAATGCCACATAATTTCTACCGTAATTGAAGAGCTCACTGCAACTTAGCCAAATAGAATGTTAAATTTCATCAGTGTATATGTTATAAAACCGATGTATTCATACCCCGACTAGGTGATATTCCCACGATGCACTTCTAGCTACTTGAGGCCTAGTTCATACTTTTATGACTCTCTTCAACGTCCGTCTAACCGCCGCCGAGAACATGTAACATAATTGTTTTGATCTGCCTTTCTTAACTGTGAAAAATGTATGCAAGAAAGATTTATGCATCGTCGAAACTTAAAAATGTCCCTTCATACTGCAATCTCAATGTTTGTGAATGTCCATCATTGACAGTCAGCAATCCCCGCGGTGTGGGGACGCCCATGTTAGACCCCTGACTGATGATGTGGTGTGGAACGCTAAAACTTTAACAAGTATTTGAATAAGCATCCCTAGGGTATCTTGACACACAGTTAAGTTACCTCAAATGTTACATAAGTATTGTATTATATCAGCATTTTGGATTAACTTTGCAGGTGTCAATCATTGCATTCAGCAACAGTGCACACAACGGACAATGTTGGCCTTCGGACTGCGTTATATTTTCCAAGCAAAATTCTCACAAAAGAACGCTCTTGAGGCCTTTTTAACTTTTGTAATGTTTCATTCAAATGTTCTAAATTATATACCAAACTGTGCACACTTGAATGCAGGATGGAATGGGATAAATACATTTGATACGTTTGGATGTAATTGTGTGTAATAGAAATTAGAGTGACACAGTTTTTGTTAACACACAAAAAAGGAACATTTTAGAACACACAAATCTTTATATTGTTGTTAACAATCACCGGAATCATCTCAGGTGTTGGATTGTACTGAAGAATATTCAGAATCGCATGGACATCAGGTCAGGTCAGCTCATCCCGTAACCGGTGAGGTCGTTGGGGACACATGTAGACATCCTCACAACTCCACGCCATCCCTCTCTGTCAGATGCCGCTGCCTGTGACTCTTCTGGTCGGAGACTGGTCCATTCTTTTATGTTGTTCTCCCATCTCTTTTTGGGCCGGCCTCTTCGTCATCTGCCATGCACCTTCCCGTGGAGGATTGTGTTTGCAAGACCACTTGATCTCGATATGTGACCGTACCAAGTGAGTTTCCTTCTTTTGACAGTTGCCAAGAGATCTTCGAAAGGCCCTATTGCTGTTGTAATTCTATCTCGTATTTCCTCGTTTGTAACTCGATCTTTGTACGTGACGTTTAAAAGTTTTCGGAAACATCTCATCTCCAAGGCCTATATCCTTCGTTTAAGATCAGCTGTAACTGTCCATGTCTCACACGCATAGAGGAATATTAACAGGACCAGTGTACGCATTAATCTGATTTTCGTGCTTAGTGCTAACCGTTTATCTTGCCATGGACATCAAAGAAGACAAATTATCCAGCGGGAGACTCAATGTCATATATTCATAAAGTTTAAACATTCTGATCATTAAACTATTTCACATAAATTCAAATCAATAAACCATTTAACAATTTAACTATTTAATATACGAGTATTTTCACACCACACATCAATATGACATATGTTCACATCCTAAAACCATATATAAATACATATATAATTATGTATGATGTTTATGATGATATGTGTACCGACGGATATAAACTTCGCGATAAGAACATCAGTTTGAGGTTTCAATTCTAGAATGAGAGGCTAGGTCGATACTGAGAGGAGTAGGGCATATATGACAACAATCGCTCCGGATCGATGCAGTGACTTTGACTTTGATGTGGCTAGTTGCGAAATGACAACAGCCTCAAAGTACGAGTGGAGATTCAGGCAGTGACTTCGGTTCTGATGTGGCTGTTGAGACCTCTTTAATGTGTGACATAATCGTCACTGACTGTAACTGCTTTCTTGGAAAGGCACTGAAGTGCTAGAAAAATCATTAATAGAGAGCAAACATAGAAGTCTCGAATCTTTCTGATCGTGTATAGATCTGCTGTCCTTTGCATGCTGGGGTATGTGGAGATGAAAGATCCTGACCTCAGAGGCACCCGTAGTGGGGACATTGGCAATGCAGAAATGTAAGATTCTGAAGCTGATCAAGGATTGCATCTTGTCTGGATCTGATCAAGGACTGCTTCATGTATGATGCTGATCAAGGACTGCCTCTTGCCTGAAGCTGAATAATTACTGCTTCTTGTCTGGATCTGATCAAGGACTGCCTCTTGTCTGGATCTGATCAAGGACTGCCTCTTGTCTGGATCTGATCAAGGACTGCCTCTTGTCTGGATCTGATCAGGACTGCCTCTTGTCTGGAGCTGATCAAGGACTGCTTCTTGTCTGGATCTGATCAAAGACTGCCTCTTGTCTGAAGTTGATGAAGGACTGCCTCTTGTCTGGAGCTGATCAAGGACTGCCTCTTGTCTGAAGCTGATCAAAGACTGCCTCTTGTCTGGAGCTGATCAAGGACTGTCTCTTGGATGAGGACACTACTTACGGTCGATGAACCAACACTTCACAGATTGAAACCGTATGCTGGTCCTGCAGAAAAAGGGGCACCTACTAGACAGTGCTAGAGTGTGTACAACCAACCAGCCACAACACCATAAGTGTACACACTTCCTCACTTACTGAGAGGAACTGAGCATCTACGGGTCTGTCCAGAGTGCAATGACGTTCATTCTTAATATAACAGAACGTGTTTTCTAGACCTCTACCCATGGTCAACCCTCAATAGTCACTTAATACAACATCGCTGGCAGAGTACATTGGTACTATTCTCAGCTAGTCTTTCCAACCCAGTAGCACATCAATGCCAACAAATTCACATCTTTCAAAATTGCACGTATCCACATTATTCATTTCTTCTAGCGTCTTCACAGCAAAACAGTCAAACCAGAACTTGAATTGAATTGCAGGATGCAGCCTGTGACATTTGTTAATAATTACATTGTGACGTTTCGCAAAATTTACGGTAACGAATACTCGCATGTGCAACAGACCATGTTTCATGGAAGTGGTATCTCGAAGGTGGGGTGCGTGTCTAATTTATTCAACGTTATCTTTCAATCTTCGAGATCCTCCAAAGTTGGACCACACTAGGGTAAATAAGGTTTCCTAAACGCTACGCCCATTATTACTAATTAAAAAAGAAAGTGCTGCAAAAAATAACGTTACAAAATAGATGTATTATATATTGTATGTCTTCGTCCAGAACATTCAAGTTTCATAATCATAAATGGATTGCGAAGAATCAGCCAGAAGCATAAAAATACATTTTAAAAGAGACATTACAGACTAGACACAAAGGGCATTACAAACCGCTGGAGCCATTCTCAAAGATTAAGTGTCAGAAATATATTAACACAAAAATACGCAGGACTGATTGTATAAGACGAAAGAGCTTTCAGCTGGGATATATTCGAATTGGGGGTACGGAAGAAGGGGTACGGAGAGGTGAATCTTGAATAATATGGTGTGTAGGAC
This sequence comes from Ariolimax columbianus, assembly GCA_036924085.1. Taxonomy (NCBI): domain Eukaryota; kingdom Metazoa; phylum Mollusca; class Gastropoda; order Stylommatophora; family Arionidae; genus Ariolimax; species Ariolimax columbianus. Next base: position 132,993,599 of record JAVGWX010000002.1, read on the forward strand.
AGCTGTGGTTCAATAAACCGAGGTCATACATAGTCTGCGAATGTCTAGGAGAAAAAATATTATTGTCAGTAATGATGCTGTTTGAATACGTTAACGCTTAACGTTTCTTTAACAACTGGTTACAGTGGCTCTTCTTACATCTCAAGGTAGTAGGTTAATGCGAGGCTGCTCAGTAAGCTCACCACTGTGGAGACTGTAGTGTTGTTCGTCAACCTGTTGGCCAGACTATTGTGACAGTCTGTTTCCAGAATCAGGAACAAGAACGTAAGGTGGCGTTTTAATTAGTATGTTTAATGGGAAACCGAACATACTGGTTACACCAAAAACGATGCCTATTACCAGTTGAACCGAAGAGAGCAGGTCGTTGTCTTCAGACTTCGCACTGGCCACAACAGACTGAGGTACCCCCTATTCAACAAATTGAAGATAGGGTGTACCGACGAATGCCCGTGCGGTACTGGTAAAATGACCGTTGAACATCTGCTGCAGAACTGCCCGACATACGAGGATCAGAGAGAGCAGATGTGGCCATTACCAGTGGAACTGCAAGACAAGCTCTATGGCAGTGGCGAGAGCCTCAGGATGACCGCCGCTTTTTTCGAAAAAATAATGGTTACTGTCTGACTGCGTACGCAGAAGAAGAAGAAGAATTAGTATGTTTCACCTGACCCTGATTACTCTTTGATCCAATCCCAGTATAGGGTTACAGGATCATGGCGTCACCACCCCTGTATAGGGTCACAGGATCATAGCGTCACCACCCCAATATAGAGTCACAGGATCACGGCGTCACCACCCCAGTATAGGGTCAGAGAATCATGGCGTCACAATCCTAGTATAGGGTCACAGGATCATGGCGTCACCACCCCAGTTTAGTGTCAAAGCGTCACCACCCAGTACATGGTTACATGATCACGGACTCACCATCCCAACATAGAATCACGGCGTCACCACCCCAGTGCAGAATCACGGCGTCACCACCCCAGTGCAGAATCACTGCGTCACCACTCTAGCATAAAATCATAGCGTCACGACCCCAGTATATGGTCACGCGTCACCATTTCAGGATTGAATCATGGCGTCACCACCCCAGTATAGAATCATGGCGTCACTCCCCCAGAACAGAGTCACGCGTCATCACCCCAGTATTAGAATCACGCGTCACCACCTCAGTATAGAATCATGGCGTCACCACCCCAGTATAGAGCCAAGCGTCACCGCCCAGTATAGAGTCATGGCGTCATCATTATAGTTGGTCGATTCACGCGAAGTTTGTGTTAAAACACTAACAAGATCCTGAAGCTGTGGTTTCTGTGGCACTAGTTAGCATGATGAGGTTGCCTGCCCCATGTTCAATTCGACTTAATCAACTGTATTTTACAACTGAATGTTATGGTTCGGTGGTCCTATAGTTCTATAGGAGATTCCGTGGCGAAGTGGTTAAGCCGTCGGCCTCGTGATCAGGTGGAATAGGTTCGACTCTGGACTCCGCCGTCTTTTTCATGGGTGCTTGAGTTCCCTGCATCTCGTAGTCCCCCACTAGTCGTCTTGTCCTTGACTTGCCACTGGGGTCGGGCGGCTCGAGACGAGAGAGTGAGGATACAAAGTAGCTCGCTTAAAAGGGACCAGCTGTAGTGTACAATAGAACAAGCTCGCTGTAAAAGGGGCCAGTTGTAGTGTATACTAGAACAAGCTCGCTGTAAAAGGGCCAGCTGTAGTGTACACTAGAACAGGCTCGCTGTAAAAGGGCCAGCTGTAGTGTACACTAAAACAAGCTCGCTGTAAAAGGGCCAGCTGTAGTGTACACTAGAACAAGCTCGCTGTAAAGGGGCCAGTTGTCGTGTATACTAGAACAAGCTCGCTGTAAAGGGGACAGCTGAAGTGTATACTAGAACAAGCTCGCTGTAAAGGGGCCAGCTGTAGTTATACTGGCTCGATGTAAATCGGCCAGCTGTAGTGTATTCAGGCTCTATGTAAAGGGACCACCTGTAGTGGGACTCTATGCTATTCTTGGAGCTGAAAGGAACATCAACCACAAACTTTTACGCTCCATGGAATCGAAAGCAAAGATTAAAGTGAAACCACGTGAAATCACGTATATTTGCAAACCCTACTTGTGTATAAGTAATATTTGAGCAAAACATAGATCAAGATAATACAGAAGCAGACCAACCCGTCGGAGCTGATACATTAGAGATGTTAACCCACAAAGATTTAGCTTATATGAGGAAAGGTCAGGTCCATGTCTAGCTGCATTCAATCATCAAAAGCTGACTAGCCCATTTCTTCATCAAATACACGCCAAGCTATTCTGTCCTGTGACATCTGTTCCAGCTCTGTCCAGATCTTCCGCGTTTCTTTTACTCTTATGTTTGCTTCGAGTGCTGTTCTCCTTGCGTCTGACACTGCTTCTCTTCCCTTTGAGGATTCCAGAACAGAAACTGTTTAGTACTGCTATCAACTGGTTTCCCAAAATGTGATTTTCTCCACCTGCGCCTTTTTCTGACGTCATATTCCATTGATATCTTTATGGGTTTTTTTCAGCAGTTAAACATTAGTCGTTTTATCCTACAATTTCAATCTCTCTATTCAACGCAGACATCCATTTATAAAAGTCTGTACCTATTTCGAGTTTGTTTTTGTTGATGTGAATGTTTCAAGGACAAACAAAATAACAGACTTTGTATTGTAGATGAATATTTGTGATATTGGGTTGGACTTAATTGTGATGTCCATAAATTCTTTACATTTGACTTATAATTTTAACACAATATACTACATATTTACAGCAAGGTTAATTGGTGTGATCTGCTACTGAGTCAGTATTATCATAAGATGCAAACACTCTAACCCCTTTGCCATGTAGCGGTACATCTATTTACAAGAAATGTTAAATACAAGTACCGTTTAACCGTTGTTAGATGTCCAAAGACGACATTTTTTTGCTTAATTGATTTAAAATAATTAGTAACTCGATATAACTAACACGCCAGTAAGTTACATCTATGATAGTCCAACATGGCACACGACAACATTATCTATGGAAAAAAGGTTAGGCTCTTCAACGCCGGTGTCAAGTTGGTCCGTAGATATGGCTCGACTACATGCCGTTTAAATAAGTCTAACCGATCCAGACTGCAGACTTTCATTAACAGATCAGACTTTCATTAAGAGATCAGACTTTCATTAACGGGTCAGACTGTCATTAACAGATCAGACTTTCATTAACAGATCAGACTTTCATTAACAGATCAGACTTTCATTAATGGATCAGACTTTCATTAACAGATCAGACTTTCACTAACAGATCAGAAGTTCATTAACAGATCAGACTTTCATTAACAGATCAGACTTTCATTAACAGATCAGACTTTCATTAACAGATCAGACTTTCATTAACAGATCAGAATTTCATTAACAGATCAGACTTTCATTAACAGATCAGACTTTCATTAAATGACGACTCGTAAACTTTGCATTGGATGGTCAGATGAAATGGCTAACGCGGATCTGTTGTAACCACACGACAGATGCCAATGAAGTTGGAAATATATGGGAGGGAAAGTAGAGACGACTGGATCAGACCCTGCGAATAGAGTGTAACCATCTTGGATTTGAATTGCAAAATGGGCAGACCAAAGAACAGACAAAGAACAACGCAAGAGACAACTAGGGCTGCTGGAGTTTATGGGATGAACACAAGAAGATGGCCCAAACTAGAAATATCATAAGAGCATACATTGAAGCTCTATATTTAAAATAGAGCATGATGAATTTTTTCCCATTTTCTTCGCTGTCAGAGGTATACCTCGTTTTGGTGAGGTACATTTCATTCCAACCACTCAGTCTATTTGGTTATATCAGGGAGTATTAACCTTCCCGAGTGTGTGGGATAAATTCTAAGCTTAGGTCTGATGGAGAACTGAATTAGTTAGTAGATATAGCTAACTTTCTGTCATAGTTGCCCCGTATTTGTCATATATTGAATGTAGAGATGTCCGAAATCCTCCAGTCAAAGAGTTTCTTCTTCTTCTTCTTGTGCGTTCGTTCTTAATCTCCCGCTACCAAGCCCTGAACAGGGCTTTGCAAGTAGCAGGATGTAGTTCAGAGAACGAAATTCGTTGTGTCGTTAGTTTACAGTTTCACTGCGATATTTTCACCTTTCGGCCCGACACATGTTTCTTCTGCAGCAGTCAGAGATCTAATCTCGTTGAATGCTTTGTGGTCATTCCTCTGCCCCTGGAGTTCCTATATTTTGTTGCATGTGTCTATTATGTACTGTTTCCTATCTTGTCTAATCTTTCTCATGTGCGTTTTCTGTATTTGTCTGTGTTTCGTTCTGTTCCTTTCTGTCTCAGTGTCCTTCTTGCCTCTACGAGTCCGGTGTCTCCTCCGTAATATAGTTATGTTTCTTATCACTTTCTTAGAAATAATGTCCTGAACTGTTGAGATGTGTGCTTCCCTGACTTGCGACACCAATTCTTCGGTAGACATGTTCTCTTGCATTGCCATTTGTGCCTCAAACTTGTTTTGTATTTCGACGTTATATTCATGTGGTATTGCTTGCATATCGAGACGTATTGGTCGTGCACCTGCGTTCACATTTCATAGTCTTATCGTAAATACAGCAACCAACAATTCATGGTCCGTGTTACAGTCCTGTCGTGGAAGCGTGTTTGTTGACAGCACAAAACGATCGGGGGGAAAAACTGCAGAGAGATGTACAAAGACACAATAAAAAAACGCATACATGCCAACAAACAATGAAGAGAATAAGCCAGAACCCATATTGATCGAAGTTCGAGCATCGATTAAAGCGCTGAAAAAAAAAGAGAAATCTCCAGGCTGCGATAATATACCCGCTCCTCTTATACAAGCGGAGGAGAAGCAAGCATCCGCATATACAATGCAGTCTGTAATAAAATCTGGCGCAACACAGAATGGCCCAAAGCATGGAAACGATCTGTGTACATCTCAATACCAAAGAAGGAGTCTAAAGTTATGTACAAATATCGTCTGTCATTATGAAAAGAATAGAAAGAAAGCTGGACTATGAAATACATGAAACGAAAGCAGAGTTCAGGCCAGGAAGAGGCACGAGAGACCGCATCTTCAACATGAGAAACATCATCGATAAAAGCAGAGAATTCAATACGGAAGTGTATGCCTGTTTTGTAGATTGCATCTATGCCTTTGACTGTATAAAACATCTGCAAATGTATAACATTACGAAAGGAATAGTCTTCCCAACACATCTGGTCAACTAATAGAAACCCTCTACAGGGGGCATCAATCAGCCGTCAGAATACATGGCGAAACACAGTCCTGGAAATCCCGGGGGCAAAGAAAGAAACAAACAAATCCATCCGGCAAGACCTGAATATAGAAGAGAATTGGCTCATAAATAATGTAATGACCCGAAAACTTAGGTTTTTTTGGACATGTTCAGCGACACAAAGTACTGAAAAGCGTGGTTATGTAGGGTATGGACACTGGAAAGCGAGGCAGGGACCGACCGAGAAGACGATGGACTCCGGACATCAAGGAGACGCTGGATTTGACCTTGGAGCAGGCCGGAAGACTGGCAAAAGCCTGTTTCCCACAAACAAGCTGTTACGAAAGTGACGTTCTGCAAAAGACATGCTACATAATTATGATGCTGACTACGATATAAAAATCTGATATGGTCAGTCATCAGAACCAGTCAGGAAATAGATCTGAGAAGAGGGACGGCGTGGGCTAGTGGTTAAGTGACACGGCTCACAACCAAAAGGGGCTGGGTTCGATCCCCATCACATCACGGGCCGTTACCCCGGGGAAGCAGACCCTTACATAAAATGCTTGCTGAAGTCGGATGCACTGGGCCGAAAGGCGCAAATAAAAACCACAGTGCAAAGCACACCGTCTTGGGGATTAGAGAAATGAGGCGAACGCAAATAACAACAAAATCTGAGAAGATTTCAGAATAAATAGACGAGAAACATACAGAGCGAGAGAGAAGCGCTGACACTATATAGTGTAAAACGGTGAATCCTGATGAAAACAGCAGAGTTATTGAAACTGCCATGATATTAATGCAAATGAAGTAGAAACAGAGAGAAGCCTTCATACATTACATAATCTTAGATGCTGATTCAATATCATTGTTATCATCCCTAATGAAAGCTTATTGGTGGTAGCGTAGGTTTCGTTTATGTTTTCGTTTTAGCGCGGTATCTTATATTTTAAGAACATTTTATTTTAGTCCACATTGTCGGCGCACCTCCACTATCTTAATTCAACAATCTGCAGCAAATAGAGTTTTCGATACGGTTTCAGAATGGATGGCCAACAAACAGTGAATGACAAATTGCTGAAACAACCCGTGAAGATCTCATAACAATCTAGTGAAGTAAGCTTGAGGCATTTAGTTTTCGGGAAGCAGAGTGTAGCTACATCATGAGTGACACGAATTTTGAGAGAGATTACCTATTAGTCGCCCGAAAACAGTTCGTTACCAGGTAGATTGAGAAAGATTTAGCAGAAGAATCTTAATTTATTGACCGAAAGTTTAATACCTGTGAAAAAGTTAGCGTGGGGCTCAGATCTATGCAAATGCACGTACTCCGCGATAGGAGACGGTTATTTATTGATTTACATGCTGGGAATAAGCAGAACTGAAAGGTTAGTTTTATTCCAGATGTGGAACTTTTGTATCTGTGAAACCATTAATTTGACGTGAACTTTAAATAAACGTATCTGTGTGCTACGTTCTGTCTTTACTACAGTCTTATCTCGAGTACATGTGTACTATATGTAGTTCAGCAAAGTGATAACATTTGTACATATTTTAATCAACTTGATCTCCGTAACAAGGGCCAGTGGTTACAGGACAAAGAACAGTAGAATAGGTCTATGTAGATTAGTCTATTAATATTTAAAATCAATTTGGTCTCAGTGATCTAGATAGCTTAAAGAAGTAATTGAACTCTCATACAACAGATGTACGGTATATTCTTCGGCCCATTGCCCTTCGTTCTAATTCCACAAATATGTTCCTTATCCCTTTTATCTCGAACTCGAGCACTCTTCTGAGTGTGTCTTTGTTCAGTTGTCGTCTATTTCTCCTACCATATAGATTCAAGAGCAGATATAGTTTACTTAATGCCAGTTCTTTTTCAAAACTTCAGTTTCCAGTTTCAATGATTTTTATCTTGTTCTTACTAATATATCTACATTGGTGATATCATTTCAATCCTGTTATTCCGATCAACCGCCCATGTATTAATGTATGAGTAAATCCTTTACAGTTTTGTTTTTGATGGTCGTCGATGTTTGCATTAGATTTTTTTTTTATTGAAGTTGTTGGTTTTAATTTTTGATGTGGATGGATTTGAATTCTATAAGTTCTTTGCGACAAGTATAATTTGACATGGAGAACTGACAAAAAAAAACGGCGCATGTTTGCTCTAACTGAATACACCTTTGGAATGTTCGTCCATGTAAAAGATTACGGATTCGATTTTTTGTTATTATTGGCTACGTTATAGGCGGCTTGCATGATATTTGTGTTATATTGCTGGATAGGAAATTTTATGAATAAATTAAAAAGGTATAGTTTGTCTGGCGAGCGGGTAGTCGAAATATACAAATACAGGTCTGTTAATTGGAGGTACAGATGAATCAATGCTGCAGTGAGACTTAGTCAAAAGTTGATAAAAACACAAGTATAACTATAAACAATCATTGAGAAGGCTGCCACAGAATATAAATCTGCCGATGGTCATTTGCTTGAAAACTGTTTGTTCTGATTCGTTAAGTGTTTTAATTTGTGTTTAACCTTGTCCCTGGCGAAATCCTTGTGGTTGTATCAGTTCAGTATCGCTGAGTTTCTGTCCCACTCGTTATTAGGCTATTATCGAGAATTAATTGAACAAACGGGTTCAAATCCTGGTACGGTTTAAACGTTTTTATTTCTATAAAGAGTGCAGTTTATAAAAGTCTGTTCGACGACTTCCAGAACATGCGGCCTTTAATCTTAGGACTATATTACGTTCCTGTTTCTCTTCCAGCACCGGTATCTGAACAACACCTAACCATATTTATAATCATCCTTCCAAGTACAACTAGAATGATTCCGTTAGTCCAAGTTCACAAAGCATACTTCCAAGAACGTACAACTAGAATGATTCCATTAGTCCAAGTTCACAAAGCATACTTCCAAAAACGTACAACTAGAATGATTCCATTAGTCCAAGTTTTCCAAGCAAACTTCCAAGAACGTACAACTAGAATGATTCAGTTAGTCCAAGTTCTCCAAGCAAACTTCCAAGAACGTACAACCAGAATGATTCCGTTAGTCCAAGTTCACAAAGCCTTCCGTGCTATACTCGGGATGGAATGAAATGGGCCATCGTAACCTTCAACATATGTTTCTGTTTTTAAGAATCGACGTCACTTCACTTCGGGCATACCCATAGGTGCTCAGTCTCTCTCATTAAATGGCGAACGGTATGGATGATGATGGTCCCTGTAGCTCGCTGGTTATACCCTCTCCTGCGTCGTCCTCTCATGCGCTCCACTCCGCTCGAACCTCGTTTAATGTTGAAACTTTGCAGTCTGTGGATTGCTGCTTCATCTATTGCAGTGTCCTCATCCAGCAGGCTGTCATTGATTGATTTCTTCTTCTTCTTCTTCGTACGCAGTCAGAAAGTAACAATTATTTTTTCGAAAAAAGCGGCGGTTATCCTGAGGCTGCCATAGAGCTTGTCTTGCAGTTCCACTGGTGATGGCCACATCTGCTCTCTCTGATACTCGTATGTCGGACAGTTCTGCAGCAGATGTTCAGCGGTCATTTTACCGGTACCGCACGGGCATTCGTCGGTACCACCTATCTTTAATTTGTTGAATAGGTGGTACCTCAGTCTATTGTGGCCAGTGCGAAGTCTGAAGACAACGACCTGCTCTCTTCTGTTCAACTGGTAATAGGCATCGTTCTTGGTGTAAAGAGTATGTTCGGTTTCCCATTTGGTCATGTATCTGGCTTTGATAAGCCGTTTTGACTCTTCGTACGTCATACTAGTATCTGTTTGTGGTAGTCTTGCACCTTCTTTTGCCAGTCTGTCTGCCATCTCGTTGCCTTGGATGTTGCAGTGTGATGGGACCCACTGTACCACTACCCTTTTTGTGCGGACTGCTGGCACAGTTTGCAGAGTGCTGCTCTTAAGTAATTAAGCTCAGTGTTTTTCTGGCTTTTTAGCGCTGTGACTACTGCGAGAGCATCTGTAAGCAGGACTATATGTCTTTCATTTTCTTTGTGTGTCACCATTTCTTCCACTGCCGCCCTCAACGCCTCTGCCTCCGCTCTGAAATTGCTTGTGTACTTACCAGTAGCGAATGACAGTGTTATTTTTCTGCCATTTGGTAGGTTCAGGAATGCTCCTGCCCCTCCGTTCTGTGTACTGTTTGTTACAGAACCGTCGGTGTATGCATGGGTCCAGTCCATGCTTGAGTAGTTTTTCGATATAAAGCTTAGGGTAGTATCTCTCCTTTCCTTTTCAGTCTGGCAGTTTTTGTTTCCAATACCTGGTATATTTTCTACCACCTCTGGAAATATATCCTGCCTCCAGGTAGGTTTTCGTACAGTAGTGATGGGTTTTGGTGTTGTTAGTGCGTTTATGGGATCTTCGTGCATCTTTGCTTTGGCTATTTCTGCAAAGTTTATCCGCTTTAGTTTCCCATTTCCCTAATTGTTTAGTCTCTGGTGCATTGGATGGTCAGTCAGTCTTCGGAGTTTCTCTGACTGCAGCTGGGCTCTGCAGTCTCTTCTGTCGGTCATGGATCGCAGTTTTGTAATCTTTTCAAGTTCTACAATTGGCGTTGACTTCATGCCTCCTGTTATAACTCTCATGTCTTGGTTTTGAAGTTTGCTAACATTATCGAAGTTCGCCTTTGCTGCTGTTGTCCATGCCGCAATGCCATACTCGAGAACTGGTCTCACTCTTCCAGTGTACAGTTTCTTTAGTATGCTTTCGTCTGCTCCCCAGCTTGTGCCAGCAAGTTTCCTCGTGATTGCCATTCTTTCTCTGGCTCTCATTCGGTTTCTCTCGATCTGACTTTTCCATGTGATGCGCCGATCAAATGTGACTCCCAGATAGTTTGGGTTGTCGTTTGGCTGCAGGAATTTGCCATTTAAACTTAATTTGGTATTTTGGGGTTTGATTGAAAGCGAGAATATTGTGCATGTGGTTTTCTCCTCGTTTATTTTGACCAGCCATGAGTTTGCCCACTCTTCCAGCGATGTTAGGGCCTGCTGCATCTGATTTGTTGCTAAGGTGAGATTCTTTTCAGAGGTCCACATAGCCAGATCGTCTGCAAACATTGAGCTATGGACTCTTCTTGGTATATTCTCTATAATGTCGTTTATATACACCAGGAAGAGTGTGGGTTACAGTACTCCCCCTTAGGGTACTCCCTGCTCAAGTCTCACCTTTTTGCTTCTCTGCCCTTTTACTTGGACTCTGGCCATTCTGTTTTTGAGGTAGTGGTTGCTCCACTTGTACATTTTCCCACAAACATCACTTCTTCTTAGCTTGACTCTAAGTCCATTTTTCCAGACTTTGACAAATGCCTTTTCCAGGTCCACCCATACCGCTACAGTGTGTTTCTGTGCCTGGTAGGCATCTTCTATTTCATGGGCTATGAGGATGACCTGGTCCTCAGTGGATCTGTGCTGTCTAAAGCCGGCCTGCTGTGGAATTAGTATTCGTTTTTCTTCCAGATGCCTAATCAGTCTGGTGTTTATCATACGTTCCATCAGCTTGCCGACACAGCTCAGTAGGCTGATAGGCCTGTATCCATTTGGATCTGTTTTGTCTTTTCCTGTTTTTGGTACTGGTACAAGTACTGCGTCTTTCCATGCCTGGGGTACAATTCCCCTTTTCCAGCTTTGGTTCAGGACCGATAGCAGTTTCCTCTTCGCTGTTTGGCCCAGCCCCATCAGCATTTCGTTTGTTATCCCGTCTTTTCAGGGAGATTTCCTTTTCTTTAATGTTCTCATAGCCTCTTCCATTTCGCTCATTGTTAATTTGGCCATCTTGTGCTCTTCAGGTGCCGTATTGATGTTGTTGTGCCCCTTTAGCTCTTCGCTAATGTCTGTATGCTTATCTGCAGGGACCTCGATGTGGTTTGCTCTGGCATAGTGATCGACAAAAGCGTTTGCGGCTTTCTTACCGATGAGCAAGTTTTCGCCCTGCTTGATGGTAATTTGTTTGTTTGACGGGGTTTCGTCGTTCATGGCTCTGACTAGCTTCCATAGCTTGTTCCCTTCTTTGTCCAGGTTGAGGCGTTCCGTTTTGTTTTTCCAGCTCTCCCTTGCTGTTTGGTTAAGAGTGTATTTGTATTTCGCAGTGGCGGCTTTGAGGGCGATGTTTGCCTCCATAGATTGTTCTCGCTCTGCCATGTTCCTAGCATTTGTTACTGCATCTTCCGCTTTCTGCAACATCATTCCAATAGGGCTTATATTTTTTGCTAGCTCCTCTTGGGATGGTTTCAGTGGCGGATTGCATTATTGCCTTGCTTAGGCTTTCCACCATGGGCTTTATTTTGTTGTTTCGTGTGTTGATGGTTTCCCACAGCCCATCTGTCAGGATTGCAAATCTGTCCCAGTCGGCTCGTTTGTAATTCCAACGTGGGAGCGGTTGTATTTCCTGTGGGCCTACTTCCATATCAGATTGATTTCAAAATGTCACTTCTATCCCTTACTAATGTGCCCATGATTGGACCTTGTGAAGTCATGATGTCAGCTCTTTCATTGTAGATCCATGTCAACGGCTAGAGGTTTTTAAGCTTCAAAAGCTGCTATCCACTCGTACTTAAGCCATCCCTTCCGTTATTTCTGGAGTACTTTCTCCAACATCACTATGAATAACCATTGCTACAGAAAACAGCACTGCCAGTGTACATTTCTAAACTAGCTGTAAGCAGCCACGATGTAATGACGTCGTCACACTCCACTTACAGCGGCCAGATGTAATGAGTACATGTGAATGAACTTCGACGCACGGTTGCACAGAGGAACTGGAGTAGTAGAGGTCAGTAAAAATATAAACATCGTGAAGCTGAGACACATAGCCCACGATTACAATGTGTGCCAGTGGTGTTATATTATACATATGTTAGTATGGGGGTACATGAAAGGCTATGTATGATCCACGAATAGTTATATAGGCGTACATGAAGGGACATGCATTGTCCACTTATAGTTCTACGTGGGTCCATGAAGGGACATGCAGCGCGATGCGTGGTCCACTAATAGTTCTATTTGGGTATATGAAGGGACATGCGTGGTCCACTAATAGTTCTATGTGGGTACATGAAGGGACATGCATGGTCCACTAATAGATTTATGTGGGTACATGAACGGACATGAAGCACCATGCGTGGTCCACTAATAGTTCTATGTGGGTACATGAAGGGACATGCGTGGTCCACTAATAGTTCTATGTGGGTACATGAAGGGACATGCATGGTCCACTAATAGATTTATGTGGGTACATGAACGGACATGAAGCACCATGCGTGGTCCACTAATAGTTCTATGTGGGTACATGAAGGGACATGCATGGTCCACTAATAGTTCTATGTTAGTACATGAAGCGCCATGCGTGGTCCACCAATAGTCCTACGTGGGTACATGAAGGGACATGCATGGTCCACTAATAGTTCTATGTTGGTACATGAAGGGACATGAATGGTCCACTAATAGTTCTATGTGGGTACATGAAGGGCCATGCGTGGTCTACTAATAGTTCTATGCGGATATATGAAGGGACATGAAGCGCCATGCGTGGTCCACTAATAGTTCTATGTTGGTACATGAAGGGCCATGCGTGGTCTACTAATAGTTCTATGCGGATATATGAAGGGACATGAAGCGCCATGCGTGGTCCACTAATAGTTCTATGTGGGTATATGAAGGGACATGCGTGGTCCACTAATAGTCCTATGTAGGCACACGAATAGCCACGCATGTGTGCTCCACTAACAGTTCTATGTTGATACATGAAGGGACATGCATGGTCCACTAATAGTTTTATGTTGATACACGAAGGGACACACAGTGGTCCACTAATAGTTCTATGGTAATACATGTCAGTTATACATGATCTGATAAAAATCATATTTGGTCCACGAAGTCCTTTATGGACCGCGAAAAGTCATATGTGGTCTGAGAAGAGTCCTTTAGAGTCCCTGAAAATTTCTTTTGAGTCCGAGAAGAGTCATCTGTGTTCTGAAAAGAGTCAAATGGGGCCCGTAAAGTGTTATGCAGGAGTCTGGGAAAAATATTGTGTAAAATATTGTGTGGCTCCACCAATAGTCATATAGGGTAAGAGAACAGTGCTTTTTGGGTCAACACATAGTTTTGTGTGACTCCTTGAAAAATCATATGGAGTCCTCGAACAGTTCTGTGTGCGTCTGCAAGCAGTCATTTAGGGTACTCAAACATTCATATCAATCCATCCGTGAACAGCCAATAGGATCCACTAATAGGCAAATCAATTAGCAAAGAAACATATGTGGTCCGCAAGCAGTCAAATAGGATCTGCGTAGTCATATTTGGTCCACGATCAGTTATTTGAGACTCACGAACAGTCTCATGACGTTCATGTCTAAATGATTGTTGCTGTTTACCTTCTTCTCTGTGCTTAACCGAAAAGAAAGCAAAGATAGCACTCTGTAACCCACCAGACGCGTCATAAGAAGCTATGAATGCAGGTTGGGATCATCGTATACTGAGAACTACGGGTAAAGACAATATCTGCATGTCGTGCAGGAGCAAGAGCGGTGAAATCAAGCCATTTCTATTAAATTCTTTGTTAAACTTCAAATAATAAATATTAACCATTCTTGCATTGCTAAAACGTTTGTTAAGTTTTTTATTTGCATTTACCATTTCCATACTGTTTAAACGTTTGGTAAGTTTTTCATTTGCATTTACCATTTCCATAATGTTTAAACGTTTGGTAAGTTGTTCGTGAATTATTATCCTATTATCTTCTGTTATGTTGTTATATTATAGGTAACCTAGCATATGAGAAATGTGGGCGTAAGTACGATTATTTCACAGTGTCTAAAAGAGAGAGTATAGACGTTATTGCAAGTTATCGTTGTAGTCTGGGGGTTAGAAATCTGGGGCACGTTAAGAACGGCAGACCTATGCGGTTGTGGGAAAGATAATGTTCCGTGGAGTGATTGAGGAATGTCTGCGGGTGAATAAAAATTATTTGCCGCTCAAAAAGTGAAGGTTGGAATGTTTGCACAAATTTCCTAGCATAAGGGGAAAGTGATATATTTTTTCAATTGGATGGCTCTGAGCCAAGAACAATAAAAACAACAACGAAAACGTTGCATACTTCCATAAATGGGTGCCAGCGTAGGATAGAGAAGTTGGAATGGTATGATAAGATCATTAATTTGGAACTGTTAAAAAAAGCCAAATATATGTCAGTGAAACGTGACATGAAAAGAAGGCGCTGGTAGATCACACATTACAGAAACCCCGTTGATAGTTTTTCAAACAAGTCTCTAGTCTTGAAATATCATGGCAAGATAAGTAAAGGCAGCACACACACACCCGAACAAGAAAGTTCGATACAAGCATAAAGGAAATAAGAACATGTGCTTTTAAGGGAGCTAAAAGATTTGGATTGATTAATTGATTGTTATATTACTCGTATAGATCCCGTCTCTAACAGGAGAAGAAAGAGTAAGTCTAATGCAGCATACTATACGTATAGCAAATGACGACTGACTAAAAGTGTTCATGGCGCTGGCAACACGGGTTGACAAAAACCATCGCTTAAAGAATTGCGCGCATTCGGACAGGTTTCCTATATAGATACCGACAACCTCTCAACTGGAAATGAGAAGATTATGACGATGGACGATTTATCAAATGAAGAAAGTGGTGCAGATTAGTAAGTTTGGGATGTTCGAAGGAAAGTCAGTATTTGGGTCACAAACTGATATGGCAAAGCTGAAAAATGTATTCGGTAGTTTCCAAAGGTGTCGTTAGGGGGTGGCAACGTCTAGCGTTGTGATGACATTATATAGAAGACACCAGGTGTCGCATGGAAGTACACACGAGAAATAAATGGTCGTCCTCTCTTACAGACTGTACAATCAAAGAACAACGTGCTGTTGGGTATTATTTATTTCGAACAAAAGAACTTTCTATAGAGGATGTTACAAAGGAAACGACTCATATTTGCGTTGACATGTGTTTGTCGCTTAAAGCAGTGAATAACTGGGTCGATACATTTCCTCAGGAACGCTAACAAACTGCAAATGAAGCCAGACCCAGTCGTCCTGTTCAGATGGTTTGAGATGCATCTGCGTGGCAGGTGGGGGAGATGATTCAAGAAAACAGCTAATATGTGATTAAGGATAGACTCTGCAGCAACTGCAATGTGGGTGTTGACATGGTTTAACCCACATGATAATGGATGATCGATTGCATTTCTGGGAAGTCTGCTTAAGGTGGGTCCGCAGACAAGTGACCGACGAACACAAAATCTGAATGGTTGTACAGGAATATTAGTAAAGTAAACTACAACATTATCCAATGTTGATCCAGACGAGCAAAGAAGATACCCACTGCAACGTTACAAGCATGTCGTAAAAGGAGGGTAAAGAGGGTTGTGAATGGAACTAGCAATCTCATCATAGAAAACAAACAGTTATGTAAAGCACCCCTGCAATAACACACGATAGTGATATGGTGGACTCACGCTTCGCAAGGACGCAAAGGATATAATGCGCAGTAGGCTATGGGAGTAAGATGGTTAGAGTGGGTGGCTTTTTATATAAAGGGTACGGGTTCATGGCCAGGTGACTGCAAGTTCCAGTCCAGTCGATAGTAACATATTCTGGTATGACTCATCTGCCGCACCGGGACAGAAAGTAAACGGAACAAACACAGAACAAAAAGAGAACGCCTAACAAGTCACACAATAAGCTACAACAGACGGTATACAATACCCAAGGTGGTAACCATATTAGCCAGAGAGAATGTGTGAATCACGGTATGAGCTTAGGACATTGTAAGCCAAGCAAGACATTTACATACAGATAAAATAGAGCATACGTGTAAGGCGGAGAAACAATTGAAAGGTTGCTTGAGAGAAAATAGCAGCAAAGATGGCGCCATAACTGGCTGAGTCTACATTGCTCTTCTGTTTTAGTTTATTATAGATGCAGCCAAACATAGATGTGCTAGGAATTCCCACTAGTCGACGACTTACACTTGTGTTCACGGAAACGTGTTGTTGTTTTCCATTTCGACTGGTTAATTCGTTCGTTTTGCGTGTTTTCTTCCGTCCGATTAGCCATGAATAGACATCGGCTATATTAATAGCACTTCCCTTAAACATGTGTCATATTTCACGGTCTAGTTCACCCGGCTGAACATCACGGGATTAGCACCCTTCGCCCTTGCTGAAGACGGTGTCAGTTTTTTTTTTGTATGAAATTTAGACCAAACTATAATGAACTGCCACCTGGAGAGACATGGGCTCTGTCAGATGTGTAGCGGCTCAAGACGCACCGTTGTTGTATGACGGGAGCTAGTACTACAAACTGCAATAACGGGGCCTCAAAGACCTTCTAGGTTATGGGACTGATGATGATGATGCTTGAGAGAGTTAGAGAAGGACAGGCATATGATAAGAATAAGTCAGCCCATGTCAGAGAAAATGAGTCAGCCCATGTGACAGATAATAAGACATTGTCCGACAGCATTTTAAGTCAGCAAATGTGACAGAAAATAAGACATTGTCCGACAGCATTTTAAGTCAGCACGTGTGACAGAAAATAAGACATTGTCCGACAGCATTTTAAGTCAGCCCATAGGACAGGGACGGAAAAATAAGTCAGTCAATGTCATAGAAAATAAGTCAGCCCTGTCACCAAAAACAAGTCAGCCCCTGTCATAAAAAATAAGTCAGCCCCTGTCACAAAAAAATAAGTCAGTCCATGTCACAAAAAATAAGACAGCCGCTGTCACAAAAAAATAAGTCAGCCCCTGTCACAAAAAATAAGTCAACCCCCGTCACAAAAAATAAGTCAGCCCCTGTCACAAAAAATAAGTCAACCCCCGTCACAAAAAATAAGTCAGTCCCTGTCACAAAAAATAAGTCAACCCCCGTCACAAAAAATAAGTCAGCCCCTGTCACAAAAAATAAGTCAGCCTCTGTCACAAAAAATAAGTCAGCCTCTGTCACAAAAAATAAGTCAGCCTCTGTCACAAAAAATAAGTCAGCCTCTGTGACATTAAACAAGACATAGTCCGACAGCTTATTGAGCAAAACAAGACTACCTGTTACTTGCTATCAACCCTCACACCTCCCTGTCTGTCTCCTTTCTCTCATCACAAATAGCTTGTATCTCGTAAATAAAGTGTCTGCCTCTGCACATTTCGTCAGAGTTGTACTCAGGTAGTAATGAATAAGCCACCGTAACCTTCTAGCATATCGTGAAAGGCGACAGAGGAAGGTTGTGTGTGAAGCGAGCGGCCCCGTCCATTAAAACTATTTTTACTGAATCCACTACTTGCAAACTCCCAGATACAAGCTTTATGATAACATAATTCGTAGTCTGAATGCAGACTAACTACATTATTTGTCTCTCGTTGCAACGAGATTGTGTTGCATTTCCAGTCTTCACGCGCTCCAGTCAACCAGCTGTAAATGGGTACTTGACCTACTGTGTTTTGAAAGGTAAGACAAAGATAAAAAGAATTCGTTCTCATACTTCAGTAAAAAAGATGGCACCAATTACTTGAAGTCTCTTACACTTTGTTCCCGACGGCAACAGCTACTATGGGATTACTTTCACCTTTCATATTATTTCAGCACAGAACAAAAAACATCCATTTTGTTATTTCCGCGTCGACCACATCGCTCCAACTAATATTCGATGTTGAAGTCATAATTTTAGCAGTACTTTTAAATCTTTCCATGATTACCTTTGACCCTTCTTCAATTCTCTTGTGGGTTTCAGCCGATGGGATGTCTGTTTATAGTGTTAGAATTTTTTCCCAAGGGGATATCATGTTCCCTTGTACACAAAGCCTCAAGCTGTTTTGACGGTTGAGGTCTGCCTATTCGCCACCAGCCGATGTATGTTACTGGGAACGATCTTCGCAGACCCCGTTATCAGATGCACGACAAAAAGAAAAACAATTTAAAAATCGGACACACAGGTTTTTACTCGCGTGGGAAGGACAGGAATACAGTAGATATTGTTCTCTATAATGTATTAACACCACGAGAGGCGATGAGTAGCAGCATGGCCCGCTATAGTCTACCTCATCATGCACGAGAAGAAGACTTGGCAAGTATCTTTTGAGGACCTATGCTCCGCAGGGTGTTAAAAAGGTTTTGATTTCGGTTTTATCAATGTATAAGATAGGTCAGTTAATCCAGGTCTTATAGCTATTTAAATAAAATCCACAGGATTCCATTTCCATCATAGGCAGTAGTTTCTCTCATAAGATCCACAGGATTCCATTTCCATCAAAGCCATTAGTTTCTCTCATGTCAATAAATTGCCAGCAAAAAAAAAAAACATGATATAAGACTGCTCTAAATTTTGCACAATATGTTTATCTAGTCTGCCCATGAGTTGTTTGGTCTGAAGTCTGCTTGTCATCTATTAACTTGGTACTTATAACTTTATTAACTGTTCTAATAATAACTCTATTGAACATATTTCTAGGTACTAGAAGAGCAGATTATTCTTCTCTAATTTTTTGCATTCTCGTAGACCGTTTTACTTTGGTAGTTTAACTATGCAATCTTTTCACCGCTGTTTTCTTTGAATTCGTTATGCGTTCTATATATTTCCAACAAAACTAGTTTACATTGGCTGATGTTTCAATCCCTGCTTTAATCGTTTCAGCTGGTTTCACGTTTGATCATGTCGTTGGTTTTATAATTTGAAAGGATATTTGATTCTTCGATCTCTTCTTTTCTTGGTTTATCAAAGTTAAGTTTGAAGTTTTTTTCTCAGCACGTAACATCTCAATCGGCTAGACTGGTAGTGAATTATTGTAGAACTTCTCAGAGTATTTCGATCATCATTTCTTCTGTTTTTGTAGACTTGTTTTCCTACTTCCTAATTTGTCTGTGATATCGCTTTAGTCGCTAGTTTTTCTTTTTATTAAACCACTTTTTAACTTCAATCTGTATGTGATTTTTTGCCATTATTCCTTATTTTTGCTGGTGTTCTTCACTAAAAGCATCCTCGCACGTTGTTTTCTAGACCTTTTGAAGCTTTTCAAATGTATCCTCAAATGCCATCCTCTACGTCCAGTTGTCCTAGTGCTTAAAATATATTCCAGTATGTGATTCTAATCTCCTTTATCTTATCATCTCCTTTGATATATCCCCCATTAGGGCGATGCCTGTTAACTGGAAGAATTCTGTTCTTCCGAGTTTGAAACTTAACTTTGGCCATCAGTATATAGTGGTCTATAGCAATATATGTTTCTCTGTAGACACTGAAACCAAGTAAAGAGGTGTCCCAATTTCATTATCTGCAGATGTGATCAATCTGGCATTGCTTTACGTAACCTATATACATGCTTCATTAGAAATATTATTGTGTGGGAACATGCGTCGTCCAATGACTAGTTGATTTTCAATGCAAAAATATGTAAATATCTCATCTTCCTTCATGATAATGTTTTCCCATAATCTCTTCTCATCCTACATTGTCCTCTTCTATTTTCACAATTAAGTCTTCCATCAATGTCGCATATATCTTCATATCTCATCTATCCAAGTCTTCCATAGACGAGGCATATATCTTGATGTATTATCCATCCACGTCTTCTATCAATGTCGCCAGATATCGTAATGTCTCATCCATCCACGTCTTCCATCAATGTCGCATATATCTTAATGTCTCATCCATCGACGTCTTCCATCACTGCCGCGTATATCTTGATGTCTCATCAGTTCAAATCGTTCACCAATATCGCATATATCTTGATGTCTTATCCATTCAAGTCGTACATCACTGTCGTTATATATCTTGATGTCTTATCCATTCAAGTCGTCCATCACTGTCGTCATATATCTTGATTTCTCATCCATTCAAGTCGTCCATCACTGTTGTCATATATTTTGATGTGTCATCCATTCAAGTCGTCCATCACTGTTGTCATATATTTTGATTTCTCATCCATTCAAGTCGTCCATCACTGTTGTCATATATCTTGATGTGTCATCCATTCAAGTCGTCCATCACTGTTGTCATATATCTTGATTTCTCATCCATTCAAGTCGTACATCACTGTTGTCATATATCTTGATGTGTCATCCATTCAAGTCGTACATCACTGTTGTCATATATCTTGATTTCTCATCCATCCAAGTCTTCCATCACTGTTGTCATATATCTTGATTTCTCATCCATCCAAGTCTTCCATCACTGTTGTCATATATTTTGATGTTTTATCCATTCAAGTCTCGTATCACTGTCGCAGATATCTTGGCGTCTCATCCATCCAAATATGTCTTGTATCACTGTCTTATCTTGATGTCTCATCCAATATATTTTGCAGAGTGTTGCAGAAACTTTTTTAATCAAACTTCTTTTCTCATTAGTTGTCAGAGTTTAATCATTTATGATGTTCATCTTTCTCTTGTAATCGTGGGCCTAGAAGATGCCTTGTACAATCTTGAGCGAGTTATATGCCACTACGTGGATTATGTAACTATCATACGTTCTACTTCTGCACTGTGTGGTGGAATCTATTCTTCGTCACTTGAATATATAATAGTTTCGTTTGATGTTTACTGTGCCTGATTGTGTTCACATTGTTTCTATGAGTCCAATGTTACATTTTTCCTTTTCACAATGTTCACTGCTTTAACTGTCTTCCACATAGTACTTGCATTTCTGATGCAGGAAACGGGCTATTCCTTGACGAAAGAACGGATGTTTTCAAATCAGTTTCATTATGGCTTTGGCTGCTCTCGTCATAAACACCGGTGGAGGCCCCATTCTCCTTCCTGGGCAGATCAATTGATATGTTGGCTGGTGTTGTTATAGCAAGAATGTGTTTGGGGTGTGGGTGCTGGCCCCACGTCCAATCGTTATCTTCCTGACGTGGAACCGTCCATGTTGGAGTTATTAAAATGTTATCGTGTGGGTTTTTCTGTGAAATAAATTACAATATAAAGCACCTCTACATGAGCTTTTCAATGTTCTGATAAACTTTCTGTAAGGGTACCATCTTTAGAGTGGTTTTCATTGCTCTTACTGGTGTGAAAGCCACCTCTACATGAACATATCAATATTCTGATGAAAACTTTCTGTAAGGATACCATCTTTAGAGTGGCTCTTACTGGAATGAAAGCCACCTCTACATGAACATATCAATGTTCTGATAAACTTTCTTTAAGGGTACCATCTTTAGAGTGGCTTTCATTACTCTTACTGGTGTGAAAGCCACCTCTACATGAAGATATCAATGTTCTGATAAACTTTCTGTAAGGATACCATCTTTAGAGTGGCTTTCATAGCTCTTACTAGTGGGAAAGCCACCTCTACATGAACATAACAATGGGCTGAAGAAAACTTTCTGTAAGGGTACCAACTTTAGAGTGGCTCTTACTGCTGCGAAAGCCACCTCTACATGAACATATCAATCTTCTGATAAAACTTTCTGTAAAGGCATCAACTTTAGAGTGGCTTTCATTGCTCTTACTGGCGTGAAAATGAAACATTATGTAAACATTCTAAAAACCGGTAAAGGTGACAGTAAAAATGGTTGCAAAACATGCATTGCCGTGAGGGATAAAGTGTTAGAGTTTACATTTAACATGAGCTAATATCGTTTTGCAAGGTTGGAGGACTCGTTCTGCTCTTTGCTTCCATACTTTTCCTAACTGTAAATCAGGTACTCACTTAAGTAAAATGGTGTTTACCTCGTGTTGAGTTACAGAAATGAGCACGGTACTTTTACCAGACAACACATACGCTCTACCCACCCACTTTACTATGTCAGTGCTATCAATATCAACACACGCATACACAAAAAGCAAAGTTCGAAATGTGGCGCTATATAAAAGAATAAAGTACGTCTAACGACGGTTCAACATATATTTTCAACTGTCAAAACCAATAGGAGGAAATAGGAACGTGGCAAGAAAAATTAACAGTACAAATTCAACAGTTGATTCGGTAAATGAATTTAGTTATTATATGGTCCTTTCTCCTGGTCTTTTATTTTACTCTAATTACCTAGATATAAGTAAAGGTCGGCCACATGGCAACAACTGCCGTCGGGTAGGAATATAACTTGTCATGTACTAAGATGCAGCTTATGTGAAGTGGGGTGCCCAGCTTCCTTCCTTGCTGATTATAACTTCCTCAACTCATACGGTAGGTACCCATTTACATCTGGGTCTACTGGGTCGTACGGGGTATGTTCTGTCCGTACGTGATTTCGAATTCTGGCGGACTGTAATCCAAGCCTTAACAAGTCAGCTCTTCTTCTGCTTCTTCTTCTTCTTACGCTGTCAAAGTCAACGTGTATTCTTTCGAAGAATGCAGCGGTCATCCTGAGGCTGTCGACATTGCCATAGAGCTTGTCTAGTGTTGCCACTGGTGATGGCCGCAAGTCAGCTCAATATCGACTAAGCTACACGCTCTACTATGACCTGGATGCACTTTACTTTTAAGCCCTACCTGAATGACCTGGACGTCGCGTCAGGGTCGGGCATAATATACTGACCAAGACAACCATCTCTCTTTTATACAGCGTTCCCTGGAAACAGGCTGTTTTCGAGGCAGTCTGGCTTATAAGATGTGGATCGGCGCGATCCCCGTAGTAGTGAGCGTCACGCAAATAAAGCCAAGCATAGCACAGCCACCTGAAGAACAGCGATCCACCTTCATCAGCACGCTCGAGATGTGAAGAAAGTTACTACCACTTTCCACTTATCGCACTTTTCAGGGCGCACAAAATAATACATGTTCTCATTGTGGATATTTAACACCAACAATAACAACCCCTCCGTTGAAGGTCAAGGTATAATGACGTCATCACTTAATAACTGAACGTCCGATGGGCACACGCCCATTCTTCTCATTATTCTTTTCCAAAGTTTTCTTCTGATCCCCGAAGTGAATATCGGGTATTGCTTTTAGAGATTTCTTGAAAATACAGAATGCTACTCCCCACTCAGCAGGAACTTGACTTGTGTGAACGACAGGTTATGCAAGACTTTATGATTTTTACACTACACGTATTAAACCGCGCTCTTATTCGCCACTTCCGACATCCGATTACTTGTGACAGCAATCCGCATCGCGTCGCTACAACACAGAGATCCTCTCTCGGCCTCAGTTTACTGTCTTTGTGACAGTAGGCCAAATAATCTAGTGTGACCATATACTGAACAATTTTATAGAAAACAGGCTCGAGATCTGTTAACTGTTGCTGACATCTGACCTTTAGCCGTGTATAATTGTTCCTAACCATACGGACTACAAAGAGACCTAATGAGAATGTCCTGAAGGAGACACATATGCAACTTGTTACGGATTCAAACTTGTTTTAGACATGTTATGCAAACATGAAATATGAGTCATGACAAGAATGTAATGTATAATCTTGACAGCTCAGAAATACAATGAATTTATATTACATAAGAACAATATCAGATTACCTCAACTAACTAAAATAAAAACGAGACGTGAACACATATTCTAAAATTAGGGCGAAATCAAACTTGATGAAGGCGGTGCAAATCGATGGCAAAAGATGCAGATGAAGACAAATAGATTTACTGATATGGCATGATAAACTGGCTGTGAATAAATAAGAATATCGGAAATGTTGGAAAGTTAAAAGGTAGATTGTTGTAGAAAGAATTGATCGTTAACGCCAATGGTATTACATCTAAGGATGATGTGAAGAGGAGAGCTGGACACCAATTGAACAAAGACGACAAGGAGAGAAAGCGCTGGTCGGGTTTCAACATCGCAAGGAAGGCCGACAGCACCAGAATGCATAGACAACACACGTTACGGGAAGCTTGTGAGATCAATGTTCGCCTTCGTCAGTCGGCACGGTACATTATGATAGTGATACACGAGTATGTTATAACATAAACGTGAGAATCTTATTTATTTGACTAAGGGACGTGATCGCTGAAAGTTCGTGGGAATAATATAATCATTGGAAGATAACAACAGCAAAGAGCAATGATATTTTTCTACTTGATGTTTCACGAAACGAATCTACTACATCTTCAGACTATATTTTAAATAGATTTCTAAGTGAATATGACATATATTCTAGAATACCTTAGCGGGCTACGGTCTGATACAAGAAACGTTGTGAGGAGCTAGAAATAAGTGGAGAAAATAGCACAGGACAGGACCATGTTGAAAGGATTAGTTGACTGGTGTAACACAAGGTCAGAATTAGCGACGAAGATGAAGAGGAAAAGTAACATATATTTGCTGTTTTCTTAAACATTTGACATCCTAAAAATCAAGTTTCTACTGATTTATCGTTTGTTATCGATTGGTTACGTTGAATATTAGAAATGTTTATGCAGGTTTAATATTTACCTCGGGGGAAAGGGGAGATTAGTGAAGCAGCGGTGAAATACCCCAGCGTTTAGACTGAGCTGTAGAATAGGTTGGGAATCATTGAGACAGATAATCAGGACACAGATACGGCCAGGTACTTACCCAGAGATACTACCAGAACAACAGCAAGAACCCAGATGTTGAGAAACACGAGGGTTAACTTAGCTGCTGTCACCACAGACTTGCACATACTCCTTCCTGATCGCCCAATTACTCACAAGGAATCTCTACATTTCTCTGAAAGATACAAAAATAATTATACATTGACACTTCGTGCAACTTAACAATTCCACAATTTAACTATACCACAACTTAACTATACCACAACTTAGCTATACCACAACTTAACTATACCACAACTTAACTATACCACAACTTAACTATACCACAACTTAGCTATACCACAACTTAGCTATACCACAACTTAACTATACCACAACTTAACTATACCACAACTTAACTATACCACAACTTAACTGTACCACAACTTAACTGTACCACAACAAGTTCATTTTTGCTCAGTCTTTTCTACAAAGCCTAGGATTCAGCTGGAGCTATCTGGCTTTGGAGACTCAGTTTGTCAATTGTTATAAGTCCGTGCCGTAGAAATTCAGGGATATTGTTTTTACATGTGCGTTTACTGTAACCAGATAACATTTTGTTATAGGTGTGCAGTGATAGTTTCCTAGATTCAATTGTCATGATATAATAGAACCATCGCATTTTCTTTCTTGATATGCACACAGGACATACCTCCAAAACAATTACTGATTGTATCATTTATCTTGATATCCCCCATACTCGTAATATGAAATTATATTTTCGTGTCTTCCTGGTTGTAATGTTATCTCCAGATGCACGAGATCTACACTGGGAGAAATGTTTAAAACATTATAACCACACAGATGTACATTTAAAGCAGTTCGGAGTGATATGTTTAGGTTAGAATATTCGTGTTTCTTTGAACCACCTACCCCACTAGAACTCTTAAGTAGGAATGTCTACATTCTGCAAGCTAACGGGACAATCGGTATCGTTAATCTCACAATCTGATGAAAAAGAGAGCACCTGCAGGTCTGCCTGTGTGGCAGTAATATATCAGTGTTGTGATTTTGGATGTCCATATTCTTGCTCTCGCTGTAATCTTATTAACACATGATATCATATACCAAATTATAGTTTGGTAAACTGGAGAACCTCCAACTTAGCACCCCAGGGTATTGAAACTCAAGGTTTCACAGCGAAGGGCACCAACTAATTCAACTATCTTGACACCATGATCTTATCTGGTGGGCGCAGCTGCCTTGATGGGTCAAGGGGGATTGGACTAGCTGCATCTGTAATGCACGACCTCCGATGTGTTTGGAGTAACGACAAGATTTTCTTTACAACAATAATCCGTATCTAGCAGTCTTGTATGGTTCCAGTCCTGCTTTGCGGCTCCGAAGCACGGATATTTCTAAAAGATAACATACAAAGAATAGAAGTCTTCTACGTGAGCAAAGTATTCTGTGCATCAAATGACATGACTACATTTGGAACGTGGTGGTTTCTGCTAAAACAGACCTCCACGAAATCTCGGCGACACTGGGCCTTCTGTGGTTTCTTTGGGTTTCATTAGAAGAGGAAACAGTATGCTTCCTGAATCGTTCCTCGGCGTCAAATGCTGTCCCCCAACCGACTGGAGGCACAGAAGAGACAATATTACTTTAGAGGGTAGTAGCCTCCCTCTCCGCTCTAGACGAGGCCGTGCTGCAGAAGTGGGCCATGGATGTGGCCGATCGACGCAACGGGCTCAGACGCAAAAGCGAGTCTATTATTATTAAACTGAAGCGCATCGCTATCAGGAAATTAACATCATTCATTGGTCATGATAACCAATCGCTCTAACCACTGCGTCACTAAAACGACGGACCTTGCAAAACTTTACAAGGCTTAAACGGTCTTCAAATTGTCTTTCTCAAAAGCATGATGCCGAACAGAAATAATCTTGTCTGTGGTATGTAGCTGACACAAAAACATGACAATAAATCTGAAGCATATATATTTAGCTAAACTATTATCTTAACACATGGCAAAACATGACAAAAACAGTCGATAAACCTTTCATAAACAGCCTCATTTACATACCAAAACCAGACACATTTTTCAGACAAATTAAAAGAGTTAGGCACAAGAAAATACAGAAGTGTAGTTTCAATGATAAACGTAATTTCAATTATTAATAAATAATAAAATAACGGTCAGTCGCATGGCAACAAATGCCGTCAGGGATGAGGATAACTCTTCATGTACTAAGTCGCAGCCTATGAGAGGAGGGGTGCCTGTTCCCTTCCTTGATGTTTATACCTTCCCCAACTCATAAGTCAGGTACCCATTTACAACTGGATCTACTGGATGAGCGGTCGTACCAGGAACGAACCAACCCTGAATTTATTTCATCCGTCAGTGATTTTAAACTCTGGCAAGCTGTAGTCCTTCTTAGCAAGCCAGCTCACTGTAGACTAAACGTAGTTTTTATTTTAAAAAACACGTTTTCAGGGATTACAAAACGCGTTTTCAGGGATTAATAAACGTAGTTGAAATGATTAGTAGAGTAGTTTCAGGGATTCGTAAACGTATTTTTTATGATCAATAAACGTATTTAAATTAATAATAACCTAACACAATCCTTTGAGACACAGAGCCGCATTGGATGCTCTTAAAAATATTTATTTTCCATCGTCTTCTTTATATCCAGCAAATGATGCTAACGTTGTTATGGCCTCTTCCATGCTGTCGCCAAGTGTTCTTCATGCCTTAAACTTAGTGTCTTCGGCTGTGGGTTCCAGCCCAACACGCCCCTGGCTATATCGGTTGTGACTTTCACTAGATACATAAAAGAAGTGAAAGTTTGAATGACGCAGAAGCGGAAAAGCCGGCCAGGCACTTGTCTTAGTTAACTAATGTTACGGCCGTGTCTGAGTAATAGAGTAATTAGTACAATTTCTACGCGTGCATAGGTATCGGGTTAAATCCCAAGTTTCGGCACGTTTCATGTTATCCAGCAATAAATTGATACCTGACTAACTTTTACAATAGAAAAAGCAGAGATAGAGAGATCACTCACCACATATACAAAAACTATATATGACATAGTACAATGCAGTCATTAACACTTCACTCCCGGGGGCAGTATATGTTGTGTAACCACTTTCGAAAATGATACTGTCAATATTAAGTTCTTCATAGTTCTTAGTCGACCTGTACTTCTACAGGGGCAGATGCTCCCGTGCAAGTCCCAGCTCTGGTAGGAGCTGGATGTAGCCGGAAGAAGGGTTTCTTGCTTAGTGGGCTAGGCTCGAGCAGTTTATTACTTCGCTACGTTGAGATAAGCGTATTATGGCGAGTGGTTAACCGATGTGCGAGTCTATCTTAATAGACTAAAACCCTAGAGAAAAGTAGACCCGCAGCCTGTTAGGCGCAATCTATGTTGCTCTAAACAAACCATCTAACCATGGTCGGCGGTATGCCATATCACACAGTTAGTCGCCTCTTACGACATGTTCTCTGTGGGGCAGTGTTACTATTCGTGTCCTTGTCATACACAAAGCCCCACCAGACCACTCGGTTATTTTGGCTAAATAACAAGACATACATCCTTGTTGGAGACCTTACTAGACTCTGCAGGCCTACCCAACCTATATAAACCAAAGAGAAGCATTCTGGCCTGGGGAAGCGACCATGCTTGAAAAGCTATGAGGGACCGGCGATGACCTGAATCATAGTCTCCTTCATGAACCTCTCCGGACCAGAGGCATATCATCACTCGATCGATGAAGAAGACGATGACACTGGAGATCCATTGCAGCCGACCTTCGGTGCGGGCATGGCACTTAAACTGAACTGTCAAGACGAATGGGTAAAGTGGATAGAGGAAATGAAGACTGTGCGGACATACTGTCTTGGTCATGCTGGACTAAGAGTTGGTGTCTCAGCTGTCAAAACATCAATAGTGTAGATATTAGATATGGATAGCCGGGACCATTGACATCAACAAAAAGCAACCCATAAGTGTTCTGTACAGTTTATCCCATAAGTGTTCTGTACAGTTTATCCCATAAGTAATCTGTTCTGTACAGTTTATCCCATAAGTAATCTGTTCTTCTCCAGATTTTTGTGAGAATCTCAGCCAATGCATGAACTCCGTAGCACCGGCGAGGATGCCGTAATAGATTGGCTAGATTTCTATTATTGAATTTTGCCCGGGCAAATCTTTATGATTTTCAACAGCCGATGGATTTTTAACGTGCGCGACACTGCACGCAGGCACGGACTAATACCCAGAGATCTGGGAAAATACCAGAGATCCACGTGAAAAAAATTCGGGTCTCCACCGTGATTTGAACCCGCGACCTCCAGCACCAGAGGCCGACTTCTTACATCGAGACCACCCAATACCCCACTCAGCGGCCACTGTACGTCTATTAACTATTGTTGGAAAATGAGTATGTTAATATTGTCAATCCGGCAAGGATAAAAGTATGTAGACCATATTTATGAATACCGATGCACATAAAAAAAACCATCAACACCTTAATTACACAGTAAGAACCCAAATGGGGTCACGTACACAGAGCAGCACAGCACAGCACAAGGAAAGATACACTTTTGGGGAAAAATAAAAATTTACCTTAAATATAATAAGTCCAGGTGACATGTTGTGTGCAGAAAGCTAAACTATAGTGTAGCTACGAGAATATTTTAACAATTGTGATACTGTAACAATACTGTAACAATAATGTAGCATCAGAGGTAAATATGTGAAGTCTAGGTATTTAGACTAGTTATCGCATACGTCATTAACAGATAAATCGTCATCCCCGAAAATAGCACACAGACCACAATCAACATTCTTCGTGCACCGCCCATCAGTCCAGTATTGTGCAATCGTATTTTGTAGGCGTACCCCCCCCCCCCCCCCCCCCTGGAGTATCATTTTATTTAGGTGACTCAATAATACCGTGTCACCTGAGTGGTATCCGGGAGCCGGGAGGAGAGAACATGGCCACTGTAACTATACAAGTATTATATCGAGGCGACCAAGTGGGGTGAGGATGCAACGTTATCTCTACAAACGAAATGTTCGGCTTGGCTTGGCTTCGTTCTCAATCTCCCGCTACCAAACCCTAAAAGGGCTTAAGTAGCAGAATGTAGTCCAGAAAACTGAATGCGTTGTGTCGTAGTTTACAGCTTGAATGCGATATTTGCACATTTCGGTCCAACACATCCGACTTCAGCAAGCATTTATTGAGTAACGGGTTAGCATTCCCTTTTCGATCCCTTCTCCTTAGCCAGTCTGTTCTGGTGCAACCTTTTATCCAGGATCACCTCTCTGGTTCGCTGGCCCTGACGCTAGCAGTCAGCTATGGGTCACTGATCACTGCATCTCATGCGCTGCTCAGAATCTTGATCCCAACGAAATGTTTGAAAATAACTACCATAAGACTGCACCTTTGATATAGGCTTCCCGTTAGGAGGCCAGCTGTAGTGGATGTTCTATGATTTGTAAAAAGAAGGTAAAGTGATCCCCACAGTAGACGTAACAGATGGTCAGAATGAAGTGTTAGAAACTTCAGTATACTAATCCACAGCTTGCGGGGAGTGGGATGACCAGTTCTATTCTTCACTTCCTTCCGTTCCTAAACGTCAGCCGGGTAGCCATTTACAGCTGGGTTGCATAAAGCGTACCTGTAGCAGGAATTCAATAGTGCACCTATGTCATGGAAAGCTAGTGCTCTACTATTACGCTAAACAAATGCGCATGCTCCGTACGACACGAAAAGTAAGCAAGAATGATGGACCACCATGTCTATCTATCAATCTTGAGTCCACTTATGTCGTTAGTCGCCGTGGGGAGGTGCTACGTCCTTTGTTTCATATTGTTTGGCAAGTGAAAATCCATTGATGACTTGCCAGGTCAATCCCAGCATATGTTAGCCCCTGGAATATACGATCGCGTGGAGGTGGAAGCGTAAATTAGAGCAAGGTAGATCCGCAGCCTGTCAGGTACCATCTAATCTGCTCCGCTAACCACATAACCAAGACCTTTTGTTATGGCCGCGCATCCTCCTTTACTGCGACATATTCTCTGGACCACTATGTGAATAATATAAACACTGCAAAAAAGCTAGTAAAATCTATATCATCATCATCAGGTGTCGTGCCATGTGGCGTTGACGACCAATTAGTTCTACGCCCATCTATAATTTGAGCATTGTAATTCGTGGATGTGGTTCTATGTGATTCATTACTAGAGATGATACATTAGTGGTATCCAGTTGTCATTCGACAGTTTCTCTACGGTTTACCTCCGGTAACTTTTACACCAGTGTTCCAAGCAGCCAAAGGTTTCCGTGACACAGCTAAGATCATGGCGTCTGAATAACATTAAGTTGTATTTTTATTTCGCACTTGTGGGCAGGGAACGGTTATCAGATGGCCATTAATAGGAAATATATGCTATCCATGTTGACTTACCCTAAACTATGTTAGACGATCAAGAATTGATCAGTGCCAAAAAAGTGTGATAGGGTAACAAGAATATAATGAAAACAATCAAATCAAAAAGGTAGGGCATCATTAGACTAAGCCACAGCGTGTGTGAGGTACAGCGGCCAGTTCTCTTTTCCAACAGTAAGTGAGATAACTTTGTTACAGCTCGGTCCCGACTGGAGACACCGACTGCGGGGAAATGAATTTGGTACCTTTGCCGTGGAAAGTCAGTGTATTGCTATTACCATAATCAGATAATCAACATTGACATACATCAGCGGGTAGCACACAATCAATATTAGTTGACTGATGACATTAACGAACATAAACGTATAGCATCAGTCATTAGTTGACTGATGACATCTAACGTAAATGAACGCGTAGTAACAATCATTAGTTGACTGATTACATTAATGTACATGAACGCGTAGTAACAATCATTAGTTGACTGATGACATCTAACGTACATGAACGTGTAGTAACAATCACTAGTTGACTGATTATATTAATGTACATGAACGAGTAGTAACAGTCATTAGTTGACTGATGACATCTAACGTACATGAACGCGTAGCATCAATCATTATTAGTTGACTGATCTCATCTAACGTACACGAATGTGTAGTAACAATCATTTGTGTACAAGCATTACCTGGTACTTAACAATGGATATTATAGTTACTCTGCGATAGAGAGGCTGACAGAGATTGCATTATTATCTCTTCAGGTATTAGGTAGGCTCATTCTACGCGAGCTGCCTTCTCGGTTAATGAGTTTCACCTAAGTTGTCTGGGTTCGGTTTTTTCGTTTTGTGTTTTCTCTGTTTTTGTTGTGTTTTTGCGATTTCTGAGGTGAGAGGAATTTTTAAATATACAACCTTGGAAGAAATTTGTGCATTTTACATTCATCAATATTAGATAAATTAGCCCTGAAGACGGATGTGTCGGACCGAAAGGTGCAGATATCGCATTCCAAGCTGTAAACTAGCTACACAATGCAATCCGTTGTCTGGACTTCATACTGCTACTTGCAAAGCCCTGTCCAAGGGTCGGTAGCGGGAGATTGAGAACGAACGCAGAAGAAGTAAAAGATACATTAGCAATGACAAAGAGGTTCACATTTTATGTTCATCAATATTAGATACATTAGCAATGAAAATGTCACAATTTTACATCAGTCTAAAAATAATAAGGCCGACTTTTTGTCATTTTCGTTTTTACTGACTGCACACCTAACTCTAATAATTGCACAGCACATGATTTGGGAAAGCGACACCAACGTTGTATACCACTGCCCCAGTCAGCCCTTTAATCCCTCGTCCAGCTGATAAAACAATGTCACCGGTTTTTTTTAATCAGGCTGATGTCTAGGTATCCGTCCACCACCGGGTAGTCCAGATCAGTCTTGATAACATGACCAATTCGAAGCTTTTGTTAGTAGCTCAGTAGCGATCAGATAAACATCATTTTAATTATGAGACCCACCGACGAATTTCAGATAAAGTACAAAATGAATGATCCTATTTTCTCCCCACGACGCGTTTTGGAAAGAATATGTCACATAGGAGAAAACGAAGTGCAAAGTCTAAGGGCGAAAATGACAATTGTCTTTGAAAATGGCTAACGTTATCATGTCTGTATGCGTATGTAAGATATGAATGTGTATCCGCATTTAACAGTTGAACTGGTATCTAAAATCTACTTCAACTTAAAAATACTTCATAATCGACGTGGCCCCAGTGGAGATAGGAAGAAGTGTTCACATCAGAAATTGATAGACAGAAGCAGGCAAACGGCCCAAATAATCTTATGTTTGTACGTCAAGTGCAGTGCACAAGACGCGCTGTTTGGACGTTAGGTGCAGTGCACAAGACTGAAATCTATACCGTTTTTTTTACAATCAACACAGCCCTTGTAGATTAGTCAAGGAAAACGACGCTACGCAAAATGGAGTGATGCGGGAATAACTTAAAGAGATGAGGATACAGGATCGATCAAATATGCGATTGTGGAACAGCTCAAGACCTAGACCACCTGATGATCGGTTCAAACCTTCTGGAAACAAACAATATAGATGACATGTTGAGGGGGAATCACAAGACAATCCGCGTTGCAGAAAATGGGAAACTTGATGTCTGACGTGATACACAGGACTGTCTGAAGTGGTGCCCAGGACTCCGACAGTAAGTGAGTGATGGCACATTCCCAGTTTATGTTGTCACGTACCCAGTTTATGTTGTCACGTACACAGTTTCTGTTGTCACGTATCCAGTTTCTGTTGTCACGTATCCAGTTTCTGTTGTCACGTATCCAGTTTCTGTTGTCACGTATCCAGTTTCTGTTGTCATGTACCCAGTTTCTGTTGTCACGTATCCAGTTTATTTTGTCACGTATCCAGTTTATGTTGTCACGTATCCAGTTTATGTTGTCACGTATCCAGTTTATGTTGTCACGTATCCAGTTTATGTTGTCACGTACCCAGTTTATGTTGTCACGTACACAGTTTATGTTGTCACGTACCCAGTTTATGTTGTCACGTACACAGTTTCTGTTGTCACGTATCCAGTTTCTGTTGTCACGTATCCAGTTTCTGTTGTCACGTATCCAGTTTCTGTTGTCACGTATCCAGTTTCTGTTGTCCCGTACCCAGTTTCTGTTGTCACGTATCCAGTTTCTGTTGTCACGTACCCAGTTTCTGTTGTCACATACCCAGTTTCTGTTGTCACGTACCCAGTTTCTGTTGTCACACAACCAGTCTTCCTCTATACCTACAATTGTCTGAAACGGGCATTCCAAGAAATTTATTCTGGACACTTTTCTTGAAGAAATCATGTAGGTCAGCTACGCAGGTACATCTTTGTCAATACACTTCTAGCAGATTACCTACTCAAATCTTGGTTGTTTTTTCAGAAATATGCTTACCCACCGTTGATTGTAAATATGTGTTGACGTTTTTTTTTTGGGTTTGTAGTTTCAGCAGAATGGGGTATCATCCCCATGCCCAAACCTGTGTAGTAGCGTAGTGTTACATGCTTCACATGTTACAGTGTTGTTATTTGTGTTCCCATTTTGGGCCCATGTTGCATATAAACGAATGGTTGTTTAACTTCGCATGACATAAGGAACACCTCTACTCAATGTATGCCCCCGGCACCTTCACTGTGTATACGCCACTGTCTGTAAATAATGATGAAAACTCAAACCACAACAAGGAGATCAGTTTGAAAATAACTTGGCTAAGAAAAGATACAGATAATCCGCACTCAGAACACGTGCAGACACGAATAAAGAATCATGTTCTTAGTGTGCTACCCAGAATGAACATTCGCGCGGGCGAAACTGAAATAGTACACAGGTCAATTGTGCCACACTCTAGTCTCGCCGAATGTGTACATGGCTCTGTTACATATAGAAAGCAAGACTTCAGGTCAAATCTGCTATGTAATTATTTTGACTGTACGCCTTACACAAAACAGAGACACCTTTCAATGAACTCATTAATATTTCACACCTAGTGACAGTAACTTATGTAGGACTACTCTTACCTTAGACCTCATTGAAAAGCTATCAGATCTTCAAATAGAGCGTTTAGCACTAATAAGCAGTGCCATCTATGGGGTAATTGTTACTCTAAACAAAACACGGACATCACTAACATTTCTCCAAGGAGGAGCAGCATACCCTATACTTTAACGTATTAATTTAACGACATAACGGAAGATATTCACACTGGAGAACATGCTGCTATGTACAGGGACGACTTGGCAATAGAGGCAAGGAAAGATCCAATAGCAGTTACAAATAATAGCATGCAAGAAGAACTGGTAAAAATATAGAACTGGACAACATTTTTATAGCTGACCATTAACAAAAATAAAACCGCATACAGTTTTCAGTCTAACTAACATGAAACAGACAGCGACACTAAAAATAAATGACTATATACTCCCACCAAAACGAAATCTAACTTGCCTGGAAATCAGCCTAGGATGGTAGAATGAGCTGGATTAAGCAGATAGAAGAGGCCGAAAAAAGAGCCAGGTTCCGAATCGGCTTAATGGAAATTGCTAGCAGGCTCGAATTTGATTACATTTATCAAAATCATAAAAAGACTTTGCACAGGAAGAATCAGAATGGTACTAGAGTAAAGCATCACGGTTTGGGCCACCGCAACGAGAACACAATCTGGTAGAATATGTAGAGTCCAGAACCAAGATACGCGCTACATCACTGGGTCCATTAAAGCCCCACTAATAAAGGCACTGGAAACAATGACATGCCTCCAGTCAATGGAGAATAGACGGAACACAAAGGTAATGCAACAAGCAGAGAAATAAAAGCGACTCCTAAACAACCCAAAGCACCAAACAAAGAACAGTCAATGAGAGAACAGACTTCGCGTCAAGCTCAAAGTATTTTACCCTCTAGGGCCCATTGCTGTTACACACAAAACCAAAGTTCATACAGTCGTTTAGCCAAGGTTCATACAGTCGTTTAGCCAAGGTTCATACAGTCGTTTAGCCAAGGTTCATACAGTCGGTTAGCCAAGGTTCATACAGTCGGTTAGCCAAGGTTCATACAGTCGGTTAGCCAAGGTTCATACAGTCGGTTAGCCAAGGTTCATACAGTCGGTTAGCCAAGGTTCATACAGTCGGTTAGCCAAGGTTCATACATTCGGTTAGCCAAGGTTCATTCAGTCGTTTAGCCAAGGTTCATACAGTCGTTTAGCCAAGGTTCATACAGTCCGTTAGCCAAGGTTCATACAGTCGGTTAGCCAAGGTGCATACAGTTGATTAGCCAATGTTCATACAGTCGGTTAGCCAAGGTTCATACAGTCGGTTAGCCAAGGTTCATACAGTCGGTTAGACAAGGTTCATACAGTCGGTTAGCCAAGGTTCATACAGTTAGCATTACTCTCCCCTGAGTATGCCCAAGAAGTCAAAGAACAATGTGTGCAGAAAAACCTGGAGAGAACACGCATTATAGAAGAGCACACAGACACGTACGAATTTCCTGAGAAACGTCAGACTGGTTCATGGTTCAAAAAAGCGTAAGACAAGGATGCACACTCTCCCCATATCTGTTCAATATATATGCCGATTCAATAATGAGGAACGTGAAGAACAATGAAAATTATGACAAGTTCGAGCCATTAACAATCGGCGGAAACGACATACCAGAGCTGAAATATGCCGATGACAAAGTTGTCCTATCAAAGGAGCGCTGTGGGGCTGGAACAGATGATCCTATCGGTAAAACAACACAGCGAGGATCAGAATCTGTACCTGAATATAAGTAAAACCAAGATAATGAGAACAGACAAGGCAAAAATCAAACCTAAAGTTATCCTGGAGCAGCAGGAGATTGAGAATGTCATAAGTTTTGAGTACCTTGGCTCAATCATAAGCAACAATGGAGATTGCCTGAAGGTCACAAGTTTTGAGTACCTTGACTCAATCATAAGCAACAATGGAGATTGCCTGAAGGAAGTAAGAAGGAGAATGACTATGGCAAGGCAGAGGTTGAATAAGATGAAGAATATGTGGCAGAACTCTAATAAAATGACGAACATAAAAATTCTATGAACTTGCATCTTCCCGGTGGCAACGTACAGATGGGAAACGTGGACTACCACACAAACACTTAAGAAAAGGATTGACTCTTTTGAACTAAAATGCTACAGAAATGTGCTCAAAATATCATGGGTGACGAAGCGCAAACATGGAGATATACTAAAAGAGCTTGACATCGACGAACATTGGTTGGTAAACAACATCTTATCCAGAAAACTGAAATATTTTGGTCACATCAAACGCCTTAAGGGCCTAGAGGGAACGATATCGGAGGGTATGGTTTCTGGAAGGCGGGGCAGAGGCAGTACGAGAAATAGATGGACACAGGACATCACGGAGGTCCTGAAGATGACAAGGACGGGCCGGCTGGCCAGAGATCGAGAGTCGTACAGATGGGCTGTTGTGAGAGCGACGTTCTGGCTAGAGATCGAGAGTCTTACAGATCGGCTGTTGTGAGAGCGACGTTCTGGCTAGAGATCGAGAGTCTTACAGATCGGCTGTTGTGAGAGCGACGTTCTGGCTAGAGATCGAGAGTCTTACAGATCGGCTGTTGTGAGTGCGACGTTCTGGCTAGAGATCGAGAGTCTTACAGATCGGCTGTTGTGAGATTGACGTTCTGGCCAGAGATCGAGAGTCTTACAGATCGGCTGTTGTGAGAGCGACGTTCTGGCTAGAGATCGAGAGTCTTACAGATCGGCTGTTGTGAGATCGACGTTCTGGCCAGAGATCGAGAGTCTTACAGATCGGCTGTTGTGAGAGCGACGTTCTGGCTAGAGATCGAGAGTCTTACAGATCGGCTGTTGTGAGATCGACGTTCTGGCCAGAGATCGAGAGTCTTACAGATCGGCTGTTGTGAGATCGACGTTCTGCAAAGGACAAGCTACATGATGACGCAGACGCGTAAGTATTGAGAAGATAAGTGGCCACACGTCTATACACGTGGTTCAGCTGAAAATACTACCCGGGACGGAGGAAAAGGAGTGGGATCGAAATGGGGAGATGGTAATCAAGTATTTAGCCACAGACAAGTTCACATAACTGAAGTTGAAGCTCTTAAGGCGGCAGTAAAAATGGCTGTACAACTCACAAACCATATGCATAAGAAAATCGTGATACTGATAGATGCTATAACGAATTCAAATCCCACATGCACACAGAAAGGAACAAATTGATGACAGCCTAGGGGAACATGTCTCACGGGTACCTGAAATCAGTGATATAGTGGATACCATGGCACTGTAAAATAAAAGGAAACAAGTAGGACCAGAGTCTATCCAAAGAGGATGCAAAACTGATAAAGGAAGAATACCTGGTCACCTGTGAACCAGAAAATGTTATAATAATAAGGCAATATAATTAATATACAGTGGCAGGAAGAGCATTCCAAATTCCACGCACATAACGGATTATACCAACTGTCAAGAAAAGAACTATTTATGTTACTCGGTCTCCGAGTTGGCCACAACAGAATGAGTGATCATCTAAACAACACATTCAAGTTAGATACCACCAGACTATGTTACTGTGGCCTCGCAAACATGACAGCAGCACGTGTACGTACTTCCAGGCTGCACCAGCACGCAGATCTGAGGAGAAGGACGTGGCCCACTCCGATTAACTCCCCTTGAGGCGAAACTGTTTGATGGTATTGAGACCTTGAAAAAGATAGCCCAAATAATTGAATAGTTCGGAGTCCCAGTATAAATGTGCAATGACCGCAGAAGATGATTTTAATAGCTACTGTGATGTTGTGTCATTTCCACCACGTTGGCATATGCAGGACACTTTGGATCGACCATTTCACACTTAGTTTTGAATTTCTATAACAATTTAAAGTTTTCATTAGAAACACCTCGTATTTCTAAGATACGAAACACTGTTGACTTGTTCAAGCATTTGGAGTCAATTTTTACCTGTAAAGTAGATTTCGAGTCTTCTCTACTAATGATCATTTTCGTTTATGTCCAATCAATATTTGTGAACCTTGTTCTTGATTTGAATAACTAGTTACTGTTGTTTTTGTTCGCCATCAGTCAGCAGAACTTTGCTATCCTTATATATGAGATTATTTATTGATGCTCCCCCGATAACGAGTCCTGCATTGTCTGATATCTGTCGAAAAATATGTTCTGTGTAAATGTTAAAGAAACAAGGGGACAGTGCCCATCCTTGTCGCACTTATCCCTTTACATTTACGAGTAAAGCTTGCCATATCTTACAGAGGCAGTTTTCTCACAGTATTGGTTACTGAGTAGTATTAACGTAACTAGTTTATTATGTCTTTTAAATCCATAACTATCTTTTCAAGAAACGTAACTAGTTTATTATGTCTTTTAAATCAGTAACTATTTTTTTCAAGTCAAGTAAATCGTTTTT
This sequence comes from Ariolimax columbianus, assembly GCA_036924085.1. NCBI lineage: Eukaryota > Metazoa > Mollusca > Gastropoda > Stylommatophora > Arionidae > Ariolimax > Ariolimax columbianus. The sequence continues at coordinate 133,032,735 of JAVGWX010000002.1, forward strand.
TGCTCTTGATTCTGGCAAGACTTTGTATAGTCTATAAAGCATACATACATGGGTTCTTTTCTGGATTTCTGATTTGTTTATATTTCTCATAGAGATCATGTACATTATATTGCTTTTCTTGTTCCGATGTTGCGATTTAAATCCAAGTATTTTCACCAAATAAATGCACATGTACTAATATAGAAACACAAATTCAATTTGTAATCTTATATGCACATTATTTGGAGTGCACTATTTGAGTCAGATAATATTTTAGGTAATGGCATTCCCTCTTGTTGTGGAACGGGTGCATGGAGCAGATAAACTTGAAAACCACTGGTCTTATACTTCCTGTTTGAACAGCAATGCAAGCAATCGGACTATTGTTATCTATTATTTAAGAGATTAGACCATTGCAGTTCCTTAGATAACTCCACCGTCTCGTAACAGGGAAGGGGTCAAGTCTGTCCTCATAACATTTGAAATCTGTTAAATCAGCGACGCCTAGTGACGACAGACTGACACACGAATACGGTATCCTGACACGTCAGTCACACATGTGTACGTCCGTGCGCATGTTTGTGTGCATGTGTGTACACGAGTGTGCATTTATGTGCGAGTGTCCATGTGTGCGTTAGTGCGGGAGGAAGGGGGGGGGGGTGGTAGAAAGGCATGTATAGGACCGATGTATAAAGGTCCATACCCCCCCCCCCCCTGGATAGTCGACGTATACTCGATGAGGAGTGCTAATGTTAGGTGTGTATCTCTTTCGTCAGAAATTACTCGCTTCCGTGGTTTCTACCCTTGTCTCAAGAATATGAGACTAGTATGATAACAGCTCTGCCACCTACTTCTCTAAATTGTATCTCATAAGTACATGTCATGAAAGAAAGAGTTGTAGGGCTGGATCGATGGACAGATTGATCAATAGCAGCATTACAAGTCGGCAGCACAACATATTGATCAATAGCAGCATTAGAAGTCAAGTCACCACAACAGATTGATCAATAGCAGCATTACAAGTCAAGTCAGCACAACAGATTGATCAATAGCAGCATTAGAAGTCAAGTCACCACAACAGATTGATCAATAGCAGCATTAGAAGTCAAGTCAGCACAACAGATTGATCAATAGCACCATTACAAGTCAAGTCCTGCACAAAAAACGTTGTTTTCAGACAGGATCAAATTGGTCCGTATATAATGCGGGTTTAAATCTAAAATGACCACTAAGGTTGAATTAGCTTCCCCGATTGTAGAACAATCTTACATAGTTATAAAGCAAATAAGACCCGTTTGAACCAAATTGTTTTCAATAACAAATTTAACGACTTGCAAATAATACAACCCAACCATAGCAGAACAATCGAGAGCGAGGTTTTTTTTAAAAACCAAATGAACTTCAACCTTGTTCTCATTCCAGATACCAGGTCTTTCCTATCTGTACACACAGGTATCCAATAACGCAATAAAATGGATCTATGTATTAATCTGATGGGTTTATTTTAACTTGAAAAATGTTATGATGTGCATATGATGCATGATTACAGCTTTCAAAATCAAGTTGTTAATTTCAATATATTTCTCGATACTTATAATCATTAAGGTGCTAATCAGAAGATATCAATTGAAATCGATCAAACGTGATAAAATCAATAGTTTCATAAAATAAACTGTTGTTAGGGACACTTGCAATGTATGCATTCAGTTCTTGTTCAATAAATGCGTGCTACATGTCGAATTTTCATTACTATGATCTTAAATCATTTTGTGAAATCAAATATCGATCTGCAAAAGGTTTGATCTGCATTGAAACGTTCAAACGCAGTGTTCCAGTCGAGATTGAAGAAGAGCTGTCCGGTTTGACAGTTTCGGTATTTCTGTCAATGTGCAAGGCTATATTACATTCTAGGTCAACACTATTACTAACTGAAACGTGTGTCAACATTAATGGAGATATCGTCGCTGTCATTCAGCTGTTTTTTATTTTTGTGTATTCAAGTTCAAGATCTTATTAAACACTGTCAAACGGCTGTGTTATGTATCTTGTGTGTTTAGTTCAAGAATGTTTTCTAGCGGCTGTTTCGTGTATTTTGTTTGCTTAGTTGTGCGATGTTTCTAACACTTTCATACATCTGTCTAGTTCATGAATGTTTCTAACACTGGCATGCGGCTGTTTTATATTTCTTCTTTGTTTAGCTCATGAATGTTTCTAATAGTGTCAAACGGCTGTTTCATGTTTCTTCTGTCTAGTTCATGAATGTTTCTAACATTGCCATGCGGCTGTTTTGTGTTTCTTCCCTGTTTCGTTTAAGAATGTTTTCCAGCGGCTGTTTTGTGTATTTTGTATGCTTAGTTGTGCGATGTTTCTAACACACGCATTTGCCTACTTCATGAATGTTTCTAACACTATCATGCGGCTGTTTTATGTTTCTTGTCTATTTGTTCCGGGAAGTTTCTAACAATCTCAAACGGATGTGTTTTGTTTCTTTTTTCTAGTTCATGAATGTTTCTAACACTGCCATGCGGCTGTTTTATGTTTCTTCTCTGTCTAGTTCATGAATATTTTTAACACTGCCATGCGGCTGTTTTATGTTTCTTCTCTGTCTAGTTCATGAATATTTCTAACTCTGTATTGCGGCTGTTTTGTTTTTTGTCCTGTTTATTCAGAGATGTTTCTAACTGTCATGCGGCTGTTTTATGTTTCTTCTCTGTTTAGTTCAGGGGTGTTTCTAACTCTGTTGTATCGTGTGTTTTATCTATTTAGTTCAGCTGTCAAACTCCCATTAAGTAGACCACAAAGTTCCATCTTCCTATCCCCAACGTGAGTGCAGTGTAAGTGCTAGCGAGCTGGAGAAAAATGGCGTTTATATGTTAAAGAATTCTTGTACATAATTAAAACGCAGAAAGAGTGGCATGCCAAAAAAAAAAATTTTTTTTATCTAAAGTGTACTCTTTTGTGATTAGCAACCGAGGGGCGATGCAATCTTCCTACATGTGATATAGATGTGCGGCTGTTGATATTTTAAATAAATGTCTCACTATGGTTTCTCTATTACCGTCCGAAGAGATGTCTTGGTGGTGTTAAATAAAAGAGATCGCGCTGATGAAATGTGAGATTTAAAGAAACGTTTTAAAAAAAATGTAAAATGCACTATGGGAATGACAAATTAATCTGTTGTAGAAGAGTTTGACTTAGTTAAAGAGGCAGAATAACCATGTTTCATCATTATGGTCTTTTACAGATAATCATGCTGGTTATAACGTGGTGATTTAGACCACAACTTCAAACAGTCTTTGGACAATATCATCGTGGCCTTTAGGTCATATTTTGAAAGGGCCTTTAAATTATATCTTCAAGCGGCCTTTAAATTATATCTTCAAGCGGTCTTTCAGACTATCTTTAAGTAGCCTTACACCCTATCTGCAATCGGCCTCTAGACTATATCTGCAAGTGGGCTTTAGACCATATCTTCATGCGACTTTTAATCCATATCTGCAATTGGCCTGAAGGTCTGAATTTAGACCATACCTTCACGCGGCCTTTTAACCATACCTGCAAGCGACCATTGGGACATGCTGTCAGAAGTCCACTTAAAACATACCTACTACCTGTCATCTGAGCTGTATCAATTTCAGATATCTGTTATCAATTCATAGTTTGATTTTCGGTTCGATTAGATCGTATGCCATTGACAGGAAATGAGACCCTGTAAGCTTTCCAGTAGCAGTACGTCCCACCGGCTTCCAAACATTTTCATTGCGACAATTATCGATACAAGCAACTTTGGTTTATACTTCATTTATTCTTAACTTTGTTTACACTTTCTCTCTAACAGTATTTACACCGCATAACTAACTTTGTTTACACCATCTCCCTAACCGGTATTTACACCACCTCCCTAACTGTATTTACACCACCTCCCTAACTGTATCTACACCACCTCCCTAACTGTATTTACACCACCTCCCTAACTGTATCTACACCACCTCCCTAACTGTATTTACACCACCTCCCTAACTGTATCTACACCACCTCCCTAACTGTATTTACACCACCTCCCTAACTGTATTTACACAACCACCATCCCCCTAACTGTATTTACACCACCAGCCCCCCCCCCCTAATTGTATTTACACCACCCCCCTAACTGTATTTCCACCACCTCCCAAACTGTATTTACAACACCACCCCCTAACTCTAATTACACCACCCCCCCCCTATCTGTATTTATACCACCTCCCCCCTAACTGTATTTAGGCCAACCCCCAAACCCCTAACTGTATTTATACCACCTCCCCCCCCACCTCCCCGAACTGTATTTACACCACCTCCCTAATTGTATTTACACCACCTCCCTAACTGTATTTACACCACCTCCCTAATTGTATTTACACCACCTCCCTAACTGTAATTACACCAACTTCCCCCCTAACTGTATTTACACCACCTCCCTAACTGTATTTACACCACCTCCTTAACTGTATTTATACCAACTTCCCCCCTAACTGTATTTACACCACCTCCCCCTTAAATGTATTTAAACCCCCCCCCCCCTAACTGTATTTACACCACCTCCCTAACTGTATTTACACCACCTCCCCCCCTAACTGTATTTGCACCACCTTACTACCTGTATTTACACCATTTCCCTTCTAATTGTATTTACACCACCTCTCTAACTGTATTTACACCACCCCCCCCTCCCTAACTGTATTCACACCACCTCCCCCCTAACTGTATTTACACCGTCTCCCCCCTAACTGTATTTATACCACCTCCCTAACTGTATTTACACAACCTCCCTAACTGTATTTATACCACCTCCCTAACTGTATTTATACCCCCCCCCTAACTGTGTTTACACCACCTTCCCCCCTAACTGTATTTGCACCACCTTCCCCCCTAACTGTATTTACACCACCTCCCTAACTGTATTTACACCACCTCCCTAACTGTATTTACACCACCTCCCTAACTGTATTTACACCACCTTCCCCCCTAACTGTATTTACACGACCTCCCTAACTGTATATACACCACCCCCAATTACTGTATTTACACCACCTACCTAACTGTATTTACACCGCCACGCCTAACTGTGTTTACACCACCTCCCTAACTGTATTTACACCACGCCCATAACTGTATTTACATCACCTCCCTAACTGTATTTACACCACCTCCCTTCCCTCCCTAACTGTATTTACACAACCACCCTAACTGTATTTACACCACCTTCCTCCCCTAACTGTATTTACACCACCTCCCTAACTGTATTTACACCACCTTCCCCCCTAACTGTATTTACACGACCTCCCTAACTGTATTTACACCATCCCCAATTACTGTATTTACACCACCTACCTAACTGTATTTACACCACCTACCTAACTGTATTTACACCACCTCCCTAACTGTATTTACACCACGCCCATAACTGTATTTACATCACCTCCCTAACTGTATTTACACCACCTCCCTAACTGTATTTACACCACCACCCTAACTGTATTTACACCACCTCCCTTCCCTCCCTAACTGTATTTACACCACCTTCCTCCCCTAACTGTATTTACACCACCTCCCTAACTGTATTTACACCACCTTCCCCCCTAACTGTATTTACACGACCTCCCTAACTGTATTTACACCACCCCCAATTACTGTATTTACACCACCTACCTAACTGTATTTACACCACCTCCCTAACTGTATTTACACCAATTCCCCCCTAACTGTGTTTATACCACCTCCCTAACTGTATTTACACCACCTCCCTAACTGTATTTACACCACCACCCCCCTAACTGTATTTACACCACCTCCCTAACTGTATTTACACCACCACCCCTAACTGTATTTACACCACACCCCTAACAGTATTTACACCTCCTCCCTAACTGTATTTACACCACCCCCCCTAACTGTATTTACACCACCTCCCTAGCTGTATTTACACAACCTCCCTAACTGTATTTACACCACCTCACTAACTGTATTTACACCACCTCCCTAACTGTATTTACACCACCTCCCTAACGTTGTTTAAATTTCATCCTAACTTTATTTATACTTTATCTTAACTTCCTTTATACCACTTCTCTAACGTTCTTTATACTTCACTTCTAACTTTATTTTACACTTCACTCCACACCTTGTTTATACTTCACTCCTAACTTTGTTTATACTTCAATCCTAACTTTGTTTATACTTCCTCCCTAACTTTGTTTATACTTCCTCCCTAACTTTGTTTATACTTCACTCCTAACTTTGTCTATACTTCCCCCCCCCCCCCCCCCCCAGCTTTGTTTATACTTCCTCCCAAACTTTATTTATACTTCACTCCAAACTTTGTTTTTTTACGTTATCTCGCGCTACAATATTTGATCTAGACTACGTCCATATTTGATCAACCCAAATTAGAACCTACGGTGTACCCCCTCCTTGCTGTAGAAGGGAGACTTAATGCATGCTGCATAATGTGACCACAGAGAATTGTGCATGTCGTCACATACCCGTCGTCTAAATCGAATCTGCCACACATACCATTCTTTGGTACAGGTTTTCTGAATGTTATCAACTGTTGTGGCTGCAAATACTCCGTCTGAATGAAAGCGAGAGAAGAAGACAAGAGGAAGAACAAACGTCGCAATATCAGGATGCGACTCTTCCATTCTATTACCTTGTATGTGTATGAGTGTGTGTATGATTGAGCTGTGTATATGTTTATGGACGTGATTGTTTACAGGAGTGCGTGTGTGTATAATTGTGAATGTGTTTATGAGCGTGGTGACATGTATGAATGTGTTTATGAACGTGGTGAAATGTATGAATGTGTTTATGAGCGTGGTGAAATGTATGAATGTGTGTATGAGCGTGGTGAAATGTATGAATGTGTTTATGAACGTGGTGAAATGTATGAATGTGTTTATGAACGTGGTGAAATGTATGAATGTGTTTATGAGCGTGGTGAAATGTATGAATGTGTTTATGAGCGCTCAATGTAGGTGGCAGGATGGAGCAAATTATCCAATCAGTGTCTCATCAAGAGGCAAAAACTATCATCCACAGTCAGTACAACTCAAAATGAAAGAAAGAAGTGCGCATCAGCAGTCATGACATCGCACACACTACCCAAAAGTATAGTCTGCCAAGTGTGAAGTAACACTCTTAACATCAAATCAAGCTCTAGAAACATAATATCTCGTATATGGAACAGTGAAAAAAAAAGGTGGAATCATTCGTTTTCCCGACGATCCGGAAAGGAGCAAATCTATGTAGTCATGCACACCTTATCCCCAAATTACTAATTCCTTCACCTTACCACAGCCACGAGTGACAGAAGAACCGCAACAGGTATTAACTGATAGGCAGTGCTGTTTTCAGTGCACAAGAAACAAACCGCTTGCGTAATGCTTTCAGCTCTTGAATGGTATTCCATTACATGTATACATAATTCCCACAGAGCAGAGGCTAGTTTTGTATACGTTTTTGGCTGCGTCTGTGATTAGTTAAGGGTCACGCCGACTTCAGCTGTTCGTGTGCATAATGAACACACTTGTCAAGTGTGAAAACTCCACCCTAGGTGTAGAGCGACAGCATAGCTTTTTCGAAGTCATTTGTAGATCATGTTTTCCATGTGTGTGGGTAGTCGGCGAGAAAAGCAGAAGGAGGGCATCAAATTCTGAAACGCATTTGTGAAAGACAAACAATTTGTAGAACATGTCTTCAATGTATGTAGGCTCGTCGAAGAGAGCAAAGTGACAGCATGAAATTCTCAAACCCATGTAAAAATAGAACATCTTTGTCCAAGTCTTGTCTAAAGACTCTACGAAAGGAACAAAGGGACAGGTGATTGTCAACCATGTGTGATGTGAAGAATCCATGAAGGGAACACAGTGACATCAAGCCATATGAGTAAGCCAAAGAGGCAATAAGTTATGATCATAAACACTATAGCTCGTTTTAAGAACATGATAATAGATGTGTGTGAACCAGTCGTATTGGAGTTAGTTAAATGGGATGTATATCAAATTTAGAAAAATTAAGTTTCTGGCACTGTGAGTGGCTCATTAATAGTTATTGTGCCAAGCGTGTCAGCTCCAGGCAAGAGTACTGTGACATCATATCCCTATCCATCAGTTTGGGGAGAGGATACTAACGTCTACTTAGGCAAAATATAATTATCGGACATACTTATCAGGTTTCGGCAAAATATACTGGCCAATACCCCAACTTCGATTTCCTCGTCATTTTCCATGGAAACGGGCTGTTTTTAAGGCAGCCTAGATAACGAGGCGAGGGATCGACGTGATCCCCGTAGTAGTGAGCGACACACATATGAAGCCAGGCATAACACAACCCACTGGAGGACCACAGTCCACGTTCATCAGCACGCTCGGGATGTGAGTAAGACTGCTGCAACCCGCTACCTAACGTCCCTTTCAGGGCGAACAAACACGAATTGATGCACGACGCAGAGACCGAAGTTCGGAAAGAACCTGCCCTAGGACATCATCTACCATGCACAACATGGAAGTCACAAAACACCTGATGACTTGCCCCAACCTCCAGGAAACATGCAATAGGTCCGACATGCTGGGGACAAATAACAGGGCAATCCAAGTAACTGACTACTGGATGCATATCTTATGACGTAGTGCTTGCACGCGGAAAGTTAGTAAATAGGATGCACAATAGAGTAAACTTACCCATTGTGGGCATTCACAACAACAACCCATCAGTTGCGAGTGAGACAACACGCGAAGAGAAAATGTTGTCCTTGTTTGACGGCCGAGCCAATATGGAAAAGTTGACAGCCCAAAGAGAACAAACAAACGATCCAACACGCAATTCAAGTATATTGTCTTCATGCGAGAAGCAGAGTGACAGTTTTACCTATTACAACTAACGTGATAATTTGGAATGAAGAACTGAATGACGTCAACGGGCATCTAGAAACACTGCATCACTATTTATGTAGACACGTATACTGTATATTGGGAAAGTCTTGTGTGTGTCTGTTCAGTATGTGTGTCTGTGGGGTAGTGGGGTGTGTATGTGTATGTGTGTGTGCAGTATGTGTGTCTGGGGTGTGTGTGTGTGATGTATGTGTGTCTGGGGTGTATGTGTGTGCAGTATGTGTGTCTGGGGGGTAGTGGGGTGTGTGTGTGGGCACTATGTGTGTTTGGGGTGTGTGTGTCCAGTATGTGTGTGTGTGTGTGCAGTATGTGTGTCTGGAGGGTAGTGGGGTGTGTCTGGGGTGTGTGTGTGCAGTATATGTGTCTGGGGTGTGTGTGTGTGTGTTCAGTATGTGTGTCTGGGGGATGTGTGTGTGCAGTATGTGTGTCTAGGGGGTGTGTGTGTGAAGTATGTGTGTCTGGGGTGTGTGTGTGTGTGTGCAGTATGTGTGTGTGCAGTATGTTTGTATGGTGTGTGTGTGTGTGCAGTATGTATGTATAGGGTGTGTGTGTGTGTGCAGTATGTGTGTCTAGGGGGTGTGTGTGTGTGTGTGTGTAGTATGTGTGTCTGGGGTGTGTGTGTGCAGTATGTGTGTCTGGGGTGTGTGTGTGCAGTATGTGTGTCTGGAGGTGCGTGTGCAGTATGTGTGTCTGGTGTGTGTGTGTGCAGTATGCTTCTCTGGGGCGCGTGCGTGCGTGCGTGCGTGTGTGTGTGTGCTTGCGCTAACCCGTAACACAAGGGAAAGTTGGGAGAGAGCTGGCAACCTATAGATACTGGCTCAGTGACCGCACCAGAAAAGCAACAATATGAAACCCACATTACGGTCACAAGGCCTTCATTCGGACAATGAACAAATGAAAACAACTAACAAATAACAAAAACAATGCATTATATATAACAATACAATACAATACGATGTCCTCCATTACCAGGAAGTGGCCAGGAAAGTGTTTGTTGGCTACGAAAAAAATAGACCATAACAGAAAGGGTCTATATGATTACACGTGGAATGAATATAAATGAAAATGTGCACACGAAAACACATTCTTCTTCTTCTTCTTCTTCGTACGCAGTCAGACAGTAACCATTATTTTTTCGAAAAAAGCGGCGGTCATCATGAGGCTGTTGCCACTGCCATAGATCTTGTCTTGCAGAAAACACATTCAATTAAAACATATATATATATTTTGCAAATACTACTAAATAGGGTTTTTGCATGACGCAAGCTACCTCATAATGTAGGACAAACTATTGAAGCTGAAAAGAGTCGAGATCCACATGCACACACGCACACATACACATACACGCGTGTCTTCGCTTTCAAGCATGTGTTCAGCAAACGTTCGTCTGTTGTTATCTATTATAGTTAGTGGCGGTCCTCTGCTACTGCTGTCTAATAATGTTTTTATTAGGTAGTTTCATAGTAGGCACTGTTGTCACGGATGAAGTGTTAGAAACTTCATTGCAACCTCTTTTTAAGATGTGTTAATTCCTTTCCTCGCTGCCTTTCCTTCTCTAACAATCACCGCTGTTCTGCTGATTAAATGTCTGTTGAGCTATGCGCACTTTCGCAGTTGAAGAATTTGCAGGTGTTTAAAGCCATTCATTGTATGCCCAATAGAACAATATGGCGATCGCTTCAGCCATTCATTGTATGCCCAGTAGAACAATATGGCGATCGCTTCAGCCATTCATTGTATGCCCAGAAAAACAATATGGCGATCGCTTCAGCCATTCATTATATGCCCAGTAGAACAATATGGCGATCGCTTCAGCCATTCATTGTATGCTCAGTAGAACAATATGGCGATCGCTTCAGCCATTCCTCTTTGAAGTTGTTTTGAACATTTCTTATGCTGATATGTTATCTAGCCTTTTTTTTTTTTTTTTTGAGGTAATCATGCTTCGTTGTAGTTTTGCAAATCTGCCTGCTTTCTCTGCGTCTGATTTGTGTAATTGTCTTGGAATCCATTGCAGTGTGACTTTACTGGTGTGTGCTATTTGTATTCTGTCAATCGCCTCAGCCAGGGGTACAACTTCTTTGTTGCTGGCATGGAGGTATGTTTTTTGTGCATGTAGCGTTAATCTTCAATATGTAAAGACCACAATAGTGGTTGGTTTTTGCTTTCTTTGTTGCAACTGCTTGAATATTACATGAAAGCCGGTGTGTTTTGCTGTCCTTTCTGCTTGACAGTTGTTGCAATATTCCCCATACGGCTTAGGTAGTTATAATGTATGGTCATTTCGGAGCTTTATTAAAGCTCAAGGACTTGGGTGTATAGTAGCCTTAAAAAATCCGTCTGTTAATGCAAGTATCGTAGTGTTCTGGTAGCCGTGTATGGTTTCCAATATTGCTGTTTTTCATTTTTGTTTGGTTGGTATCCCTTGTTACTGTACTTTAGGGTTATAATTATAAATCAATCAAATACAATTTTTTTAGCCCCCTATGAAGCAAAGGTCTTCACCATATACACACCATTTCAACAAATGTTGGCCAGTTTAGATCTATTAACATTGTTTAGGCTTATAGTTTCTATAGAATGGGGTAGTTAGTCACGAGTCAAGCCCTCCTTAATTGCCTCTTACCACCTGCTAGGTAGGTTATGATGTTCTTACTTTTTGTTCTCCTTTCAGCCGTGGTAACATTCTGTTCTTATTTTGGCTGGCTTTAACTCATGTTCTGGGTAAAATGCTGGACTTTTATGTGTTATGTCTCGTGCTTAAGATAAGTGTGTCTGTCAAAGTTCTTTTTACTTTAAATGGGAGCAGCTTATATTTTAATCTATTAATTGGTTTCCAGTTTTCGGCCGGAACTGTCGCTAACATAGAAATGAACTGTCGCTAGCCCAGAGATGGACTGTGGCTAACCTAGAGATGAACTGTCGCTAGTCAAGAGATGGACTGTGGCTAACCTAGAGATGAACTGTCGCTAGCCCAGAGATGAACTGTCGCTAGCCCAAAGATGGACTGTGGCTAACCTAGAGGTGAACTGTCGGTAGCCCAGAGATGAACTGTCGCTAGCCCAGAGATGAACTGTCGCTAGCCTAGAGATGAACTGTCGCTAGCCCAGAGATGAACTGTCGCTAGCCCAGAGATGAACTGTCGCTAGCCTAAAGATAAACTGTCGCTAGCCCAGAGATGAACTATCGCTAGCCCAGAGATGAACTGTCGCTAGCCCAGAGATGTGTTGCCATTAGCCATGAGAAGATAGGAATACATCGATAAGAAGGACTGTCGCTAGCTCTGAGATGTACTGTCGCTAGCTCTGAGACGTACTGTCGCTAGCTCTGAGATGTACTGTCGCTAGCTCTGAGATGTACTGTCGCTAGCTCTGAGATGTACTGTCGCTAGCTCTGAGATGTACTGTCGCTAGCTCTGAGATGTACTGTCGCTAGCTCTGAGATGTACTGTCGCTAGCTCTGAGATGTACTGTCGCTAGCTCTGAGATGTACTGTCGCTAGCTCTGAGATGTACTGTCGCTAGCTCTGAGATGTACTGTCGCTAGCTCTGAGATGTACTGTCGCTAGCTCTGAGATGTACTGTCGCTAGCTCTGAGATGTACTGCATGTGGTCACAAGGACTTTTATTGCATTTTGTATTTGGTTGGACTGTCATTTCTGATAACCCCGCTGACAATCGCACGCACCACAACAACACGAACACCAATTTAATTATCGCTCGTACTGTTTTTACCTAACCTAGTTCTTTTCTCAAAGCTTATTTAGAACTTATAAATGCTACCATCACAAGCCACAGTTTCTAAGTTCATTTTTTCGATTAGTTTCTCAAATATCTTTTTTTTTTCATCAATTTTGTTTATGTGTATGTTGTCGCCAATCCGCTGTTCTCTTGTTCTTTCCGTTCCTACCCAGAGCCCGTCTTGATATTTTGGCCAGGTTCTCCTATTCAAATATTTTTTAATTAAAAACACTATCATTAAGGCGTGTCTTTCCATTGCTGAGGTCCAACAAGACGGTTATGTTATATTATGCTCTGTTGTGAAAATCGACTTCACTGCACTCCAGAGATACCCTCAGGTGCTCTGTCTTTCTAACCAAATGAGGAAGGGTGTGGACATAGATGGTCCTTTTACCTAGTTGGTTGTACACACTCTTGCTCCGTCCTTTCATACACCCCACTCAGTTCCAACCTCGTTTGATATCAAATATCTGCAGTCTGTGAATTGGTAATTCGTCTCTTATTGTGTCATTATCTAACAGACGGTCATTGAGAGACTTCAAAATGTCGCTCTTGTCCGTATTTAGTATACGCAATCGGTGCGTGTGAAGCCAAGATGAGAGCTTGATTGTTTCCCTTAGCCGTAACATGACCAGGGCAGTTGATCTACACTAGTTCCTAAAAGTTTGAGGACTTCTACTGCTGCCATTCAATCAAGCCTTAGCCAGCCATTCCATACCTTCACGAAAAGATGTCTGGCATGACACGGTGACTGCCGTTGCGAAATAGGACTCAGATATATATCTTAGAGCTGAGGACACAACTTCAATCTCTATTTTCGTGCTTGGGGTGGTTGTCGTATATTCCCCTTTCCGGTCACCAACAACTAATCTTTCATTCTAGAGCGAACCCCCCAACCCAACATGTGTCACTGTTTATCAGTGATATAACACAGCAACATGACCAAGGCGCAAGACAGGTTGCTCTGCACCGCCCCCAAGTATTGTACATGCTAATTTGTTATTATGTATAATATGTCTTCTTCTTCTTCTTCTTCTTCGTCTTCGTACGCTGTCAGACGTCAACTTGGATTTGTTCGAAGAAAGCAGCTGTCATCCTGAGGCTGTCGACTCTGCCATAGAGCTTGTCTAGTGTTGGCACTGGTGATGGCCACATATGCTTTCTCTGGTCCTCGTATGTCGGGCAATTTTGCAGCAGATGTTCAGCGGTCATTTTCCCTGTACCACAGGTGCATTCGTCAGTGCCCCCTATCTGCAGTTTATTGAATAGATGGTACCTCAGTCTGTTGTGGCCTGTGCGGAATCTGAAAACCACGACCTGCTCTCTTCTGTTCAACTGGTAGTAGGCATCATTTTTTGTGTAGCCATTATATTCTGTTTCCCATTTGGCCATGTATCTGGCCCTAAAAAGCCTTTTGGACTCTTCGTAGGTTACACTAGAATCTGGTTGTGGTAGCCTTGCACCATTTTTTGCCAGTATGTCTGCCTCCTCGTTGCCTTAGATGTTACAGTAGGATGGAACCCACTGTACCACTACTCTTTTTGGTGCGGACTGCTGGCATAGTTGACAGAGCACTGCTCTTAAATCATTAAGTTCAGTATTCTGCTGACTTTTTAGTGCTGTAACCACGGCCAGGGCATCTGTAAACAGGACTATCTGGCTTTCATTGCTTTCGTCTGTCAGCATTGCTTTTACTGCAGCCTTCAGTGCCTCTGCCTCCACTCTGAAATTGTTTGAGAATTTTCCAGTTGCCACTGACAGTGTTATTTTTCTACCATTTGTTAGGCTCAGGAATACCCGTCCCCCTCCACTCTGTGTTGTGTTTGTTACAGAACCGTCGGTGAATGCATGGGTCCTGTCTATGCTTTGGTAGTTTTCCGCTATGTACCTCGGGGTTATGTCTTTTCTTTCCTTTTGCGTCTGGCTGTTCTTGTTTCCAATACATGTTAATTATGTATAATACAAAGACCTAGGACCTGACGCAGTTTTGAACCTGCATCCGTTTGCTAAAGAGTCTGTCTAGATGTCAAACTACACAAATAGTCTCTAGATGTCAAACTACACAAATAGTGCCTAGATGTCAAACTACACAAATAGTGCCTAGATGTCAAACTACACAAATAGTCTCTAGATGTCAAACTACACAAATAGTCTCTAGATGTCAAACTACACAAATAGTTCTTAGATGTCAAACTACACAAATAGTCTCTAGATGTCAAACTACACAAATAGTTCTTAGATGCCAAACTACACAAATAGTGCCTAAATGTCAAACTACACAAATAGTGCCTAGATGTCAAGCTACACAAATAGTGCCTAAATGTCAAACTACACAAATAGTGCCTAGATGTCAAGCTACACAAATAGTGCCTAGATGTCAAACTACACAAATAGTCTCTAGATGTCAAACTACACAAATAGTTCTTAGATGTCAAACTACACAAATAGTGCCTAAATGTCAAACTACACAAATAGTGCCTAGATGTCAAGCTACACAAATAGTGCCTAGATATCAAACTACACAAATTGTCCCCCTATTAAATTGTTAAAAGCAATGGCCGGCTGAAGGACGACAGATCAGCTAGTGAGGATACAATAATAGACAATGAGTTGATAGCCACAGTAGGTTGACAGGAACGGCAAGAGAGAGAAATGATGGAATAGGAGAACATGATGGAGCACAGGACACAATGGAATGTGTGGTTGAAATAAGAATTAGTCAACAAAGAAGTAGCGAAAGTGTGCATGAAGAAGTTGGTAAGTAACGTGAATGAGACGAAATGAAGCCAGGAATGAGAAGAATTTGAAAGGAAGGAGGAGTGTCAGAGATTAATGGAGCTGAACAGGGAGTAGCTAAGAAAGAGGAAAGGTGACGTGAAGCGAAAATAAAGAAATATTAGATGAGGAAATGAGTGCAGTGAACGAGGAGAGGAGAGAATGGTTAAGGAGAAGATTGTTTGACATTGTCCAAGTTTATAAGTAATACGACAAAGACGAGTATAAATAACACATGATCACTCATATTTGATTTATGAATGACTTGTTTGGGTCGAATATATGACTCGTGTTGGTGAAAACAAGTTTGACTATCTTTGTTCTCTTCCAGACTTCCATCTACCGTCTCACATTTCCGGTTGTTAATTTTCCAAGATAGGAGCTTTCGGCATGTTCAAGTTTGTTTAGCCTCTAGATTTAACTGTAGATTAGGTTTGAGCCTACTTTGCTAATTGTCCTATCCATTCACCTGTCTGTTGTACCTGACCAGAATCACCAATGCATGTAGGATGTGTTAGATATGAGCCAGCAGAATAGTATCATGGGCATATATTCTCATGTTTGTTGATGTTCATACAGGACACATGAATAGAAAACTGAGAACTCAATTTCGCTGGAATCCGGGAAGAAGAATAAAAAGACTGAAGGCATTAAATAAATGACGAGATAAAGACAGGTCACAAACCAGTAGGACGGTAAGGATATATAACAGATAAGAAAAGGAAGGAAGGAATTAGAACACCACATGCCAAGAACTAGAACATTTATTGTACGTATAAGTAATGACATGTTGATCAAAATAATAAAAACAATTTACCTTAATGTCGTTGGTAAGTATATATCCACACATTCCTCAGTCCAGCTTCGTGTCGTTAACAGCACATTTTACCTAACTTTAAAAGCTATCTTTAAAATGTATCTTAGAAACACAAGGCAAAATCTTAGGTACATTTACCACCCAACTGAACTGTTAACACAACTCGTGATCATAACTTGTCCACGTTGTGAGAATGATTTAAAGCTACAACAAAAATAATAATAACAATATCTTACACGTGAGGACCGCCGGTACAAGCAAGCGTGTTGAACAACCAGCGCTGTGACGACTAATCCAGCACGACTTTCAGCGTAGGCACAGCCTCGGCGAGTGCCTAATCCTTCAAGGTGTGGAGGGTTTCCACCCAGCCAGCTAGCGACAGGTAAAATATGATATCATCACGGAGACAGGTAGCTAATGTGGGACGGATTTCCCGTCTCTGTTTCCTTTCCTAAAATAGAATCCGGCGCTGCCGTTGTAAATGTTGCTGCACCAAACAGGATTGTACTGTTTTGGCAAAACTGAAAATATTTCGAGGAATATCAAGACAAAACAGGAACGTGAACAAATTAGAACTTAGAATTGCAGATGTGAACAGGGCAAGGCGTACAGGTTCATATTTGCGCTCGACGGAGTAGAATGGTCTCCAACTCAAGGTACACAAATCACACACATTAGACAGAAATTCTTCTGATTGTACTTCCCTTCAATGCTTGAAACAACGATATTAAACAATTTCCCACACAAGAAGCATAAAGGCAAGAGTGCAGAAATGTTTCATTACCTGTCAGAAAATGAAGAAGAAGAAAATAACAGGTCATTGCGTGGCATAGCAGCCCATGTGCACTCAACAAATGCCTATTTGGTGTGAAATAGTTTTCTGCGACTGAAGGTTAGAAACTTCTTTTACAACCGTGAATTTTGTGTACTTGAGTTAAAGAATGAATAACTTTTTTTTCCTTAACAGAGTTAAAAGAAGAAGCAGCAGCGACATAATAAAATATCGGGAAGCGAAAGCAGACGAGAAAATTAAGTAGAAGATCAAGAAAAAGAATAAAGAATAAAAAGGTTAGGGCGAAGGAAAAAAAGAAGAAAAAAGTTGAGAAATAGATGTAGGGAGGAGAAGAAAGAAGAATAAAAATAATAACAAGAAGAACAGGCAGTGCCAATTAGAAAAAATACAAATATTAAAGTTAAAAAGTGAGAAAAGACAAACTAAAATGACATTTCTGGTAGAACACAAACAAGCCCTAAACAAGGCTTTGCGTAGTGACCTTTGAATATCTATGACGTCAGTTGTCTAGTGATTCACTCTCTCAGTCTCATGTTGATGAGGTCACGTTTGGTTTCATCGTATAAGGTTGGCGTAGGTGGCAGTTCCTTATTATTCTCATCAAAGGTCATTCCTCCTGGCGTTGGCGACCAATTTCTATCAAAACTAGGTTTTGCACTTCGACTGTGGGTTTGTTGTCTGTCCAGTTGATCATGCCATCCAAGATGACGACGTCGCTAAGCTATAACGTTTGTGTTATGTCGTCGGAATTTTCAGCAATGAAAGGAACTGAGCTCATATGCAGGCCCTCTGGTGCAATAAAATTGGTTCTATGAGCCCTTTTCCATATCCCAGATTATAGAACAGGAAACGGTTTCCTGAGACTGGATGACAACTCCCAGTTATTTGCCTGTATCCTTATGTGTTCCGTGTTTTTGATCATTTCATTACAAATTAACTCAGCCTTTGTCGGAGATAATCTTAGGTCACCTGATACATCATTAAGATTGGAAATAAGCCCTGAAATGATCAAAATGGCTTGGTCTTTGGCTGACGGTCGTGACCTTACCTAGACGAGACATAGTTTCCCAACTAACAACAGCAAAATGTTGTCTTTGCACTCTTCTATCTGAATGTCCCAAAAAAAAAACATCGAATGTATTTTGTTAATTATAGTTAACAGGGATCTTCCATAAACCATAAAAACAACTAATTGGCAGCTTGTCAGGGGCACTCGTGAACACCAGTTACAATTTAAACAGAGTAAAAAAATCTATCTATCTATCTATCTATCTATCTATCTATCTATCTATCTATATGTCTATCTGTATATCTGTCTATCCGTCTATCTGTCTATCCGTCTTTCCGTCTATCATTCTATCCGTCTATCCATCCATCTATATATCCATCCACCCATCCATTCATCTATCTATTCATCCATCCATCCATATCCATCCATCTATCCGTCCATCCGTCCATCCATCCATCCATCCATTCATCTAACTATCTATCTATCTATCTATTTATCTATCTATCTATCATCCATCAGACACGTCCGTCCGTTCGCCCGCCCTCCTGCTTGTCTCTCTTTAGATAGATTTGTAACAGTTCCCGCCGGAGCAAGAGAGTTTAAGACAGGGAGGATGTGGTTGAGGACTCAAAACAAAGGTACATGAATGCGTGCCTAGGTCACTTATCGTCTCAACAAAGGAAAACAGAGTTGGGGCAAAGAATGTGGACAGGTAGGAGCTGATCACTGGCGTTCCGATTTGGGTAGTGGGAGAATGAGTGACAGACGGGATGGCAGTG